>CM076977.1:20092240-20106531 GCA_039105355.1 Benthosema pterotum
TGCTGCCTCTGTGGTCAGGCAGCCGGCAGCCCCACGAGAACGGACCTTACAGCAAGTTCAGAACAGGTAGGACAGCCCCCTGTCCCCGTCCCCGTCTGTCCTCTTGCTGCGCTCTGTCCCACTGCCTCCCTCCGTCCACTGCATGTCCCCCAATGCTCCCCATGCTCCACAGCCATGGTTCGCATGGCTTCACAAGTGCCATGGTGGAACTTTGACCTGTTTTGCACAACTTGCTACATTTTTACCACGTTAACGTTTACAACATAAACGTTCACGTTTCGTGCTCACTCACCACCCAAGGCCACGGATGTTTGGATGCTAAAAAGTTCTAACATCCATTGCCCCGGAGGTGACCAACTTATATTGGAATTCTGAACGTTTACAGTATGTTACGTAGTAAATGTAACAAGGCGATCAAAACGGGACAAAGTGGAGTCCAGTCATGACTGGTCATGGTCATGATCATGATCATGATCATCGTGGTGTGTGTCACTCTGCATAGAACTGCAGTGGATAATAAATTATAATAATTTATAAACAGTAAAAGTATCAGCGCTTGTCTCCTGTTCTGGATGCCTGACGCAGTGCCTTTGTGTTCTCTTCTCCTTGTTTTACGCAAGACGGTGAATAAGGAAGTGTAGTATCCTTGGTAATGATTTATGTAGCAGGGCGAGCTAAAGCTGTTATTGGTGACGTATTGCCTTAATTGTAGACACAGATATGGATAGATACAGATATATAAGTCCCTTCAGGTGTCACCTTGACACACAATACGGGTATGTTGGATAATTTATCCATTGCAGTTCAATGTTTGTTGTCAGGGCAAGTTCATACAGTAACCACCAGGTGTTGTCTGTGTCTTCTATTCATGCGACTCTTTTTGTGTGTATGCGTGCATCTGCGCGTGTGCGCGTGCATGTGTGTGTGTGTGTGTGTGTGTGTGTGTGTGTGTGTGTGTGTGTGTGTGTGTGTGTGTGTCAGACTCTTCGGAGGCGATCTGTGTGCGGTGGAACGCACTGCACAGTGACTCTCCTACGGGGAGTGTCATCTCTCTCCCTGTGGTCAACCCCTGAGCCCCAGCATGTCCACCCTGCCTGCCTGCCGCCTGTCACCCTGTACGTTCACCATGACATTATCACCCTGCCGTCACTAGACCATATCACCATGCTGTCACTAGACTAGACCGTATCACCATGCTGTCACTAGACTAGACCGTATCACCATGCTGTCACTAGACTAGACCGTATCACCATGCTGTCACTAGACTAGACCGTATCACCATGCTGTCACTAGACTAGACCGTATCACCATGCTGTCACTAGACTAGACCTTATCACCATGCTGTCACTAGGGCTGTGGATCCGCATTATGGGGATGAGTGGTATGGAAATGGTATACTCATGTCCGGGTTGCTCGGTCGGTAGAGCTCTCACCTTTGAACCATGAGGCCTTGGGTTTGAACCTGGTGCCGCAAGTTGTGAGGTGTACTGGGAGCTGATCGTACTTTAGTTATGGTGCTCCACCACAGACTCCATCTCCCAGGGGTCTATAGTGCAATAAAAGAGGCAGACTCCATCTCCCAGGGGTCTATAGTGCAATAAAAGAGGCAGACTCCATCTCCCAGGGGTCTATAGTGCAGTAAAAGAGGCAGAATCCATATCCCAGGGGTCTATAGTGCAGTAAAAGAGGCAGACTCCATCTCCCAGGGGTCTATAGTGCAGTGTAATGTTAGATCCTGTGCCTCCAGTTTCCAGAAGTATTTTTTATCACAATGTCAGACCTCACCTGGCAAGTGGTTCTCCAACATTTACACCCCCCCCCCCCCTATTTGTCGTGCAGAGCTGAGCGACGTGTGGTCCATCTCCAGTCTGAACGCACGGACAGAGCTACGGAGCACGCCCAGTTCACCCACAACACCCCACCTGCCCACCATCACCGAGGAGTGACCAGCAGAGAGAGAGAGGAGAGAGAGATAGAGAGGGAGCATTCAGACAAGAGGTGTTTGTGTGTCGAAAGTTAGCATGTTTAGACAGCGTAAGACAGATGGGGGAGAGAGAGTGATAAATGTCTAAATTACCGTCGTCCGAAGGAAATAAACAAACCTACCGAGCTCACAATGTGCATGTGGTGGCTCATGTGACACATTGTGAGCTTATAGATTGACTATTTTGACGTCATGGTGCGATGAAGCATGAATCAGTCTTAAACCTGGCACTTCAAAAGAAGCCAAAAAGACTAAATAGTTTTAAACTAGACGCAACAATGGTTTGAGTGGTGAGTGTTACAGAAGCATGTCCATCACTGGTTGCTGGAACGATGAGCAACTCGAGGAATTTCTGAGGGCCATACACAACGTTCACATTGTCGTCGCCAACTCGCAGTTTTCGGCTTGTTAGAAAATGTTGACGGTGGCGAGAAGTGACAAATGCTGCCTGCAGCTATGAGAGAAAGAGGCGTTCAAGAAGCTAAAGTAAGTGACTAAGAAACATGAGAATAGTATCGATCGGCAAGAAAGAGAGAAGAGTTGAGACTAGAACAATCAGGGAAGGACACAAGTGGACAACACGTGCCAGCTGGTATGCACAGCAGCAGGTGTGGTGATTTTAGTAGTGGAAGGACACGTGGACTCGCTCTCTCGTTCTTTTAAAGTGGTTGTTAAAAAAAAAGGAACTGCCAAAGCGAGCCTCGTTCACTGACCTCACACGTAGGCAGGTAAACGGCTCATAGTACAGACGTGTTGTAGCGTTAGCCTCCATCCTCCCCTAGGTGTCCAACTCTGGCTAATGAGTGCTAGCCTGGTTTCCAGCTTGATTCACTGCGTTCCGTCAGTTTCTTTTGTCGCCTGTCACATAGCTGGGGTGTGCGCGCTTATCCGACACCCCAACAGACCGACACGCGAAAAACAACGGTCAGACTTGCGGTCAAACATGAGCTGCAGTAGCTGTGCATTGATTCCAATTGTCCCAACCCGCACCACAGACCAATCAGAAGCCTTGAGTGTAGGTCCCGCGGGTCCGCCTGCCTTGGAGATTTTCCAGTTGCGAAGTGACAAGACAAATTTATGGAGCTCACCGAATCAGAAACCAGGTTAATGTAAGGTGAGGGCAACCCTCACACTTTCCCGGGCTACAAAATGTGTTGCCACACTGGGCTAGTAAAATGATCATATCTTTGAAGTAGTAGATTTTTTTTGCAGCTGTGTGAACCACCAAGATATGTCACACCTACATATATTGCACCCGGTCAGATCTGTTATTTTTTGTTCATCACTTGTATAAAATCAGCTGCAAATCTTGACAACAATATTTCAACATACCTGTATGTTATATTCTTTCTGCAGTACATGTGTACTGTATGTATGTACCTATATTTTACATACTGTCTGTGAATTCTGATGTGCATTATGGCCTGTACTGACTGGACGAATGTAGACCTGAGGGCTTGAAAAAAAAAAAAAAAAAAGAAAGAAAAGAAACGGTTGCTATTGCTACTATGTTTGTATTTCAGTGAATATATTGAACAAATGCAGGGCTGGGTTTCTTAAAAGTATTTTTCTTTTCTTTTTTCCCAGTTAGTTCTGTCTGATGCGCTTCTCCAAACGGCTGTCTTTGTTGCCGGACGTGGAATATATACGCTTTATATTTCTGCATGAAATGCAGAATTGGTTCAACGTTCTTAAATATACTGTATACTGCATATACTGTAGCAGGGCAGAGTTCAGAAATGGTTTTAAGGGAGTCGCTGTCAACTTCACAGGCCAAGAGCTTCAGTCACTGGTTCTCAAAGTATGCATGCCCCCCCCCCCCCCCTCCACACCAAAAAGCTTATTTGATCACTTCAACTACTGAAGTACTAAAGTTGGAATCATTTTTATAACTTTTTTTTGTGTGTGTGTCCTTATGGCAGTCCCTGGCACAATGTATCATCAGAGGGATGTGAATGCAGACACGTTCATTTACAGGGACAGTCCCTGGCATATTTGAGAACTACTGATTTAGCAGCTGACCGTATTGTCCAGGCTACAGGCAGCAAAGCAGAGTAGAATGACGTTCTGAATCATCCATATGCAAGATGATTTTAATCTATGATTTATAGACTACTGCTGCGGATTCATAAACTAAGTATATTTATCAATTCATATACAGTACGAGTATAAAACCAAGAGCAACTGAATGACGTGCTGAAATCCTTTATTAAGAAGCATCTGGAACATGTTTTTTATGTTCTTTTTTTTTTCTTTGCACGTTGGTGTATAAAACATCTGCTTCGTTCTGTCTCCCAATGCAGTGGTTCCCAAAGTGGGGTCCGGGGACCCACAAGGGTCCTTGATGGAGTTCCAGTGATCCCAAGCTAAAGGTTATTGGAACCAAATGGACCCTTGATGAGTCCATTGTGGGTCCATTTGGTTCCATTTGTACACTCTTAAATTAACTTTGATTTTCCGATATATACTGTAAATTGCCGGTCCCAGAGATAGAAATGCCATTAAATGGAGATCCGTAGATTGATGCATATCAAACTGGGGGTCCTTGAAATGAAAACGTTTGGGAACCACTTTCCATAGTGCACGCTCTGCTAACTACTGTACTACTTTCTGTCTGTCTGTCTGTCTGTATGCACACGACTGGAAATAAGGGTTGAGGTTTGACATCCACATATAAATGAAATTATATTGTCTGATTTGAAAACCGATTTTGATTTGAATTAAATGTAGAATTATTAGTGTTATTAGAGGTGAATAAAGATTGATAAGTGCCATTAAAAGAGAGCTGTTGACTTTTATTTCCTTTCACATGGAATAATTAAATTGAGATACAGTACCTTTTCTGTGTATTACACACTATTCCCAAGCACACACGCACGCACGCACACACACACACACACACACACACGCACGCACGCACGCACGCACGCACACACACACACACACACACACACACACACACACACACACACACACCCACACACACAGTATGTTGACTTAACTATGTTTCAAGGATTTAATGGGTTTCATTCACTGACAGTTTAATGATTAAACTGTAGGTAAGTGAAGTGTCTATACAGGTATAGGTATATACAGGCTGTATGTTCATCTAAATTGCTTTGAACGATAAGGGCACAATTGAATGTTACCCACACAGTCACCCACCTAAATATAGTAACTTTTTTATCTTTATAACAGATACAAAGGTTCAGTTGTATTGCCTTATTGTTCCTTGTTTTATCATTAGCATTTTCATTTTCACTATTTCCTGGTTGATAGCCATCACTACTGTATATAAGTCACTGTCACAACCCTCTCCTCAAGATCACAGGCTTCATTTGTCTCACAGCTCACACAGAATATGGAGCGATATGTAAGTTACCATTTTATTTATTAATTTATTTAAGGTTCAAAGCAGTAATTGCACAGTATTTGCGCACTCTTGTGCGGCATTTACTGTATGGCCTACTTGTGTGCAAGGTGAAAGTTGTCACCTCAACAGAGTGCATTTCTAGTGGTAATTGTTATCATTATCCTGATCGATGCAGCATTCATGTGGATGGATAACAGAACACGTTTTTTCCCCACATGACTTTTTATGGTTAAAAAAACATCCCATACGATTAAAAGTTAAACCATCGATTAATTGATGTTCTTGTTTTTACATTTCTATTTTTATAAAGATGCACCCTTATTCTGTTTCAAGGTCCGTATTGGTCACACTCTGAATGAGGCAGAGAAGGAGCATGTCACCGGACGAAGAATCACAGTTCAACAATGCCTTGAAGAAAAACACAAGATCCCCTGCACTCTGGTAGGGGCCTTTGCATCTGTTTTAGAGATATCCATACATAAAATACTGGACCCAATTATAGTTTGACCGTCGCTTGGTGTGGTTGTATTGAGGGCAAGTCCCTGTGAGGTCACAAGTCACGTACAGTACTAGCATTATGTGCAGGGGGTGTACTTCCACACCAAAGCTGTTTCACGCTACAGTAACAGGAGACGGGGCTACTGCCCTGTGGGCCGCATGGCTGGGCCAGGCCTCATGACATGGCTTGGCAAGGTAAGTAAGTCAGCTATAGTTCAACTTTGAGGGTCTATTTAAACGCAAACATTTAGGCAAAGAGATGGCAAATGAGCTTGTCCGCAACTTCCACTAGCTAGGGTTTTTTTTCAGCACAACATGGCAAGCGGAGCTTCGTTTCCAAACACCAGCTGCCTAAAAACCAGGAAGGGACGCTTGGAAATGTGCACAGAATGCAATGGTGTTCTGTCGTCGTTTGTTGATGCACTGTGTGGTTAGTGGGTGCGCTGAGCAATTTGGAGATGGGGTTGGTCAGATGGTTGAGTCTGTGTGATTGCGTCACAATGATAATTTCCGAACACACCCTAAGTACACACAGATGAAAAATAACCGCAAACACCAAAATATTGGCTGAGAACTTAACATGACACTGGTGGACTCAAGTTAGCTCCCTTCCCCAGTAGCGTGAGACGCCATAGAGGCCGCCATTAGACTGGCCCCATGAAGTGAACAAAGCTGTGGAAACTCTCTCTAGATGGGAGACAAGACAAGACGGGTAGCAACAAATACAGCAAACAGGAAACACTAGGAACAAAACTACAAAATAGTGCATTTCACACAGGAATGACATTTGCTATCGTTTGATTGGTTTAATTTCTGTAAGCAAAATAATGTTACATTTGTCTGTAAAGCTTTCTTCTGGTGATTCTGTTAAAAGGATAAGGTTCCGACCATTGCTTTGATGGGATCAGGAGGAGGAGAGAGAGCCATGGTGGGACTGCTGGGATCTATACTTCAACTGGGGGAAAACGATCTACTGGATTGCATGATGTACCTGAGTGGAGTTTCTGGATCTACCTGGTAGGCTATTGAACACACACACTCGCGCAGGATCAGGGGGAGGCTCTGATCAGTTAACCCAAATACTCTCCAGTACTTGCTCCAAGTGTGCTCTCAACCCTCTAGACGAGACAGCACACTGGCTAGGGCAGGCTAGTATAAGCGGTAACACCTGAGGGAAGTTAGGAAGCTATAGGGGCTCAACTCTTTTTTTTTGTCACAGAAGATTCTCTGGCTGATCTCCTTAGCTGTTCTCCCCTCGAAAAAAAAGGCAAGATTTTCCCTGGAGACCCCCAGGGAAAATGGACCCTGTGACGTAATACCTATAACAGGCACAGTAAAATGGGCACGGTAAAATGACTCATGTTTGTTGTTTTCATTACTTTCAGAGACAAAGGAGCCGTCTACTTTTATATGTCCATGGCTGGGAATAATTGATAATGTATATCTTGTATTATATTTTCTACTTTTCAGGGGCATGGCCTCCTTATACAAATATTCCAACTGGTCCCCAAAGCTGGAACTAGAGAATGAGACCAAGGAAATAACCAGAAGGCTGGGTCATGACAAAGTGTCCTGGGGGGATGCCTGGAAAAAATGGCAGAAATACCGCAAACAGTGGGACTACTACTCTATAACTGAATGGTGGGCTGCATATATATGCACCACCTTCGTGAAAGAGGTCAGCCCTTCAGTTACACAGTGAATTATTCAGTTGTGAAGCATTAAGCAGAAACTGCAGCATGCTAACCTGAAAGTATTTACATTAAATCAATATCACTGTTGTTTAGATGTTGCCTCAAATTCACTATAGGGATGTCCCAATGTATATATTTTTTATTCTGAACATTTGACTTTTTCCCTATGTTGTTATAAAACACATCATAGTGGTGAATAGTACAGTATCCAAAAAACACATACAAGATCCAGTCTAATTTCACGATATTCATATATATGATACATATCCTTGATACCCGATCGTGATTATTTGAAACTCAGAAAAAAGGGGGACAGATGCACAACGGAGAGCCCTTGTTTCACCCGGCAATTAATGATATGCATGCTGTTCTTGTTTGTTGTTGTTGATGTTGTCTCTTCAGATAGATGAACATGTCCTTTCGGAGCAGAGAGGAAAGCATGACATGGATCCCTATCCCATCTACACTATCATTGATCAGGGGATCAAGAAACAAAAACACCCACACCTAAAAAGTAAAAAATTAGTCGGTTTAGGCTTCATCGCCTAAACCAACCAAACGGTTTCAGTTGACATGGGAGTGTTGGGTGCCTGTGATTATTGTTTATGGAAGCAGTAGAGAATGGCTGCGTAAAATATCAGTATAAAAATAAATATTCTCTGTTAATTATGGTTTAGTGGGCAGGACCAGCCCTGGTGGGGGAGAGGATGGCAGGGTTTACCAGAATATTGGAATACAGAAATACTGAGATTAGCATTGATCAAATGTAATAAATCATAAATTAATGAACAAATGAATGAATAATGCCTGTCCAGTACCTCAGTGTCATGTATAAAGTTCATGCAGGTCTGCCTAGTGCCTACCTCTGAAAAGTGCTACATACTGACTGGTTAAGTAATAAATTCACATGTAGACATGCACACAGACTACTACAATTGTTTCAGAGAATGACTGTGTTTTCATGACAGATGTGTGGGTTGAGATGACCCCCCATGAGGCAGGGTACTCTCTCACCGGGGCCTTCGTGGACCAGAAATACTTTGGGAGCAAGTTTGACAACGGGAAGTTAATAAGGAAGCAGCCAGAGATGGACATGCTCTACGTGCAAGGTTAGCTCTTCCTCCATATGTTGTGTAGTTTGGTCTCTTCTCGGATACTATTCATAGTGAGCTCTGTGTTGATCTCTTGTTTTCAGCCATATGTGGCAGCGCCGGTGCCTCGTCATCACCCTCATCATATTCCGATGTCTGGTCAACCTTACAGGAAGTCGCCAAGAGAGAGTTTGAGAGTGACCGTATGAACTTGACATATTAAAATGTAAAAAATGGGTGGAGTTCCCCTTTAATAGATCTGACCCAGATACAGACTGGCATGATTGACTGTAATTAGGCTACTTTATTGCTTGCACAGCTGTGTAACAGGTCTGGGTGTCTGTCTTGGTTCAGTATTTAGAAATAGTATTTGATGGGGTTTAAAATTTTCCTTTTATTTTTTAAATGAAAAGGGTAAAGTGAAATATTCCTTTAAATTGTTGGTTTGTCAATGAACCAATTAAAGGATTCTTTCTCTGTTGCTCTCTCTGTCTCTCTCTCCCTCACTCTCTCTCCATGCACACAGAGGGTGTGTGCTGCCTGGCATGTAAAGTACTGAAGATGCTGATAGAACTGAACCTGCGGGCCACAAATGGCGAGGATTATTCAGATCTTGCCATCATACTGAACGAGCTGCTTGAAGGTACAGTGTGAATGTAGTGATCAGTGAGTGTGTGCTTTGTATGTACTTCATAAAAGTCTGCTCCGCAGAGTGTAGTCCGTGATCTAGGCATACCATTTTCGGGTTTATTATTTGATTGGAAGGCTGGTAGCAGGCTAGGTCACTGTAAATAAAATTACCCCAAATAATTCCCTAAGATCAAGGGCATAATAATTTCAGGACCTACCCAAAACCCTTGATGATCCATCAAGATTCTCGCAAGTATGTTTTGGAATGGTTTGTTTGCATTTTTCCCGACACAGCAAATGGTGAGACTATTGTTATTATTACCTGTATTATTATTAGTAGTAGTAGTTTCTTAACTTCTATTTAACCATTACAAACACATTGAGACAGAATCTCTTTTGCAAGTGGGAACTGGCCAACAGGATGGAAAGCAAATTAATTCCTAATCCTACCACGAATGAGCCATGCATATCCATGCATTGTCTGTAATCTCTCATGGAAATGTGTTTGATGCCTTCATGAATCTTTGTGTAGATTATCGTTAAAACTAGGTAATCTTGAACGTCTCTGTTTTACTTTTTCCCCTATCTAGGCAAACAGGACAAAATGGGCGAGGACTACTTTATTAACCCCTGGAAATGTTCTGATATTGGACAAAGACATTCAGATGGAGCAGATGAAGGTTTACACACTGTCTGTGTGTGATGGTTTCTCTGACTGGAACAAGGACTGTACTGTCGATCCCGGTACAGTGCTAGTGTTTCCCTCTCTGGATTGTTGGAGTTATTATTATTATTGCAAAGTCTCAAGTAAATAAACATGATATCAGACTGCTGTACAAATGTGCAATATACTTCTAATTTCAGAGCTGTGGGATTTCATGATAGTGTCCATAAAAAGCATTTTCTCTTGGGGAGACACCTACAACTTCCTACACAATATGCAAGGTGAGTACACAATTCACTGATCATACTTAGGGCATAAAGTACAGCATAAAGTAATAGCATTCCTGGGTTCCTCAATATTTTTTCCACTTACTTAACATTTTTCCCAAATGTGACGAAGTGTCACACTGTCTGTTTATGTCTGAAGAGTATTGCAAACTGTGAAAAGTGGCCTGGTAAAGTAATAAATTGCCATGCACACATTGCACAGACAGACTATGGGGCACATTTATAGATGTAAAGTAGTATTGTGGCCATGGCCATCATCACCTCACCATCACATTGAATTGGTTCAGAGAATGACTGTGTTTTCATGACATGTGGGTTGAGATGACCCCCCTTTAGACAAGGTACTCTCTCACTGGGGCCTTCTGTGCATGTACCAGAAATACCTTGGGAGCAAGTTTAACAACTGGAAGTTAATAAGCAAGCGGCCAGAGATGGACATGCTCTAAGACAGGGGTTTTCAACCTTTTTCACACCAGGGACCACCATTTATTCAGCATTTGAGCCACGGACCACCATTTGATGACATTTTAGCCCAAATACCTAAAACTAAAGAATTCATTTGGTTTTGTTCACATTTCCAGGCTGTTTTTTTTTTGCAAACAAAACAGTGTAGTCTTCTTAATTAAATAGTGCTAATTCAGATGATGAATATTTTAACTCTTGAGAGTGTAAAAATGAAACCAAATGGACCCGCAAGGGTCCATTTGGTTTCATTTTTACGTTCTCAAGAGTTACATCTGGTTAACCAACTTTCCATCATTTAGCCTGGGGACCACCTGGAACCTTCTCAAGGACCACTGGTGGTCCCCGGACCACCTGTTGAAAACCCCTGCTCTAAGACAAGCACAGCCCTGTAACTGATATCTGCTCACTAACAGTTCATGTTTATCCTCATGACGTCGCCTGTGGTCCATGACGCAGAAATTATTTCCCCATTTATTTTACTGATAGACTTTTCGAAAATTATTTACGATTACGCCACGGACAAAGACAACTCAGGCCGTGACAAATCATGACAACACACACAATATTATCACACAATCTAATTAGCAAGAAGGAAAAAAAACAGCAGGATACAATACTTTTTGTTTTGTTTTTCTTCTAAGAAATGATTTGATTGTCCCAAAACATTGGGTGGGTTGTCACCATTTGTCACCACCCGAGTTGGTTTTGCCCGCAGCATGATTATCATTATATAGGCCTATTAGAAAAATGAACAGGGAATTCATTTCTGGACATGGGTATTGTCATGAAAGGGGTGGGACTGCTCAGCTCGATAAAAGTAGGCAGACTATACAGGTATGTAGTTCAAATAAATATGACTCTGCTCTGGTCTATAATTATAAGTTTGAATGTATTTTTGTAACATAATATGAAATGTATTTTGCAGTGTCAGAAGTCGACTCTGAGATTCTGAGTTCAGAAAAAGAGGAACCACATCGACGCTGGCCTGCTGCTGAACGCTCCATACTTCTCCATCCTCAGACCAGAGAGAAACGTCGACCTCATCATCTCCCTCGACTTCAGTGAAGGAGACCCCATGCTGGTAATGCAGGCCCACCACACACACACATCACACCGCACACAGCATAATACAACGTAAGTAGTTTGAAATACATGTTTCAAAGTTTTATTCTGTGCACGCGTCAGGGGCACACTGGGGAGTATTATGCTTCCTTCCAGAGATTGCATTGCAAAGGCAGATAAAGGCTAGCTGCAAGGTGATCATTATTGTTGTTGTTCTTGTGGTGGTGGTGGTTCAAAGTCCACAAACCCCATATATGACATAAGGATTTTCCAGCAGATGACAGTGTTAAGAGATTTTCCCTGCTTCGGCACAAAAGGTTTCCACAGAGAATACACAGAGAAAACCCTAGAACACAGATCCACTTGGATGTTCAAAGTTCAGTTTGTGAGGGTGTCATTGAGTTCATAAAAGAAAAGGGGGGAAAAAACAGAAATTAATTTGAAACTTGCCTTCCGTCATTTGGAACCAGAGTTGGTGTGTCCTGCCATTTGGAAATTTAGAGCCCTTTTCAATGACAGTGACTCCGTCTTAGTATGAGTCTAACCAAAACAATTGCAGGAGGATTAGGTACCACTCGCCTGCCCAAGGCATTAATTATTGTGATGTGTGCTCACTGATATTGGTCGCCACCTTTAAAAACGCTGTTTTTAGAATCATAATCTGTGATTTAAATTCAGTGATATCAGCATTAGAAGGTTTTTCCTTGCGCCAGCTAGAATGGAGGGAGGACACTTTTGATGGCGGACCAACCAGAAATTCTGGGCAGTCAACAGATGGCCTTCTAAAGCAGAATTTCCATCCTGGGCAGTAAACGTAAAAACACCCCTGTCCCTCAGCTAAGCTTAATGTGAGCAAACATACTGTAAATAGTCCACTGGCTGCACAGGTTGGGGCCTGTTGATTATTGGGGGAATAAATGAAACAGATAACAGATCTATGAACTTTAAAGGTTCATAGACCTTTTTTCCCCTATAATTTCTATCCCACGATTTTGTAACCCATTTTTTCACCCAGTGCCAATTCCTAATGTGATCCTGGGCTCTACACACCCTCCACCAACCTGGGGAAGCAGCGGACTGGCCTCATGCTTCCTTCAATGCATGCGGATCGAGTCCAAGCTGCCTTCTTTTCACCTGACAGGGGGGAATTTCCCTGGTTGGACGTAGCGCGTGGAAGGAACACGTTATTCCAACCAGTTCCTGTCCCCTCCATCAGGCGCCCCGGCTGGCCAGGGGGAGGCAGTTTAGAGTCCAGGATTACAGCATGTTTTGTGAGGGTATCTACCCTAGGGGACACGGGGAGAACATGCAAACTCCACACAGAAAGGTTCATAGACCTGACTGCCACATGTTACTGGTATGTAACATGTGGCAGCCATTTTCAACATTTTACTATATCATTAATATACTGTACCTCAGAGTTGTGGATGATCATCAAGGTGAAAGTCACCATGTTAATGCTTAAACCAGTAAAAGCTTTCATATTGCTGCTTATTTCCACAGACAATTGAAGATAGTCATAAGATGTCCAAGGATATGGGTATAGCTTTCCCACACGTTGCATTTCCAGAAAATGACAGAAAATCACCAAAGGACTTCTACGTATTTCCAGGAGATGGCAACATGCCAACAGTGATCCACATGCCTCTGTTCAATATGGTTAACTGTGGAGGTAAATGTGTTATTTGTATTATGAACTAAATGTTCAACATGGTTATAACTGTGAAGGTAACTGTGTTATTTGCATTATATACACCATGACTCACTAATATTCATCCGGAGATGGCAGAATCATTGGGAAGCAGTGAGAGGAATACGTTTGCATTACAACTAAATTAGGGATATTTTTATTTTTTAAATAAATGAATAGATAAACAAAATAAACAAGTTGATTTGGGGTCATTACTAAGTAATAGTATCTTAGATCTAATGGATAGATAATTAGACCCGAATTCCGTGAGTTATTTGTTGAAGGCCTCCATGCCTTGATTTGTATCCATTACGTAATGTGGATACTGGATACATCCACATGGAAACCACAATGTTCTCATAGCGGTAACTGCAACATTTGCTCCCAACAATATAAACAAAATAATGACGAAACATATACTGTAATAATGTTCTTTATTTGTCCCCATCTGTGTATACCAGATAAGATCGACGAGTGGAGACATAGATACAAGACCATTCAGCTATCTTACAGCGCTCAAATGGTCACTGACCTCCTGGCTAAAGCTGGTGAAAATGTGACAAACAACAAGGACAGATTGCTGGAGGAGATAAGGAAGGTGGTCAATAGAAGACACTCAAACACAATGTGAAGATAATATTTCAAATCCAAGCAAATCAACATGTAAAACAATGAAAATCATACAAATCCAAGCTGTACAAGTTTAGAGTATATATCCTTTTTCATCAATCCTGCATAAGTTTAAGAACCTAACACTGGAATATCTACCTATAAGGAAACCAAATTGTATAGAGTGCTATGTGTTGGTGCATAAAGTGCTATGATGTGCTACGCAGTCTGCTTTGTACTGTCA
>CM076977.1:20107031-20172031 GCA_039105355.1 Benthosema pterotum
AATGCTTGTTTTTGTTTAATTTTTTATTAAGGCAAAGAAGTTAAGGGATAAGGGGTTTAGTGGTGACAAAAATCTAGGCCATCAGGCTGAGAGTAATGTTGATAGCACTAGAAGGGGAAGGCATATATCATTGTGTTTGTCTGATATCCATGAATGACAAAATGTGGGAATTATGAAGTACTATAGCTGAATACGTCCAAAAAAACATCTCTTATCCAGAAGCATACAAAATCCGCACACAATTGTGAGTATGTGCAAATAAACCAGTGGCGGCTGCAGGATTTATTTTTTTCCCTGGGCGGGGGGCTATTTGACTGGGCATTGGATCTACCCCAATCTACCCCACCCCCCCCCCCCCCCCCCCCCTATAATGACACTTGGCCACCCCCTCCGTGTGTCACCCCTTGTATTGGAACAGGGTCCCTCTAAACAAGTCTCTGTAGTTCCCTTAGCAAAAAAATAGTCAAAAAAAAAAAAAAAAAAACACCAAAACTGTGTGGATGATGATGCACATTGCACTGGCAGTCTACAACCAGACTGAGATTATTTGAAATTTTGATATAAACCACTATAACTATCTAATTGGTGGATTCACTTTCTCTCATTTCACTTTCTATTTTCACATCACTTTCAGATCCCAGACCCCAAGGATCCTTGAGGGAGTTTCAGGGGGGGTCCCCAGCTAAATGATGATGAGTTAATATAACCCAAATGGATCCTTATCTGTAGCTTTGATGTGAGCAAATGTAACCAATTGGAAACACTTCTCTCAAAGTTAAGTGTATACAAGGGAGTCCCAGAGCTATTAAATGGGGCTCTGTAGACTAATCTATGTATACTGAGGATCCTTGAAATGGACCAACGTTTTGTTGGTCAAATTGAATAAATGATGTCATCAAGTGGTGTTTCACCACGTTAATATTATTTTCAGACCTCCATTTCTAGGAAATAGATTGGGGGAACAACACAACATCTCTAAGGTGCATGTTAGGCCTGTGAATCTTTGGGTGTCCCACGATTCGATTCAGAATCGATTTTCTGGGTCACGATTCGATTTTTAAATTTTTTTGATTCTCGATTCAAAAAGATGCCCCCCACAATTCTAAATCTTTCTTCTTTTTTTTTTTTTTTTACAAAATGGTTCAATGGCATTTGAGCATGATCTACCCCCCTGTTGTATTGTGCTTTCTGTAAGCATGTTTTACAGAAACATTCTTCTTCATTTGGTACTTTTATTTACAGTTTGGTATTTTTAAAAAAAAAGATTTACAAGTCATGAATTTGTTCTTCTCAGCGTCTTGTTTCCCCAATTGTTTTCCAATTGGTCTAACTGTACTCTATGCATATTGACACTATAGCTTGCAGTTAAACAAAAGCCACATGATTATCATTTGAATACCTGATGGCCTGTTCTGTAGCTGTAGCATACATTTGTTTACATTTAGCAGTCATTATTAGCATGCTTTTAGCGCCAGGTGAACACAATGAACTACTCTAAACTAGGCTATTCTGATCAAAACGTTCACGCAGGATTTCTTCGTCCAAAAGCCCACGTTAGTTGATCATTTGAGCAGTACACACACACGTCGCTGCAGCCAATAGAACTATTACGGTTTGTCCCCATTGAGGCCATTCAAATTCGGACAACTCAATGTCGCACCTCTTCTACTAGATGTGTAGACCAGCGTGGATGAGAGCCTGGAGATCGAGGCTATGTGTAGAACAGATTACCAACTCCCTTCACTTCATGGGGCCAGTCCAATGGTGGCTCTTCTACATAGATTTCTTTGCGAACGGGACGGAAAATACGTTGTTTCTCTCTCACACACAAACGGCCGGTCCTTTCCCCTCTGGACAGGCTTCGCTCAGGCAGGCAGGCTGACAGTGTTAATAAAAACTATTTCGCGCATACTGCAGAAAACAACAACACAGTACGCTCATCGCGGAAGTCAGAGCCATCATTACTCTATATGGGGCCATCTAGTAGAAGAGTTGCGACATTAAGGGGTCAGAAACGGAGCGCTCGAGCGCTGTTCATGCACACGATTAGGGGCAAATTGCCGCCGCTGGACTGGCCCCATGAAGTGGACGGAGCTGACAGAACCGAGAGAATAGTAAAAGACATCATGCAGCTCAGCACTGCGCAGTGTTTACGCAGCTGCAGAGTTGGAGCTGCTCAGCATTGCGCCGGCGTTGCGCAGAACCATAAAAATAATATTTTATTCGTCTTTTCGTACCTGGGCAGACTCATAAATGGGTGGGCACGTGCCCACCCAGGCCCAGTCCTAAATCCGCCCCTGACATAAACAAGGTATACTTTGCTGGGGAAAGGTCTAGCTGTGCTCCAGCATTTACAAGGGTGGCACAAGTGCCTTTGTCATAGTTCAATATTAAGTTATTGTTTCTCTAGAACAGTGTGCACACAATGCCAGAGGTTACGTTTAGGTTGAAATATAGAGACTTCAGGTTGATCCGCCAGCTATTCTATGAATTCCAGAAATACGACCTGGGCCTTATAATAAGGACTGACTGAAATAGCCATGGCAATAGTAGAACAGTTGCCAAATCCAAAATACAATTGGCAATAAATATTAACTTATAATAACTGATATTTGTGATTATCATGCAAAATGAAATAATACAATAATTGAACTAATTTGCTGTTGCTACAAACTGTAATTTAATTTGCTACATATTGAGGGCAAAGTCAACATGAAAAAAGCAAGGCGCAATATGCCATGTTTGTTAATATCTTGAATGAAAATGACCCTGACATTGACCATTGGCTGAACTTGAATTGCTTCAGTTGTCCCATAAATCAATTCAGCGCCCCATAAAACCTAGCATAATTGCCCAAAATGGGTCATTCGTTCCGAGTTATGCCATACAGCATTTGTATTATTATTTTTTAATATCAGATATAAGGGCTCAAAACAAGTAATCAGCTACTATCCTGAGAATGCTATCACATATTTTCATAAACTACCGATAGTAAACCTATGCAACTTGTGTCCATTTAGTGGTTCCCAAAGCCCAAAGTAGAGGCCAGTGGTCTAAGGCCTAACTGTGGTATGATAATGGGGAAATGGAAGGTCTGGTGATTTTAAACCCAGAAGATTATTGACCTGAAGTTCATAATTATATAAAATATATGACACCACAATGGTTGTCAGTGTGTCATAACTCATGACATGTCACACCACCGTATATGAATGTCAGTCCATCAGACCTTGTGATGATTGAAATACTGGTCTCATCAAACCCTGCATACCCGCACATGGAGTATATGACATTGATCTGCATATATTTTTGCTCCATTCAGCATGAAAACATCAATTCATCCATGCAGGAGCATTTCCCAGTCCGGTATTTTTAGCGTAACCTTATCCTCAGAGTGACTTCGACCTCAGGGTGTCAGGTAATATTTATTATAGTTGGCATCAAGGTATTTAAACACTGTATGTATTTTATTTTGAAGTTGAAGAAAGACCAAGCCCATGACACTTAATCATGTGACCAAGGAAACAGTATAGCCATGTGACTTCGGCTGACCTTGGGTAATTTTTTGTTTTTTATTCTGACCCCAAAAAACAAAAAATGAGCAAATTTCTGTCTGCTGGACTAAATCAGAATATGACCCATTTTTTGATTTTTTTCAAGCATTTTTTTAATGGTTCAATTTTCACCAAAACAAATAAAAAATATTCAATTTCTGTCTACTGGACTAAAACGGAATATGAGCCATTTTTCATTTATTTTCCAAGCATTTTTCAATGTTTCAATTTCTTTTTAAAAAATAAAAAAAATCGAATTTCTGTCTGCTGGACCAAAACGGAATATGAGCCATTTTTCATTAATTTTCCGAGCATTTTTCAATGTTTCAAATTCTTTTTAAAAAATTAAAAAAATCGAATTTCTGTCTGCTGGACTAAAATGGAATATGAGCCATTTTTTCATTTTTTTCCCGAGCATTTTTCAATGTTTCAATTTATTTTTTTAAAAATGAAATTCGATCATTTTCATTTTTCAATGTTTCAAATTCTTTTTACAAAAATGAAAATGATTGAATTTCTGTCTGGTGGACTAAAATGGAATATGAGCCATTTTTTCATTTTTTTCCCGAGCATTTTTCAATGTTTCAATTTCTTTTTAAAAAAATGAAATTCGATCATTTTCATTTTTCAATGTTTGAAATTCTTTTTACAAAAATGAAAATGAGTGAATTTCTGTCTGGTGGACTAAAATGGAATATGAGCCATTTTTCCATTTTTTTCCTGAGCATTTTTTCAATGTTTCAATTTCTTTTTAAAAAAAATGAAAATCACATTTTTTTAGTTTTCTAATGTTTTCAGTTTGAAACGAAAAAATACAATTTGGCCAATTTCTATTTGCTGGAGTCAAATTGGAAAGGGAAACCATTTTTAAACAGGTGCAATTTTTTTGAAAAATAGAATTACACTAAGACCCCTAGACCCTATAGCCTTACGTTTTTTCATCGTTTCGAGGATTTTCGAAAAATGACAAAAAATGACGAAACCTGGCAAAATGCAAGGCTATAGCCTTACGGTCTTGCACAGCATGCCGTTTTTCATCGTTTTGAGCATTTTTGAGCATTTTCGAAAAATGTCGAAATTTGAAAAAACGCAAGGCTATAGCCTTACGTTTTTTCATCGTTTCGAGGATTTTCTAAAAATGACAAAAAATGACGAAACCTGGCAAAATGCAAGGCTATAGCCTTACGGTCTTGCACAGCATGCCGTTTTTCATCGTTTTGAGCATTTTTGAGCATTTTCGAAAAATGTCGATTTTGAAAAAACACAAGGCTATAGCCTTACGTTTTTTCATCGTTTCGAGGATTTTCGAAAAATGACAAAAAATGATGAAACCTGGCAAAATGCAAGGCTATAGCCTTACGGTCTTGCACAGCATGCCGTTTTTCATCGTTTTGAGCATTTTTGAGCATTTTCGAAAAATGTCAAAATTTAGAAAAAACGCAAGGCTATAGCCTTACGTTTTTTCATCGTTTCGAGGATTTTCGAAAAATGACAAAAAATGACGAAACCTGGCAAAATGCAAGGCTATAGCCTTACGGTCTTGCACAGCATGCCGTTTTTCATCGTTTTGAGCATTTTTGAGCATTTTCGAAAAATGTCGAAATTTTGAAAAAACGCAAGGCTATAGCCTTACGTTTTTTCATCGTTTCGAGGATTTTCGAGAAATGACAAAAAATGACGAAACCTGGCAAAATGCAAGGCTATAGCCTTACGGTCTTGCACAGCATGCCGTTTTTCATCGTTTTGAGCATTTTTGAGCATTTTCGAAAAATGTCGAAATTTTGAAAAACGCAAGGCTATAGCCTTACGTTTTTTCATCGTTTCGAGGATTTTCGAAAAATGAAAAAAAAAAAGACGAAACCTGGCAAAATGCAAGGCTATAGCCTTACGGTCTTGCACAGCATGCCGTTTTTCATCGTTTTGAGCATTTTTGTGCATTCTCGAAAAATGTCGATTTTGAAAAAACACAAGGCTATAGCCTTATGTTTTTTCATCGTTTCGAGGATTTTCGAAAAATGAAAAAAAATGACAAAACCTGGCAAAATGCAAGGCTATAGCCTTACGGTCTTGCACAGCATGCCGTTTTTCATCGTTTTGAGCATTTTTGTGCATTCTCGAAAAATGTCGAAATTTTGAAAAAACGCAAGGCTATAGCCTTACGTTTTTTCATCGTTTCGAGGATTTTCGAAAAATGCCAAAAATGACGAAACCTGGCAAAATGCAAGGCTATAGCCTTACGGTCTTGCACAGCATGCCGTTTTTCATCGTTTTGAGCATTTTTGAGCATTTTCGAAAAATGTCGAAATTTTGAAAAAACGCAAGGCTATAGCCTTACGTTTTTTCATCGTTTCGAGGATTTTCGAGAAATGACAAAAAATGACGAAACCTGGCAAAATGCAAGGCTATAGCCTTACGGTCTTGCACAGCATGCCGTTTTTCATCGTTTTGAGCATTTTTGAGCATTTTCGAAAAATGTCGAAATTTTGAAAAAACGCAAGGCTATAGCCTTACGTTTTTTTCATCGTTTCGAGGATTTTCGAGAAATGACAAAAAATGACGAAACCTGGCAAAATGCAAGCCTATAGCCTTACGGTCTTGCACAGCATGCCGTTTTTCATCGTTTTGAGCATTTTTGAGCATTTTCGAAAAATGTCGAAATTTTGAAAAAAACGCAAGGCTATAGCCTTACGTTTTTTCATCGTTTCGAGGATTTTCGAAAAATGAAAAAAAAAAGACAAAACCTGGCAAAATGCAAGGCTATAGCCTTACGGTCTTGCACAGCATGCCGTTTTTCATCGTTTTGAGCATTTTTGAGCATTCTCGAAAAATGTCGAAATTTTGAAAAAACGCAAGGCTATAGCCTTACGTTTTTTCATCGTTTCGAGGATTTTCGAAAAATGCCAAAAAATGACGAAACCTGGCAAAATGCAAGGCTATAGCCTTACGGTCTTGCACAGCATGCCGTTTTTCATCGTTTTGAGCATTTTTGAGCATTTTCGAAAAATGTCGAAATTTTGAAAAAACGCAAGGCTATAGCCTTACGTTTTTTCATCGTTTCGAGGATTTTCGAAAAATGACAAAAAATGACGAAACCTGGCAAAATGCAAGGCTATAGCCTTACGGTCTTGCACAGCATGCCGTTTTTCATCGTTTTGAGCATTTTTGAGCATTTTCGAAAAATGTCGATTTTGAAAAAACACAAGGCTATAGCCTTACGTTTTTTCATCGTTTCGAGGATTTTCGAAAAATGACAAAAAATGACGAAACCTGGCAAAATGCAAGGCTATAGCCTTACGGTCTTGCACAGCATGCCGTTTTCATCGTTTTGAGCATTTTTGAGCATTTTCGAAAAATGTCGAAATTTTGAAAAAACGCAAGGCTATAGCCTTACGTTTTTTCATCGTTTCGAGGATTTTCGAAAAATTACAAAAAATGACGAAACCTGGCAAAATGCAAGGCTATAGCCTTACGGTCTTGCACAGCATGCCGTTTTTCATCGTTTTGAGCATTTTTGAGCATTTTCGAAAAATGTCGAAATTTTGAAAAAACGCAAGGCTATAGCCTTACGTTTTTTCATCGTTTCGAGATTTTCGAAAAATGACAAAAAATGACGAAACCTGGCAAAATGCAAGGCTATAGCCTTACGGTCTTGCACAGCATGCCGTTCTTCATCGTTTTGAGCATTTTTGAGCATTTTCGAAAAATGTCGATTTTGAAAAAACACAAGGCTATAGCCTTACGTTTTTTCATCGTTTCGAGGATTTTCGAAAAATGACAAAAAATGACGAAACCTGGCAAAATGCAAGGCTATAGCCTTACGGTCTTGCACAGCATGCCGTTCTTCATCGTTTTGAGCATTTTCGAAAAATGTCGATTTTTGAAAAAAACAAGGCTATAGCCTTACGTTTTTTCATCGTTTCGAGGATTTTCGAAAAATGACAAAAAATGACGAAACCTGGCAAAATGCAAGGCTATAGCCTTACGGTCTTGCACAGCATGCCGTTTTTCATCGTTTTGAGCATTTTTGAGCATTTGCGAAAAATGTCGAAATTTTGAAAAAACGCAAGGCTATAGCCTTACGTTTTTTCATCGTTTCGAGGATTTTCGAAAAATGACAAAAAATGACGAAACCTGGCAAAATGCAAGGCTATAGCCTTACGGTCTTGCACAGCATGCCGTTTTTCATCGTTTTGAGCATTTTTGAGCATTTTCGAAAAATGTCGAAATTTTGAAAAAACACAAGGCTATAGCCTTACGTTTTTTCATCGTTTCGAGGATTTTCGAAAAATGACAAAAAATGACGAAACCTGGCAAAATGCAAGGCTATAGCCTTACGGTCTTGCACAGCATGCCGTTTTTCATCGTTTTGAGCATTTTCGAAAAATGTCGATTTTGAAAAAACACAAGGCTATAGCCTTACGTTTTTTCATCGTTTCGAGGATTTTCGAAAAATGACAAAAAATGACGAAACCTGGCAAAATGCAAGGCTATAGCCTTACGGTCTTGCACAGCATGCCGTTTTTCATCGTTTTGAGCATTTTTGAGCATTTTCGAAAAATGTCGAAATTTTTTAAAAAACGCAAGGCTATAGCCTTACGTTTTTTCATCGTTTCGAGGATTTTGAAAAATGACAAAAAATGACGAAACCTGGCAAAATGCAAGGCTATAGCCTTACGGTCTTGCACAGCATGCCGTTTTTCATCGTTTTGAGCATTTTTGAGCATTTTCGAAAAATGTCGAAATTTTGAAAAAACGCAAGGCTATAGCCTTACGTTTTTTCATCGTTTCGAGAATTTTCGAAAAATGACAAAAAATGACGAAACCTGGCAAAATGCAAGGCTATAGCCTTACGGTCTTGCACAGCATGCCGTTTTTCATCGTTTTGAGCATTTTTGAGCATTTTCGAAAAATGTCGAAATTTTGAAAAAACGCAAGGCTATAGCCTTACGTTTTTTCATCGTTTCGAGGATTTTCGAAAAATGACAAAAAATGACGAAACCTGGCAAAATGCAAGGCTATAGCCTTACGGTCTTGCACAGCATGCCGTTTTTCATCGTTTTGAGCATTTTTGAGCATTTTCGAAAAATGTCGAAATTTTGAAAAAACGCAAGGCTATAGCCTTACGTTTTTTCATCGTTTCGAGAATTTTCGAAAAATGACAAAAAATGACGAAACCTGGCAAAATGCAAGGCTATAGCCTTACGGTCTTGCACAGCATGCCGTTTTTCATCGTTTTGAGCATTTTTGAGCATTTTCGAAAAATGTCGAAATTTTGAAAAAACGCAAGGCTATAGCCTTACGTTTTTTCATCGTTTTGAGGATTTTCAAAAAATGACAAAAAATGACGAAACCTGGCAAAATGCAAGGCTATAGCCTTACGGTCTTGCACAGCATGCCGTTTTTCATCGTTTTGAGCCTTTTTGAGCATTTTCGAAAAATGTCGAAATTTTGAAAAAACACAAGGCTATAGCCTTACGTTTTTTCATCGTTTCGAGGATTTTCGAAAAATGACAAAAAATGACGAAACCTGGCAAAATGCAAGGCTATAGCCTTACGGTCTTGCACAGCATGCCGTTTTTCATCGTTTTGAGCATTTTCGAAAAATGTCGATTTTGAAAAAACACAAGGCTATAGCCTTACGTTTTTTCATCGTTTCGAGGATTTTCGAAAAAATGACAAAAAATGACGAAACCTGGCAAAATGCAAGGCTATAGCCTTACGGTCTTGCACAGCATGCCGTTTTTCATCGTTTTGAGCATTTTTGAGCATTTTCGAAAAATGTCGAAATTTTGAAAAAACGCAAGGCTATAGCCTTACGTTTTTTCATCGTTTCGAGGATTTTCGAAAAATGACAAAAAATGACGAAACCTGGCAAAATGCAAGGCTATAGCCTTACAGTCTTGCACAGCATGCCGTTTTTCATCGTTTTGAGCATTTTTGAGCATTTTCGAAAAATGTCGAAATTTTGAAAAAACGCAAGGCTATAGCCTTACGTTTTTTCATCGTTTTGAGGATTTTCGAAAAATGACAAAAAATGACGAAACCTGGCAAAATGCAAGGCTATAGCCTTACGGTCTTGCACAGCATGCCGTTTTTCATCGTTTTGAGCATTTTTGAGCATTTTCGAAAAATGTCGAAATTTTGAAAAAACACAAGGCTATAGCCTTACGTTTTTT
This sequence comes from Benthosema pterotum, assembly GCA_039105355.1. Classification (NCBI taxonomy): domain Eukaryota; kingdom Metazoa; phylum Chordata; class Actinopteri; order Myctophiformes; family Myctophidae; genus Benthosema; species Benthosema pterotum. The sequence continues at coordinate 20,116,762 of CM076977.1, forward strand.
CATCGTTTCGAGGATTTTCGAAAAATGACAAAAAATGACGAAACCTGGCAAAATGCAAGGCTATAGCCTTACGGTCTTGCACAGCATGCCGTTTTTCATCGTTTTGAGCATTTTCGAAAAATGTCGAAATTTTGAAAAAACACAAGGCTATATATAGCCTTACGTTTTTTCATCGTTTCGAGGATTTTCGAAAAATGACAAAAAATGACAAAACCTGGCAAAATGCAAGGCTATAGCCTTACGGTCTTGCACAGCATGCCGTTTTTCATCGTTTTGAGCATTTTTGAGCATTTTCGAAAAATGTCGAAATTTTTTAAAAAACGCAAGGCTATAGCCTTACGTTTTTTCATCGTTTCGAGGATTTTTGAAAAATGACAAAAAAATGACGAAACCTGGCAAAATGCAAGGCTATAGCCTTACGGTCTTGCACAGCATGCCGTTTTTCATCGTTTTGAGCATTTTTGAGCATTTTCGAAAAATGTCGAAATTTTGAAAAAACGCAAGGCTATAGCCTTACGTTTTTTCATCGTTTCGAGAATTTTCGAAAAATGACAAAAAAAATGACGAAACCTGGCAAAATGCAAGGCTATAGCCTTACGGTCTTGCACAGCATGCCGTTTTTCATCGTTTTGAGCATTTTTGAGCATTTTCGAAAAATGTCGAAATTTTGAAAAAACGCAAGGCTATAGCCTTACGTTTTTTCATCGTTTCGAGGATTTTCGAAAAATGACAAAAAATGACGAAACCTGGCAAAATGCAAGGCTATAGCCTTACGGTCTTGCACAGCATGCCGTTTTTCATCGTTTTGAGCATTTTTGAGCATTTTCGAAAAATGTCGAAATTTTGAAAAAACGCAAGGCTATAGCCTTACGTTTTTTCATCGTTTCGAGAATTTTCGAAAAATGACAAAAAATGACGAAACCTGGCAAAATGCAAGGCTATAGCCTTACAGTCTTGCACAGCATGCCGTTTTTCATCGTTTTGAGCATTTTTGAGCATTTTCGAAAAATGTCGAAATTTTGAAAAAAACGCAAGGCTATAGCCTTACGTTTTTCATCGTTTTGAGGATTTTCGAAAAATGACAAAAAATGACGAAACCTGGCAAAATGCAAGGCTATAGCCTTACGGTCTTGCACAGCATGCCGTTTTTCATCGTTTTGAGCCTTTTTGAGCATTTTCGAAAAATGTCGAAATTTTGAAAAAAACGCAAGGCTATAGCCTTACGTTTTTTTCATCGTTTTCGAGGATTTTCGAAAAATGACAAAAAATGACGAAACCTGGCAAAATGCAAGGCTATAGCCTTACGGTCTTTGCACAGCATGCCGTTTTTCACGTTTTGAGCATTTTTTGAGCATTTTCGAAAAAATGTCGAAATTTGAAAAAAACGCAAGGCTATAGCCTTACGTTTTTTCAACATCGTTCCGAGGATTTTCGAAAAATGACAAAAAATGACGAAAACCTGAGCAAAATGCAAGGCTCTAGCCTTACGGTCTTGCACAGCATGCCGTTTTTTCATCGTTTTTGAGCATTTATTGAGCATTTTGCGAAAAATGGTCGAAATTTTGAAAAACGCAAGGCTATAGCCTTACGTTTTTCATCGTTTTGAGGATTTTCGAAAAATGACAAAAAATGACGAAACCTGGCAAAAAGCAAGGCTATAGCCTTACGGTCTTGCACAGCAATGGCCGTTTTTTTCAAATCGTTTTGAGCATTTTTGAGCATTTTCGAAAAATTCGAATTTTTGAAAAAACGCAAGTCTATAGCCTTACGTTTTTTCAATCGTTTCGAGGATTTTCGAAAAATGACAAAAAATGACGAAACTGGCAAAAAGCAAGGCTATAGCCTTACGGTCTTGCACAGCATCCGTTTTACCATCGTTTTGCAGTTTTTGGAGCATTTTTTTTCGAAAAATGTCGAAAATTTTGAAAAACCAAGGCTATAGCCTTACGTTTTTTCATCGTTTTGAGGATTTTCGAAAAATGACAAAAAATGACGAAACCTGGCAAAATGCAAAGGCTATAGCCTTACGGTCTTGCACACGCCGTTTTTCATCATCGTTTTGAGCCTTTTTGAGCATTTCGAAAAATTCGAAATTTTTAAAAACACAAGGCTATAGCCTTACGTTTTTCAATCGTTTCGATGGATTTTCGAAAAATGACAAAAAATGACGAAACCTGCAAATGCAACTATAGCCTTACGGTCTTGCACAGCATGCCGTTTTTCATCGTTTTGACATTTTTGGAGCATTTCGAAAAATGTCGAAATTTTGAAAAAAAACGCAAGGCTATAGCCTTACGTTTTTCATCGTTTCGAGGATTTTTGAAAAATGACAAAAAATGACGAAACCCTGGCAAAAAGCAAGGCTTATAGCCTTACGGTCTTGCACAGCATGCCGTTTTTCAATCGTTTTGAGCATTTTTGAGCATTTTCGAAAAATGTCGAAATTTTAAAAAACGCAAGGCTATAGCCTTACGTTTTTTCAATCGTTTCGGGGATTTTCGAAAAATGCCAAAAAATGACAAACCTGGCAAAAAATGCAAGGCTATAGCCTTACGGTCTTGCACAGCATCCGTTTTTTCATCGTTTGAGCATTTTTGAGCATTTTCGAAAAATGCGAAATTTTGAAAAAACGCAAGGTATAGCCTTACGTTTTTTCATCGTTTCGAGGATTTTTCGAAAAATGACAAAAAAATGACGAAACCTGGCAAAATGCAAGGCTATAGCCTTACGGTCTTGCACAGCATGCCCGTTTTTCATCGTTTTGAGCATTTTCGAAAAAAATGTCGAATTTTTGAAAAAACGCAAGCTATATATACCTTACTTTTTTCATCGTTTCGATTTTTTTCGAAAAATGACAAAAATGACGAAACCTGGCAATAGCAAGGCTATAGCCTTACGGTCTTGCACAGCATGGCCGTTTTTTTCATCGTTTTGAGCATTTTTGAGCATTTTCGAAAAATGTCGAAATTTTGAAAAAACGCAAGGCTATAGCCTTACTTTTTTTTCATCGTTTCGAGGATTTTCGAAAAATGACAAAAAATGACGAAACCTGGCAAAATGCAAGGCTATAGCCTTACGGTCTTGCACATCATGCCGTTTTTCATCGTTTTGAGCATTTTTGAGCATTTTCGAAAAATGTAAAAATTTTGAAAAAACGCAAGGCTATAGCCTTACGTTTTTTCATCGTTTCGAGGATTTTCGAAAAATGACAAAAAATGACGAAACCGGGCAAAATGCAAGGCTATAGCCTTACGGTCTTGCACAGCATGCCGTTTTTCATCGTTTTGAGCATTTTTGAGCATTTTCGAAAAATGTCGAAATTTTTGAAAAAACGCAAGGCTATAGCCTTAACGTTTTTCATCGTTTTCGAGAATTTTCGAAAATGACAAAAAATGACGAAACCTGGCAAAAATGCAAGGCTATAGCCTTACGGTCTTGCACAGCATGCCGTTTTTCATCGTTTTGAGCATTTTTGAGCATTTTCGAAAAATGTCGAATTTTGAAAAAACGCAAGGCTATAGCCTTACGTTTTTTCATCGTTTCGAGGATTTTCGAAAAATGACAAAAAATGACGAAACCTGGCAAAATGCAAGGCTATAGCCTTACGGTCTTGCACAGCATGCCGTTTTTCATCGTTTTGAGCATTTTTGAGCATTTTCGAAAAATGTCGAAATTTTGAAAAAAACGCAAGGCTATAGCCTTACGTTTTTTCATCATCGTTCGAGGATTTTCGAAAAATGACAAAAAATGACGAAACCTGGCAAAATGCAAGGCTATAGCCTTACGGTCTTGCACAGCATGCCGTTTTTTCATCGTTTTTGAGCATTTTTGAGCATTTTCGAAAAATGTCGAAATTTTGAAAAAACGCAAGGCTATAGCCTTACGTTTTTTCATCGTTTCGAGGATTTTCGAAAAATGACAAAAAATGACGAAACCTGCAAAATGCAAGGCTAATAGCCTTACGGTCTTGCACAGCATGCCGTTTTTCATCGTTTTGAGCATTTTTGAGCATTTTCGAAAAATGTCGAAATTTTGAAAAAACGCAAGGCTATAGCCTTACGTTTTTTTCATCGTTTCGAGGATTTTCGAAAAATGACAAAAAATGACGAAACCTGGCAAAATGCAAGGCTATAGCCTTACGGTCTTGCACAGCATGCCGTTTTTCATCGTTTTGAGCATTTTTGAGCATTTTCGAAAAATGTCGAAATTTTGAAAAAACGCAAGGCTATAGCCTTACGTTTTTTTCATCGTTTCTAGGATTTTCGAAAAATGACAAAAAATTACGAAACCTGGCAAAATGCAAGGCTATAGCCTTAACGGTCCTTGCACAGCATGCCGTTTTTCATCGTTTTAGCATTTTTTGAGCATTTTCGAAAAATGTCGAAATTTGAAAAAACGCAAGGCTATAGCCTTACGTTTTTTCATCTTTTCGAGGATTTTTTTTTTTATCGAAAAATGACGAAACCTGGCAAAATGCAAGGCTATAAGCCTTACGTCTTGCACAGCATGCCGTTTTTCATCGTTTTGAGATTTTCATTTTTTTGGCATTTTCGAAAAATGTCGAAATTTTGAAAAAACGCAAGGCTATAGCCTTACGTTTTTTCATCATTTCGGGATTTTCGAAAAATTGACGAAACCTGGCAAAATCAAGGCTATAGCCTTACGGTCTTGCACAGCATGCCGTTTTTCACATCGTTTTGAGCATTTTCGAAAATGACGAAATTTTGAAAAAACCAAGGCTATAGCCTTACGTTTTTTCATCGTTTCGAGGATTTTCGAAAAATGACAAAAAATGACGAAACCTGGCAAAATGCAAGGCTATAGCCTTACGGTCTTGCACAGCATGCCGTTTTTCATCGTTTTGAGCATTTTCGAAAAATGTCGAAATTTTAAAAAACGCAAGGCTATAGCCTTATGGTTTTTCATCGTTTCGAGGATTTTCGAAAAATGACAAAAAATGACGAAACCTGGCAAAATGCAAGGCTATAGCCTTACCGTCTTGCACAGCATGCAGTCTTTCATCGTTTTGAGCATTTTTGAGCATTTTCGAAAAATGTTGAAATAAAAAAAAACGCAAGGCTATAGGGCCTTATGTTTTTTCATCGTTTCGAGGATTTTCAAAAAATAACAAAAAATGACGAAACCTGGCAAAATGCAAGGCTATAGCCTTACGGTCCTGCACAGCATACCATTTTTCATCGTTTTGAGCATTTTCGAAAAATGTCGAAATTTAAAAAGAAAACGCAAGGCTATAGCCTTATATATACAGTATACAGTATAACTCAACTGTCAACTCAAACCCGTAATACTTTGTTTTCAAAAGTCAGTAGTAGCAACATATACAAGAAAACCCTTCCAATTCTCCCCCTCTATTTTTGCATTATTCAGTAAGTAACCCCATCACACACTTTCTAGGGGCCTTGAAATGGATTTTTAGTAAGGGGATAATCACAATTTGATGTGTAGATCTTGTTGAGCTGGTCAATTTGAAAGTAGCTCTCAAGTCAAAAAAGTGTGGGCACCCCTGCTATAATATGTTGTCCAAGACCATGTACTAGAGCCTGTAGTTTTTCCCAGGTTGTCATTTTTTGAAAATCCTCGAAATGACTAAAAAAGGCCTACTACTCTAGATGAAAAAAGCACAAACAAACCAAACATTGTATAAATGTTGTTACCCAAAGGCAAATATGGTGGGTACAAGAGATGCTTTTACACTGGCAGCCAAATCCAGCCTGAATCAGATCAGCCACATGCAGCTTGGAATCTGATTTGTTTAAATGAGTCATGTGACCCGTTAGACCAATCAGATTTCTATCTTGAAGTGACTCAGATCTGATTCAGGCTAGATTTTTTCTGCCAGTGTAAATCACACAATGATGATTACCTAATTACATCACCATATCACCACAATTGTTTGTTCACCAAGCAATCTTTAGGCTGCGTTTTCATATACCATAGCCTTCATTTGCGCAACAGTTCACCAATGCTGCTGCAGTGGATGGTTCTGTTTTGTGAGAAAAAAATAACTGACCACCAAGTGGTGTAAGACATTGTGACCGCAAAGTAAAACATACCGCAGAGAAGGGCTTTATACTTTAGCTCTTTTTAATGTGTGGGGGAGTGTACTAAAAGTCACAGACGTAAAGGCAGTTCGTGACCTTTAGTTTAGATTGCGGCATATGAAGATTTGTCATGTGCTTTGACAAAATCCTCGCCCCTCCTAACGCCAAATGATGATGATAAAGTTCCTTTGGAAATGACATACACCACGTATGTCAGGAGTGGGAAGAACCAAGCTGAAATTGCACCTGCTGTAAAAATACAAAACTAGAGGTTCAGGTATGCATAGATGCATAGATGCATAAATGTATCATAGTGTTCAAAGAGTTTAAGCTGTACATTAATACAACTAAATATAGTTATTGTGTTTCAGGTTCAACAGATGTTGAATAGCTTCTACCGTTAAGATGGATGCTTCTTTGTTTACTTTGATTCTAGATGACTATTTCTATGCATTTGATGTAATAACTTGCGTTGTTCTCTTATTGTGAATTACTCTTGATTATCAAAGTATCTGGAGTATCAAAATAAGGTCTACTTTTGATGAACTTTTATTGTAAATTGGGTCTCATTTTATAATGATGGATTTACAATTACTGTATGAAATGTTTTTATTTTATGTTATTACAATATTCAATAGTGTTTTATGCATGTACGAAAAGGGGGCAGAATAATATAAGAAGCGTGTCTCTCTGTCCCTATTGGACGAAAAATGCTTGTATTTTGTTTTGAATTGATGTACTTTTACATTTTGTTTTCACTATTCAAGACAAACGAAGATCAAATCAGATCAACGGTTAAGAATAAGAAAAAGTTTTCCTGGAGCAAAACGTGACTGAAACTTTTTGCTGCCAAATATCTGTACACCTGAGACAACTACTTTTAGGCTTTACAAAGCATGAATGGAAAAAAAAATATATCAATTTGTATAAAATAGTATTTAGTTGCAATTGATTGAAGTTACAACTGACAAAAACATTTTCTTCAATTATATAACTTTTTTCCCCCAACTTTTTTTGGCCACCAGGGAACACATGCCCCCTTCTAAAATCGCCAATGCAAGATGTAACAATAAAGTACAACCTTGAACCTGTAAATAATCTGAAATCGGATTTGAATTCGTATTTAGTATTATGAATTCAGGTTAGTATTAGTAAACCACCAATAGTAATGCCTCTTAAAACAAGAATCCAGGGTGCCGTCTGCTTCAAATAATGTTTTATTGAGCTCTGAGTTCCCACAGGAGGAGGAGCTGAGAACCAGTTTATTTATTTCTTAATACATAAAACAGAGCTCCATTATTCCCTCCTTATAAACTAAAAAAAAAAAAGAAAGAAAAAGAAACGGTCAAGGGGGTGGGGCTTTTTTTGAAAGCAGGAATGAGTAACAATAAAAACCTTTAGGTAAGAATATGGACAGTATTCAGTTCTTTATAACGTCCTGTGAGCCATTACACTCCAGGAGGGGGCCTCTAGTTAAAACATTGTAGATCACTTTGTAGAATCGATCGAGGGACGTGTGTGTGTGTGTGTGTGTGTGTGCGGTTCTTGGGTGACCAAAACAATAAGGTGATCGACCATAGATCAAAACATCTGGCTTTATAAGTTAACTTAAAACTGCTCCGCTTGAGGAAAAACAAAAACCGTGTTATTTAAACGTACGAGGCCCCCTGGGGTAGAGCGATCAGATATTATTCTAGCAAGAACCAAAAAAAGAAAAAAAAAAGAAAAAACAATGAAACGCCTTGACCAAAAACCTATCGACAAACACACACACAGACGCACACGCACACACACAGGCACACACATCGCCCAAGAGCAGCATCTACATCCTCCACTCCTTCATTTTTATAGAAAATAGAACACTATATTTTACAAGAGCACTAAAAGAAACAGAACATCTATTATTATTAATATTATCTTACAATGACCGGTATACAGGCAGAGCATTATGTACAGGCAGAGCATTATGTACCCACCCCAACCCCCCACTGATCCCACCCCCCGCCCGACCTCAAGCCCAACACCTCAGCCCTGCTCTCAGCCATGTTGTCCATGTTAGGGATAAACTGAAAGGGTAAGTCTTGGACCAAAACGAATATAGTAAACAGTTAGCTGTAAACCAAATACAGAATATGATTTATATTATATATTTTTTCTCCCTACCATTGCGGTCTTGGCAATGGTACATTGAGAGGGAAACCATTTTTGGTGTTTACCCCCTTCAGGCCGGGGGAGCCATTTTGGGCATCTGTACAGTATTCTTTTTTATGCTGCTATATAAATATGCTATATATAAGTTTTTCATGACTTTGAAATCCTTGTTAGAATCAGAGGCAGGCCTAAACAGGTTAAAAGCTACATGTAACTTAAACATGTAACTTAAATAATAATCACTAACATTATGGATCCATCCATAAAACGTTTATCCAGCACTTTTGAAGGCACTAATTGCATACACTATTCGGTGATATATTTTCTGCGAATTTGGGCCTAAAGGCCAAAAGCTTTTGTCCATTTCCTGCTGAATATTTTCTGGGGAATATTTGGTGCGTCACTCACCATTTAGCAGGTTTAAATTACTGTAAGGTTATTAATATTTCCAGTAACTGAGTGAAAAAGCCAAAACAATAATATCATACCGTATTATTACTGCTCTGTAACAACAATAATATCATACCGTATTATTACTGCTCTGTAACAAAAATAATAGATCTAGCAGATCTACAGGCTCGTAGCACGGCACTCCGCTATGTGGGCAAACCAGTGGCCGAGTGTGTGACCTGTGTCCTTTCAGTAGAGCCAGGTTCGAGTGGACAGAAATGTGGGGCTTGAGCTCGGAACCAGCGCCAGTAGTCCCCCGGAGGCGGGACGTTAAGTGCCATAATGAGAATGATGAAGTGCTTTAGAACGAGGTACGTGACCGCTACCGATCGACCCAGTGGGGTCAGCCCCGTTTGGGAGCCAAAATCGGTTGGGAGTTAAGTTTAGTTATGACTCTCGCTGGCTCGTTAGGGACACATGTTGTGTGTCCTCCTCCCGACCCAATACTAGTTTAGAGCCCGGGAACAATCACACAGACACTCTGTGTGTGTATGTTGTGCGCTAGATATACGCGTGTCCGTTTACAAATGTGAAGCACTGAGGTGGGCCGTCTGGTGAAAGTGCTTTTAGTCCAGCTTCTTTGGGCAGTCAGTCCCGATCTGAGCCAGGATGGTCCGGTAAGAGAGACTGGGCCTTACTGAAGCCTCTGTCTGTAGACGCCATGGTGGTCAAAACAGTAGCAACAAGGGGCAACAAGAGGCAACGAAGGGCAACACGGTGCAACGAGAGGGAAGTGAGAGGTGCTCCAGTCAAAATGTATTGACCATTTTCTTTTTTTTCTCATGATCGGCCTTGACCGGATTGATAATCACGTTGTGCGCCAAGTGGATTTACAAAATTACGGTATTCAATTGTGTGTGTGTGTGTGTGTGTGTGTGTGTGCGTGCGTGCGTGGTGGGGGGGATGTTTCAGGCCCATCAAAAACGCTCAATGCAAAACGATATTAACAATACGGTATATCTGATTGACTTTTTATGCCACTTAAACGGTAACAACAGATCGGATTCTCCAGATCAGGAAATTTGGAGTTACTGATCAAGATCAATTGATAGGAGCACCTCCAGTGGAAGGAAGAGGCAGAGAAAGAAAAAAATAATAATACACCCTACAGAGGGAGTGTGAGAGTGAGAGGAGAGAGAGAGGTTCTGAATGAAAACAGAACTACCGATGAAAGGCCTAAGAAAAAAAGAAAGAAATCAGAAAGACAAAGAAATGAAGCCAGCTATATTCACACCGTCACAGCTGTCCATCATGACTGTGGACTGCTGTGGGCCAAGTTCGTAGAGTCTGCCTGCTCCGGAGGTAACGGCCCGTTGTGCGGCCTGCTTTGTTTGGCCAACGCCGCTCTGTCCCTGGGTTCAACTGGACTCCCAGCCCCGGCCTTCGTCGTCACCGTTGCATTTGCTGTTGTGCCTCTGGAGCCCCGGCGGTGTCCGTAGCTTACCGGAGAGTGGCTGCCGCTGCTGCCAGCCTTCCTCTGTTCCTGAGTGTCACCATCTTCCTCTTCATCATCTTCTCCCTCCTCCTTGCTATTGTTGTCATCGCCGTCGTCCCTGGCAGTAGAGCAAGAATTCAGCTCCACCCCGGGTGAAGACTTTTTGGTCGTAGATTTCTCCTCCTCTTTATCGTCGTCGTCATCGTCGGAGTATATGCGGTTGAGTTTTTTCCGGACAGGCCGATCCTCTTCAGACGACGACGACTGCGACGACCCCGACTCTTCGTCGTCATCGTCGTCCTCCTCCTCGGTGGAGGCGGGCCGCCGTTTCTTCAGCATCTGGGCCAGGCGCTTGCGCCGCTGCCTCGACAGGATCTCCCTGCGCCTGCCCCGGCCCATCTTCTCTAAGTCCACCTCCTCTTCCTCTTCCTCCTCCTCCTTCACAAGGAATAAAAATATACAAGTGACAACACAGTGACGATGTGTGACCCATTTAGACTAGACAGCAGATGTCTTGTAAATCATGGCCGTTTTCTGAAAAGCCCCTATGTTTCTGTCAGTGGTTCTCTCTTTTTTTTTCATGTTAAGGGACCCCAGAGTCGTCTAAATTTTGGCACCGCCTCCCCAAAAGGGGTTCCCATCCTGAATGGGTTATGGTACCATCATTCTAAAACCTCATGTTGCTGATGTTCATGACCTGCTGTCATCTCTCCTGTTGTAATCCATCAGCGATGCATTTGTGCCCCCTACCCTGCTCAGTGCTATTACAATAGGCTACACGGACAGTCGGATACGAGGAAGGAGCCAGGAGTTTGTGTTAAACATGTTCACTACACTCCCAGGCAGGCAACATCATGGCTGCTGCGCAGAGTTGGTCTAGCCTCATGCTGCCCTATTCTCTAGGGGAAATATCCCATAGTCTGTAAGGATGGCCCGGCCAGTACAGCAGTGTACAAATACAAAGAACTCTGTTCATTTCATGGGGCCACTCCAATGACAGCTCAGCTACATAGAGTTCTATGAATATTAGTGGCAACTCCAAGTTGAACACATAGTGACAACCGGAAGTTACTAAATGCTTTGGACTCTATATGGGCTCGCGTGAGTCCATGAACCACGTGACCAGGCGATTTTCTGGCCGTAGTTGTCGCAACTCTATTTAATTGTGAATTCAATGTCAATTGCATGGCAATGGTGAAGTGACAACGGTGCCGGTGACCCAGACACACAACTTGCCAGCCAAAATTTGGAAGTGGTTGGCGCCACTTTTGTTTTTTTTCTTTCGAAATCATTTGTCCTGCCCCCAAAAATGCAGAAGAGACGCTGGCTTCTATGGAAGACAAATAAGTGAAATCAGTGGTGGCGACGGAGACCCATACCTTCTTCTTCTTCTTCTTCATCCTCCTGCGTCTCCTCTCTCTCTCCTCCTCTTCCTCCTCCTCCTGCTGCCTCCGTTTCATCCTCTGCCTCCTCCTCTCCCCAGCATCCTCCACCTAGGGACGGGAAATTCATCGCTCAGCATCAGTAATGACAGAGGTTGTCATGGATTTCATGATAACAAGAGTAGTGGCCATCGTGGCCTCTATGCACAACATCTGGGCGGAGCATGCATTTCCAACTTGCATCACCTACAAAGTACAGGGTTAGGGTTTAGTGGACTTTAGAGCTGTCAGATAGAATTTCACTTAATGAACTCCGTTTGAATATTAAAAATATATAGGATTCGAAAGATTAAATTGCCATTCGAATTTAGCCTTAATAATTAATTAATTCTATATCATATTTTTATTTGCTTTCATATGTTATTTCCCCCGTTAAATGTAACAAATCTTCTGGTGCCTGCAACCATCGCTGCATGCGAATAAATGTGTGCGTCCACTCACTTAGCATGACAGCAGCCTACCTAGAGAGGGGGGAGGGCGGGAGGCGTAGCAGCGAGAGAGGTGTAGAGGGCGTGAGTTACCGTTTGTGTCCCCTCAGACCAAAATATTCCTTATAGAGCAAAAATAAGTCCAGTGCATTATAGTAGCCTTTATTGCTAGCAGAGTACACATAAGTTAATAAAAGTCTCTGCGTTCAGTATGAAATCACCGCAGTCACCAACAACAGTTGTGACAGCTGTGGGATTTCTAGATGACCGAGTTACATGGAAACTGTGGTCATTATGTTTGTGATCATTCGAAGGTTCTGGTTTCTATAGGTCACCGCTTTTGATGTGGCATTGAAACCGGGATGAAATGTGAAATGTGGCATTGAAATCGGTATGCACACAATGGCCCACATTTGCATGTGAATGGGGGCCTCTAGTGGACAGAGTATGCACAGTCAATGACTGCATAGAATATGCATAATTACCGAGAGTATTTTATGGGCTATAATCTGGGCTATATTATATTAAATAATGAGCTAAAATAACGTAAATATTCGAATATAATATGTGATTATTAAAAATATTAAAGTAATGAATTTCGAATGGTATTTTAGAGGGAAAATGACAGCCCTAGTGGACTTTATCTCCAAATCGGCAAGACCTGGTATCAAAAAGGTTGAAAACCACTGGGCAAGATGAATGTAACACCGAGCTGGGGAAAGATATATTAATCCCTGGGATGGAGGTGTTGATTCCATACCTCCTCGTCGTCCTCCTGCTCATCCGTCCGTCTCCTCTTGGCTCTCCTCCTCCTAAGGAGATCCTGGATGTCTCTCCTGCCGCGCCTCCTCTTGGCTGCTCTCCTCCTGCGCCTGTCCTCCTCCTCATCTTCCTCCTCAGACTCATCCATTTCTTCATCCTCAGAGTCTCTGGAGGAGGCGGACGCTGTGAGGGGCGGCAGAGAAGAACCAATGAAAACGCAGATTACAAATTGCACAGAAGTAGTGACACCTCCTCCAGCCCTTCAAAACACCCAATGAAATTGCAGAATACAATATCCCCATGTTCAAAATCAATGGTAGAATATTGTTCAAAAATGAGCACCAGACATGCGAGTCATGGTTATGAACTTATGAAGCATTCGACTTCTTGCTTTGGCAATGTAGAATGTACGTTTGGTTGTTTTGTTGTGCCAATCCATTGAATAATACATTGTGAGTCAATTGAATGAGGCCTATCACTAAGTCCCTCCCCAATCCGGTCTTGTCCAATAGGCACGTTAGAAGAAGAGAGCTAAACCAGGAAGCCTGGCCTGGATAGCAACAGTTGCTAAAGTATGTGGATTGCCATTGGACAGTGAGCAGGGCTCATTGACTGACCGTTGCTGTACTCGCTGGAGGGGTGTCGTTTGCGCTTGGCGCCGAGGGCCTTGGCCTTGTCATGGCCGGCGGAGGCCTGGGAGTTGTCAGAGGAGTCGGTCTCCCGGTAGTTGACCTGCTGTCGCTGGCCCCGTCGCAAGCCCCGCCTCTTCTTGTCAACGTCGCTGTCAGTCATGTTGCTGGAGAACTCGGAGTCTGAGGAGGAGGTGGGGAAAAAAGGAGTGTTGTTGCACTGCATACCCAACTTAATTTCTCTCTTTTTTTAGCAAATGATCTCTTTTTATTTCTGGTTTTAATACTCCTGTCCATACCAAATGTTTAAAGGAAGCATGGATCTCTGCATTGGGAATGTGTGATGATATCTGAAAAAATGTCTAATTGAGAATACTTTCTTATTCTAGCAATTCCTGATATTACTTATAATACATACAAAGCTATGCACAGAATGCATTATTCCTATAACTTCTCTGGTGCGTGACAGTTCCAAAACAGCAGAGGGCAGTCTAATACATCGATTTTGGCCCTCTAAATAGCTATACAGTTTTTAGTCCAAGAACAAACATGACAATTGAAATAAATAAATAAATATAAATAAATAATTGAATCCTTAATTAGACTTATTCGGGTGCACCGCAATTGCTTTCAAATATACAGAAGAAGAGCAAAAGTCTTTGATGCTTGGAATGGTTATCAGTGAATAAAATAATATCATTGGAAAACATCTTCTCCCCCTTGTTTCATGAGAAGAGGGGGTCCCGCACACTGTCTTCACTTTTAAATACTTTTATTAAGGATGACAACGTTTCGGTCTAAACGACCTTCATCAGGTATACCTGATGAAGGTCGTTTAGACCGAAACGTTGTCATCCTTGATAACGTTGTCATCCTTAATACGTGCATTTGTTTGCTGGCTCCGACGCACCTGTCCCTGTAGGTGTGCACAAGGCTTTTTTCTAGAAAACCCCCTTGTTTCATGAAATGGCTCAATGAGATTACTAAATATGCTGATGGAGAGAATTGGATCCCACAAGACATTTAAGAAAGTATGCTCTCCCTTTATAGAATATACAAAAGGATAGGTGAAAATAATGTTTAAATATATGAATGTATTAAAAGAAGAAGCAAAACAAACCAACAAAACACTCACCATCATCATCCTCCTCGGTCTCCTCTTCCTCAGACGAGCGTCTCCGTCGTCTCCTGAGTCGTTTCCGCGCATGCTGTCGTTTGGTCCTGGCGTCTGTGGGTCGGCGTTTGTTCCCTCGTCCGGGTGCCGCGGCTCTCCTGGAGCGTATGCCACTGGCCGAGCTGCCTGCGTCGCTGCCGCCGTCCTCGTCCTCATCCACACCTGACACGGCAAAGTCCTCCTCCTCATCCGAGCTGTGAGGAGCAGGATTAGTAGTTAATATTTCAAGTCCTCCTTTAGTATACACATAACAAATTGCAACAGACAAATTGCAACTTTTCTTTTGGTTTCATAAATAAATGATTAACAACATATCAAAAAAGTCTGTGCTCCCAGTAGGGTAGGGGAGCATATTGAAAGGTGTGTACCTGAGTCCAAGCACCAAAATAGTGTTATAGCATTTGTTCAACACAATGTCTCACTGTTGCACAGCCTAACACAGAAACACACAGGCCTGGGAGGAGGGCTTGTAACAGTACAGTACAGTACCACTCACTTCAGACGTGTCAGGTTTTTTGGGGGTATTGAACCCTGCTCCCGTTACATCACCTGTTGCTGAGCATGAACTCGTCCTCACTCTCGGCGAGCGAGCTGTCACTCTCCAGGTCGTTGAGTCTCCGCCTCTTCTTCACAGGCCGACGGGGCTGGGTGGTCCTGGCTCGTGGCCTGCCCTCCTCTGATTGGATGTTGGCCATGTCTTTGCCCCGCCCTGTCCCTACAAAATGAGTAAATAAATATTGATATTATAGGGGTTGAAAGGGTTGATCTACTGCCAGAGACCATGTCACCAAGACAATAATCATTCCTTCACCAATGGGACATTCCTTCTTGCCAAACATCAATCGATTGTGGTCTTGCTTATAAACTCGCCATTCTTTAATTCAATATTTATCGCTATCATAAGGTAGACCTTTTTTTAAAGACTATACCAGTGCCTGGCTGTAGATCACAGAGTCAGTAACGATGTACGTTATGTTGAAGATCCATGCCCCACCCGGCCTTGCAATACCCCGTTCAGAGTACCCCTTCCCACAAGTTTTAGTGTTAGGGCTCCATTTTGGTTACATTAGCCCTTATACGCAATTAAGGCATTTAGCATTGGGGAAGAGGCATTCCCACACTTAAGTTGGTAATTTCGTTACCATCCTATATCCCTTAAACACCTCCTATACCCGTTAGATTATGCATAAGTGTGGTTTGGGCGTTTTTAGCTTTCATCCATTCCGTGTTGGTCTTGCCATTCCCTTTAATTCATCCCATATGCATTTCCCTTATCCCTACTGCTATGCCTACTCCTAAGCCCGCAGCCTGGCTGCGCTTAGGACAGACACATGCATGAGTATTCTCAAACGATTATAGTTCTTATTTTCAAACAATTATAGCTCAGTCAATTCTGGATCATTTCTTAACATTCAACATGTTATGTTGAAAAAACATGTTCCATGTTTTTTTTGGCTGTATGTGGCGTGCATTTATCCCAAGTCTGCATAAAGAATAGTGGCGACGAGTGGAAAGGCGACGAAAATACCAATAAGGGAATTTGTTGCGGGTTTTGGGTAACGTTAGGGATAAGGCGGGGAGTGAAAATGGAGCCATTAGTCTAGTTAAGATCTGCTGTTGATTTTAGACGCAATTTATTTTATTTATTTATTGACAAAATCAACACTATTTCCCACCTGCTCCGTAACCATCGGAAACGTCCTCTTCAATGGCCTCGTCAATAGCGTCGTCAAAGTCATCAAACCTGTGACACAAACAGATACAATGGTCACGTCAGTCTTTCTATGGACAGAAAAGAACAGCAATATGCAGATCTTTACACATTATATGTTCTTGTCTTTTGCCTGTCCTTCTGCACCATACTCCTTGCTTTTTGAGCCTTCTAATTAATGGACTGGACCCTACAGTAAAGGAACTCTTCCAGACAGTTCCCCCAAACCCTACCTGTAGCTGATGCACTTCCTGTTCCGGGTGGATCTCCGCCCCAGGTTTTTACTCTTCTTGGGGTCTTTCTTCTTTGTCGGCGCCACAGCCAATTTCTCCTCTTCCCCATCTCCCTCCTGAAGAAGGCATTTTAAGAACATGTCAAACCTTTAGTATTATCATTAATATAAATAAGGGTGATGTTGATTTTTCATATTATCGCACCCAGTCATAACTTTAAACAAATTTTGACGCAAGGACGCATCCTTAAACGACAGCGTAAACCATCTGTTACTTTTAATTTCATCTTTAAATGTGTGTATATTCTTTCCTAGGGCAACATGATTTAGAAGACATGTTGTAGAATCTGATCTCAGGTCTTAATGTGTTCTACTCACAGGGATGATGTTCTCTACACTGATTCCCACGTACACCAGACGCTCCCTCCTGAAAACATGGGGAGAAAACTATCAATGGATTGTTGTATGGTTGGATGTGCTGCAATTCCCTTTAAATGTATGTGTTTGGTCCGTGTGTGTGCGTCCATGCATTTACCTCCTCTCAGCTCTCTCTCTCTTCTTCAGAGCACTGTCCAGATTTTGCAATTGCTCCTCCAGCTTCTCACACAGCAGCTTCTACAGAAGAACACAGAGAAGCAACAGCTACTGTTCATCGGTGTCTTTGATGGGGGTACTGTTTCCCAAGAAAATGACATCACACACGTGATCGGCCCTTGATTACAAGGACCAATCAGAATGCCACAACATGCAATGGATGCTGGGAAATGTAGGGCTCGATCGAAAAACTGCAGTACTAGCAGTGACCACCAGTCAAGTTAGTTAACCTTAAAGTGTCTGCTAAGTAATACTGTAATGGATCTTTCCATGATTAAGGACATAAATAATAATAGATTTTATTTCTTTACTTCTTTACATTCTTAGTATCTCAAATCTCAAATAGCTACAATCAGCAAAAGGTTATGTCTCTGTCTCTTACATGTTGACAGGGTGGGCAGAACCACTCCCCGTCTGGAATGATCATGAGTGGAGGCCGGAGGCAGGCTGTATGGTAGCCGTTGTCACAGGAGTCACACAACAGGATCTGTAGGGAGGCACATGCGCGCGCGCACGCGCACGCGCACGCGCACGCGCACGCACACGCACACGCACACGCACACGCACACGCACACGCACACACACACACACACACACACTCATTAGGGGAGGCTGGAGGCAGGCGCTGTGGCAACGCATTGTACACAGTGCTGTCCCTGGATTCAGAGAGCATTCGTTCACAAACCACAAACCCTTGGGTTTGGGGAGGCCTTACCAGTTCAGGGTGGTTGGGGAGGCCACAGTGGGAGCATGCGTCCTCATTGGGGATCCCTCCCTCCTCCTCCTCATCTGATTGGCTGGTCTCAGAGTCACTTCCTCCTCCGCTGCGCTCCCTTCTCCCCTCCTTCCCGCCGTCCTCCTCCATCAGCCCTCCTCCTCCTTCTCCCCCCTCGTTGGGCTTGCGTCTCTTGGCACGGACGTGCGACCAGCGGTGGCGCCGGTGCTTCCGTTTACCCTGAGTATGTGCAGAATTATGTAACATAACATTAGATATTAATATTAATTGCCCAATCGCAATTACTTGAGATAACCCTAAAATAATTCTAATCGGTGAAAAGTAGCAGAAATAGTTCATCTACAAGCTCTATAAGCTTACAACGTGTCACTGTGTGAGGCGATAATGACAGTAGGCTTTGCCATTCAACGTTATCACACTTCATAGTGTTGAATGCAGGGCAAGTGTTGAATGTACTAGCAGACTTGACAGGCATTAGTCTGACACTCTACTCCAGTGGTTTTCAACCAGTGATCCAGGGACCACCAGTGGTCCTTGAGAGGGTTCCAGGTCGTCCCCAACTAAATGATGAAGTTGATTAACCAGATGTAACTCTTGAGATATTTTAACTCTCGAGTTAAAATATTCATCATGTGAATTAGCCAAAGTCTACAAAACTAGAGAATGTAGACTATTAATGATCACTTTGATCTGTACGTTTGACTGTTTTGTTTCTGAAATCCAGCCTGGTATTGTGGACAAAAACAAAATAAATCTTTAGTTTTGGGGTCTGTGGGGCTAAAATGTCAAATGCTGAATAAATGGTGGGCCCTTGTAGGAAAAAGGTTGAAAACCACTGGTCTACTCCAAATCGTAACCCCACAAGAAGCCACAGGTTGTTTTAACCTGCCGTGTGTGTGTGTGTGTGTGTGTGTGTGTGTGTGTGTGTGTGTGTGTGTGTGTGTGTGTGTACGTGCGTGCAGTAGTCTTGGGCGGTATTGATTTTTTAATATCGGTATTGATAACGTGTTAATTAGCTCGATATTCGATATTACTGGTATTGACCACTAGATGGCGTGCAATCAGAGTTGGACATGTTCCACCAGTCACCTAGTTCTCAGAATTGATGCCACAGATCCCAAAACTAAAGATTTATTTTTGCTTCTGTCCATGACCATTAATCTTGTAGTTGTGTAGACTTGGGGCTAATTCACATGATGAATATTTTAACTCTTGAGAGTGTAAAAATGAAACCAAATGGACCCGCAAGGGTCCATTTGGTTTCATTTTTACGTTCTCAAGAGTTACATCTGGTTAAACAGCTTAGCTGAGGACCACCTGGAATCCTCTCAAGGACCACTGGTGGTCCTCGGACCACTGGTTGAAAACCACTGGAATACAGTATAATGTCGGTATTTGACGATATTCGGTATTCGATATTTTTTATAGACCCAACGATATTACTCTGTATTGATTTCCAATATTGCGATAAACGGTAATACCGATATATTGCCCAAGACTAGCGTGCGGTCACTGTATGTACCTTGAGTCTTCTAGAGGGACCATCGGAGCAGTCTTTCTTCCCTGCTACCTTTGGCCTCCCCTCCTCCTCCTCCTCCTCCTCCTCGGTCCTGGGAGGAGAGCTGCTCTTCTTGTCCTCCTTCCTGCTCTGGCTGTCAACCACCTTGGAGCTTGGCCTGCAGAGCGGTAAAGCAGAAGATCTTCAAGAGAGAGCGGATGGGGATGAAATGGAAGCCATTAGTGAATGAAGAGTGAAACACACACACACACACACACACACACACACACACACACACACACAAATGAATATCCCATATTCAACAGAATATTTGAATATTAAAGTGTAAAGAATATTCAAATGTGAATTTAAGGTTTGAATTTAAAATAAATAGTAATTAGTTTATGTACAATACAAGTTATTTGATCCCTGTATATGTCCTGACATATACTGGGGTGACAATAAAGAACCTTGAACCTTGAAATACAAAATAGGCTATTAAGATGATTATCAATCATTAATTTGATCTCAAGAGACTCAAGAGAGCGCATTTCTCAGCACAAACTCTGGACAATACAGAACTGGAGCAAATAGAAGAACAAAAACGATGTTTTACAGCATATTAGGCTGCAATATTTCATATTGATATTACTCTATATACATTCGATATTCGAATATTTCGATATTCGTTTGAATCCACATGATGTTTTAAAAGGAATATTTTGTGTGTGTGCGCGCGCGCACACACACACACACAGTGAATGTTTCATTACTACATTGCATTTGATATTCTAAACAACATGCTTGTTTAAGACTGAAATTAGGACAGAACATGGCCGTTCAGATCAAAACCATGGGTTGCGACAACTTGCTGGATATAGTGCTAATGAGTAGTGAGGAGAGACAACAGTGAGATTGCAAGTAATATCTACCCCTAGCACGCACACACGGTCACAGAGTCTCTCTTCCATACCTGCTGATCCGCGTAGATCTCCTCAGGGACCTGCCCTCGTCCTGGGCCTCCTCCCCCTCATCTTTCTCCACCTCCTCCTCTTCATCCTCCTTCTCCTCGTCTCTCTCCTCCCGTTCCCTGTGCTTGCTCCTCCTCCTGTGAGGTGGGATCTTGATCTTCAGTCGGATGCCTTCCTTCTGGACCTCTGAGGAGGCCCTTTCCCGCGGTGCACCCTGCCTGTCCTCCGAGCCTTGCTGCTGTCCCCCAGCTCCCTTCACCTTGATGTGGGCGCCATCGTCGTCATCGTCGATGGCGCCCACGTCCTCAGTCACCTGGTTTTCCTCAGGCGTTTCCTGCTGCCGTGCTTTGGGAGCTTCAAGGGCTGTCGTCTCTGAAGCACCCTCCGACTTTCTCTCTCCATCCTTCCTCGCTTCCGAGCAGCAGTCTTTTCTTGCCTCTTCTTCCTGCTCTATGTGGTCCTCGCTGTGTTCTCTGGAGCGGGGGGCCTCAGTGCCGGTGTGTACAACTACCTGCTCCTTGGCCTCCGCGGAGGCAGGCGAAACGCGACTGGGAGCCATTGGCTCCTGCTGCTTCTCCACCCGTTCCGCCGCTTGAGTGATGCCTTCGCCCAAGTCCTTGGAAGGGGTCCTGGTGATATGTGGTTTACCCACCGTCAGCACACTAGAGGGCGCTTGATCCCCGGGGGAGCCCTTCCTCACAAGCACTGACCGCCGGCATGCCTCCTCCCTCTCCGGTGCCGCCTCCCCTCCTCCTCCCTCCCGCTCTTTGAGCTGGATGTTTTTTTCGCTTGGACCATTTCGCTCCTGCGGCTCCGAAGCGGTCGGTGGTCGCTGCTTTCGCTCTGGGAAAGGAGGCGGGCTGCGGATGACCCCCACGTGGCCCAATATGACTCCCACCTGGCCCCCCGAGGTAAAAACGCCATTCTGTCCTTCCTTGTGTGGCAGAGGGAGGAGAGACGAAGCCTTGCCGTTGGTCAGCGAATCCTGAGAGCAAAATGGAGAAAATATTACCATAATTTCCAAACTACAAATGTTGCAGCTAATCTATACATTTTAACGGCCACTAGGGGACATTCTAAATGTAAGGATTTTATAGGTTACGGTCCACCACCTTTATCGCTTAGGGATAGGTTTAGGCATACATCTACTTGTGTGTGGTCCAAAACACAGCCCAGCGCTCCCTACTGCACTGACAACCAATCACAACCCATAAAACCAGACCCATCCTAGGAAAAAAAACTCCCCAGCCGTGCACAGCGCACATTTCACATGTTCATTTGGTAGAAGAGTGGGTTACGTAGGTGATGAACAGGTTGGCCACTAAACAAGTTTATTCTTAACTAGTGTGTCCAATCAGTTTTTCAGATTTGATGTAGAATTGAACTGTAATTCTCCAACCTGTTATCAGTTTTGTAGCAGTGTGTACTTGACTTGTACTATATCTCCCATTTCTGTTAATAAAAAATATTTCTATTATTATTTCTAATATTTATTCAAATATTTATTAATTTGCGCTAGCAAAACCATTGCCCTACAAAATTATAAATTAAGGTAGAACAGCAAATCATAGAATGTGCATTCAATGCATCACAATATATAATATACACGATATCTATGGAAATCACATCACTCTGCAGTATTCATTACAATATGATGATATGATGTATCCACATGTCACCTAATATCACTTTCCATTTTTGTCTTCCTAAATTTTTATTGCATAATTTTGTAACCCATATTTCAATCATCTAATGCCTCCAGGGCATTTATAATCCCTCCGTGCCAGCCAGCCAATCTGGCCTCATGCCCTACCTGAGCAGACAATGAGATTTCCTCCACCTGTTGTTGGTGCTGGCGTTGTTGTTGTGCTGTGGTCGGGCTGAGAGGAGTGGACCCTAGGGAGTTTGACCCCTGCTGCATCACCAGGGGGTTGCACACGATGATACTGCTGCTGTTGTTGGTGAGGTGGTTGCTGCCGTGCTGCTGCTGCTGCTGTCGGCTCCCCTGGAAGCCTTCGTCCAGCTTCAGGTCTCTCTTCTTCAGTGGTATCTTGGCCTGTCGATATGAGAGACACAATGATTAATAGAGATGCAATTATTATTTGAGATCAACGCAAGTAAGACCGGATGCTGCCCGCATTTTTCCAACTGCCATGTCTGCCGAGTGCCGGCAGACATGGAAGATTTTACTCTGAAAAGCCCTGCCTTCCATTCACCACCAAAACCAGGAAGAATAATCCTCCATTCTTAACTTGTGCTGGTCACGCTAAAGTATCTCTAGAAGCATTGATATGGCAGCTCTACAAGCTTACAACAAGTGTTTTAAGCTTGATCTGCTGTTCTGCCTATTTAAGTTATTTGTCATATCTGCTGCTGTGCAATTGGTAATTAGAAAACCACTACCCAACCACCATTTGAAAATATGTTGTTCCGGGGACCCCCCAGAAGCAAAGATTTGAGTTAAAGGATGGATTCCTAAAATTGTTTTTAATACATAATATCATATTGTACTGTATATGTCCCTCAAGTTTATTTCTAATGGTTTGAGCCTCAATAACCACTGATAAAGCCAGTTCTTACCATTTTAATAGATAGTTTAGCTGCAGTACCAAAATGTCCTGAGGTGGTGGGGGCGCTGATATGGAGGATATCATTATAATACTGATGCTAAAACATAAGATAAGATAAAACCAGTATCAAAAACTGTATCATATGAAGGTTGATTGTTCAAACTAGAGAATTTGTGGGGATAGAAAGCACACATGGTAGCACCAAAAACTGAAAAATGAATTTCATGTCATTCCATGTTGTTATTTAACATTTGCTCTGCAAGGAAATGTATTGAAAGATTTGCACAACATTTTCACAAATACACCAAAAGGGGTTCCTGTCATGAATGGGTCATAAACATCCATCACACCTGTTGGTTGCTCCTGACCACCGCGTGGTCCACCTCCTCTTCCCTCTTCGTGCTCCGTTGTTTCGCAGGCATTGTCGTCGCCGAACACGGTGCCTTGACAACCGACACGGCGTTGCTAGGCGTGTCTGCTGCAGCGTCTGGCCTGGTCTCTGACTTGACGATGGCGGTGATGGTGCTCACGCGGTTGTCGATGAACACCGGTGGCAGTGGTGGCGACTCACGGCAGGGTTTAACATCCGTCTGGCTCTCGCTTGGTGGCTCTGCTTTCACATCGACTGGAACGATTTCCTTTTTGATGGGCTCTGCCTCTTCCTGTTTCATCACTAACACACAGACACACGACTCAAGACTGAACTTCTCAACTTCTCACCCTATCGCTATGGGAGATGCCAGTGACCGTCAAAGAAAAAACATTCACTAGAATCATGCCATATTCGTCTAGTCTGTTAGTGAAATGATTGTGCAATTGCGGTGTAATTTTTTGCATTTCAGCCTACGAGCCCTTGGCAAAAATGTGGGGTAAATGAATGAAAGCCCCAAATCCATATGCTCCATAGCTGCCATCACAAATGTGCTGAGGTCAGCGCATTTGAGCAGATTTGGGCATTTGAGTGTTTTTTGTGCAAAACTAATGCTTGGAATGGAATCACAAAAATGGAAACACCCTAGTTTGGCAAGGGCTCCTAGGCTAAAATCCTTCAGTATGTCCTAAAGAAGCTTCAGACTTGTGGAGATTATATATGCAAAAAATGCAATAGAAAGCCAACTATGTGATATCAGAGGTGGGTGGACAGTAGTGTTGCAATAAATATTGATATTTAGATTTATTGTGATGTTGTCATGGACAATAATTGATTGAGTCACAATTGTCAAAAATCAATGTTTTTATCGGAGTAAAAGGGCCGTAATAATCTACGACTGTGCTGCGGTGCCGTACTGCTGTGCGGTACGTGCCTAGCATGGCCGGAATCAGTTGCTCTCCATGACTGATTGTGAGATTTCAATTGAAATTGAACTGAGATACTAAGGGTAGTAGTGGCCAGTCAACATTTCATTACCTTTACTCAGAGGTTCCATGGGTTCCTCTTCCTTGATGTCAGCGGCCATCTTGCAGTCCATGTCTTCCTCTGTGGTCCTGGAGGACCGCTGCTCTCCACTGCGGGTCTCGCTGTCTGAGCTCTGGTCATCCACATCAGGCTTCCTCTGAGCTCCTGTTTCTTCTGGAAGAAACAACAACAGTGGCCTTCTAAAATCTTGACAGTTTTTTTTCTGTCAGTGGTGCTCAACAGAATGATATCTTTTTGGCTGTGAATCCCCATCTCAAAATATGTTGTTGCACGCACGCGCGCACACACAAATAAAAACAAAAACAAATAAACACTAGTGGCGTCCCTGTGCGGTTATGGTGTCGGGCTCAAGCAGAACTCTTCGTGGACAGTATGAGCATTGAGCAATCAACCCCGCATCATTCAATGCACCAGCAGGGCGTCCTACCTGTATGTTTTTCTGTCCGTGCCCCTCTCTCTGAGGGGCTGGTGCCGCCCACAGAGCCACCCTGGTCCTGGCTAGGGTTCACCTGGGCCTTGAGCAACTCCAGAGCCTCGGCCAGGTCGTTACGGGTCCTGGGAGAGGAGACCGTGTCTGGTCAGCAACACATAGCACGGCACATCTGATATTTTTAATCAGTTATACGTTTAAAGAAGCTAGCTTAATGGTTAAAGGAGAATTCCACACCAATTTTCTTTTACTTTATTTAATTTGGAGTTATTAAAAAAGTGGTCCAGTTGTTATTTTGTGAAAACACTTCTTAACCCATTTAGGCCTGACCTAAGGTTTCTGAAAAACTTGAAATATTTGTATATCAGCATCATAAAAGTTTATTCTATAATACTGTACATACTGTACAAATCCAAATATGGATTCCCGTCCTGAAAGGGCTTAATGGCAGTTTTCCCTACCCCCAGAGCTTATAATGGGGCTAAGGGGTGTTGTTCAAGTTCTGCTATATACTCCAATGCATTTTTGCTATATATTGTCTCTCCACCATGTCAGTAGTGTGCTAACACTCACTTTTATTTTTGGTTCAGCAGTGATTCAGCTGTCTCAAAAGGTGGGGGCGTGGCATATGGTTTATGGCTGAACCACTGCTGAAACGGGGCTTTACAACCCCTTCACACACTGATGGCAGTGGAAACCACGCAAGGCACAACCAGCACATCGGGGTTCAGTGCCTCACCCAAGGACACTTGGACATGCAGACAGGAGGAGCAGGGATTCAAACCTCCGACCCACGGATCATTGGATGACCTGCTCTACCTGCTGAGCCACAATCACCCCGTGTGAACACAAGGCTGCTGCACTTTATGCTACATTCTTAGTATGAGGTATAAACGCGGGTCTGAAGGCGTCTATACCTGACGATACACCTCCACGTGGAGCCGTCCAGGTCGTCCTGCTCCTCGGTGTACAGCCGGATGTTCTGCTCAGGGTCCAGCTGCAGCCAGTACATCAGGCCCTGCTGGTCCCTGCCGATGGGCTGCAGACGCATCTTCTCTGGGTCCTCCTCATTGATGGCCGTCTTGAACTTCAGGTTGTCATCAAACTGACACTCGCAGAGGTACTAGCGGGGAGGAGGGAGAAGGAGAGAGCGTAGAGATGTTGCACAGTACGTCAGCTCACAGAGGAGAGAAACAGTACAGATAGCATTAGTGTTGTCAAAAAAAAAAGATAAAACATGTTGGTTGACTATCCATTCTCACAGACAAAAACAAAATAAAAACTAAACTGTGATATCAACAGACTAAAATCACAACACTGAACTCATTTAACCCTGGATAACCATACTGTACATTGTGAAGACTAGACATTTTTCAACATGGAAGTGATTATGCAAATTAGTGACATGCCTATTCTAAAGAGTTTGTACAGGATCTGGCTTGAAAGTGAACAACTGCATTTACATGAATATCGTATGCGTTTTGTGCTAGGTGTACCTTGAGAATAGTAGACTTGCACTCCATGGTCATTTCCTGGTAGCCTTTCTGCTCCAGTTCCCAGGCCCAGGTACTGTTGAGATCCTGACAGACCTAGAGGACAAGACGCTTATAGTAAGACAACTTTGACGATGGAGAGGACAACTATAGTCCACATTCACTCCAGAGGGCCATTATAGTTCCAGTCCACATTCACTCCAGAGGGCCACTATAGTTCCAGTCCACATTCACTCCAGAGGGCCACTATAGTTCCAGTCCACACTCACTCCAGAGGGCCACTATAGTTCCAGTCCACATTCACTCCAGAGGGCCACTATAGTTCCAGTCCACACTCACTCCAGAGGGCCACTATAGTTACAGTCCACACTCACTCCAGAGGGCCACTATAGTTCCAGTCCACACTCACTCCAGAGGGCCACTACAGTTCCAGTCCACACTCACTCCAGAGGGCCACTATAGTTCCAGTCCACATTCACTGGCCAATGAGGGCCAAGAGGCAGAAATAAGACCCTTACACTTCAATACCATGCTGTACAGTATGTCACATTTTGAAACAAATAAAAACATCCATAATACATCTATATTACGCATCAGAGAATAGACTACCTAAGCAAAAAACATTACAGCAGGTAATAGAATAAGTATAATAGTGTGCCTAAATCTTTGACACATACACAAAGACAGAAAACTGTCCCACGTTCACTCCGGAGGGCCACTATAGTACCACAGTTGCGGGTAGCCTGACCTAACCAGCGTGCTTTCTGGTCTAGAAGCAGGTAGCCTGGCCCAGAGGACGTGCTCTTTGGTCTAGAGTCTAGACCAAAGAGCACGCCCTCTGGTCTACACTAGGAGTACATGCGCTTGGAGCAAGTACTTGGGAATATTGGCTCACTGGTCAAAGCCTAACTAGCCCTCCCACACACACACACACACACACACACACACACACACACACACACACACACACACACACACACACTGCCTTTTCCTCCCCGGTAGAAAACAGCAGATAAAACTGACAGCATTAAATTGAGAGTGATGCCCCCCCATCTGAGTTCACTCTCGCTCCTAGATCAGGAAATGTGTTGCGTTTATTCGAGCCTTAGCGAACGAAAATAAAAGCCTGGGTACCGAGGCTAGTAGTTGGAGTGCGGCCTCACCAGTTGCATTTGTGTTTCACTGAAACGGTAGCCAGACAGAGAGGGAGATGGGAGTTCAGTGTACAGGAGGTCGAGTCCTTCATAGAATGCATTTCTGCTCAGCGGTTTCTGCAGTTTACCTTAAATAGATCTGAATATTTTGAAGTGTGTGTGTGTGTGTGTGTGTGTGTGTGTGTGTGTGTGTGTGTGTGTGTGTGTGTGTGTGTGTGTGTGTGTGTGTGTGTGTGTGTGTGTGTGGGGGAATGGGCATTTCAGTCCCTCCCTGCCACCAAAGTGTACAGTTTAAGAAATGCAACATGTCATATTTAAACAAATTAACATTGCAGTGCACATCATGAGCCTTATTGGGCACAACTGTATAAAATATGTAACGCAGTAAACAGAGCCAAGCTTCTCATTAGGGACAGAGTACACAACAAAAACAAAAACATCCAAATGCGATTAAACCATTATCTCTCTGTACTTCTGAAAATGTTTTCCATTGCTTTGTGGCTAACTAGTTGGCCATCACCTTATCAAGACAGCTTCAGAGATTTTTTTTTTTTTTTCATAATTTAAAAGGAAGGTAGCCCTTATAAAGGGGGAAAAGGAAAGAAGGAACATAAGCCTCCTTTCTCCCTTAATGTGACGCTTGTGTTGATAATATGATATGCTGGCCAACTTTTTTTTCTTACTGTACATACAAGAGGATTATGTTATTGAATTAATGATGCACTGTGGCTCTGGGGGCAGAGTGGATACAGTACAGTGCAGTAGCATTGATTTCGTAGACTAATACTATGACAAAAAATGTCCGTCCACTATCTATTTGCACTGACAAAAACAAAACGAAAACTAAGTTATGATGACTAAGACCTAGACAAAATATATTGACAATTTTGTCAACAAATAAAAAGTAAAATGTTAGGAAGTGTCTAGTGGAGAAGAGATCCAGTTTGACATTTTACACTAGGCTGCATGTCGCGTCCGCAACCAGTAAGAAACTAGTCGAGACCAGTAATATAATAATATAATATAATATAATGTAATATAATAGTCGTGACCGCCTAACAACTGGTCACGACCTGGTTGTGGGTCGGTATGCTGTCTCTCCATAAGCTAGTTTACATTCATTCTCTCATTGGAAATGAATATGGTCCAACATTCTACCGGTCTCCTAATATTGTACCTGCCCCCTTGATGCAGATATGGGAAGTATCTCTTGCTGTTGGCCTCTTGGCTCACACTCACCTTGGCCAGGTACTTCTCCCAGCGGTCAGGAGTGACGGACTTCCCCAGCTTTCTAAGCAGCTTCACATGAAGCTCCACCAGAGGCTTTGGAACTAGAGAGGAGACAATGAAATAATTTAATACTTTTGGGAATACTCATTACAGGGCATTCATGTGAAATTCGTTCGAACAGACACATTGTTTTAAAAGGGATATTAGTACTGTAAGGATTAGTCATTTTTGGCCAATTCTTGCAGTACTAGTTGGGAGCTTGTATCAGTGGTTCTCAAACGGACACCCCCAAATTAACATGTATTAGCCTCACGGACCCCCATTTAAAAAAATATATATATACACTATTCCAGGGACCACCCATCCATCCCATAAGAGAAGATACTTACTCCCCCGGTCATCATTTCTATCTCTGGGAACCCCAATTTCAGTGTCTAATCATGTAAAATCAATTTTAACTCATGAAAGACTCTTAAGGGCTACCATTAATCTGTGAGACCCAGTGGAACTCCCATATCCCAAAGTGGGGTATGGTAGGCTATATAATCATGTTTGAGTTGCCATCTCTCGCGATATTACAAAGTGTAAGCTGTAATGTAAGTGGCTGCCGGTGGCTGCTCGCTAGAGCTTGTATTGTAAATGACAACAAGGCTAAAGCAATAACATAAACCACGCAGTCTAAAAACGAGTTTTTGTTTTTAAAAGCATCACTACCAGCGCGTTATCGTGCCACTACCTCTGTTATAAAAGGCTGACAACATTACCATAACGCGAGGCTAATGTACTGTACAGTATGGGCTAAGCTAACTACACTGACCGTATCACCGCGCATGCGCCGACCTGACAGCCACCCCACCGACGATTTGTGCCAAAAGAATAACATCCACTGTAATAATAACCATAATAACTGGAAAAATACAACAGCAATACTATTAAAAGAACAGACACTTTACAGCTCCGCCCCCCGATGTTCCCTCAATTCTTTACAGATTGAGCGTTGAAACTGAGGGAGCACATAGGGGCTACACACTTTTTATTTGTGTGTGTGTGTGTGTGTGTGTGTGTGTGTGTGTGTGTGTGTGTGTGTGTGTGTGTGTGTGTGTGTTATGTTTTACTGCATCATGGCTTCCATACATAAGTTTCTAGTGTGCGCGCGCGCGCGCACACACACACACACACACACACACACACACACACACACACACACACACACACACACACACACACACACACACACACACACACACACACACACACACACACACACACACGCACGCGTAATGATGATGGTGGTGGTGGTGTGGTGATGCTAGTATAACAGTACAGCCTGCGCCTACGTCTCGAGTCTCTCTGCTTTGGTATCAAGTGTCGCAGCTATATCTACATTTCTCTCCCTCTGCTTTTCTCCCTGGACTCCAGGCGGTGATCTTTCCTTCCTTCCTTCCCTGATAGTTCAAGCGCGCGCGCACACGCACACACACAGAGCCCTCCTGTCTGGCCTCCATAGCTCCAGTCCTCTTGTCCTACGGTCCTCACCTGTGTTGGTGTCCCGCAGATAGCTCTCCATCTGCGGGAACGTCATGTCGGGCAGGTCCAGCGCGGCGCCGTAGCGCTCCATGAAGGAGCACACCACCGCGAAGCTCGGGCACAGCTGCTGTTGCTGCTGCAGGCCGGGTCCGGCTGCCTCTGCCCGGCTCTGAGCCGCCGCCGCCGCCGGAGCAGCCATTTTCCTCCCAGTGCGAGAGGAGGAGGATGATGTGAAGTTGGGAGGATCGAGGACCAGTGGGGGCACGCTAGCTGTAAAAGTGACCCACAATGCAGCGCGCTATGGCAGCAGCACCAGAGCCGAGCCATGGTGTAAGACAGAGTTACGCAAACTCCGTTCACTTAATGGGGTCAGTCCAATGGCGGCTATTCTGCATAGACGTCCACGAATAGCGACAACAAATTGGGACAGGTCCTGGACCCCGGTAGTAGGCAGAAATGCACGGGACTCAGGCAACAGCCCAGTTTTATTTTAGAACGTTTTGTAGTAATCGTACAACAATTACTTTTAACTTGCACACTTAGCGTTTATCCTCCTCGTTAAAAACAATGTACGGTATTTCCAACTTCAGCCTGTCCCCCTGTCTGCGTGAACAGCGCTTGGTTTCTGCCCCCTCAATGTCTTAACTCTACCACTAGGCTCTGGCAGCACATTAGGGCTAGATGGCGCGAGGGGGGCTCTCCGGCGTCGCTCGAAGGCGGCCATCTTGCTACAGTCCTCTTTTTCTGAATATGGCCCTTTTTGAAACATCTTCTCATCACTCACCCTGAGTAAGCCCTACACCGATCCACTTGGAATGAGCATAGGCTGTGTTACCAACTTGGCGCATTTGTCACTATATTTAGCTAGCGCCAAAATTAGTGAAAAACTCCTGGCGGAAAATCTAGTGTTTTTTTGCTGGTGAGTTGGGGCGAAATTGGTTGACAGGCACCAGAGGTAAAACCCTCATTTTTCACCACCATGATAGTCCTCCTTCCTTCCTAGAAAGGACCATTGGTAACCAAATGGACCCTTATAGATCTGTAACTCTTGAGATCGTAAAATGAAAATTTAAGCTCTCAAGAGTTAAATTATAGTTAAATTATATTTTCAGGCATCGACTGAATGACTGAAACATCTGACTGACTCCATTTTCAAGAATCTACACATTTAGAAAATGTAGAAGAATTGCTTTTTTGGCCAACATTTTACCAGTTATTTCTCCTAATAAATTTGACCAAGAGACTAAAATCAACATCAAATGGTGATCCTCCATGGCTAAAATGCATAATAAATAGTGGGCACTGCCATCATGAAAATGTTTGAAAACCACTGCTCTAGTGCATTCTGGAAGTGCCACTAGTGCATTTTGGATTTTGGCAGTTGTCAACACTGAGCATAGGCTATATAAATAACAGAGAAGCAACGCAATGCAAATACTGCATGTCATGTCACATCCGGTTTTAGCTTTGGAGAAACAGAATGATGGTCCACTGATCACAAATCACAATTCATGTGACAATTTGTTGGACTGATTTGTGATTTGTTAGACTGTAACAAATCACAAAGGGCAAACGGTCTTGTAAACGTTTTTTGATATATCTCTTTAGTTACCATTGAATGCATTTATCTTTTTGGGTTAGTTTTAGGTATAATGTTGCTGCCTCACAAAATAATCATAGGTAGCACATCACACGTTGAAACCTGGCTCACAGGGATTCAAAGATTTGCTCATCACTTACACGATTTCTCAAAAATAGCACGATATGAGCTTGTATGAAATAAGTAAAACTTGATCTAACGTTCAGTCTAATACCCTTTTCTTTTTGTCTTTTTTATTTTTCTGAGGCTGCCATCATGCGTCTGAACAAATTGTCTTGTTGTGGCAGTACATTAAATGCTATGGAAATGAAAGGAGAATTCACGTCACATGTGGACAAATGGCTTACACTGTATATTACATATATTTAGTCATCTAACATGCTGATTACAAGAGGTAAAATGTGAAAGAAAGGAAAAAGGTTGCACAAGTCGAAGTCACAATGCAAGATTTTCTTTTTATTATTCAACCAGCGTTTTGGAAACAGGTTGCCTTCTTTGGGGTGTTCAATCACTGAAGAAAGCAACCTGTTTGCCAAAATAGCAAAACAAATTCACAATTAAACATCCAAAATGGAGTTTTGGCATATTGGAAGCACAGATCCCATATCATTTGCATAATTTAGGATTTTATTACGTCAGGTCAGTATTAATTACACAGACATTTTGCCAATCTCTTCCTGTGGTCCTATGTTTTAAAAAAATAAATAAAAGAGAATGGAAGAAAGTATGGAATGCATGTTCATTTCATTTATTCTACATTTAAATGATGAAAACAAGGCCCTGTACAATCCACCGTAACAGTGAGTACAATAACAATTATTTTACAATTTGTACACATTAGAACATGAATTAATCTGCTCCATCCATTCCGAATGCAGCTGGAGAATGAGAAAAATAAAAAATAAAAATAATTAAAAGAGGGATAAAAACCTGCACTGGGAGGAACAAACCCTTAGCTCAAGTGGATGAGACATGGTCTGACCAGAGCATTGTGCCAGCCCAAACCCATCCATAACAGGAAAGCATGCCATCAACAACCCATCATAGGACCTCTGAACATGGAATCACATCATGGCCTACATGAGATAGCCTGGTACCACAGACTGATTTGTCATTGGCAACATAAACGTTCAATATATGAACGTTGAAGTTGGAGGTGGTAACTTCAACGTTCATACATGAGATGCACTTTGATTTGTCTGACCAGATACTGTAACCGCCTCAGAGGAACACAATATGCACAATAAAAACAATTATACAACAGGTAGTTTTGAGGAAGCAATCTGATTGTTGAAAAAGCACTTGAGGCCGTATTGATTTGTTTTTGTTTTTCCCCAGCGATTTTTAATTTTAAAAGGTAACTGTTGTATAATTGCAATATTACACTTGAGGGTGTTCTTTATCACAGTCAATGCACGCCTGCAGTGCCGTAGGCACTCATGTTTATACACACCCCATGCTTCCCAGTTCCCAAGAACTTACTGTAAAACCACTTTAGGCCTATTTTGGGCACTTCATAAATAGGCAAAACAATTGTCAAAGAATTCTCAAAAATAGCCACTCTACAAGTTCACACTGCATTGCGTGCTATGCTTATGGACATGCCATTTCTCCGCTATTTTGTTGGAGGATAGGGCTTTAGTGGTTAAAACTGCCTAATATAGGAGACCCCATTCCATATTCTTCTTTAAAAAAAACCCAGGGCGACAAAAAGTCCAAACTGTGTTATGACAACCTGTATACAGCCATCATGGTGGCACGAAAACACAAACGAGAACACATTTACATCAACACCTAAAACCCGGGGATCAATTCCAAATAGTTTCTCGGTCTCCAAGGCGCTCTCGCTCTCTTTTCGCTCATTCCTTGTTGCCCCTCCTATGATGGAACGGCCGTGCAGCCGCAACACACTCCACTCGATTTTCTCCAAAGGCAACGTTAGAGACGTGAATCTGTAACAAAGCTAGATCCCCATCTGTTTCCAGCTCAACGTAGCAGAAGTAATCTAACATTGCTAGAACCCTTCCTCGCCTTTTGAACACAACTCTCTTTCTCATTCGCTCCATCTCTCTTTTACACATTCTTATGGAAGAAAAGTTTAAGCTTCCCAGTGTATTCTCGGAATCAGAAGACCATCAAGTTCTTTCAAATGCACTGCAGTCCAAGAAAAGGTCTAGAGATCCTTCTCTGGACTTTGGTGTTTACTGGAATTCAACACGTTGTATATTCTTTATGCTACGTAAGTGTATACTTTACGGTCCTCTGCTGTCCGTGCCAGATATTCCCTCTCAATGAGTCCTTCAATGCGCTTCTTGATGACTACAGGACTTGGGAGGAATCGTGCTCGCAACTGCTGGGTGACCTGGAGATGAGAGCAAATGGCCATCAGTAGCGGCCAGATGGTAAGGCTGCCAGCTCAAACCCAAGCTCCCCCACACTTAAGTGTATGAATAAGTGTATGAATGTGTGTGTATGAAAGTAATGCACAATGTATGTAAAGCGCTTTTGACTGACCTCTGCGACTAACACATTGTGCTGCATCTTCTTCCTGGACTTCATGATGCGCACAATGGCCGCTTCGATCTCGTGCTTGCGGTCGTCGTCCACTTTCTGCCGTGTCTCCTTCCTCTCCGGGTCGGACTCTCCCTGCTTGGCGGCCACTGAGAGAGAAAGAGACGCGCAACAACGATAGATGACACTCATGTTACAACCCTTCAATTTATAGCTGCTCTAATCTGTGACACAGATAGGTTCACACGTCTCCTTTAAGACCATGACCAGATTCTACAAAATGTCTTCTAATGCAGTTTTCGGTTTTCAAAAAAAGAAAAAATGTCAGTGGCCTTTTTCTGTAAAATAACTGGAAAGTGCAAGTGTACATTAGGAGTGAGGAGTCTACTGTAAACACAACACAAGATCACAACACTGTTATGAGCATGAAATTGTGGTATCGGGATTGGATCGGGAATGAAAAAGTGTATCGGGACATCCCCAGAAAGAACTTCCCCAAACCTACCTGTCTGAATCTTGACACGGTGTAGCTTGGAGGTAAACTGGTCGTTGACTGTAAACACGTGACCGTTCTCGATCTCCTTAGACTTGGGCTCCTTGGTGAGAACTCTCTGCGTGGGCTTCCCGCATGCCAGAGACTGCAGCGCCCGCACCAGCTCCCTCTCTGGGATGTCCGTTTCCTGCTGGATCTCCTGAAACACAACACAACACAACACAACACAGAGTTAAGGTATCCTCCAGGATCTCCTGCCACGCATACAGAAACAGAGCACAACAAAGAGTTCAGATGCAAAGCTACACAGTGTATTCGTAGCACTTGGTCTCCCTGTCCATCTCTCCAGCTTTATCCACCTTTTTCCCCGCCAAAGTGCTGGGGGAAAAGTTGCGCAACAGTCCACTAGACTAGTGAAGCTCTGTCAACATTGGGATCACATCGGCATTACAACAAACATCAATTTATCCCGCACTTGTGGGAGGTGGTCATAGGAGGGGACAAGGAGGGAAGCCTGTCCCCGTGAAGGCGAGGCTTCCCTCCTCGACTCCTCCCGTGACCCCTCCCCTGTGTGCAACAGGATCCGCCGCACACACAATCCCATTATGGGCCATGAGAAACATAATGCATTATGGGCCATAAGAAACAGGTGGAAAGGAAGCAGAAAATACGTTGTACAATCCCATACCTCAAAAGTGCACTTGTCTCTGTTGTTGAAGAGCATGAGGATGGTCATCTGGAAGGTGGACACCTGGAGGATGTGTTTCCTGGTGTTGGAGCCCGTCACCTGGGCTCCACCGACCCCCACGGCCTCCGACCCGTCCTCCTGAACCATGGAAACACACACACACACGATACACACACACACACACACACACACACACACACACACACACACACACACAAACACACACACACACACGATATACAGCTCTATGCCAAAGACACCTTGTACAGTATACTTCCTAAACACTCAACAAAGTTCCACAAAGCCATGCACAGTACCATGTTTTCGTTATCAGGGCAGCATCATATGAAAGAGTATCCTTCTCCTTTCATTAATATTATCATTAGAGGTTAGGCACAAAATATTCACATCTGCATGTGATATCAAGTCGATATTATACATGTGTAATAAATATTATTTATGTCTGGACTGTGGAATTGTTTTTTGTTTTTTACGGAAACACACAAAAAGAAAAAGATCTCAGAAAGAACAAATAAAAATGGAATAATATATAAAGAAAAACAACATGATGCCTAATCTTTATTGAAATCTTCACAACAATGAGTTGTCCTGTGACATGGAGCCACCTACTGGACATATCATGTAGCAACAAGTCAATGTTATGAAACAGAATGAGATACAGCGAAACCATTTTGCATTACTATTGTTCAGCAAAAATGGCAACCGTTTTGGTATTAGTCTGCCATTTTACATTGTCAGCACCCGATGGGCTATCAATTCTTCACCGGTCACTACCAAACCTAACCCTAAAGCCTAAAACTAAACATAACCTCAGTAACCCTTATACTACTAACCTAAACATAACCTCAGTCACCCGATAGGTTTCCATGCCGCGACCGAAAGGATACTTGCCGCAACTGAAAGGATACCTGGCGGTCTTTGAATATAAATTCTTTAAGAGCAAATGTTTGCAAATATCTCGGTGGGAGGGGGGGTTGCATAAAAAAGGCATTTTGTTGAATCCGGTGTCATATCCTAACAGGTCATAGGTGTCATGTACCTTTTTGATTGGTCCATAAAAGGTTGCGTTGAGGTCTGCAGAACCCATGTGGTGCTGCAGGGTGAGTTGTCTGCCGCTGTGCTTGGCCAGGTAGAACCTGAAAACGCAACAGAACGACAACACACATGTTCTCTTAAAGGGTAGAACACTTCTTTAGGTTTTGGTAGTGTAGTTACCTTGCTATGATGCAGCTCCACATGTGGACATATATAAAAACAATTGTTCCAAATTAAAAACTAATAATGTTACAGAAATTGAAAATATACTCAATGACTTAAGTCGTAACCTAAAACAGATCTCAAAGTCTATCTAATCTAGAATCTACAGATAACCAACACACCGACATAAAATCAACACTAGGTAGGTGCAGATAATCAACACACCAACAGAGCAGAGAGACAGAGAGACAGAGAGACTGACCGTCGAAACACCTCAAAAGCGTGGCGTGGCGAGGGGGGGATGCTGCACTTGGGCGTGGCAGACTGGGTAGGCCAGTACCCCGTGGTGAGCACCCGCACGATCAGGTCAACACCGCCCAATGACAGCTGAGGATTACACAACAGACAGATCAATGGCAGGTGGGGTGGGCGACAGTCCAATCTCGTCGACTTACGGCGATTTAACTGTCAGACATGTCAGGCATAAATTCTATGAGTTTAGGCGATTGTATAGGACTCACCCCAGTGGTCTGCAGATGCTGCCTGAACTCATCCATGGTGGTGTTGGAGATGCTCATGTCTCGGAACATTCCTTCCAGTTTCGAGGTGAACTGACATCCGCACTCCGTCTGAGCACGGAGAGAGGACAGCAGAATCATATACTTTAGGACCAGTGTTGTTTTGGCAGGAAATTGAAATTTGATTCTCAGTCTGTTTATTTTCAAAGACCCCCCTGTTTGACTATAACTATATGACTATGCTTTACAATCTACGGACCAAATTTCTATGTCTTGGACTTCCAATTTATAAAAAAAAACAATGTTAATTTAACTCTTAACAGTATAAACGGAAACAATTTGGTTCCATTTCCAAACAGAGTGACAGACGCACAAGGGTCGATTTGGTTCCAATCTATAATTTAGCTGCGGACGCCATGGAACTCCCTCACGGGGGTCTCACTCACCTTGAGCTTGGAGATCATGTTCTTCTCGGAGTCGTCAGAGACGCTCTTGTTGGTGAGCAGCCTGCGGGCCAGGTGCTGCTTGTAGTAGCGCTCGAACACGTCCTTCTCCTGCATGAAACGGAACAGGACCATGGCCCGGTCCAGGATGGACTCCACCTCCTGCTCCGTCAGCTGATCAAAAACGCCAGACCACAACGTTAACCACACGAATATTACTCTTTGTTGTCCAGAAAAACAATGGCCTGTTCTAATGAAGAGACCTTTTTCCATGAAAAATGTTTTGAACATTTCCATCTAACAAGAGACAATGGGCTCCATTTTCGTCACATGCTCAACCCCTTATCCCAAACCCCTTATCCCTTTTTTTACTATTTTGAAAAACATTTTTGAATAGTTCAATGTGCCAATCTATTGGCACGTTGTGACCCTGTAGGCTGGCCATTTTAACTAATGAAAAATGTGTTTTGTTTAAGTTTAAAGAGGCAAAGAAGTTAAGGAATAAGTTGTTTAGCAGTGACGCAAATCTAGACCGATATCTCCCCTCACCCCTTTGGCTCCATATTTATTTTCTTTATTTATGGGTAGCCTTTATTTAACCAGTAAAAAAATGCAAGCGTGAACTAGAGAAAAGATCGACAATTTTAGGTACTGTGTATATATATATATATATATATATATATATATATATATATATATATATATATATATATATATATATATATATATATATATATATATATATACACAGTATATACACACATGACAAGTGTCACAATACAGAGACTATCATCAGAGACTATCATCTCTGTATTGTGTACAATGTACTATTATTAAAAAACAAACTGCAATAAAGGGATTTAAAGGCAAGCAATTAAAGCTGTGCTGTTGCCTGAGTCCAATGCTTTCGTGCCTACTTCCCTAGAGCACCAGCTAGTCAAGCAGTCTGCGCCCCCTATCACGAGAATGTCAGTTCTTAACACTATGTGAATGAGGAGAGACTATTCTGCTCTTTCAAGTCGTAAATATAATCATATCGTGCAAACCATAAAACAAACTGCAAGAAAATAACCTGTGACATGTTTTCTTTCATTTGGCTGCATTTGTCTGCAAACAGTCATTACTACAAGGTGGTTGTTCACATGTTGTCTGTCCAGTGGATTCCATTAGATCCATTCACTGTGGTAAAGTGTTTGACACACCCTGCCTTTCCAGTAGCACGAGCATGTGCGAGATGCCGTGGAGGCTGCCGTTAGACTGGCCTTATGAAGTGAACAGGAATGTCAGAACTCTGTCTCTAGATGGTACTGGGAAAAACTAAGCAACACGATTTGAAATTAAACCAAAAAGCAAGAGAAGCATTTGCTGCATTTTCAAAGCAGAAGCAATGTCTGGGAATCGTTTTAAAGCTCACTAGGAGGAATCATAAAAGCCTGTTTGAGGTTGGTCTGTACTGTAGGTCATTCCATGACCACCGAGTCCCCTTTGACTCACCCCTTTGACTCCCTTCTTCAGCTTGTCGTCGATGAACAGCGAGAGGTACTCGGGAGAACGTGAGTTGAGATTCAGAAAGTACTCAAAGTCCCCGGCGATGGTCTGCTTGAAAAGCCGGTCATTGCCGAAGGACTCCAGGAGGAAGCGGTCAAAGCGGGTCTTCAGGTCCAGGAGGCCCTAGTCGTGGAGGACGGGAGGAAAGACAGCGAACGGACACAGAGTGGAAGAGAGACAAGGGGGAAGGGAAAAATGTTCAAATGCTAGCTCTGCTCAAGTACACGTAACAAGTGTAACAACAAGTAATAATAATAATAACCTGGATGTAGTCGACAGGGTTCTTCCCCTCTCCCTCCTCTGACACCAGAGCCTTGCCCTGCTCTCTCAGGTAGGAGCTCATACACTCACACATGGTCTTCAGGCCGTTTGGCACTCTGCTGAACAACTTGTACATGCACGCCAGGTCTGAGAGAGAAAGAGAGAGAACACGGACACACATACATTAGTATGTGACTCACAACTACCACTGATCAGTGTCCATACTGGTGGGTGAGTTGCGTACCTGGGGGGGAAAAAAAGACAAAAATAGACACATGTGTGTGTGTGTCTGTCTCACACACACACTGCCTCTCAGTCGCTGGCTTGGTGTACAGAGCGCCACAGAAAATAACATTGTTGGGGTCATCAAAAACGTCTCTTAATAAATAAACTGTCTTGCCGATATTGTCAGGGAGATGTTTCTGTATTGTCTGCAAGTCAATCTTTCATATTTGATAGTTTATTTTTAATGAAAATTTAAGTAATTCTGCAACAGTAAATAAAAGCTAAATTCCTAGGGGCTCCATGGGGAGTTCCAATTTTACACTCTTGGAATTGAATTAACAATGGTTTTAACAATATAAGCTGGGGGTCACGGACAAGGCCAAAGCATTTCCGCGAGACCCCAGCCAGTGAGACAAAGAGATAGAGAGAGAGACAGACAGATACATAGAGAGAGACAGACCTTCTGTCTTGCCGTTCTTGAGCATGTGCACCAGGCCAGAGTTCTCCATGTCCACGATGGTCTTCATGTGCTTGGAGATGAGCTGGCGTTCCACCACCTTGACGATGGGCTCCTCTGTGCTCAGGTCCAGGCAGTGCACCACCCGCTCCATCTCCTCCTTGATGCGGGCCTCCACCTTCTTAATGTACACGCTGGCACTGTTCTCGCCCAGGAACTTCTGGCTCTCCATCTGACAGAGAGAGAGAATAGTCAGTGGTGGAAAGTAACTAAGTACATTTACTTAGGGTTCCTACATATTTTTAACAATGACGTCCCAAAGAAAGGCTTAAAGCCAGCGTTGTAAAAACATATAGTCAAAGCACTCACAGAGCAGAAAGTTGAACCACAGACCTGAAAGAACTCGGCCGACATCTCCAGGAACGGAGCCTCAAAGTCCTCTTCATAAACCGACCTCCCTTCCAGACCGAGGATCATCAACATCTGGCAGGCATTCCTGATGGCGCCCCTGATGGACCCAAAGACAAACTGCCTCAATTAACAGGAATACAGTACAACGGAGCCAGGGGGATTGCCAACAACAACCACAGTAATCATTCAATATTTAAGGGATTTTAATGATTCCGAACCCATTCCAATTCCAATTCCATTCCATTCCAATTTTGCAAAATGTCTGTGCCCAGCATGCCCGCAGTCACTTCACAGTGATGAGACCTCGCTGATGCAAAGTGCAAACAGTTTGTTCTTTTCAACCCTCTTCTAATTGTACACCTTTGGTTCGCACACCCAGTTAGCCCACAGACCCAGTTAGCACACAAACTAGTACAGTGATGCATGATTTAGCGAAAAAAAGATTAAGATTAGATTGTGATTAAAATTTTGATTTTGTCCATATGGGTCCAAAGTTTAGGTGAAGGTCATTTTCATGTATTTTTATCAAAGACTGTAGGAGCTCAGGGATTTTAACTGTTTTTCATATAGTTCAAGATGGTGGGTCATCTAAAGGTCAGAGGTCAAAAGTCAGTTTGAATAAGGAGAAAGCATAAGGGAAGCTATTTTTGGCGGAAGGAGAAGGAGAAAAAAATGACAAAAACAATAAGAAAAAGAAGAACACGCCCGTGGGCCAGCCTACCTGTCCACCACCTCGCCCTTCCTCTCACGTGCGATCATGTCCAACAGCGTGGTGCGCAGGTGGTCCCTGATGCAGCCGTAGCGGACCACCTGGTCCCTGTAGATGATCAGACCCAGGTTGTACACGTTCTCCACGTTGTTCTGCTGCACGTACACACGGTCCTGTTGGCCATGCAAAGTAAGCCACTCATTAAAGGTAAATGAATTAAAGAGGATTCCACACATTTTCAAGATCTTTAACCTCTATCTCACTACATCCCCTCCCCCATTCCAATCTTTCGAAAACCACATTGGTGTGCATAGATAGTGTGTTCCTCTGGAAAACCAGAGGCTCTCATCATCGTCACATCATTCAGGCCACTATACGCCACTGTCTTGTCTACTTTCGTGAGAATCGTTTGACATATTTAAAGCAGTGCAGAACAAAGACAGGAGGAAGTGGGTTGTACAACACTCTGACTTCAAAAACTACCCCTAAACTGAGATGCATGTGCACTTTGTGCAGTATAGGAGGATGGAGGAAACCACAAGCCTATGGTGTTTCTGCTGTGTGGTGGCAACGACTCACTGGATGAGAACCGCAAGGTTCCAAGTTCAAACAAGTTCCTCCGGCATCAGTGTGTGAATGGGTGAATAATGCACAATCTGTGATCTGCAATGTAAATCGCCTTGGCTGCTATGTCCATGGTACTGTTTGCACTGTACTCTCCTCAGTCTCCTGTCCATGTTAAAGCCGTTTCTCAGCCAACAGTAAGTTAAAGGTTAAAGGGCCACTCTCCTGTGGGGGTTTAATGTGGGTAATATGTGCTTTTAGATCATATTTCCAAGTGTCCATGGTCTCTATGACGTCATTGGCACTTGGTTCACTTACTTCCATGTTGTCTCAGTAACACAACCCAACCCCTATGCACAAGGAGGAGATGTGCACCAACGCATTATGGTAAATGTAGTCCAGGGCTGAAGTGAGCCCAATGTCCAGCACATCATGGAGCTTATTGGACATCAATACTGAAATATCTAAAAACCCCACAGGAAAGGGCTTCCTGTATCCCAAACATCAAATAAGCTGTTCAGCTGCAATGAGTCCAAACACTGATCCAGTGTACCAGAAGTAATAGTGGGATAGGTGTACTCACCATGTACATGAGGATGTCTCGGATCATGACCATGGCCGTCTGGTGGTCGTTCCACGCTTGGTTCAATGTCTGTAGGAAGTTGTTGTTGAGGGCGTTGAGGACATCTTCACGTACCTTTGAGAGCACGCGCACACACGCACATGCACACACACACACACACACACAGGCCCTCATTTATCAACGTGCTGTACACCCAAAAATGGACGTAGGGCGTGCGTCGAGCAGAATTCCCACATTGTTCGACATGTATCTTTCCCACCATGAACTTGAAGTTGATCCTACGTCCGCACAAAACCCACGTCAGGTCGGGAGCTGTTGTAGGATTTGTCCTCGCCTGAGAGACAAATCCTACAACAAGTGTGTCCTACACTTGTTGTAGGACTTGTTGTGTCCTACACAAGCGGAGCAGCATTGTCTGAACTGCTGAAAGGCATCTAAAGTTATCTATTCACTCCTAATAGCTATAAAACGTAATAAATGATACAGATGAAAAAATATATAGGTTTGGAAAGGCATATATAGGCTATGCAAGATGACATGCCTAATGCTGTGAAAAAAGAAGAACATAATTTTATTTGCAGTGACAAATACATGCACAGTGACAAATACATGCACGCCACGGCAAGCAACGCAATCGGTGGAAAGTTTTTTTTATGTACTTTTTCCCTCATCACCATGGTTCCTGGGTCGTATTGCAGCTGTTCATGTCGCAAAGAAACGGAGGAGCGGCCTGTTTCCAAGGGCGTGTCAGGTTGATTTCTGCCATCACATTTATCATTGTAGGAAGGAAATTAGGAAGGAATCAGCTGTTTGCGATCGCTTGATATATGCCGTGTGGACTTGTGTGCACTCCAAAACCCACGGTGGAATTTGGGGACGAATTTGCACTCCTTTGATAAATGAGGGCCACAGTATTTTACAGTTAAACATAAAGATAAAACATGCACATGCATTACATAAATGCACCTGTCTGACAGACCTCCCGGGTTTTGATTGACGATGACAATAGCTGTTGGATTAATAATTCAGGGAGGCCTGAGTGTCAAGCTGAAGACTCTACAATTAAGTATGAGGCCAATTGGCTGACATTCAAAATGTGACATTTGTTGAGATATTGTATCATAGATATGCAATGAGTGCCTTCACAATGTGTGCATTATGCCAAAGTAAATTAAATTTCCTGAGCCATCTATAAAGTCGGCAAACGACTCCATCGTGACATTGCCAAATTCATTATGCATGTTGTCATCAGGCCAAGGAAGTAAATCTTTAACCTACCCAGGTCAGTCAATAATCATTAAACAATCATTAATGACAATTATTTGACAAAGAAATCATACAGTAAAATGCCATACTTGTGTTATCCTGTGCTAGAATATTTGCACTATGCAGCTACCTACAACCATTCGTATCTGTTCTAAATTACTCCAAACCACAAAGTCTGGAGAGACTACACTCTTAGGACATGTGTATACCTATCATTTATACTACTGAACAAACGTACTGTACGTCTACATATTTTGGGAGTGTCGCTAGACAATAATTAATGCAGGTTACGTTATTTGGAAGCGAAAGTATTGATGTGTTGGGTGACCAGCTCTCCCAGGCCTGTTAGGTTTAGGCATAGTTTTACCTTGTTGATGAGGTGCTCTGTGACCACCTCTCTCAGGCCTGTGTAGAGCTTCTCTCCATGCTTGTGGAGCACCATGGTGTAGGCATTGCGGTACAGTTCCTCGAAGCTCAGCCCACTGTTGTTCTTCCTCTGGATTTCCTGGATGGCATTCTTCAGGAGGTCCCAGATGTTGTTCACGTACTTCTCATCCATCGTCATCTGTGACAAAAACAGGGTAAAAATGAGGGTTCAGGGTATCACGATGATTATGTGATAGTCAATGTCATCTAATCGTGTCTCCACGATGACAGATGTTAAAATCAAAAGCAGAAATAGCTGATCTACAAGCTCACAACGGGCCACAAAGTGTTCCATATAGGGCGACTCACTCTAGTCAACAGTTGAGTCCAACCTGGTCCAGTTGCACATCCAGTTATATCAATGGGACACACTACTGTTATGACACCATAATTGACGCAACGAACGAGAAAAGGTGAGTTACAAACTTACAGTACAAGTCAAGTACACACTGAAACAAAAATGATAAGTTCAGATATTTACAGTACAATTCTAGTACAACTACAACAAGTCTGAGAAACTGATTGGACACACTAGTTAAGACTGCACTTGTTTACAATAGTGGTCACCTTGTTAATTTCATTAAGACATTTAGAGACATACAAAATACTTTTGTAAAGCCAGAAGCAGCAAATC
This sequence comes from Benthosema pterotum, assembly GCA_039105355.1. Classification (NCBI taxonomy): domain Eukaryota; kingdom Metazoa; phylum Chordata; class Actinopteri; order Myctophiformes; family Myctophidae; genus Benthosema; species Benthosema pterotum. Next base: position 20,161,413 of record CM076977.1, read on the forward strand.
AGAGAGTAAAATCATAGTGGAGGTAAAAAGGGAAAAGAGAAATATAGGCAGAGGGGAAACGCAGTGGTGCAAAGAGGAGAAAGGGTGTGTGGTGCTTGTAGCTATGACACTTTTAAAAGTTTTGGACATATTGGGTTCATTGAAAGTACAGTGACTTAACATTGCCTGGGAGTACTTCAGCTGTCACAACAACAAGCGCCAATCATGGCTGTTTTAAAGCTCAAGCACTGTGTGTAAAGTGGAACTAATGGATCAGTCCATGCAAAGGACACGATCACATGCAGATTTCTGGTCCATGGCACACAGCTGAGAAGACTGTTCTATAAATCTCACCATCTTCTACATTTTACTAGGGGTGGAATGAATACACGCCACTAGAGCAAAGACGTATTAAAGGTTTCATGACAATTTCATTTATTTGTATTTTCCATTTTTATATTAGGTTTTATTACCATTACACCCACACAACCCAAACTTTTGACATTCAGTATGTGAAGCCTTATTACTGCTACTGTAAATGTGTGCACCATGTTCCCACACAGACATGCCCAAACACAAGCATATTGTCAACAGGTGTGTTCTCTGTCAGTGATGGATACGTTCAACAGGCTCAGACCAAGACTACTATATTTCTCTCTCTCTCTCCCCCATATATATATATATATATATATATATATATATATATATATATATATATATATATATATATATATATATATATATATATATATATATATATATATATATATATATATAATACAAAATTTTATAGCTTATGATGGTGGTGACACGTTCAGTCTTTCTAGTGTACATGACATACTGCGCATAACATAATAATAACATAATGCTAATGAGGAATGACATAGCACAACAATGTACACAGGTAATGAACAACCACTCCCAGACTATAAATGAAGTTTACATTGATTGCACAAGGAATATAGGGTCGATCAATGAATGTAAGAAAGAAGCAAGACAACTATGGTAAGTATAATAACAACGCAACAAGTGTCTGTCAGCTACGTCCAGCAGACGGATAAGACCAAGGGTCAGCTTGTAGTGGACATGTTTGGCAACATTTCTTTTGCCATAGACACAAAATGAGTGGACAATAAAGAGGAATAACTTGTTTTGCCACTCAGTGGACATTTTCGTATAATTTGGGAGCACGATGATACCACACCCTCTACATAATGAGACAGATAACTATGTAATACAGGCAGAAATGTGGGCATTTGGGCATGCCCATTTTGGAGTGTGACGCACAGAGGCACAATGTATATGGAAAGTAAACAGCATTCGCTTCTTGTGCGCCAGTAAGCCTCCTCTTACAGGTACATAGTGTGAATAAAAACTGGACTCATGATATTTACATGGGTGATCAAAATAAGAGTATACCTGACAAAGGCCACCGCGGCCAAAACATTGTTTTTCCTTGACCACCGCAGTAATAAAATGTAAGGGAGATTTTATAACGGTATGCAGACCTCCTCTTTTTTTCTTATTTGGGATGTGCATGCACTCTCTGAACACTTTATGATCAAAATAAGAACATTAAGATTGACTATAAAACGGGTACAGCTCAAATATGTGTTCGTCCGCCGCAGTCACCATTTGAAAGGATAGTGTATGTCTGGGACATGAGAGTTGTATGGTTCTAGCAGTAATTATTAACCATTTTAATGTCAAGGACCTGCAATTTGACATGCATTACTCTAGGGACGCCCCATTTAATGGCATTGTTATCTCTGGGACCCCAGTTTAAGTGGCAAAGATCTATGCTGTGAGAGCCTACAAATGTTTGGTTCCATTTGTCACTCTTGAGTTACAGACCCATGAAAGGGTTCATTTGGTTCCTAATAACCTATGTGTCATTTAGCTGGGAAAACCCTGGACCTCAATGCTCAAGAACCCTGGCCGGGGAGTCCCTGGTTCTGGGTCCCACTTGAATAAGAACCACACAAGAACGACCAAATTATATATATATATAAAAAAACAATAATCATAATCATGATAAATAACAACAGGCACGTTCGCTTAGCATTGAGGCCCCATTATATCAGGGAGCCCCAGGGGGACCCCCAGGGGGCTCCAAGGGAAATGATATCGTTTTGGACCCTTATCGGTCTTTAACTCTGAGTGCAGAAGTGGAACCAAATGTGCACACTCTCTGTTGTTTATTGTACAATATAAATTGGGGGTCGCATGATCGAAATGCCATTAAACTGGGGGTCCTTGAAACGAAACAGGTTGAGAAACATTATATTATGATGGGGGTCCTTTGCATATTATCTGGGGTCCGCGGGGTGATTAGTGTCAATCTGGGGAGTCCTTGGCATGAAAAAGTTTTGAAACCAGATCCAATTCATTATTATTATTAGCTTAGCATTGAAATCACCTTATAAAAACCTTATAACAAGCAGGTAGCCTTGAATAATTACAACTCTGAGAGTGATACAAATGTTCACAAATTGTGCTTCCATTTGCCACTCCCGGAGTGCCAAAGAGTCGTTACATATAAAACATTAATTGGAGAACCACTATAGTACTTTAGTTGGACTCCTAATAGATGATGCCATAGTGTCATAAATAGCATGTTAGCTTAGCATCTAGCTCCCAGCCAGTCACTGTAGGCCAGTCAGTCAGACCACGGTGCTCGCGTGACGGCGGAGCGGGCCGACGGAGCGCCCTGGCCGGGGTCGGTACGGTGTCAGACCAGGGCGCTCGCGTGTCAGCGGTGCGGGCGGACGGAGAGCCCCTGGCCGGCGGCAGCGCAGCGCAGCGGGGCGGGCGGACGGAGCGCTCCTGGCCCGGCGGCAGCGCAGCGCAGCGGGTCGGTAAGTTGTGTTCTACTCACCGGGAAGGCCCGGATCCTCATCTTGGTGTCCTTTTTGGTTCCTCCTTTGCTGAGGTTGGACATGGTTGCTTCTGTCTCTATCACTCCCAGCCAGGCAGTAGCAGTCCGTTTGGTTGATTTACATTAAAAACATGGAAGTTGTCTCTCTCTGGGCTCTGGGGTAAAGCGACAGACAGAAAGGGGGGTCAGACAGACAGACAGAAAGGGGGACTGTGCGTTCTGGGTATCACGGTCAGCACCACCACCAGTAACTCCTCGTGCACGCGCGCGCGCGCACGCAGGCAGTAAAAATCTAAATATCCAGTTTAGTTTAGCTCCCTGTGTGTGTGTGTGTGTGTGTGTGTGTGTGTGTGTGTGTGTGTGTGTGTGTGTGTGTGTGTGTGTGTGTGTGTGCGTGCGTGTGCGTGCGTGCGTGCGTGCGTGTGTGTGTGTGGTCTCTGTAAGAACATCCATATCAAATATCAGATGTTGGATATCGGTCAACACAATGAGCAGAAAATAATAAATAAACCTTGTGAATACACAACACATTGAGCAGGGCACTGCAGGGAGTTGAACCCTGTTCCGGTAAACCAGAAGTAGGCTACCACAACCAGTACCACAACCAGTTTTTGTTGTTATTTACAGTTTTTTTATTATTATTATTATTTTAACTTCTTCTTGCCGACCTCCCACTTCAATGATTGTACCTACCTATTAATGTTCCACCGCATATTGCTGCATGTTCCTACTCCCTTTTTAGTATTGAGCTGTTGTTTATTGTGGGATCATGAGATGCCCCTTTAGCCAGCTGGTCCAGGGACTATATACACAAACACTATACAACCACCAGATGGAAAGCCCAATGGACTAAACTAAACTATAAGAAAACAAAAAGAAACCTACCAGGCTGGCACACTGGAGACTACCCAAAACCAAAGCACTAAAAGGGAATATACACTTGCTTTGGCAATGTAAACATTTGTTTTCTCATGCCAAATTAATAAAACTCCTTTGAATTGAATTGAAAATTGAAAGAGTGCATTTCATTACTTTTGTTGTTGTGAAGAACTTTGTGACCTTGTTTTGAATTAAATAAATGGTTTATTACACTTTATTATTATTATTGTTATTATTGTTAACAGATAACAGTGTTGGGCCTATGAGGGTCCATTTGGCCTCTAAGTGTCCATATGGTTACACATTTTACACACGCTTACAGTCATTTACAGACTTGTTTTATACCTTATTTGGTCAAGCATGTGGATGTGTGCTTGCTTGTGTGTGCATGCTTCAATAACCAGTGGTGGATGGACCCCATGGGGACCCAACAGGGACCCCAGAGAGTCCCTGAACCACACCTTGTTAACAAAGAGGAGAGCTATTAGGAGGAGAGGGGAGACCACACCAGCCTGGGCTGAGCTCATTGCTCAAACCATACACTTTTTGAGGTGCGACAGCAGACAAACCATGAGACATATACTGTACCATCTGAATCAGGACACAGTCGCTGTGCTGGTGTGCCGTTTGACCTTTACATGGTATTTCTGGGTAACAGTGTGTCAGAGCAATGTGGCTCCACATGTGTCTCCCCAGTGACTGAGTTTTTTTGTTACATATAATTTACGTCAGCACAGTAACATGTATGAGAAAGAGCACAGCATTTCTGACCGACCAGCACATTTGTACCGGTACAGCTATATTATGGTGCTCGAAACAACAGCACACATGTTGCTTTTGCTGGCCCTCATGTTGTGTGTACACTATTGTTATGATCTATATGCACAATAATCATGTTGTTAAATTATACTATTTCAATCTGGTGAAACAGTCTGGATTTTTCCATTTAGGCTACGGGACAGATATGGAATTTAAAGCTATATGTCACTACTACTATTTGACAAGGTTATTGCCATCTTTTTCCTGAAGAAGATCACAAACGATCGAAATGTTGAATAAAGCAAGGAGCTGAGTCTCTAATCCAGTGTTGCGGACCTTATTTCTTTTCAATTCTCATCCTTCACATTCCAAAATATTTGCATTGTCAGTTCATAAGGAAACCCACATAGACAACAAGATGCAGCATAAAAAAAATAATTGTAGGCTACTGATCCACAGCTCTTGTTCCTAACAAGACTTTAAAAAGGGACACAGAGAAATGAGACTTGAACTAATACAAACATATACAGTATATAAAAAGAAGTTGATTTGGCATTGAAGATTGAGCTTAGCTTCCCTCATTCTGCACTTCTCTGAAAAAAATAAAACTAGGTGCAAATTGGAATTTTGATGCACTGACATGAGTCCTGAAGAGTCCACTGAGAAATAAATTCCATTTAATTACCGCTTATGTTTTATATTTTGATGTCATGCGAACAATGACAAGTTGACAACATGCATTGTGTGAAGCATATATGACCAAAAGCTGCACTTGTCTGTTGGGCACAAGTTAACTTTGCTGGCATACAGTAAATATTATTGGACAGAGAACACTAGTGTGTTGCCGCAACCACACTAAAAATCTGTGTAATACTCTTGATTTCATTTGGACTGTTTCACACACCCTATTTAGGACACAATATACGTCTAGTGCCATAACTCCTTGAGCTACAAATGGTATTGCTGGATACAGTAGGCCCAGACCTTTTCTACAAGCCCTCATTGCAGTGACAACTCTTGTCAGAGTCACCACAGTAAATAATAAAGTAAATAGGTCATTCTACATAGATTTACATTCCGACCTATTCTGCAGTAGGCAATCAGGGCCTGGACAGTAAGATGACCATAATAATGTGCAAATAAAGGTAAGGAAGCCTTCTTGGGGTAGAATTATCTGTACAGTCTATATATGTACTTGAACTTGCTACATTTAACATGACAGGAGAAAGTATTTCAAGGGAAATTCCACCCAATTTCATTTTTTCCTGAGAGTTTCCTAAGACATTTGTACTCTCTACACCAGGGCTGCCCAAAAGGTAGATTGTGATCTACCAGTAGATCACACAGGCTGTGCAGGTAGATCACATGACAGTACCTCCAGCACTTGGACACTTATATATCTGTAACTCTTGAGAGCGTTAAAATTTTACACTCTCCAGAGTTAAATTATGTTTAAACATCTGAATTATGTTGTACATCATTTTCAAGAGTCCATACAATTAGGAAATGGAGAATAACTGTTATGGTGGACAAATGTGAAAGTTCTTAGTTTTGGGTGCAAGAAACTAAACTCAACATCACAAACTGTCAACCTTCCAATTCTCCCCTCTGCTCTATTCTTCATTATAATAGTGCATTACTCTTAAACACTATAACAGTAAGTAACACCATCACCACTATTTCAAAGCTAACTTTCTAGGGGGCCTTGAAATGGATTTTCAGTAATGGAACAATCACATTTTTGATGTGTAGATCTTGTTGAGCCGGTCATTTTGAAAGTGGCTCTCAAGTCAAAAAAGTGTGGGCACCCCTGCTCTACACTCTATGCTACCTTCGTATACCCTTAGAAAAACACCCTAAAAGAACAGTGTAAGGATGGTACACATCCCTTAGTCATACTATGTGCACCCGCTTTGTGCACCCGCTTTGACCGCTATCAAGCAACGATGATGGTAAAACCATGACTGAATAATAGTACAGTAGTTGTGGATATGAAGTCTGACAACTGGATAGAATGAAAAATATGGAACATGTCTTTCAGATTGGCCAGTTTCTCTCGATGTTCTGCTCTATTACATGTACATTAGCCTGGTCTAGCCCTCAATGATTTTGGCCTTGGGGGGCGGGGGTGTCGTGGGATCCACACGGCGGAAGTGCTGCGCTGAGTGCGCTCTGATTTGATCTCACTAACGTGTCGTCATCTCCGGCCCCTCCCACGCCCGTCCACTGCTGTTCTACGTCACATCATTTAGAGCGACGCCCACCCCGGAAGGTTGACACTCCCCTCAAGGCCACTTTCCAACGCGCGTTAGTCCAGGCTTTCCGTTTTCGCGCAAGGCGAACGAAAATGAAAGCCTGGGTGTCGAGGCTACATGTACATTAAACATGATTCTGATATTGGATTAGTTTGCGTAACTATATTTCTAAATGGATGGATCAAATAATTTGCATGTGTTCCTTTTACTACATTTATATAATGCTTTATGTCATTTTTAGCATAGGCCTAATGTTTTAAAAATAACAAACAAGCAAGCAAATAAAAAATAAATAAAATAAGAAACACAAAAAGAAGCACAAAAAGTGTCGTGTACACAAGAGAGAGAGAGAGAGAGAGAGACAGCTGATAATTTACTAGATTTATTACAAGAAAAAGTAAAATTTTCATTTCAACCCCCTCTGTCCAAAAACAGAGATCATTATCTGAAGAAGAATGAGACCACCATAACAGCAGCTATAATAACCCAATAAAAGGAAATAATGCATTAACACTTGGTCTTAGATTCACTTCTCAGGATAAGTATCATGTATACATAAAGAACAGTGTGTGTGTGTGTGTGTGTGTGTGTGTGTGTGTGTGTGTGTGTGTGTGTGTGTGTGTGTGTGTGTGTGTGTGTGTGTGTGTGTGTGTGTGTGTGTGTGTGTGTGTGTGTGTGTGTGTGTGTGTGTGTGTGTGTGTGTGTGTGTGTGATCGCCTACTGACCCAACAATTGAAGAAAAAAAATAGTATTTAAAAAAGAAAAGAAAATGCAACAGCTTGAAATACATTAAAGTGAAATAGTCCCCCAGTCTAATATTGACATAGACACTGATGTTACATTTGCTTTGATAAACTTTGATATTTACAGCATTTATATATTTACCACTTTTTAACAATAATGTCACAGCAGGTGATCTTCAACATTACATTACATGACAGGCTGTGGGATCCTGCCACCCTGGGAAGGCCTTATAGGGTTGGAGCATTTATTACTTTCTGGACAAGCAGCAGCAACATTGACTTGTTTCACGTTTTCACCTGAAACAAAAGTTGATGTTGATCATTTTGAGAAGTAGATGAAGAAATGAAAAAGAAAAGTAATATAATATAATCACGGTCATTCACAGAACATCTAGCAGTAGTTGGCAAAGGTATGTCTTTCCGTAAAGCCCAAACAGCAGCAGTTGCAAGTCCTTCCAAAAATAAAACAAACAAACAAACAAAAAAAACACTTTAAGGTCGACCACACTAACCCTTAAGAAAAAAAAAACTCCATTGTAATTTATGGATTGATTTTTTTTAATTATTATTATTATTAATAATATTGGATTTTTGTTCAGCCTCGAGTCTAAATGGTCTTAACCATGTGATATTGTGATGATACTTCACACAACCCAGGGGTTCTCAAAGGGTCCAGGATCCCTCAGGATTCCTTGAGGTGGTTCCAAATGGACCCTTCAATATCTGCAACTCTGACAGTGTACAAAAGGAACCACACACTTAAGAGATGGGCAAGGACATTGAACGGTTCTGATGACCACTGCATCCAACAGCTTGGCTACTTGGCCAGAAAGTAAAAAACAAACAAAGCAAAAAAAAAACAATGGCACACATGGAGGCCGGGTCTGCTAAAAAATAACGTATAAAGGGGACAAACATACTGTACAGCATATATCCAGGAGAGAAAACTGTCCAAACATCAATTTCCCAACAGTATCACAGCACTAAACTAATAAAATCAACCTCTTAAAATGTGTTTGGGAACTGCCTAAAACATCAGTAATAATAATAATAATAATAATAATAAAGAAATTATAAATAATTTAACAAGAATAACAGGCATAGATATTTACATAATAAGTCCATCAGCACACAGGTAGACACTTCATATTGCACATGGAAAAGGCAGATCTGAAATCAAGTTGGATGAAACTGTATGTAACCATGATGAGAGCAACATATGGGCAATAAGGGTGACTTGAGGACGAAAGTCAGACCGAGAGAGAGAGAGAAAGATAGATAGAGAAAGAAAGAGAGAGCTCCAGCGAGATGTGCATGCCCTTTAGACTATATAGTGTAAGCAAATACAGTAAAGCAGGAGATAGACCCATACTGTACATCTGTATAGGCCTACTGACTTATTATCCCATTGTACGTGACAGAAGGCCCAAGAGACATATACATGTAGTATGCTTAATACCAACCATCCTATACTTGCTTTATGAAATCCTTCCAAAATAGAGCACTGCAGATGCACTGAATTCAACTTTTGTTCTGACAACGGCCTCATATAACACACTATGAGAACACTGTACAGTATCTGTATTCTATTTAACTATTTAAAATTTACATTACAGCCTGCACTATATGCATATTTCATAGACTGGAGTCCCCCAGGGTCTAATACTAGGACTCCAACTTTCCACCCTCCTCCATAGTAGATAATTCCTCACCATAAACAATAGCCAATACAAGTGTGTTGCTGTGTGGAGGAGTGAGACAATTGATTGCAGAATTGATAATTTGCTAAGTAAGAAAAACAAACAAAAGAGAGTACTTGTTCCATCATGGGTAATCAAATCACACAACTATCAGCCTCCTAATACAAGGTATGCATCCATTCTTCAGTCATACCCCACATACAGAGCTAGTCCAGCAGCAGCCATTGTTTGCAACTTTTTCCAAAGTTTTTTAAAAATCCTACAAAAAAGTTACCTGTTCGGTGTATGTATATGTTTCAGCCATTCAAATTATAATTTGATATTTCATAAAAAGTAATTTGGTAAAAACACTCAAAAATGTTTAAAGGGTATCACCCTTTTAAAGGTTTAGGCTATGTATATTTTATTTGTTGCTCTATATTGTCTGAATCAACTTTGTGTTTGTTTTTGTGACTTTGAGAGCTGTACATTGAGGGGGGTACTTTGAATTATCATTGAACTACACAACACAAACCTCAAAAAAGTGGGCTTACACTTTAAATAAAACTTAGAAATAATGAAAGATGATTCCAGATTTTTGGTGTGGGTTTAAACAGAATTAGGATTAACAATAGAGTGTGAAAGCCTGCTTAGTGGTACTGAGGGGCATGGGGGGCGTAAGGACTGATTTCCAAATGCCATTTGCCAAATTAAATTCTAATTTAAATGGCCAAAAAACACAGACCTGTATGCCATAACATCTGTAAGGGTGCACACACACACACACACACACACACACACACACACACACACACACACACACACACACACACACACACACACACACACACACACACACACACACACACACACACACACACACACACACACACACACACACACACACACACACACATCATCTCTCAGGGATTACAAACACGGGCGACTTCTCTTGAGGTCCGAGTAGTATTTCACAAATTCACAAATATACAATTTATGAGTATTTGTGATCATTCAGTCGGTGTTGTAATTAAACTATATATACGTCTATTAGCAAAACACAGCAACATACTGTACAGAAATACCAAACAAACTTTGCTATATTTATAATCCATATTCATTGTTATATTAAAAGCTCTAGGAAGGCAGCGAAGACGCGCAATAAGGCAAATCTGTATACGACGACTCTACAGATGATCTCTATATACTCTGGCACGTTGACATGAGATGGATCTGTGAATTAAAGGGTTTCATTTACCGTCTATCAGTTGTCCCCCACCGGGAAATCAATCAACAAATAATAATAATAATAAATAATATATTTGTAAGTGAATTTTGTTGAAGAAAAAATGTGGTTTCCAGAAACGCCTGGAAACTTAAAATCTCTTTTATACTTCCCCCCTTCTATAGCAGTGGTTTTCAGCCAGTAGTCCAGGGACCACCAGTG
>CM076977.1:20177031-20214531 GCA_039105355.1 Benthosema pterotum
TTTCTATGCAACGCAACGTGAGTAAAGATGCTCCAAAACGCAAGTAAACATGCACGGTCACATGTGCGCGACACACATGTATACATGCCTGCACTTACAGTACATGCACCCTGACATACTGAATGAATGAATTAATTTAATTTTGCCTTTCGATCCATTCACAAATATAAGTATATGTAAATGAATATACATAAATTAGTGATTCAAAATATGACAGTAGAATAGGATAAGAAAATTTTGTTTTTGTTTTGTACAAAAATCACAGCTGGCCTAGAGAAAGTGACAGAAACCACAGCTGAACTACATTATTATTGTTAACTGACAGCGATCTTGCGGGTGGTCTTCCATCCTTTGGTCTGGTCTGACAGGTCACATGACGTCATCAGCAGACACAGCAGCATCGACCGGTGGTTTTGATTCTTTGGGTCGTAACCATCTGGAAAAAGACACGCACACACGCACGCGCACGACACACACACACACACACACACACACACACACACACACACACACACACACACACACACACACACACACACACACACACACACACACACGCTCGATTATGTCTGTTGTACAGCAAGCAAACGTCATAAACATGGTCAGAAGTCCTACATGGCAAGTCCTACATGTTTATTCTATGCCATCACCTCTAGGTGGTGTCAGAGAGCTACTAATGCCCAGACACATGGCATTTTGTGTCAGTAATGCTTATAACAGTTAAACATCCCTGCTAAGCCTTAACTGGGTGGACTATTGTTCTAGTTTTGTTTTAGTATTGTTGCTAGTTTATTTGATTTACTTTTTTCATACATGCCTTTGAAAATTCACAAACTCTAGCCAAATCATTGGTAGTTATGTAAGCTGAGAACAGTACTGTAAATATAATAATCGTCTATTCTAATCGAGACAGGTCCTGCATGTCGAACTATCATTTACCATCTGCCATCTTCTGCAGGTCCTTGAAGATGCGTAGGTGATGAGCCAAGTCTGTAGCCAGAATGATGTCCCTCATCAGGTCCAGCATGCGACTGTAGTCCTATATGAACATAAAATAAAATAAAACACACACACGATTAACATGAAAGACAATCACAAAGGAGGGGTATAGCGTGCTGTCTCAGTCAGGTGGAAACCAAAGAATTATGTCCAAAACTGTCACCCTTTCAGGCTACAAATTAAAGAAAAAGTCATGAGTAACAAACTGGAAAGGTGGTACAAAGCGTTGTGCTTCGCACTTTGTGGACCATCTGCTTTTGAATGCTTGTGTGTGAGGCTGTAGAATGATCCCTACTACATAGACACTAACATAGCACAGCTAGCCTTCATCTGCCTGCAGTACAGATTTCCCCATGCGGGCAGCAGTGCAGCCCCGTTAGCATCGAAACGTAAGGCTATCTACACACACTGCACAATATTTGCTCCAATTATGCTGTCAGGGAGCTTTTTTTGCCCTGAAAATCAAACAAACAAAACTGATACAGGATTGAGCTTCAACTGCAGACGTTTTTGCTTGCGGTGTGTGAAAGACTCTGTGAGAAGATCCAGCAGTGATAAAGGGTGAGATGGTTGTGCAGTATAATTGCATGAAGGTCCACAGACAGCGGTTCTCAAACCTTTTTAGGTCAATGACCCCCAAAATTGACACAAATTCTATCCTACAGATGCCCTTTTGAAGAGATAGTGGGGTCACCTTCCGTGAAAACTTCTCAAAGATGTTGCAGCCGTGAGTGTTCAGTATGGCGATGGCCTGGGCGAAGTGGTGCCTCTGTGGAGACAGACAGACAGACAGACAGACAGACAGACAGACAGACAGACAGACAGACAGACAGACAGACAGACAGACAGACAGACAGACAGACAGACAGACAGACAGACAGACAGACAGACAGACAGACAGACAGACAGTTTCAAGTTTTCAAATGCATAGAAACATCTTTTGAATATGTGAGCCTGTAGATCGGCTATTTTCAAATGGCCAAAATGCATATGGGGCTCATGTGGTTCATGCAGGCTATGTTTTGTAAAAAAAAATCTACAACGTATAATATATAGCTATAGTTTTCCAATAAAGTAAATGTGGTTAATTAGTACTGTACAATGCTAGTAATGCACAAGCCCAACATCACCCCCTAGTGGCCAAAACTATCCAAATAGCTATCTCTCCTGTATTCAGCTATAATGCAGATTTTTGACCAAAGCAAACTTGAAATTCCCACTGAAAATGAAAAGATAATCCACGCCATATGTGCCCGAGCAAATAGACATGTTTCGTTGTGACGATGATGAGAACTCACTTCACACAGGTGTTATTTTTTGGCTATTTGGAATTACAGGGTTAATATTTTAGACTATGATGACATTTAAATAAAAAAGGAACCAGGGTTGAATATGTGGTTGAGTCATCACTTAGTGTGTCATTGTTTGAAATGTGTGTTTGGTTTACCTCCATTACTGATCCCTCTGAGCTGTAGAGAGCAGCCAGGACAGATTGCTGAGAACAGAGGAGAGGACACACACACATACACGCACACACACACAAACATGCACGGAAACAGCCCTTTAATGATTGCAATGCATCAGTAGATTACATTTTAGCCTTTAAAAATGACAAGTACACATTAACATAACACAAGAGACTGGTTCACTATTGCGTGAGGCAAAACGGTTCAGATTGCTGACAAAATGTTCTCACTTGTTTTAAACATCATTGTGAAAAGCAAACACACCACATGCTATTGTTGCATGTGTGATGTGTTCACATTGTTTTAATGTGGGGTGCATGATTTTTTTTTGTACCATTTTCTTATAGCAATATACCGATATGTGTATTTATTCAAATGGCGAATAAATGATGATAGGAAAGGTGTTGAAAAGCACTTCTGTAATGCAGTGGTTTTCAACCATTTTGATACCAGGGCCCACCATTTATTCAGAATTTGAGCCATGAACCACCATTTAAGGACATTTTAGCCCCACAGACCCCAAAACTAAAGATTTATTTTGCTTTTGTCCATAATTCCAGCCTGGATTTGGGAAATGAAACAGTCAAAGATCCAAATCAAAATGACCATTAATCTTCTAATTCTCTAGTTGTGTAGACTTGGGCTAATTCAGATGATGAATATTTTAACTCTTGAGTGTCTAGAAATGAAACCAAATGGACCCTTACGGGTCCTTATGGGTCCATTTGGTTTCATTTTTACACTCTCAAAGAGTTACATCTGGGGACCACGTTGAACCCTCTCAAGGACCACTGGTGGTCCCTGGACCACTGGTTGAAAACCTCTGCTCTGCTAATGTGTCCAATTGCTCTGCATGCAATACCTATAGTTTGGGGATTCAGAAACTGTGGCATACAATCAAAGATTCAGATTTTCTTACTCACCGAGGCGACCTGGAAGGAGTTGTTAGTGCCGCGGTGATCCAGGTCGTGACACATGCACGACACAAAGAGCGCAAAGATCTCAATGTCCCTGGAGAAAACATGTTAAGGTTAAAAAATGAGACAACCTGAACTACCCATCTATCTTATACACATAGCATACTTATGCATCAAACCATGTGCGTGTCAGCGTGAGCATAACGTTTTGGCAAGTTGGCAAATCCAGTAGCATAGTGTGTTTAACATTGTTTAATAGGGCTGTGAATCTGGGGCCAGATTGATTTTTTGTCACGACTCTAAAACATCTGCTATTTTTCAATCCAAACGATTCTCTATTCAAAATGATACTCAATAAAGTAGGACTCATTGAATAGGATTTCATCATGATCTACATGAAGTAGTTGGACAGCCCCAGGTTCTTGTACATCAGACAGTGTACTTACTGAAGGTAGTTGGACAGCCCCAGGTTCTTGTACATCAAGTAGCAGAAGTGTGACACAGAGAAGGCATGCATCCAGTTGTGGTATGGAGGGTCTCTGTAGCCTTTCTTCACCATCAGACAGAACCTGCCACCACACCATAAAGACCACACTAACACATTACAAACACCACACTAAGTGAACATTTGGCTGAAGACAGACAGACAGACAGACAGACAGACAGACAGACAGACAGACAGACAGACAGACAGACAGACAGACAGACAGACAGACAGACAGACAGACAGACAGACAGACAGGCAGACAGGCAGACAGGCAGACAGGCAAGACAGACAGACCTGGCCAGAGTGTGCATGTCGATCTTGTAGGTGTTGATGAATCCCATGTCTTCACACATGCTGAGAATACCCTGAGGAGACAGCACAGTATGTTGTGATTACACATTTAAGTTGATGATTAATTGTAATATACTTTCAATGATTTAATTGTGGAGTAATTGTGAAAACAGCTATGGCCGTCTTCACAAAATGTGAAGATTTAGCCGAAGGACTGTTTTGTGCAAATCTAATGACTGGAATGGAGTCAGAATCATGAATAACCCCATAGTTTGGCTTGTCACATGCTACTTAAAGCATAATTTGAATTTCAAATTCTTGCTGTATAGCTTTTCAATGGTACCCCTTGATGTACCATGATCCACAATTATATAATATTCAAAAATGTATTTGTCATTGGGGTGACCCTAAGGATCAGGAAGAACTTTGAGCGATTACTATAGCAATTTCTCTTGTGTCAAAACTTAGATTAACTAGCCTACTGTTCATCTCTCACTCTCTCTCTCTCACACACACACACACACACACACACACACACACACACACACACACACACACACACACACACACACACACACACACACACACACACACACACACACACGTTACCATGGGTGTGGTGTCATCGGGCAAGGATCGAGGTGTGTAGGTGAACTCAGCAAAACACGGATGGATCTCCGTCACAGGTTCGACCCCTGTGACCAGCAGCTTAGTGACTTCCTCCTCCGATACCTGAAAGTGTGGGTGGGCGCGCACACACACACACACACACACGCACACACACACACACAGTACATTATTATTGCTTGTTATCATGCAGGAACAATTTTTACAATTTTCCTTTTATGTTTTCTGGTTAGGGGTTAGACATTAAACAACAACATCAAATTAATTCTCTTTTAATTTATGGGTGAAAAAGTTCAGAAAAACAAAAACAAAAGATAGAAACAGCTGACATGGCGATACACAAGGTTTCTGCCTGACAGCAATGATAAAATGTATTGTGTATGTGTGTGCGTGCATACTTTTGCATGTATGTGCATATGTGTGCAGGTGCGTTACCTTCATGTGGTACATCATCATCTCATTGGCCAGGTGGGATCTGAACTGAGCCTCATGAACCTTCTTGTAGAGCAGAGACTGCATGGAGGACACAATGACAACATGAACAATCAACCAATCAACTGGAAGCCAACGCAACCCCTTACCTAATGTTAAAACTAAAGCAGTGGACGGTGGGCACCGGCCCACTTGGAATGATGCAAGTTGGAAATGTATGCCCCATACAGATATTATATCTGCCCATTTTATCCCACATATGGAGTCCTTTGTCAGGCATAATAATATAATAATAATCTTAGACTGACTGGGCTACTGATTCATCTCTCTCTGCTAGTATGGGGTCCTTTGAACACCCCTACATTAGCCCCATTCTTACGCGTTGTACCCATATACCGGTATGGAGATGATGATGATGATTTGTTTTTGCCTGATGGTAATAATAGGTAGGTAACTTCTCCTTTGGTCCACGAATTCCTGGACATAAAGACAATGTCCTAGTGAGAAAAAAAAAACATTTTGGACCTACGTCAGAGTACCTGTTGCAGCCCTTATTGAGTTTTGTTAGGTATGTCAGGTATATGCCCAAATATGGCGGGTCGTGATCCAGCTATCCAGCTATTAATGGTAGTTAATGATAGTCAACCTGCGGTGGGCTGGTACGTGCGTGTCGAATTTGAAGACTGAGGGAGAAAGTTCTCGAGTTATGTGTATTACAAACATAGGCGCACAGAGAAGTGGCACATTTATAGGAATAGATAAAACAGATTACTGTATAGTGACCGCGCAGAATAGCCAGTTGTTCCTGAATCTTATTGTAAACGTAGTGAGCAAGATTAAACAAGATTAATGTAAACCAGGCAATAATATTTGTATACGGGAACGCCAGTAAAAAACGCACAAATGTTGTCCTTTTAAAAGTCTTTCAAAGGCATTTTCAAAGTCTTTCAAAAGCATTTTCCAACTCCTAGTTCGTATGAGGACGGAGAAGCGCCGTAGTCTGTTAGCGTGGCATAATGTTTTCCATAGAGCCTGTGAATATAACCTTTAGAGATAATAGAGTACAAAGCTTATTGAATTAAAGTTGGAGTAGATACAGTAGGACAAACGGGGAGAAACGGGGAGGTCTGGCAGCCGGTAAATAACACTTTGATAACAAGAATGTTGACTTTTCTTCGTTCCATTTAGAAGATGTTTTTACTCAAGGTCAGTGTCTCGCTTGTTGAAAGCCTGGTGTATACTGTAGCTCTCCTCTGCTGGGGGGAAATACATCACTGCTATCTGTGCTAAAATGCAGTGTATTATGTGGGACGGCGCTGTACTGTCATTGTTTTTGGGAGGGACTGTATAATCATCATCGGTCACAGAGCCCACGTATTGGATGAATGTCAAAGAGGAGGGAGAGAGAGAAAGTTGTTCTAATGCTAGGCTATAGAACACTAAACAACCAATGTAAAATATTGCATAAAGAAAATATTGAAATACATAATAATGATGATAATAATTATGATAATATTAAAAGTAATAATAATAATGAATAAGAATTAATAATTAATAATAATCGTGAAAAAATGTGTCTTCTAAATAAATCTAAAAGTGGGCTACTTGAGTAAATGTGTGTGCTTGCTTTCCCCCAAACTCACGTGGGCGATGCTGATGCCACAGTAGATGGAGAAGGCGGTTGCCAGGTCCTCATCGAAACGGTTGAACCACGGCCCATTGGTTTTGTTGACCAACTCCGCCACTCCGATCACCTCTGAGAAAGAGAGAGGAATGGAATACAACCACCTTAAAGGTATTATCGGCAACTTTTTACCGAAAAAATGCAGATGTTCCCTTGCAGACAGACGTTTGTCAAGTTGTCAAAACATTCGGTGGGGCTCAGGACAAGGAGATGCTAGTGTGTGGAATATAAATCACCAAATGATAGGATCCTCGACACTGGCACGAGAGAAGACCTGTTTAAGTTGAGCACTTGATGTTGTCTGTTTATAGGGCTCCAGTTTCCACATTTTGACTAAAGACAGTGAACATTTGGAATTGAGTGATGTCATTCCTTGTGAAAGAAAAATGAGATTCCCATTTGGGCAACAGTCGTGCAGCATTACAGGGGAGAGAGAGAGAATAACGGGGGGTCAAAAGTAGGAGAAATGGAGCGAGACAGAGAGAGTGAGAGAGTGATAGGCATAAGAGGAAAGCCAGAAAAATGGGAAAGATGTGGCGATGAGATTGACGGAAATGGAGATAGAAAGCCTGGAGAAGGGCTGAGAGGGGAAGGGAAGAGATAAGAGCATCAGCCATGACAACGAAAATTGAGTGGTAAGACGTATGGTCCAGCGGTGCGGAACAGTGTCCTCTGAAAATACATCACTGTGACAACAGCTCTCTGCGGTCACTCAGAGCCACGCGCTGTACAGACGAGAACACAGCCCCATCCGGACAGCCGTGAAAAGGTCACACATATGAGAAGCGACACATCCGATTCCTCATATCTGGCCTGACAGGCTTGAACGCATCGCCCTCAGGTGCTGAGGAGGAAGGTAAAGGCTGAGAGCCGACACCTTCAAGCCCCTTCCTTTGCAACGTGACTGTCAGACAACTGGGCCGGATCTAGGCATGGGCATGGGGGGGGCTACTAACTAACTAGAATTGTGGCACCAATAAACCAACAGCATTTCATCATTGAAAACAGAAAACTCTTTGAGTCAGACCTTTAGCTTTATGCATGCTGCGTGTCTGTTGGAACTTCAACAACAACTGATGGTATTATTGATGCTTTACTTGACTAATAAAAGTCCTGTAACGGAAAATGGTTTGGGTGCGACTTCATCGCCCGTGGCGCGAAGCGACACAGAGTGATGAAGCCGCCCACATACCATTTTCTCCTGCCCCCCCAATTGGGAAATATTACATCCGCCCCTGTCAGACATTATCTCTGATGTGAATCACAGTGTTTTGGCCACAAACTAGTGCTTTCATCTGCTCCACGATGCAGGAAATGTACCAATCAATCAGTGTCAAGGCTGTAGTTGCACTGATCCCCACTTTCTGTTCTCTTGCTATTAACCACCTCCCTGTGCTATCTGACCTGCTATGGACATTTCCACCGACGCAATGTAGCATGGTTAGACCTGGTTGTTGTTTTTTTAGCCTCCCGCCACTCGATTCCTGACTGCTCTGATCTAGGGCAGTGGTTCGCACAGTGAGGTCCGGGGACCCCTGGAGTCCTCCTCCAGAGGGTCCCCAGCAAAATAATAGTTTGGAACCAGATGGACCCTTATGGGTCTGTAACCCTGGTTGTTCCATTTGTACAGAGTTAAGTTCAATTTTGCAATAAAAAATGGGGTCCGAGATAGAAATGACATTAAATGGGTGTCCGTAGACTAGTGCATGTCAAACTGGGGGGCCTTAAAATTAAACGGTGCAGAATCACTGCTAGGGCTATTATAAGCATCTCCCATGGGGGGTCCCTGCCATATACAGTATTATTCATGGACTAAAATAGTGTCAATTTGTGGGTCCTTGACATTTGTTTACGTGCTTGGACCAACTACATAGGGGTGTAACCGCTCCTGTTTTGACCTTTTTTTTTATCCCCAATGTAGTTGTTATGGAAATGAGGTGTCTGCAAAATGTGTGTGTGTGTGTGTGTGTGTGTGTGTGTGTGTGTGTGTGTGTGTGTGTGTGTGTGTGTGTGTGTGTGTGTGTGTGTGTGTGAGCATGTGTGAGAGAGAGGTAGGCATGTAGGAACCTTCGTACCATTGTTCTCGTCCTTGATGGGGAAGCAGAGGATGTTGCGCGTCTTGAAGCCGGTGCTGTCATCCACTCCGCGGTAGAACAGCGGGTGGGAGTACGCGTCCTTGATGTTGAGGATCTGACCTGTGGTGGCCACGTGGCCCGCTATGCCCTGGTCCGCTGGGATACGGAACTCCTTCTGCACGCACACACACACACACACACACACACACACGCACACATGCACACATGCACACATGCACGCATACATTTACAAACAAACACTGTTACAGGATGGAACCATTGTGTCCAGAACTGACATGCAGTTAGATACCATTGCCAGCAGAGGGTATCAAAAGCACATGTCTGGTGAGCAGCACTTTAATGTGCATGTGTGTGTATGTGTGTGTGCGTGCGTGTGCGTGCGTGTGCATGTGCATGTGCTGTACCTCCTCATCAACCAAGCCTCCATCAAACACTTTGGCCACCAACTCATGGGTGAATCGATCCAATAGGAACACAGAGCAGCTGAAATGGACATGGATACACACACATACACACACACACACGCACACGCACACAAACAATGTTTGTTATTTTCACGACTACATGCTTTCATATGATGCATACCACCAATCGATTCACTCTCTCCCTCCCTCTCCCTCCCTCTCCCTCCCTCTCTCTCTCTCTCCATCTCTCTCTGTCTTAAGGGCATTCCAGATTGGGAATGATAAACGCCCGCATTACCGTGGAGATTCCACCGCACCACCCAGTGCTGAAGCAAAAAAGCTCACCAGAATCAAGGTCTAAAATTGGCACGGGACAAGCAAACAGACCGGTACTCTGTGAGGAGACTCACCGCACCATACGCTTGATTTATCGCACTGTGTTTTCTAAGCACAAAATGCAGGTCCCGTTGAATATGAACTAAAGGTGCGATTTATTATACTCCCTGTGTGAAAAGCCCCTTACATTTCTGCATCGCTCAGGTTCCTGGCCTCCACTATTATCTCCTGTAGCAGCACTGATACATCATCTACAGAGAGAGAGAGAGAGAGAGAGACAAAGAGAGAGAGAGGGGGAGAGACAGACAGAGAGACAGACAGAGAGACAGAGTTATAGTTCAGTGTAATATACTATACGTCCCAGTGGACTCACTCAGTCAGTATTATGTCCATTTCTAGGTCATGGGTTGACATTGTTGGTCCGAATAGAACATCTTTACTGCCCATCCGTTGTGCTCCATTAGTGATCGGTTTAACGGCCCCTTCATTGATCCTGTATGACCCTCCATGTTCCATGTCGCCCACGAGACACATTTTGAGTTGGTGTCCCAATTATCTGACACTCGTCCAATTATTATTGGACATCTATCCATACACATATGCACTCAAAACTCACAAGCATGAACGTGCACACATAGACGTCAATGGGGGCTTCAGCCCCTGCCCCTTTACGCCGTCTGTAAAACAACTGGCCTTTCCAGACTACGAATGCAGCATTTACAGTTTGAACTGTGGTTTCTCTCTTCATGGTGCCGGAAGGAAGGCAGCATTCTGGAGACCCCCCCCCCAGGCAAATTTGTAACGATCTCTGATTATTTGCATATAATATCTGCCGATACCGATTCTGACTGATTCCAACACTAGCACCACAATTGAAACAAGCCTATAGACCAGGGGTTTTCAACCAGTGGTCTGGGGACCACCAGTTGTGCTTGAGATATTGGACCCAAACGTCTTTAAAGTATTCATTTAATAAAGTATTAAATCAATCAATAGTAGCCAAGTGTATGTTTTCACAACTGAATGACTACCGAATGATATTAAATGTATAACAGAGTAGCTTTACATTTTTCTTTTGCTGTGAGAGACACTTACCTAAATGTGTGAAGAGATTCTTGGCAACTTGTAGGAGTGCCTATGGAGAAAAGCAGAGCCCAGAGTGTCATTTAAGAAGAGCTCACTGTGTGTGTGTGTGTGTGTGTGTGTGTGTGTGTGTGTGTGTGTGTGTGTGTGTGTGTGTGTGTGTGTGTGTGTGTGTGTGTGTGTGTGTGTGTGTGTGTGTGTGTGTGTGTGTGTGTGTGTGTGTGTGCGCGTGTGTGTGTGTGCGCGTGTGTGCGTGTGTGTGTGTGTGTGTGTGTGTAGTTCTGTGCACATCTCTCAGACACAGCAGATCTTCTCCCAAAACTCACACCAAGACACACGTCATCCCATTTGGAGTTGTATGTGGACAACATGCATCATTCAGACTTTTGGTGAATGATAAATGCTTCTTCACAACCCTGATGACTCACACAGACCTGGACTAAAGTCAACCCAGTCTGGCGGGGATATGCGCTCCAACACAAGGAGCAACACGTTTACAGTTAGTTTTCAACTGCATTCACTTAAAAATGCATTGTGGTCATTGTTTTAGTATTGTTTGTTAAGAGTATTGCACTCTCATTTTATTCAGTCTTATAGTTAAAGTTGTTGGTTAAAGTTGTATTAATTCATTCCTGTTTGCTTGGCGTTATACCTTTACCTGGCTGGTGCGGAATTCTTTCTGGAATGAGAGAATGACAAAAGAGTTTTGATCTCTCCCTTTTGTTTTTAGTTTCGCCAGTCACTACGAGTTGGAATTAAAGAAAAGACTCCAAATAATCGAGCTACGTAGATTGTCTCTTTCGGGGTGGAAGTGGCTCAGGGGTAGAGTCACCGGATGGTAACCACAAGGTTGCCGGTTCAAACTCGGGCTTCCCAAGAATTAGTGTCGATGTGTCCCAGAGCAAGACACTTAACCCCTAATTGCTTAGACGAGCTGGTCAGTACCTTGCATGGCTTCCTCCGCCATTGTTGTGTGAAAGGCTATATTGGATCTCCAATCTATGTAAAGCACCTTGGATCAAAGCGCTATATAAATGCACCATCCATTCATTTCCATTGACAGTATTTTGGTTCATTAATATTAACATAAACAATATTTGGTGTTTGCTTGTATGTAAGGAAAGGCTAATTCATGCTATTTCACTGTGATTGGGTGAGCCCAGGTGGCAGTGTGCGCATGTGTGCGTGTGCGTGCAAGCACACATGTGTGTGTGTTACCTGGCACTCCACTTTGAGTTTCTGTTCTTTCTGGAAGGCCAGCGTTGAGGTGAGGACGGTGGAGGTGTAGCAGAAGCAATGCTGGATCACATGCTCATCTGCCTGGGTGTGTCTGGACACACACACACACGCACGCACGCACGCACGCACACACGCACACACACACACACACACACACACACACACACACACACACACACACACACACACACACACACACACACCACACACACACACACACACACACACACACACACACACACACACACACACACACAGCTGGTTAGACCCACGCTAGCCTCGGAGGGAGACTTGCCCAAGCATTTTCCTTTGGAAAATGCTTGGGAATCTTCCATTATAAATGGATGAGATATAATATTTTGCTTTACATTCTTTCTTTCTTCAGTTTGTGTTGTCTTGTCTTTTTAATCTGTTTCGTCCCAACATTGTAGATTCTACAAAACATTCCTGCTTTTGTAAAGTGGTGCAACCACTTTCCGTATGTATGTATGTATGTATGTATGTATGTATGTATGTATGTATGTATGTATGTATGTATGTATGTATGTATGTATGTATGTATGTATGTATGTATGTATGTCTCCGTGTCTGTCTGTTCCTGCTGGACATGGCCACAGGCTGGCATGCTGGAACCGAACCTGCGTCCTGTGCGCGTTCCTTGGGGTCTGGAACTCTGGATGTCCTGGTGACCTCTGGGAGGAAGATGGGCTACACGTGTTCCTCGGGGGGTCACCAGGACATCCAGAGTGCTCCCCAGGAACACGTAAAGGCCAATAGGCCATACAGTGGCCAGTAGAGTAAAGCACAGACTACACTATCCTGT
This sequence comes from Benthosema pterotum, assembly GCA_039105355.1. NCBI lineage: Eukaryota > Metazoa > Chordata > Actinopteri > Myctophiformes > Myctophidae > Benthosema > Benthosema pterotum. The sequence goes on from CM076977.1 coordinate 20,189,916, forward strand.
TCCTGGGGTTTGGACCCCCCTGAGACCCCCACACCTCCAGTGGTCATTTCTCCACTGTTTTGGACGTGGGGGCGGCACACTGGAACTGGCTCAGTCCCCTGGGCGGATGGATGTTCTGGGGACCTCGCAGGGCCCCCTACATGGGGGATATATTACTTTCGATTATACAGTTCCTTGATCACTTTTGCCTTTGTGTTTTTTTGTGTGAAAAGGACATTTCAATAAATATATTAAAAATAAAAAGGGAATGCAGGAACCATTGTCTGGACCTGACATGCAGTTACATTTCCTCACCAGAAGAGGGCAGCAGTAGCACACTCCTCACCGGCAGTGCTCTGCCTATTATAATTGGAGGATGATATATAATATTGAGCATGCATTTGGATTATTGGATTGAAAAGCATACAATTTGATAATAAATAACAATTTGCCATGGGGTGGGGGCTTTGCTTCTGGAGGCAGTAGCCAATAACATCACAGGAGGAGCCAAGATGATGGTGCTATAATGGTTCAAGGCAAGTTGTCAGCAATGTACACATGGTTCACCTGTGGTGGCAGTCAGGGGAATGTGTATGTTGTATTACTTTAAATCAAATCTTTGATGCTGGGTGAGTCCCTGTATAGTCTGAAAGGGTTAAAGGAAAGGTAAGGAAGTAATTATTATGCAAAATAAGTCCATTGTTATTATTGGATTGTAATTATTGTGTTGATAATCCATGCCAGAGCACCATCCTGGTGAGATGGGGCTGATTCTAATTACTTCATGAACCGCTGGGTATAGCTTTAACTATAATAATTATGTATAAATGCACCATGTTTCTGTGTGTACGTCACGTTTGTAATCCACGTAACTCGAGAACTGGGTGCCCCACCGACTTCAAATTCGACATGTGCATTCCATATCCCGACAGGGAGTGCAGTGCTCGGTGTCGAGTCGGTCAGAACCACGGTTGTCCAGAACTGCCACAAAAGTTATCTGCTCGGGCTCTGGACAGGGACACTGCCCCAGGTTCCAGATTAGGGCATGCCGGACACACAACTTCCCATGGCACAAAAAACAAAAAAAATCAGATGAGGGGGCCATAGCTTACACACACACACACACACACACACACACACACACACACACACACACACACACACACACACACACACACACACACACACACACACACACACACACACACACACACACACACACACACACACACACACACACACACACACACACACCCTATAAAAACGTTTTAAAACTAAAAGTGCTTGAGTGAACTTTGATGCAGCACTGGTACCATATAGCTCTGTCCTCCTCTGCTCTGAGCTGGCATGTATTTTTTTTTTGCTGCTGGTTGCATAAAGAAATAACCAAAAATATTATCTCTATAAATTATCCCTTAATGGCTTTATCCTTGACTGAGTTGCATAAAATGTCCCCTTCCTTCCTCTCCTCTCCCCTCTATCATCATGCATCATCATCATCATCATTATGCTGTGTCTGCATCTCAACGTTGATCCAAGTGATTAATGTTCCCGCTCCGCACAGAGGCATCATTACACTGTACGGTGGATGTAGTGCAACTTTTTGTCCAAATGTATTATGTAGCGCACTGGTGCATAGACAGCACCTCAGGGCATCATTTTCTTTCCCTAAAGGGAGACCTAACCCACAAAAACATATATGTAAAACATATGTGTTTGAGCGGAAGTATTTTAGTTTTTAACAGTGATCCCAGTTGTCTTTGATGTCACACACACACACACACACACGCGCACGCGCACGCACACACACACACACACACACACACACACACACACACACACACACACACACACACACACACCTCTTTCCGTCCTGCTTGTTGAAGACGCACGCTAGCGCCACCACCTGGCCGGTGGCTCTGCTGGTCACGGGAACACACAGCATGGACGAGATCTCACACGCCAGCATGCTGGAGAGCTGTCTACGCTCCTCCTGATGGACGAGAGACACAGAGAGAGAGAGAGAGAGAGAGAGAGAGAGAGAGAGAGAGAGAGAGAGAGAGAGAGAGAGAGAGAGAGAGATTAACAGACAGACGGACAGATTGAAAGACAACACTGAAGAATGTCCACCATGCTGCTTTGCTATGTGCGTGCACGCGCACGTGTGTGTGTGTGTGTGTGTGTGTGTGTGTGCACTTGTGCGTGTGCACTTATGCGTGTGTTTGTGTGCATGCGTGCTTGTCGATGAGGACTGTACCATCTGGGATGGACAAAGTGCATGATGTGAATAGCAGAGATGATCCTTCCTTAAGACACTCACATCCTGTACAGTGTGTGTGTGTGTGTGTGTGTGTGTGTGTGTGTGTGTGTGTGTGTGTGTGTGTGTGTGTGTGTGTGTGTGTGTGTGTGCGTGCGCGCGTGTGTCTCCTCACCGCACTCATGTCCTGCAGAGAGATGGACCTCTTCTTCTCAACCACCTGACCGAACCGCCCAAACATCAGCTGATCAGAGAGAGACAAAGAGAGAGAGAGATGAAGGGAGGTAAGCGATATCAACCAACTACATTTTTCTCATGCCACCCCTCCTTCTCCGCTCCCTCCATTGGATCTCAGCCACTGCCTGCACAGAGTAAAACACTCTGATGCTGGCATTCAAAGCACCAAAGGTATGGCACCCCCATATCTTGCAAGTCTGATCGCACCCTACAAACCCTCGCAAGCATTCAGATCAGCCAACGCAGGATGGTGGGGAAAGAAACTTCACTAAAATCGCCTCAGAACCGCAGACTCATTCCAATCTCCAGCTGCAGTCTGAAAAGCCTGCGGCTTTTTTCAGAGTCCATCTTAGTCTGTGTTACTTACCGTAGCACTTGGCCTGGTCCTGCACCTTACAGCTGCATTCAAATACATTGCACAAATACTTAGCATTGGTAACAATCCAATACTGATTTGATGTTTATTTCCAAAGTACAGCGATATGATATTTTCTGTTTTCAGAACGATATACTTTTTTTTTTTAATTAAATCAATATTTTGCTAGATGGAACTTATCCTTTTATATGTATAGGCTACAGTGGTAGGTAGGTAACCATTCCCTGAATTTCAGCCCTCAAAGCCTGTTCTAAATATGGTTTAATTCTAATTACGGTTTCCAGGAAAATTATGTCACACACATCTGATTGGTCTTTTGATTACAAAGACCAATCAGAATGCGACTTCAAGCGCAAAGGGATGCTGGGAATTTTAGACTGTACGAATGTAGTATTTCTCTTCAGCATGCATTCCTGCATAACTCCCTCCATCCCTCCATCCAGCGCTATGTGCCAGAGAAGGTCCTAAGGTCTGTGCTCTGTTAACTGTTCCAACAAGCACTAGACTTAAAACAAACAGGTGACAGAGCCTTTCTAGTTGTAACGCCACACTGTGGAATGCTTTTCCTCAGGTGTTGAGATCCACTGTCTCTGTGAACGTTCTGAACTGACCATTTGTAGGGAATTTCCACATGTTTCACGCGTGAAGTTTGTGTGTGTGTGTGTATAGTCATTTGCTGTTTTTTTTTTTTCTTATTTTTACTTTTTTAAAACTGGCATATTGGCATCGATTGTATGGGCATTGTTGTCTCTTAAAGGGGAATTCCACCGATTTTCAACATTTTACTATGCCATTAATAGTTTTTCTGCCGTCCACGCGCTGCTCGTGGACATCCCGTTAGAATACCCCCGCCGGTCACGACGACGGCTCGTATCACGACGAAATGTAGATTTCATTCTTTAATCCAACTATTAGTCCGTGCGCATCGTCTGATGATCATCCCGTTGCTGACTTTCATTTGGGACAGAATTGGGACAACTTTTTTTTTTCCGTCCCATTGACATGCATTCAACCCAATGCATTCAAACGGCTCTCCTCCGGTTTGCCCCCTCAATGTCGCTGGCGCATGGGTTAAGCAGCCAGGGCTACACAGCTCTTCCTGACTTGTGACCCGGATGTTTTTGGGTACATCGCCAGATGATCGATTAGGCAAGACAACAGACACAGCATAACAGAAACAGCACATCCTGTTTAGGAGATCTGAGCTTCAAAATAAGGGCTTTTTTACCGATCGAACTGGTTTGAGCCGCGGCAATGGAGAGGAAACAAAGAAGATCCGATCGCGGTCAATGAGTTAATATACCTTAGAGATGTTGTGTACACGTGATAAAAAAAGTTCCACCCATTCTGTGTTTCCTAGAAATGGAGGTCTGAGAGAAATCATTAGCATGGAACACAACTTGATGACGTCATCAGGATGTGTTTCACCATGTTAATGATTTTTCCTTTAGGACCTTTTTTTCCAGAGTGTGTACAAAGGTGAACCAAAAGGACCCTAGCGGGTCCATTTGGTTCTATTTGTACAGTCTCAGGTAAATCTTGAAAATGGGTGGAATTCACCTTTAAATGTTGTCTCTGTTGACTGACGTCACTATTTTAACTGATAACTATATTTTGTCTGTTTTAAATTTCAATTAGCTGTTTTTCATTATTGTATACATATTTGTCTGGACGCCTCAGGTAGACTAGCAACCACTTGGTGGAAGTTAAATGGGATCCGAATAAAGAATAACGAATGGGCTGGTCTCTGTTATGTATTCAGTTTTATTTAGCCTGTTTTGGAGTTTTCTCTGTGAGAATAAAATTGACTCACTTACGTCCATCCCTCCATCCATCCCTCCATCCAGAGAAGCGGAGTGATCAAATTAAATCCCTACAGTTGAGGTAAAGCAAATCCCCCTCGCCGCTTTCCCGCGAATATTATTCCCCCTTTCACTTACTGTGAATGTAAAGTAATCTAAAACAGCTCTGCCAACGCTCTGCACAAACGCACGTACGCACACACACACACACACAACACACACACACACACACACACACACACACACACACACATACCCGTTTCTCCTGGTTTGTGAGGACACTGGGTTTTTCACTACATTGTAGGGACACCACTTTCCATTGGCTCTACAGCCAAGTGGGTGGTACCAAAAAATCCAGCTAGGGCCACAGAACATACATCTCACTTCAGATGTTGGATAATCACAACAGAATAGAAGATATAGAATCCTACATTATGAGGACACTGCTAATGAGCTCCGCCCATGTATAATAGGGACCGCCCATGTATAATAGGTACTGTGGTGGTTTGTAAGGACAATATACATAAAATAACTACAAGCTATGTAGGGAAGGTTTTGATGTTATATAAAGCTACCAGACCTAGAGTAATTAAGCAAATGTCTACTTTACATTTACTTATTTTACAAAACCACTTTAGAAATTGATGCTTCAATTGAACACTAACAATACTTACAGTACCTTATGTATGTTCTCAGTAAGTCTATGGTTAAGCTTACTGAATCTGTTCCAGATAACGTTAAGTTACATTACATGGTAGCCACCTCCATCATCAACCTCAAAACGCGGCGCGAAGCGGCGTGAAGTGACGCGTTGTGAGCTTGTAGATCTGCTGTTTTCATTAGTTTGGGTTGTGGTCAAATGTCTCTTTTGGATCACTGGCTAAAATGTTTGGGAACCACTGCAGTAGGCCATAGCAGTTTGTGTATTTGATGCAGCTATATGGGCCTCAGCACTTGACAATCCATATCTGCATAGTCCAGTGGTAAGCTCACAACTCCTCAGAGGTGTTGTGAGCTTGTAGATCTGCTATTTTCACATTTGTCTGTGGAATGATTAAAACAAACAAAAAGACATTAATGCCTCAACATTAGCTTTGTTCAGACTGCATAAATCAGAAATCATACAGTATTTGGGCCGAGAGTCTGAACAGGGAACTAACATGATGACAGGGTGGGCGGCTAAACATAGGGGAGAAAGTGAATGAGGAGATGGCATATGGTCCTTCAATATAGCCCTAGCCTTGACCTTGGCAGGGCCTGGGGGGCAGGATGCCCAGTGTTTCTCCCCAGCACACAAAGAGTTCCATAGTAGAGTATGCTCCTCTGTCCATCAGGCCTTTTTTGTTTGCCTCTTCTTGTTTGAGCAACCCTTTTTGATAACAATGTTCCTATGGGGCAGCTGTATATACTTCTCATGTTTCACAATGTCACAGAATTGCTTATACACAGAGTCCACCGTCAGCTGATTAGCTGCAGAAGCCTCTAACTGATCTATACAGCTCCTCAATGCGATTTGACAAAAGTCACTAGCCAGGAAGTGGTCAGGGATAGTGGACAGATCAAAAGTTGTAAAAGAGACCTTGTCCTCTTTACTCTGGGTTAATGACTGAGAGAGGGGGGATCCTATGGGGAGAGCCATAACGCAGGTGAGACATGAATGATCTGGAATTATTCTTGACGTATCCATAAATGAGACACAACCAGCCTGTGTAAATAAATCCTTACTCCTAGTTACAGAAAAATTACTAAACCAGTGCATGTTTTCATGCACTGGTTTAATAGGCTAATAATAATAATAATAGATAATAAGCTCATAAGCAGCTAAATCAGGGTGGGCAATTATTTTTTCATAAGGGGCCAAATGAGATACAGAAAATATTATGGAGGGCCGGGCTTAAAGGCTGTACTAAATTCTGCATAATATTAATTTAATTTCTATATAAAAGTAGTAAATGGCAGTGTTTTGACACTCTAATAAGAGTATTATCATTATTATTATGCAATGAAAAAGTGTGGTTGTTAGGGTAAGGGTAAATTTGGATTAAAATTGTCATTTAGCTGGGGACCCCCTGGAAGTCGTGTTGTGAGCTTTCAGATTGCGGGTACAAACTAATGGGTCTATGTGTTCCATTTGTACACTACAGTAGTTACAGACCGATAAGGGTGCATTTGTTTCCAAACTATCATTTATCTATCAGGGATTTTATATTTTGCACAGAACAATAGGCCTACAGCCAGTCAGTTGGAGAGCCTCACTGCATGTCACAGCTGCGGTCATGTGCAACATCTTTCAGATTGATTGAGACACTAAGAAACTACTGGACAAATGTGTTTGCATGTATGCTATGTCCTGCTATGGCAAACGTTCAGGGCAGGTCAGATCCAGGCAAACCAGCACAAATAAAATCTGTCCTAAACCAGCAGGGCCAACCAGAAGCCATAGTCAGCTCAGAAAGCAGAATAAATGACATTCAAAAGCTCACTTGGGTTACTTGCAGGTGCAGGGCCAGGAGCATTTTGACGTCACCACCTTTTTTTCTTCATCAATCAGTTCCACACAGCGTGTCACTGTCCTGCATGATATATCATGCATGATATTATAATTTGGACAAGTTCGGCAGGCCGGATTAAAAGGCTTAACAGGCTGCATGTGGGCCCCGGGCCGCAGTTTGCCCATGTCTGATTTAGACAGTAAATGAACCTGAAAAATGAGTGCTGATTCTAAAATAACAGAAAGCTATGTGACAAAAATGTTTAGGGGGGAAGGGACTAATGGAGAAGAGATCCAGAAAAAAATAAAAGACATGCCATTGTATGATTGACTTCATACTGAAAATAAGCTCAACACATAGTGAGCTTGTACATCGGCTATGTTGAACATGGAAACAACAGTAAGATCAGCTATTACAGTGCCCTCAAGCTCTGCCAACATTCTTGACTACTAAATCCCCCCACCCTGAGATGACTTGGAATTGTAGGAATTCAGTTGAGATATTACATTGTGTTTTCAAATATGGTGAAAACAACAGATCTACAAGCGCACGTGTTGCAGAGGCAACACATTGTAGGCTTGCAGATCAGCTAATCTTATGGAATAATTTCATGGTACTCACTACTATTACAATTCCTCTTAAGGCCAAAATCATTTCGGGTTAGGCCAGGCCATTTTATGGTCTACTCAGTCTCATGTGAACACCCCAGACAGGCTTCTGCTGTTTTTGCTAATTAACGACCCAATCAATGTAGTGCAAGGGTGGAGGGTGGGGGGGTATTCTCCCACTCTCCTGCAGTATTATGATGGCCGATCGTTAATTAACTGGGGGAGAGGGGGGGGGGGTGCTCTCTCCTGCAGCAACTCTACTCTACTCACTGAACTGATCAAACTGGATTTACTTAAATAAGAAGTTCCCTTTATTCGAATACGGAATGCACCAGCTATTATGTTATTTGGATACCCATTAGAATCATACAAACTGAGTTTGAGACCCCTGTCCTACTGTGTGTTCCATGCTGAATTGTTTCTGTTAAAATGCTTCATTATGGTAAGGTAAGGTGTGCACTTCACCCCACTGTAGAGTATGTGCATGTGCACATCTTGTAACCAGTAGGACTGGAGGATTTCCCAAATCACACAAATCACTTAATATACCTTTTAAATGATTGTAGTGGGTCAATGAATGGGCCTAATGTTTTAAGAATGTTTGGCTCTGAGATGTAGTGGAGTATAATTTCCTGTAATCAATGCACCTGCGCACCCCCCCCCCCCCCCCCCCCCCCCCCCCCACTCCAGTCCACACTGAATGAAAGATGCTACAGAGTGCTACAGTTGAGTGGAGTGGGGGATGGGCGCAGTCTAGCTGACAGTTCAACTCAGAGCATAAGCTGTTGAAGAGGTCAGACCAACTTTACACACAGCAGCTTCAGTGTATACTGTATACTATATTATATGTTTCTGTTCTATAAATGGAACAGAAAAATATATGGTCTACAAATGGAACCAAATGGACATATCATCTAACCTGACACAATGATATTCATAATTAATGTATACATTGACTGTATACAGTCAAGATTCCCTGCAATCCAATTGAGAACCACTGTGTAAAACAGCATTAATAATAGGAATATTTCTACATAACAGCTTGGAAGCTAGTAACCAACAACTGACAGCCCTTTTGTTGACACACATGTGAAGTCATTTTTACAATAATTTCTCCCATTAAGCATATAGCAATCTGCACTAATAAGGAATTGGATTAGCAGCTCCCCATATGAGTTGGATGTAAAATCTACTACATTACGTTCTGCCACTATATCCACACCCTCTATCTATATAATCCAGATAATCCCCGCGACGACTATTTAGATCCCCCATAATGGTAAAGGGACCTAGTTTCTGATATCTGTAGACATTTGCAAGGAGATTCTCATAGAAGTCTGCAGCATCCACCTGCCTGGTGGAATTAGCAGGTGGCAAATAACACACTGCCACAGAAAAAGTTTGACTTGATCTCACATGGGATTTAGTAGACAATTTTACCCACAAAATTCCTTCCACAGAGTTATCTAAAATATCGCAGTGGAAATCCACAGTCAATCTGTCACTGATAAATAACCCCACGCCGCCTGAACCAGAGCAAGCTCAGTGGTGGAGTCTAGTTCTGTTCTGCCCGACCCAAGTATATCCATCCATATGTGCAACATGAGTTCCAGTCAAATGCGTTTCTGCCACACCTATTAAATCCAGACCCAAGTGTTGAATACACTGCGAACGTGCTTTATAGTTATCTGATGACATGCCAGTGTTCCAGTAAACAGGAGATAGACCCCTGCCCTATGGGCTTACTAAATAACCAACCGTGATAGTAGGCTATGTTTTATTCAGGCCGAAAGAGACACTTTATTTGGTGATTTCCCACCAGGAATGCTCCAACGTGTCTATCAGTTCCATCACTGTCATATCTGAATGCTAGTGAGGTCACTGATGATCTACAACTAAGTTGTGCACACAATGTATTCCTATGAATTCTGTAGTGTACTGGGAAAAGTGAAGACAGTGAGAGAGCCAAGAGTGACTGAGAGGAGAGGGAGGGGGAGGGGCAGTGTCTCTAGGGAGCACTGGCCTTTTGTTCTCTTAATTGACGATCGTTGAGAGGGGGATGGGCGGCTGTACTCTACAGAGTTTCTGAGCTTTCTGTTGCATGTTAGCTACATAATACAGATCCACACTAATCCACACTAAACTAAAGAAGCTCAATAACTGCAAAATGTAGATCTACAGAACAGCTAGTAATTGTGTATAACTATATAAAAAAAGACCTTCTGTATTGCGAAACTATCCATCCTCATCTCAGGTACTTTTTTTGGCAGAATTTATGTTTTAATTAATTCAGGGAATTATGACTGTACTAGCAACACATAAAACAAAGCTGACATACATTTCACCTAAATGCCTCACTCAGTTAATTGCAACAGATTTGAGTTTATTTACAGTCATAAAAAGTAGGGAGAGGAGCAGCTGGACAACCAGGCTGTGAGGGGTGAGATGAGGGCCCTGGCTTGTGATTCAGTTGGTGGGTGTCCTTAATGATGGTGGGGGCTACCATACCCAGAGGAAAGCAGAATCCATGATTGAGTGCTCGTCTATTTCTCGTTGGTTTCTCAATGCATAAATGAGATAAATGTGATCCCAAAAGGAGGCCTCAGATATGGCTCCTGTTTCTCATCATTTTATGATGAGCAACATGGCTCAGGTGAAACTTCTGATAATCTATAGAGGAGACCTCAAATGTTGTGCGATTCAGACTTAAACTTAAAACTTTGGCAGTGTACAAATGGAACCAAATAGAGCCTGACAGGTCCAGTCAGAATGTGAATGATGCTGTTGAGTGATTTATGGGTAACCTATATTACTTATATATCGTAGCCCTGTGTCGCAGCGAGTATGTCGTCGCACATGCGCAGTGGGTCCCTTTCACTGTGAACATAGATATTGCCTGCATAGGTGGACCACGGTTTCCGCCCGCAGGGCCTGCAGCCCCACGGCCTGCAAGCGCAAATTGCTTGTATTTTTTGTTTAAAAAAAAAGGCTTAAACTATACAGTAAAATCTATGGTATTAAAAGTATGCTTATAATGATAATTAGGACTTGAGGGTATAATGTGGGTGTACTGACTGATATTTGTCAGTTATTTGCAAGTGAATTCGTTAATTTGTTTATTAATTCATTTACAATCTGTAGCCTGATCTGAATGCTGTCCACCATAATATAAAAATGACTATGCAATGCGAAATACATTTGGGTATAGGCTAGAATTGCTTTGGGCGAGGACATTTATTTAATAACGCAAAAAGTAGACTCAAGCCAAATAATTATTATAATGGCACCTTGCGTGCCTCTCTCTCTCTCTCTCTCTCTCTCTCTCTCTCTCTCTCTCGACCATACAATCATCATTCCAATGCACATTTTACCTTGATAACCAGATAATTTGGGCTCCAGGGACGACTGCAGGTTGGGTCGATTCTTGTGTTTAAACTGAGATTCCTGCACGTCGTTATACTTTTTGCTTTTGCGGGCTGGGGCGGGCCGCTGAATAACATTTTGCGGGACTTATTGCTGTGGTCCGCGGCTGCCACCGTGGCGGGAGAAAGGCGGGGTGGGTTATGAAAAATGCCGTTGCGCACATTATATTAATATATGCAAACGATCGCATTTCAAGGCACAACCTTTCCAAACACACCCGTCGCCTATATGCATCGTGCTTGCCCAGTTAAACTTTGCAGATGTAGGCCTATTGAACAAAATGAAGAAAGTATTGAGGAGGCTGTTAGCGTCTGCATGGTCCTTCGTTGAAACGTGAGGAGAGAGAGAGAGAGAGGGGGGGGGGGTGGGGCAGAGCAATCTATTGCGAGGAAATAAACTCTGGATGATGGTGACTTGACTGCTTTGTCCAGTGCAATAGAAATCTTTCCTCAGACGTTCATATTTTGTGAGTAGACTAGATTATAGTAGTTTAGGACTAAGGACTAGATTATATAAACTGCACAAGCCCGCCCGCGTGTATTTGGGGTTCGTTCGGATATACGACCTCAACGCAATGGTGTGCCCTATTGTCGTTCGTTTATACCTGGTGTGTGTGGTGCATTTGGTGCTCCTCGTTCGTTTACTCACTGCCCACAACCAACTCAACGTACTTGCAGTTTGCATTTCTGAACATGCCGCATTGGGTCTCGCGCGGTCGAGTGAAATGCGCCTATTATAATGATACCTCTCCAAAATGTTGAGGTATATTCTGCTCAACTTATTTGGTGATTTATCGATTGAATACTTTATTATCAGAAATGTAAACAGTATAAGCCGGTAATTCTACTGTGGGCTTTAGTGGTTGCGAGATGCAGTCTTGCTTTCAATGAACTCAAGTCCTATATATATTCAATTCATATAGGCTATCATGACATGATAAATAACAACAAAATTAAAATTATCGTGGGCTGGGAAGTGACAGAAACTACCGGTATATTGTGCGTCAGACTGCGTCTGGTCCATAACATTAAATTATAAGCCCTCTTCACTTCGTGTTAATCATCTCCTTTAAATGAGAATTTTGAAATTAAACAAAGATTTAATGTCGAGTGGATAATGAATAGACAAACGCCTACATGCAATAATAGGCCTACCTGTAGCATGTGTGTCAGCTTGCAGATAGCACATCATGTTCTTTTTGCAATTGAACAGCAGCATGGAGATAGCGCAGACAGGGATTATAATTATTAATCAAATTTTCCTAAATGGGCTCTCACGGTTAATCAAATTACCCTAAAAGAGTATAGAAAATATGTCTGGAATTATCTAAGGATGATGCTGAATAAAAGTATTAATTCAATTACTATGCTTTTATATTTAAATGAGGTGAATAAAGTCACCACTTACATTTAATACAGCCACAGGTAGACAGGTGTGCGCATAGTTTGAAAAGCCTATGAAAAATGGGTTGCGTCTACATTTATTCAGTACCTGTATGTTCACAATGTTGGACGTGCCCTAACATGTATATTTCTATGTTGGCGTCAAACACAGCGTTTCCCATAAAAGGACATGGTTTCTGATTTGCTGTACAAGGAGCCAATGGACATTTCGACAGGCTTCATTTGGGGCCTATGGGCATATGTACGCATGCGCTGCACTACGGGACTTAAGATATAGCTCTCTGAGAATACCGGCCATTGTCATTTGTGTGACAAAATATGTAATACTATAATCACATACCTGATCCGCAAGTTCAGACCCTTGTGGTGTGAAGCAGTGTAGATCAGTTAGACTCTAACTGATCACCAAGGTCTAACTGTTAGGGTTACATTTGTGGCACTGATATGCATGGTTTTAATCGAATATTTTAAATGTATATAGTAGCGGTAATGCATTGATTTGAACAAATTATTATGAAACTTGATTAAATTGGGAAAGAGTGATTGGTCTTGTATTCCACAAGATAATGGTCTTTTGATTGAAAATCATGGATAAGTTGTGGCAGTTAAGGTTTCCTGGTCAATTGTTTTTTGGTTAATTACTAAGTTGAAATCCGGTTATGAACACATACACAAACACTTTTGACAGAATTATGAGGACAAAATGGTGGTTAGGTGGTAATGTGGTTTATGGGACATACGCCGTCAGCCAATCAGCAGCCTCGAAAAATACACTTGTGTGAATATTCATGAGCAGGTGCAATACACCCAAACGGCCACTGGGGACACTAGTGAGCCAGTCCTCATGAAGCAAATTTGGTTTATTAGGACATTTGCTCAAACTTTGTATTTAAGCTTTTTAAAGGTAGGTTAAAGGTATAGAAACAGTTTTATACTGTTGGAATTATGAGGACTTTTGAAATGTCCTCATAATCCAAAATGTACCTCATAGCGCTGCGTGTATCCTCATTCAAGGACCTCATTAACCACCAAAACAAGTGCACACACACACACACACACACACACACACACACACACACACACACACACACACACACACACACACACACACACACACACACACACACACACACACACACACACACACACACACACACACACACACAACACAAAACCTAGGCTATTCTCTTCCACCCCCCGGCTCCCAGGCTATGGAATTGTGTGGGTCTTTATCTCACAAGGCTCATTTATTTCCACTTTGCTTGAGCTATTTCAACAGGAATAACCACCCCTACCACCCCCCCCCCCCCCCCCCCCCCCCCCCCCCCCCCCCCCCCTTGCAGTTTGGACTGAAGACTCATTTTCCACCACAGATACATTACAAAGGTATACGTTAGATATTATTGCATGCTAGATAGCAGGTGAATTAAGTAGTTTTGGGCGAGGACGCATTTTGGTGTTCACTTTGGTGCATTACTTAGCATCATTGGCTATTGAAAAATGTCAGATCTAGGAGCTCTTAGATCTGACATTTTCGAAAAATGGTGAAAATGTGGCGCAAATCTTTAAATCATTTTTCAGTTCAGAAAGGGTTAAACTGTGTCTTCTATACACATATTGTTATGTGTGTGTATACACGTGAGTGTGTGCAAAACTTTGAAGAAACCCTCCGGCCGATATCTCACGGTCCTGAAGGGCACAGCTTTATTATTCTTTCTGATTCCATTTTGTCCCTGTAGAGCTGAACTGTAACTGGCCTGACCTCTCCCTGTACCAGAATACAGATCATATACTACTTGATTTCGTCCGCTGGGATCTAATAAGTCTTAGCACCCAGCCCTGCATGCTAAGCTAAATCAGGGAGTGTGATCTGTGATGCCCCCTTCCTTCCTCCCACCATGAGTAAAAAAAAGAAGATCAGGACCAAAGCAAGACCTTGAGGCATGGATTGTGTCCTGAATGCCATAATTCCGTTGTTTTCACCCCTTTTCGCATCAAGGCCCACAATGTGTTCAATTAAGTAATGGAATACAGTACGTTCAAAAAATGTCCATGCTGTATCCACATTCTCTAATTCCACAGAGACAAGGTAATGAAGGTGTTTAAACCATTTTGGATTGAGGCTGATTTTAAAAAACAAAAAAGCCTTCTAAATCCTGAACTAAGTAAATTTTCTGAAAACCTTCAAATATTTGTATAGCCGTATCAAAAAGATGTTCCCACTTATATAGCAGGCACAGTCCCTTTTTGTTTTGTTTTTCTTATTATTTGATTTGCTCAAAACATTGTGTTTGTTGTCAGGATCAATAGTTGAAGATCTATACCATTTTTAGCTCTCCGTCGTTTAGCTGGGGACCACCTTGAACACCATCAAAGGACCACGGGTCGAGAATCACTGCCCTAATTCACTGTTTCATCACTTGGATACAGCCCTGAGTTCCCATAGCCTACATCTGCATTGAGGTTCATTAAACATTGAGGAAACCGTGTTAGCTTAGTCTCTAGGGAACGCAGGCTAAGCTATCATGACTAATAATTGAGGCTGCTTGTAGATCTGGGGTGGATATTTCAGAAATAATTAATGTTGCAATTCAATACATATACAGTATATATAGGCTAGATTTCAAATTATTAAACTGTGTATTACTGGCAGCGAGATCAAGCCATTAATAATACAACATAAAACAAACAGATGCGTGCAATTCCAGACGGCAGATTTGTCTCACCGTGGGAGATAAACTACAGCTGGAAGTTGGCTGGAATAGATTGGAGTCAATGAGTGACCAGCTCCTGAGCAAACAGTGTTTCTAAATAACTGAGACTTAATATAACTTCTATAAAATAGGAGAAGACGTGTAACACGTTATGGTCTGCTGTGCTCGATGTGTGTACATTGTACATCATTTTATAGCTGTACATTGTACATCATTTTATATATCGTTTTTATTTTATTTTTTTATTTTTATTTTATATTATTCAAAAAATGTCTACACGTCATCTATGGTGAGAGTGATTCTATTTTTCTATTTCGATTTTTGAGGAAGGCGTGTTGTTTGGTTTTAACTGCTCGTTCGTAAATAAGGGACACTGAATGATGTCGCCGCCCAAAGCCCCCATCCAAGTCAACACACTCATGGTTTGGTTTTCTGAACAAACCCTTAGAAATGCTGTATTTGTGTGTGTGTTTTTTTTTACCTTCGAGCAAAGGTTGTCTGCTTTCAAAAGGCTCTAAATAGGAGCTATTATTTCATGAACCCACAAGCACATACAAGAGGTCTGCAGCTAATGCAAGTCAACAAGTTCAAGTACCGTGTTACTGTACTGTGCGTGCGTGTGCGTGTGTGTACACATGTGTGTGAACTCACAGGGAAGCTGATTTCCTCCTCCAGGACTTTGTCTCCGACCACCTGAAAACCACACAGGTCAAAGGTCATTCGGAAGGTCACATAAAGGTCAATAAGTGCATTATCTGTTTCCTGTGGGGAAAATGAAGCAACACGCTATGACGCTACTACAGAATTCATGTGTGCGTGCGCATATATCTGACCTGACAGAAAAGCTGCTGGTTATCCTCAGAGACCAATAGGAGACAGCAACACTGAGACCTGGTCTGCTGCTGGAGCTGAGAGAGAGAGAGAGAGAGAGAGAGAGAGAGAGAGAGAGAGAGAGAGAGAGAGAGAGAGACTAATTAATCATTGCTTTCAGAAAAGTCGAGAACACAGCTGGACATTATAAGCACTAGTTTTTGGACGAGTCATGTTATAGACATCACAAGCCATAGCGCACACGCAGTACTATTTAGTCATTCGGTAACAAGCTTTTCTCACTGTTGAAGTTGAGTAAACACTGATTTTATTCAGTCACATTCAGTAATACAAACCAGAAAAGAAATCGCACCCGTGTGAAATAAGGGGAGCTTTTAGCATCGTACATACTACTGTCATCACTCTTTATCCTCACCAGGAAACTGCCTAGTCTGCCAAAATGGCAAAAATGCCCCCGAGTGAGTTTAGTGTATGCCATACCTGGGCATTAGGTGGCCCGGGGGCCAAATGCGGCCCTTTGGCCAACTCTGACTGGCCCGGGGACCACCAGTGGTCCTTGAGAGAGTTCCAGTTAAATATGGAAGGTTGGTTAACCAGATGTAACTCTTTGAGAGCGTAAAAATGAAACCAAATGGACCCTTGCGGGTCCATTTGGTTTCATTTTTACGCTCTCAAGAGTTAAAATATTCATCATCTCGATTAGCCCAAAGTCTACACAATCAGAGAATGTAAAAGAATGGTCATTTTTTACCTATGTTTGCCTGTTTTGTTTATTAAATCAGCCTGGTATTGTGGACAAAAGCAAAAGAAATCTTTAGTTTTGGGTCTGTGGGGCTAAAATGTCATCAAATGTTGGTTCTCTGTGGCTCAAATACTGAATAAGTAGTGGGCCCTGGTGTCAAAATGGTTTGTCTTACTCTTACTTTTATCTTGAAATTAAATTAATATAACCCCGACTTTAGTTCATCCTTTAGTCTTGGCCCTCCACAATATTTTATGTATCTCATTTGGCCCCTTGGGAAAAATAATTGCCCACCCCTGGTGTATACTGTAATGTTGCAGGACAACAGCAGCAGCTGTGCATTCATATGATGTCAAACTGGTGTTTTTGTTCAACCAGCACCACAGACCAGTCAGAAGCCTCACATGTACTAGCGTACTAACTGCTTCTGAGACTTCCCAGGTGTGTAGCGATGTGACAAAACACAGCCACCAAACACAGCCAATCTGCTTGGAAACCATGCAGGCTAGTGTGATGTAGGTATTTTGACCTGCATTTGGCTACAGACCTCCATTTAATGGCATCTATAATATCTCTGGTAAAGAGGGAAAATGATATGCACATCCCAAGTTATTCATGACAGTGCTGGACCCCCCCCCCAAAAAAAAAATAAATAAAAAATGATTAGAATAAGAAAAAGAAAATCCAGCTTAAGAGTCCAGAATGGGAAAATGTTTTAGGGATAAATAGTTAATATATAGTTAAGTATGTATATGTATTGTGTATTGTATGCACAATACTGCACAGGTAACAAGATGTGCACATACACCTGCTCTACAGTGGGGGAGGTACCCTGGGCAACATCACGTGCACCAAGGACCCCCCCCCACACACACACTTTATAGTAGGATTATAAAAAAGAAGGAAAAAAATGAATTAAGTGAAATCACTGAATATCCTTATCCATTTAATTGTACAAATGGAACGGGTCTATTTGGTTCCTTTTGTACACTTAGAGTTACAGTCCCATAAGGCCCCATTTGGCCCATTTAGCTGAGGACCGCCTGGAATCCACTTTGAAGACCACTGCTCTACAGTAATGAAAATGTTCCTTTTATCTGCGTATTAACTGAATCATGAAATCGTTGAATTAAATGATTTAAGCAAACTGAGAGAAAATCATTTCAGGATGTAAACTGTGCTGCAGAATGTCAATGAAGCACATTAATTTCACTATAAGATCAATGCTTTTCATAGGCAGCCCAACCTTTGAGGTTAGACATATTCTATAAAGGTGTGCCAGATTTACAACACCATAAAAAACAAGAAATCCATTTATAAAATCCATTAGTGACTCTTTGAGTGTACAGATGGAACGGACTGGACCTGTAAGGGTCCTCTTGTTTCTCTCTGAAAGTTAAATGCACACTCAGGATACATATGCGGGTGTAAGCGGTCCAATCTATAACATGCACTGCACGCACACACGCACAATGGGAGATGATTCATTTACATTCATAGACCTGCACTCTGTACTGTATTAGGTACAAAGCTGCACACACGCATACACACACGCATGCACAGCATCTTTTATAGAAATCCTGAGAGCTGAATAGAAAACAAACCAGGACAGAAATCTCTCCAGAAATAAACACTAGCCCATCGTGTGTGCGTGCGTGCGTGCGTGTGTGCGTGTGCGCACACGCACGCACGCACGCACGCACGCACGCACGCACGCACGCAACACACACACACACACACACACACACACACACACACACACACACACACACACACACACACACACACACACACACACACACACACACACACACACACGCGCACACACACACACGCACAACCATTCCATCTCTGCCAAGAAAATACCGTTAATCTCCTGAACTCAACCAAGAATTGTTCACAAGCAATACTCTCTCTCTCTCGCTCTCCTTTTATGAAAGTGACAAAAAACAGAATACATTCAGTGCAGCCTTCCCTGTGTCCTCCTGTACACACAGACCTTTTGTACAAGTTAAGAACAAAAAATGTAAATCATTCACTGACTGACAGGTACAGTAAGTAGATGTTTCCATTCCACTGCGAGCGTCAGCAACAACTCAAACACATCTGTAGGTAACATCTTAAAAGGCACGTCCAGCCAGCCTGGACCAATAACCGCTCAGCTCCTACTGAGAGCTGAATTGACTCAATTGGATGAAGAAGCAATAATACGGAGGCTGGAAACAGATCTGACATTAGATGAAGTCGAGGTTTCAAACATCGAGCTACAGCGTAGTACTGTATCAAGCTGCCCGCAGGGCACAGGGCTTTGGAAAGCAATATAATAGAAGGCTTACAGCAGATGGCATTCTCAGTAGAGGAAAGAAGTATTCACGTTTGGTACCTTAAAATAAAATACAGTATCAATACTGCAGTGTAGAATAGATATATGGGCCATTCTACCGAATTGATTCAATTTGCAGTTCCACCTTCCACCAAAACTACTGTATATATATATAGGATAGGGTAGGATTTTTCAGATATTATGTGTGTAGAAATATCATTTTATGATCCATTTAAAGTACAAATGAAATGTGACATACAGTAAAATATATTTTATTTATGTGATTTTTAATGTTAAATATGTTAAATATATCATCGATTCATATCATATATCATTGATTTATCTTAAGGGAAGTTGGAATATGTAGAATGAGTTTGTGAATTTGATTAAAATTCAGCTAAATGTGATGTTTGTTTTTTCAGCTAAATGTGATGCTTTTATCCATGTACATCAGTAGAAAGATGTTTTTGTTTTTTGCAAAGCATTGCAGAGGTAAGCTAAAAACTGGATGAAGTTGTCACTACTGAAACAGTCACTACCGAAAAACAATTACAGCTCAAGTTATGATCAAGTAAGATACAATTATGATACTCGACTGTGCCTTTACAAATATGTGTCCATATGGACACATATTTGTAAAGGCACAGTCGAGTATCATAATTGTATCTTACTTCCCCCCAGGTCAAATATTTGACCTGGGGGGAAATGAAATATAAGGACCTTTTTTGCCTTCTTTTGCCTTCAATGTGTGCAAAGAAGTAAAGCAGTAAAGGTTATCATGGTGCAGAATCCTTTCAAGATTTCAAATGTATAAGAATATTTGGAAAATAGCAGACCTACAAGCTCACACTAATGTGTCGCATTACCTCAGTGAAATCGGTAGAATTCTGGAGTTTTGGCTGTAACAGTTATAGAGTAATTCTGCATTGCAGTACTGAATGTGTACTCCACCACTGTGTGTATGTACTATATGTCCTGCTTTCTCTTTCTCACTGAGAGAGACCCATCAGGGATCATGGTCTTTTGGAGGTAGAACTGATGAAGTGTTAAGAGCATATAGGCTACAGTAGATATAAACAGCTGGACTGGAATCCCTGAGCGGATAACACCGGTAGTGAGAGATGAAAGGCGAAGAAGAGGACAGTTGGCTGCCTGTGTGTGTGTGTGCGTGCGTGCATGCGTGAGCGCGCGTGTGTGTGTGCGTGCGTGTGTGTGTGTGTGTGTGTGCGTGTATAAACTAAGGCACCACTTACATAATTGATGACTTTGAGTTGCAGTGAGGTGGCGTCAAGGTCATACAGTTCACCTGAAACAGAGATGGAAGACCAAGTGGTCAATTCTTTCTTTCTCCGTCGCTATCTGTTAGCATTAATGCAGTTAGCCTCTGCCACCATTAGCGTTCACTTTTGCTTGTAGCCAACATAAACGCTGATGTGTATGTGTGTGTGTGTGTGTGTGTGCGTGCGTGCGTGCGTGCGTGCGTGTGTGTGTGTGTGTGTGTGCACATGTACGTGTACATGTGTGTGTGTACATGTGTGTTGAATGTGTGTGCACTGTGTGCGTAATGACTGCCGTTATATTCCTGCATGAGCCAGGCTAAAGTGTGATTTTCCGTGGAAGTGTAAAGTGCCATCACGGGGGCGGTTGTCAGGGACCCTTATGTCCTGTAGAGTGTGTGTATGTGTGTGTGCATGTGTGCGTGTGTGTTGCTGTTATTTACACAACCAATCTAAATTCATGAAAGGTTCTGCATCCACATAGCTTACAGTATTACCATGCAGGACCCGTCACCCTGGAGACTTGCTTATATACAGTCTCCAGTGTGGGTCTATTTGTTTGTGAGTGTATATGCGAGTGCGGACAAAATCTGCATGCATTTGTTCGTCTAATTCGAGAAGCTTTGTGTGTGTGTGTGTGTGTGTGTGTGTGTGTGTGTGTGTGTGTGTGTGTGTGTGTGTGTGTGTGTGTGTGTGTGTGTGTGCGTGGGTGCGTGTGCGAGTGTGTGCGGTGTCTGTGTTTGTGTCATATGGCGCGTGTGTGTATTAAAATCACACCCCCTTAAGCCTAAACCCAAACCCTTAGAGGTGGGGCTTCCAGAGGTACCTCAAACTAAGCAGTAGCTCAAAATGTCAGCCTGTCAAAAATGAAGGTATGTGCACAACATTATATTACTGCCCTGTGCCTTCAGTGACAATCAGGTAGACTAATAATACAGCAAGAGTGAGGTTACTATGGCTAGGCAGAGAGTAGTGTAAAGGCCACTAAAAAATAAAACAATAAGTGGCCAATCATATTGTGAGCTGGGCGCACAGCTTCAGGGCGTGATTGGTTTTCGAACACGTGCAGCCAGTGTTGCCAACTTGGCGCATTTGTCGCTATATTTAACACTTTTTCAGACCCCCCCTAGCGCCAAAATTAGTGAAAAACTCCTGGCGGAAAATCTAGTGCTTTTTGGCTGGTGAGTTGGGGTGAAATTGATTTGACAGGCGCCAGAGATAAAACCCTCTCCTCCTATGACAGTGGTTTTCAACCAGTGGTCCCCAGGCTAAATGATGGATAGTTGGTCAACCAGATGTAACTCTTTGAGAGCGTAAAAATGAAACCAAATGGACCCTTACGGGTCCATTTGGTTTCATTTTTACGCTCTCAAGAGTTAAAATATTCATCATGTGAATTAGCCCAAGTCTGCACAACTACAGGATGTAGAAGGTTAATGGTCATTTAATGGTCATATTCCCTTCCAGGCAAGCATCTCGCGCATTCTAGTGCATTTTGGAAGTGCCACTAGTGCATTTTGGATTTTGGCAGTTGGCAACACTGCGTGCAGCTGTCAACTGCAACAGCAACGGGCTGCAGCAAAAGGGAGTCCAGCGCTGCGTTTGTGCTCACACCGCGGTCCAGGGAGGTGGCGGAGCGGCTGTCCTCATTGAGGAGTACGCGGGGGAGAGGAACACGGCGTTGCTGCGGGCAGCGCCGGAGGCAAACCACCACAGCGCTCACACTGAACACACCAGAAGGGAACTATAGTGTCTTTGTTATCGTTATCATCCGCCGTAAGGCAGCAGAGACTGCTTGAGGCCTTAGTACGACGCCAAGGCGATACTGTACGTGGCGCAGCATTAAATTAGTCATTAAATTGAGGAGATTGGCCGACGCTTCCTCGTTGTTGAGCGCGGCCGCCCATGCCATTTGCAATTACATTGCACATGAGATTGCGGATAAATATTTCATGCTAGTAAACACACTTTAGATTTTGAAACAGAAACCCTTCCGTTTCAAAATCTAAAAAACCCTTCATTGGTCTAGACCACTGGTTTTCAACCAGTAGTCCAGGGACCACCAGTGGTCCTTGTGAAAGGTCCAGGTGGTCCCCAGGCTAAATGATGCATAGTTGGATAACTACTGTAGATGTAACTCTTTGAGAGCGTGAACATGAAACCAAACAGACTCATGTGGGTCCGTTTGGTTTCATGTTCACGCTCTCAAGAGTTAAACTATTCATCTGAATTAGCCCAAGTCTACACAACTAGAGAATCTAGAAGAAGGTATTTTTTATCTATGTTTGACTGTTTTTGTTTCCCAAATCCAGCCTGAAATTGTGGACAAAAGCAAAATCTTTAGTTTTGCGTCTGCGGAGACGTAAAATGTCCTGAAATGGTGGTCCGTGGCTCAAATGCTAACTAAATAGTGTGCCCTGGGATCAAAACGGTTGAAAACCACTGGTAGCTAGACCAGGTGGAGGTTTAATTAAATGAATAAATCTGGGGCGCAGTCCCCCCTCTAATGCAATTCTAACCTACGGTACCAAATGTAATTCCCACCCACTTATTTATGCAGAGAGCTGTAGGATGTTAGGGGTGCGGTTTCAGTGAAACGGCGCTGTCGGCGCATTTTGCCAACCAAATTTTGTTCAGTTTTGGTTTTGGGCGACTAGTTCCCTCCCTGTCTGCCTCAAGTCTGGAGAGCTTCACTGGGGGCTTGGGGTCGTACCACAGAGCTGCAGGATGTTGTGGTCCAGTTGGCAGTAGTCCTGGTCGGACAGGGGCGACAGCAGCAGTGCATTGTGGGCCGTGATGGGGGAGGGGCTGAGGGGCGGTCTCTGGTACGACGACTGGACACTGCTGACGCGCTGACACGCCACCGATGCCTGGGGAGTAACACGCACGCACATGGAGACAGATACTTTATCTTTGCTGTCAGGCAGAAACTTCCTATCGCCATACTTATTTTGACAGTTGACTGATCCTATTGATCCTATGAGCATCAACAGTAGCAGATCTAAATCATTTGAGAACTTACAGGAATTTACAATCAAAATAGGCATTTCGTAGATGAGTCATGTCACAAAACCATTACGTCACCAAAAACTATTTTTAAAAGATTTTCTCATGAGCTCAAATCACCCAACGAAACAAGTACCTGTTTTTACACTTTGTTGATTCCCTGCCTCTCTTCAGTGTTCTAGTCTCTGCTACAGTATATTTTCCATTCCTACAACTGGTTGCCTCTCTTTTTGTGGCTTTGTACAGTCCAGGTGTATTCTAGTCATCAACAGTAGGTCAGGGGACACCTTTGTGGGTCGTGGAGTGGACACATTATTTTGGATCCCTTTGTTTTTTATTATTGTTTCTTTCCTACACTGTTGTTTTTTTTAATTATTATCATTATTATTTCAATTGTTTTTGAAATTTGAAAGTATAAATGGAAGATGTCACATACAGTTACACTTACATGTTTCTCGAAAGTGTTGAGATAGACCTCATCCTGGTCTGTCAGGGCTTTACAGCTCACCTGGGAAACGTACACGCACATACGCACGCACACGCACACACAAATACATTTTTAACACAAGCACAGAGCATTTCCCACTGCGGACAACATAACAGAATACAGTTGCCACTTGCAGATAAAGAAAAAATAAATTGAACGGAGGGATTTATGAATCCAGTCACGTGTGATGACAAAACAGGAGTCTGGTGGCCACTCGAGGCCTCCCTGAGGCCACCGCGCTGCTGCGACAAATTGTGTGTGCGTGCTGAAGATAGAGCGACTTACCAGTAAAACAGAAATGGCTTTGCTCTTGTCCTGATCCAGTAACGGAATGACGAGAGCTGAGAGAGAGAGAGAGAGAGAGAGAGAGAGAGAGAGAGACAGAGACAGAGAGAGGGAAAGAAAGAACAAAGAAAGGAGTGGTTGAGGGAAAACATTAATTTCAAACGACTTGGGAGCATTGATTCAGAGTAAATTTGCTCTCTCTCTCTTTCTCTCTCTCTCTCTCTCTCTCTCTCTTTCTCTCTCACACACACATACACACACGCTAAATTGTCTTTCCCTCTTTTTCTTAATCCCTCTCACTCTCTCTCTGTTTCTCCAGTTCTCAGTCCATCTGTCCATCTGTCCATCTGCCTGCCTGCCTGCCTGCCTGCCTG
>CM076977.1:20219531-20259531 GCA_039105355.1 Benthosema pterotum
TTCATCATCTGAAGTAGCACAAGTCTACACAACTAGGGAATGTAAACGATTAATGGTCACTTTGATCTATACACTGTGTTTGGCTGTTTTGTTTCCAAAATATAGCCTGGAATTGTGGACAAAAGTAAAAAATAATTCTTTAGTTTTGGGTCTGTGGGGGCTGAAATGTCATCAAATTGTGGTCCTTGGCTCAAATTCTGAATAAATAATGGGCACTGGTATCAAAAAGGTTGAAAACCACTGCTCCACGTCATTCAGGTGACCTCAAATAGATGTTCCACTGCCAGCACTTCTGAAAACATACGTCATACCGTATAGCTCAATATACTGTACTGTAGCAAGAGGTGGAGGAGGATATAGCAGTTGTCAGCCACACGGGGGAAAATAGAAAATGTCAGGTCCCCCTGCAGCAGGCGAGCGAGAGCCCTTTACTCACCGCACTGCTAAGTGAAAAAGATCCCAAACTCCCCCAAGGCTGCTAACACTGCAATCAGCTGCCAGTTAATCCATCTAGGACGAAGTGTGCGCGCGCTCTGTGGACACAAAATGGACACTTCTCACCATGTGAATCAATGCACCCCCTGCCCCCTCTCCTCACTGGGGACCGACCACGGAGGTGCCAGAGCTCTTACATCTGCTGTAAGAGTGGAATGGAACGACCTCTGCTAAGTGCATGTTGCTGTCCCGGCATGTTTCTGTCTCTCTGTGTGCATGTGTGTGTGTGCATGTACATGTGTGTGTGCGCACACACGCATGCGCATGTGTGTGTGAAGTGGTGTTGGGAAATTAGATTGTTGTGATTTTCATACATAATGTTGCTGATGTCTGAGGTGGGGGGGGGGGTCTCTCAGTACCTTCACGATGTTCATAATGTTGCTGATGTCTGAGGTAGTCTTACTACCTTCATGATGCTCAGTGACATCACAGAAGTTATGTTTGTTTCCCTGCCCACATCCGTGTTTTTTTTTTCCACACAGGCAGGTGTTCGCCTGTGTGTGTGTGTGTGTGTGTGTGTGTGTGTGTGTGTGTGTGTGTGTGTGTGTGTGTGTGTGTGTGTGTGAGAGAGAGAGAAAGTGAGACTATAAAGGTCCAAGATAAGCTTCTAGCAGCTGGACTGCTGCCTCGAGGCAAGGCTCCTCATGCTGTGTGCGCGCACATGTGTGGGAGTGTGTGCGCCTGTGTGCGTGAGTGTGCACGCATAGGTTCACGTGTGTGTGTGTGCTACTAGTTCCTGATAACAGGCTTATATAAGCAGGTGAATTGGCCAGATTACAAAGTGTCTGGTAGCTCATTTAATATCGGCACTGCCTCTAGCATGTCGGACACTCACTGGAATTGTGTTGGAGAATATGGGCTCCATTTTCGTCACCGCTGAACCCCTTATCCCTTAACTTCTTTGCCTTTTTAAACTATTAAAAAAAACATTTTCCAATAGTTTAAATGGCCAGTCTACAAGCTCACAATGTGTCAATAGATTGGCACGTTGAACTATTGCAAAGTTTTTCAAACTAGTAAAAAAATGATGAGGGGTTTAGGATAAGGGGTTTAGATGGTAACGAAAATGGAGCCCTATGTCTGCACGACATGATCACTGTGTGCAATGACGCATGTGTGTGCGCGCACAACTTTATTTTCTATACACGTGTCTGCAGCCTTATCTGTATGTAACCTTCGGGGACGTCTTTAAAATGCATAAATCTAAACGTGTGCACGCCACACAAAATCCAATTTTGAGCATTCAGACCGAGACAGAACTCCTGAAATCAGATTTCAAACCACTTCTGAATGGGGCTCACGTCATATTGGATTAATAAAAAGAAATATGACTCCATGTGACCTGTCTGTATTTAGACTTACTAGGACCTTACCCGTTTAATATGTGAAGTCCAAATCATGCAAAGCGTGGGTAATGTGATGTACTAATCATTCCATTAATGTAAGTGGTTTGAGGAACAATTGTTTTAAAGTATATTGTAACATGGGAAATGATAAATCAGTTGTGGCAAAGCAAGGCGTACAGAAAAATGGTGATAAATAATGTTGCATAAAAATGGTTGTTTCTGTGGACATCATGAAATATTGTTAGTGTTCATCTCTGTTTATGTGAATCTTCCACAAACATAAGTTGTCAGAACCTGTTATGATTACCTGGTTGTGTTTCATGACTGAATGTTAATCTTTGGTGTTGCGTGCCAGCCAAAGGTATGCTGTGTTCTTTACTTCTTTGTGGCATGATGTGCGATGTGAGTTACAGTACATCTGGTTAACCAACTTTCCATCATTTAGCCTGGGGACCACTTGGAATGCTCTCAGGGACCACTGGTGGTCCCCAGATCACTGGTTGAAAACCACGGTGTTAGTGTAGAGTCGACACGTGTGTACACGCATAGAAAAAAAGTTGGCCTGGGAGTGGGGACCACCTGGAATCCTCTTAAGGACCACTGGTTGAGAACCAATGAGTTAATAAGCCATTAGTGCAGAGTTGAAGGGAGACACCGTGTGTACACGCACGCACACACGCATATCAAAAGTGAAGTTTCACGTCGCAGTGTTGTGGAACAGCGGTCGTTGCGAGACAGATAATCGACGCTATGTTGTTTTTTTCTGTGAGTAGCTGGGGTGCTGCTGTAACCACTGAGGAAATGCGAGGCTGCATGGAGGATCGGCAATTCGTTGTATGTCTCACTCGTGTCTATGCGAGAGTCAGCGCTGTTATAATCATGGTGGATTATATCGTTATATTCTATTTGGTGTCGAACGTCGCAACACTTAGGGGAAGATCGAGCGTGCCGCGGTGGGTGGAAAAGTTCCGGGTTTGAAAGAGAGAGAGATGGGCCGGGCTGTGTGCCATGATGGCGAACTGCCTGTACATGTCTATGGAGTTGTCGCAACTCTGTCTACTGTCTGTAACACTCTGGCCGTTCAAGGGCATGCAGAGTCAACGTTGCGACATCAATGGCATGTAGAGTCACAGTTGCGACATTGGGGGGTCAGAAACTGAGCGCTCGAGCGCTGTTCGTGCAGCGTGAATAGGCTACGTCCTACTGCTCCTCAAACACCGTGTCGAGTAGGCTAAAGCAGCCGACACGCCGCGAGTCGAGGCACTTAGGGGAAGATCGAGCGTGCCGCGGTGGGTGGAAAAGTTCCGGGTTTGAAAGAGAGAGAGATGGGCCGGGCTGTGTGCCATGATGGCGAACTGCCTGTACATGTCTATGGAGTTGTCGCAACTCTGTCTACTGTCTGTAACACTCTGGCCGTTCAAGGGCATGCAGAGTCAACGTTGCGACATCAATGGCATGTAGAGTCACAGTTGCGACATTGGGGGGTCAGAAACTGAGCGCTCGAGCGCTGTTCGTGCAGCCTGAATAGGCTACGTCCTACTGCTCCTCAAACACCGTGTCGAGTAGGCTAAAGCAGCCGACACGCCGCGAGTCGAGGTTATGTTTTATTTTCTTCATTGACGGAGCAGCAGAGCAGGCAATGCAAGGCGTTGAGGGAGGGTCGGCGATTCGTGCTCGCGTCTCACTCGTGTCCATTGCGCTAGCGTCTCACTCGCCTCCATGCGCTTATATTCCCCGCAATGATAATTCCATGTTGGGTCGGTGTGACGTGTGTGATAGGGGGCGGGTCGCTTCCCGCATATAAAGCTAATGGGACGCACAAATAAATTCATTATAAATCAACGGTGTGTTAATTTGGCAAAAGGGCTTCGTCACGCTCTTCATGATATTATGGTGAACGGCTGTGTGAAAACTTACAGCGATTGGTGGGGCAATCGCGGAGATATTTGTGTTTCAGACATTCATTCATTCATTCATTCATTCAGACGGACGGACGGACAGACAGACATTTCGTGGTTTATAGTATGGATTTAAACAATGTGGCACAGATCTGATTCAGGCTGGATTTGGCTTAGAGTGTAAATGGGTGTAAATGTGCCTCTCATTTTCAATGAGAGGCACATTTTCATTTTCAACACTTTTTGTCTCCACCAGGCTGAAGGCATGGTGAAGAGCAGGGTCGGATTGACCATTGGGCGTACAGGGAGGTCTCCCGGTGGGCCACGACCCGTAGGGGGGCGGTGGTATCACGGTATGATTAAAAGCACTGGTTTTCAACCTTTTTGATCCCACGGCCCACTATTCATTCAGAATTTTGAGTCATGGACCACCATTTAAGGACATTTTAGCCCCAACAGACTTTTTGGTCCACAATTCCAGACTGGATTTGGGAAACAAAACAGTCAAACATACAGATCAAAATGACCATGATCTTCTACATTTTCTAATTAGACTTGGGCCAATTTAGATGAATATTTTAACTCTTGAGAGTGTTAACATGAAACCAAATGGACCGGCAAGGGTCCATTTGGTTTCATGTTTACGCTCTCAAAGAGTTCTGGTTAACCAACTATACCAGGTAGAATAGGTCCATCACACACTGGCTGTTCTGGACCGATCTTGGCACGCTAAAATGTCCGGGCCGATTTTTTCGCCCAGTCCACCACTGGTGAAGAGTATGTTTTGCATACTGTTAACCAGATTGAGGCCAAACTTTCCCAAACACTCCCTAGACGATGAATCTTTCATCCACAATGGCCTGTTGTAGCGCCACCCGTAGGCAGCACACAATTTTACATATACCTGCATCCAAAAAAATCCCGCAATTTGTTACACATGTCTACAGTCATGTGTTCATGACCGATGTGTCCCATGTTTCATATTCCATCCCAATTGCCTATAATTCGCTTTCAAAGTTTGCAAGATTGGTCTGTTTACAATAAAAACGCATGAAATGATGGACGCATCACAGAATTTAGATTAAATCGTTAACACACTTTTTTACTAGCCTACTGTAGAATGAGAAAAATATCCCACTCTTCACAATGGCTTGTTATACCGCCAATAACAGGTGGATATTTGCAAAACACATTTTTTGGACAAAATGCCTCAAATCATCACCACCTTTTTGACAATAGCCTATTATAGCGCCACCACCTGACCTGGCCTGTTGGAGACCTATGCCCAGAAGGACACTTTTTTTTCCGCCAGGGATATGCTGCCTTCCATTACCCCCCAAAACTGAGAGCCATAATCTTTCATTCTCACCTCAAGCTGTGCTGCGGAGGTGGAAACAGAGAGACAGACTAGATTCAGAGTAATTTCAGCAAACATACACTACCCAAACCACCTTCCATGTCTCAGTAAGGTGATGATTTGAGACAGGTGGGAAGATAAAAGGAGATTGTCTTCAGACCCCCCTGAGGGAGAAACAAGAGAAAATGATTGTCTTCTGGGCCCCCCTGTGAGGGAGAAACACTTCTATGGAGTCTCACTCTGTACTACAGGCAGTCGAAACTGAGGTGTCACTATGGCTGCTGCCAGGGTAGCTAAAAGGGTACCCTCTGTGGATTCGACTGTATATAGGTGAGAGATCAGAGAGAGAGAGAGAGAGAGACAGAGAGAGAGGGAGAGAGACACAGTAACATGCTGTGTGTGAGTGCGAAGGTCAGATGAAGAGGCGTAGTGAGAAAGTAAGGTGGAGGTTGTGTTGCTCAGCCTGCGGTCTACAGACCACCATTGGGTCCTCAAGGGGGTTGAACATGTTGTCTCCAACCAGTTCTCTCACCATCTCTCACAGAACAAGCTGCTGGATGCTAAAAAGCCCACTCCACTGAAACTACACTCCAGCCGCACTCTGCAGTCTTGATTCTTCTCTAGACCAGTGGTTTTCAACCTTTTTGATACCAGGGCCCACTATTTATTTAGCATTTGAGCCACGGACCAGCATTTGATGACATTTTAGCCCCACAGACCCCAAAACTAAAGATTTATTTTGCTTTTGTCCACAATTCCGGGATGGATTTTCGCAAACAAAACAGGCAAACATACAGTCAATCAAAATGACCATTAATCTTCTTCTGTACGGAACTCAATGGCAATCAATGAATACAGTTGACACCACTACATTAATGAACAGTATTTCATACAACTTAACTTCAGAACTATCTGAACTATCCCTTTAATTGCCAAGCTTCCATGTGTGTCACAGACAGGGACGGTCAGTATAGTCCATCAGAGGCAATGTAAGCGTTTGTTCTCTCATGCCAATAAAGGTCCCTTTCTTCTCAAATTTCATTGAACATTAAAACGCATAGAGTACATGCAAAGAGGAAGGGGATGGTGAACGGCTCAGACCCCAGGAGAGATCTTTGTGCTAATGTGAACATGCAAGTGGATAGTATGAATCATGCATTACAACATCAACAGCAATGCATCATCCTTTCAACACTTAGCAATTTATTGGCACAAGTTTTGTTCTTGCTTGTTCTTGCTTACTGTAAATACAGTACTTTGGATTATAAGCACCAGCTAAATGTGTTAAATTGTTTTAAAAATGATTTGTTTGGCCTAAAAAATGTTTGGCCTAAATAATGTTGTAGATATTTGTCACCTTCCGACTTATTAAGTGGTACTAATTTAGATGACGAAACCATCATTTTTACACTTACAGTTACATCTGGCTAACCAACTTTTCATCTGGTTAACCAACTCAGCTGGGGACCACCTGGAAGCCTCTCAAGGACCACTGGTGGTCCCCAGACCACTGGTTGAAAAACACTGCTCTAGACCTATCAGCAGTTTTTAACACAGTGAAGCACCAGCTCCTCCTAGACACCTTAGCTGATCTCGGCAACGGTGGGATGGCATTAACACAGGACCTACCAGGTTTCTTGGAAAGTTTTGCCCAACTCCTCCTTGTAAGGGTCCCCCAAAGGGATCTGTACCTACAACCCCTCGCGGTGCACTTAGATAAACCAACGCAGGGAAGCTTGAATTATCAACTATGAACAATTCCAAAACTCTTCTCCCTTCTGGCTCCAAAACTACGACAGAAGATTGGGAGAACTGCAGATTCCCTTCCAATCTTCTGGCCCATAGAACTTCCTGTAGCTTACAGCATGTCATTTATTTTAAGTTGTTCTAGGTCTGCTAAATGCCTAAATTATAAATTGTTCTAGGTGGTCTCCAGCCAAATGATGTAGACAGGGGTGCCCAAAAGGTGCATATTGATCTAGCAATAGATCACCAACTGTGCAGGTAGATCACATGACATGCACTTAAATATAACACACATGAAATAAGGTACCGGTAACTTGACTGATTGACACAAAAAAGGCCTGTCAGCGAAAACGTCGCCAATGGGTGTTACATTATAATAACCTGGCTAATAAGCCAGCGTCTGTCTATTAGCCAGGTTTTTATAATATAACACCAATGCCACTATTCCATTTTCACCCTTATATTATAATGTAACATCAGCACCACTATTCTAATGGTACAAAAGTGGTGGATAGAACTTGGCATTATAAAAGTAGCTCTCAACTCAAAAAAGTGTGGGCGCCACTGATGTAAAGTAACTCTTCAGAATGTAAAATGAAACCAAATCAATTTGGTGTCATTTCCCATCCTCAAGAGTTACATCTGCATTAGTTTAATTTACAACAAGTCTACCAAATTGAATGTAGAGGAATTGTTACTGCGATTGACGTTTTGCCTGTTATCTCTCCTAATGGTACCAAAATCAATACAGCATGGAGTTGTGGACAAAATCTTATCCAACGAAAACAACATGTTCTTTAGTTTTGGGTCTGGCTGGACTCCCACATGTCTGGCGTCTCCTGTGTGTGTCGGACAGAGGAGGGGGTCAAACTGTTTGATTTATGGATGAGCAAAGTGAAGCAGACTCTCTGGCTCACTCAACCTGAATCCACGATGAAAGAGATAAATTAGATTGTTTATACCCTCTCCTCATCTAAACTCTTGGGGCTTCATTGTAGCGTGCCAAACGCTATGCCTCGGCACTATACGATAATTATGTTACCAAGAAGATAGATTCTTTTTAGAAATATTGCATGCAGCATAGTCCATCTGTCGTTGGACCATGACAAAAAGGAAAACTACGCTGATCCACGCCTCTCGCGGCTTGATTAGTTTACTGCAATGCAACTTGTTTCTGGCATGCCAAAGAGAACAACTGACAGATTACAACTTGTTCAGAATGCAGCAGAGAGAGTTTTAATTAAAACTAAGATGAGAGACAACCCAGTTTTAGCATCTGTGGAAGCCAAACTGCAAAGACAAGATACATTTTATTTCACATATTCATATTTCATAATACGTAAAATGGTGCAGTAAAATGATAACTGGAAAAAGTGCCCTTCCGGTCAGCAAGGGCATTGACCATGTCAAACTGTGGCCACCTGGTGGTGCTATAATATGAAATATGGGATAGGTCCGTCTTGATCACATGGGGATTTTGGAACAGAATTTGGAGAAGTACTATGAAATAGTCTTTTACAAAGATCAGCATCTTGGTGGCACTCTAAAAAGCAGATGTGTAAAATACAAGTCAAAGGCTCATCATTGTCCTCTAGGAATTTACATGGAGCGTTTCATGTAGATAGGTAAATTTACAATTTACAATTTAGGTATTTAATCCAGAGTGGTAAAAGTGTGCCTCCTAGTGGCGCTATAACAGTCCACTCTAGGAAATGTGGGGCAGAAGTTCATCATTGACATCCAGAAATTGTGTGTTGCCAAAGTTTGGCATCGACCGGATTAACAGTGCCGGAGAGCCTGGTGGAGACAAAAACATGAACGATAAAAGACCAGTATTGTTGAAGTGCATGGCTTATTTCATTGCATATAAAAGTATTGCCTCCAGACAGGACTTTTGTTATGAGAGAACATGTATACCTGTCAGTCACTTGGCACAGAGCAGCAGTGAGGATCAGACCTGTTTAGTGTTTGGAGGGAAACGGTTTTCTTAACGTTCTTTATTTTACTTTTATCAGCATCACCATTGAAACCTGTGGAACTTTCTTTTTGTTTTTAGCAAAGTAAACATTTGTACATTCTTACAAAGTACAACTGTTTTGGAGTGGATTATTTTTACTACCACAAGAGTGTTGTTTTGGGGGAAACATAACAGTGAGAGAGTGAACTGAACGAGTAAGAGACATGCTCTGAAGGGATTCAATTACTGCCTCTTGTTTTTTTTTGTTTTTTTTTTGTTTTTTTTTAAACAATTATTTGTACTTAACTTGAGTTTGTCTATTGCAGGGGCTTTTCTCCAGTGACCACCATTCTAACTAAGCGCAACCTGGGGACCACAACTATTGTGTCCCGTGGGCTGACCAGGGCTGTCACATGTCTCGCAGCACTGTACCAAAATAGCACTACTGCCCTGCATGCCTTCAAGAATTGAAACTTACTGTACATGGCTTTTGTTAAAGCTGTTGTATATACAGTACATGTAGGGCCAGGAGGCTAGATTTCATTATTTATGAAGATACATTCATAAATAAAGCACTTTTACACTGAAGATGTTGGCTAAAGTTTAGATTTTTTTTCATGGACCACCTGCAACACTTCCATGGACCACCAGTGGTATAATTCATTCATTGATTGTCCTTTTTTATTCTCTCCATTGTCCAGAAGAGCATGCTATAGCGCCACCCTTAGGCAGCACACAATTTTACATATACCTGCATCGATCTGCATGAAACGTGTCATGTACAAAGCTGTATTTGTCCTGTATTTTTCATTTCAGCCTTTTAAAGGGCTAGCAGGAGGGCAATTTTTAAACACATATTACACATACAGATTTTGTCTGGATTGTGAAAATCCCACAATTCGTCGTTACACACTATCTCTTGAGTGCTTGATTCGGTCACGGTGACTGATTAGATCAGCATTATCAGCATACTCTTGGCATATCTAAGAGATCAACATTCAATATTGCTTTATTTCTTCTTATTTCTTTTTTTTTTCCAGATTCAAGCACCCATAGAAAACAAAAAACAAATGATTTCTCCTGGTTAAAAGACAGCATAGACTCATACAAGCTTATGAAATAGTGCAAAACAACAACAGCAAACAAACAGAAATTCATGTGAATTTAAAAGCAGTATAATAAACTGAATGTAGAGTTTATGGCATATATTTTCTATTGTATGAAAAAATCTATAACTCCCAAACTTCTGTCTGTCTACTAGGGAGACAGAAAATGGACTTCAATAATATCGATCTCAAGGGGAAGGAGACTTCAGCCTTTTTTACCCAACCAGAGAATACGAGAGAATTGCTTTTCTTATAATTCTCCTGCTGAAAAGCAACATTTTGCGCTGAAATTGTGCCTGGAAAATAGCTCTAGCGGATCTACTACCGGCCTCAACCTGACCCGTTGAGAGAGCTCGCAGATCTGATATTCTAGTCCAAAAGTGCCATCTTACTGAATTTCAGCCCCTGCCACTGTAAAATTCTCTGCATGTCCCTGCGTCTGAGGGAAAAGGAACTATACTGTGCAACTGTGGAACTATACTCAGGCCAACTCTCATGGTGAATCTCCAAAAAAAGAGAAATAAACAATTCACAGCGTACGCTACGAAAACAATGTTTGTGGTGCTGGGAGCAAATCCCAGTAGACACAAGAACTGCTCTACTCTGCTGTTAGTAATCCTGGTTCTGATCAGAAAGGTCCCATGTGTCCCGCCCCAACGCTGATGCGGGGGTGAGCATGCAGTTTTCTTTCATTTACATGCCGGAATCGGGATGAAATCAAGAGTCACTTACACGCGCACGCACGCACGCACACACACACACTACCTGATCTTGCCGTCCTGTGGCAGTTCATGTGGTGGGTCCTCACAGGACAGCCTCGAGTCTCCATCCAGTGTGTATAAACACGTGCATTCCTGTGAAAACACACACACACACACACACACACACACACACACACACACACACACACACACACCCACACACACACACACACACACACACACACACACACACACACACACACCACACACAAAGAACAGGATATAATTTCACAGACAGATAATTGAGTCTCGTCCCTATGAGACCTGGGCCAGGGATTCTGCTGTTGATTACACTGAAATCTAACACTATGAAGTTCAGCTAAGAGTAACAGCTCTGTGTGTGAATGCATGTGGTGTGTGCGTGCGTGCGTGCGTGCGTGCATGCATGCGTGCGTGCGTGCGTGCGTGCATGCATGCGTGCGTGCGTGCGTGTCTGCTGCATGCATGCGTGCGTGTGTATGTGTGCGTACCGCGCTGGGCAGCAGCTCCTGTATGCTGTCTCGGAGGGCATCTCGGAGCGAACCGACGTCCACCACCGCCGCCAGCCGCAGCAAAGCATCCTGGGACGAAAAAACATTGTGAAAGGTCAAAGGCCACGGCAAAGCATCCTGGGTAGAACACATGATGAAGGGGTACAGTTAATAGGCTTTTCCACCCTTTCCTCCAGACTGATCTTGGACTGTAATGGTGATGGTTTTCGGAAAGTCTCCCCCATATGGGGAACACAAAGTCTGTCGGTAGAGGGTGCTATACGTTCCCCGGTTTCATGTACTTTTATTTGCATTGGAATCCCCATCAGGTTTTTTGGCAGCTGCAGGCTGCCTAATAAACAGCATGGGGACTTTAGAGATGGAAGGGTTCCCGAGAGATATTGTGCGTAACTTTGCTGGTTCAACTTCTGCTTCAACTGTTGGAATGCCTGTATGCACAGGCACACAAACATGTACATGTGCTCAAGAACGAGCCTCTGCAATGCTTTACCTGGTAGATTTGCTCTGCTGAGTGAATGTAGTGGCCATCGGATGGTCCCTACAATTCTGGGTGCATTGTGGGATAGTTCAGTCCACTATATTAGGGTACAAAAATGCTCACAACATACAGTACATATGGAATGAAGTGCAGTGCTCCCCAAACTTTTTCATGTCTGCAGAACCTCAACTTGAAATTACATCCTCAAGAACCCGCATAAGCTGAGAATTTTATGGCCCTAGGAATTATTCTTGACCTGTTTAAATTCAGGGTCCCTTAGATAGACATGAGGCTACAGTCCCACCATTTATGAGTGTAAAATAACATTGTGCATTAACATTGCATTTATGTAATCCAATTAATATGCAATGTTCCATCTAAATAAACAAAAGTTTGCTCAGTCGACTGTTTTTTTCATGGTTCTGCACAGACACTCTCGTCAATTAATCAATTTCTCTGCTGAATCCATGTATTTACGTTTTGGAGGAACGTTTTGGCGGGTGCGACGAACGTAAATAACCGTTTGCGGCATTATGATCAATAAACCAGCATTTGATTGATTGATAAACAAAAGTGAACGCATAAATCCAAGTTGGTTCTGTAGTATACTGTTGCTTTAAGGCCCTGACGATGTCACAACCAAAACTCCGCCCACCTACCCATTTTTTTTCCCTGCTTTGAGGAAGAAAAACAGACAGGCAACAAAGGCTCCGGTCAGGGGACGTAGCACAGGCTAACTACTGTGCTCTGTTGTTGCCCAGCAAAACAGCACCGGGACTTCGATTGCTTGTTTTTTTCCATCAATTGGATTAGATTGTTTTACTTTGGCCATCTGGATATTGTGTGGTTGATACTGGCATGGGAATTTCATCTTTCTTTCTCTATTTCTCTCTCTACTCTCTCTCTCTATCTGTCGGAGGGAGCATGGACGGAGCGCAGCTCCAGCTGTTCTGCCTACGATCCCTAACGATCTAGCAAATCTGGCTCGTTGGGTGTGTGTGTGTGTGTGTGTGTGTGTGTGTGTGTGTGTGTGTGTGTGTGCGCGCGCGCGCGCACGTCTGTGGTCTTCAATGCTAGCTATGTTTAGCAGCTAAACGTCTTTGCAAAGAAAGCACAACAGCCCCCCCCCACCCCCCCCCCCCCCCCCACACACACACTCACACACACGCACGCACGCACGCACGCGCACACACACGCACGCGCGTGCACGCACACGGGATCCCTTTTCTCTGCTATTCTATTCTATTGCAGGGATTCTGACATAAAACCTCAATAAAGATGGCATGTAGATGGCATATTTTTTTTTTTTTTTTTTTCTTATTAGAGCAGAGGGTGTGCCCTTTCATATGGTATATGGTTTTTATATATTACTGTCAACATAATTATAATTATATAGACCTGAAAAATATTATTCCATAAATGATATGGTGTTGGCCCACAACGCAAGTTGAATTCAAATGGCAAATATAGCTGCAAGCAGCAATAAACGTGACCAAGCAAGCAGCAATAAGGAGTCAGAACAATATGCAGAAGAAGGAACATATTTTTGAGAAATTATCTGAGGGGGGTGCTTTTGCCCCCGGTCCATACAATAGTGAATGAATAAATGAAATGTAAAATTCCTACAGTAGCCTACAACCTGGCCTCCTACAACAAAACTGATAAAAGCTTGGACAATTACAGTACAATTCAAGTACAACTAGAAGAAATTGTGAAATAAATGTGATTGGACACTAGTTAACAACAGTTGTTTAAAGGTAGGGTAAGTGATTTGAAATTCATCGTGTAGTACCAGCCTGGTGCACTAGGGGCGCCTAACAGTAGCTACACTATGTGAACCTGCTGCTCGATCCTGATTGGAGGAGAATTTGCCACCAACTGGGAACTTTTATTAGCTCCTCTGTTAACATGGGGGAGGGGGAAACTCCATACATGGTTTCCACACCTTATAATAGAGCATTTTAACAGAAAAAAATTTTTTTTTGGGTGATATCTGACAGAAGTGAAATCACTTCCCCTACCTTTAATGGCCACTTTGTTCAAGAAGTTAATCTAACATAATCTGGCACAATGTTTTAAACCACTACACTGTTACATGAAATGATCAAGGCTTGTACAATGCAAAGCTTTCGTTGGGTAGGTTACTACTGGAAATCTAGAATGTCAGGGTATGACCTGGCCGGGAATCGAACCCCAGTCTCCCAGTCTCAGGGTAGACACTCTAACCATAAGGCCACTGCATTGGTGCCATTACCATTACATTGAGTTTTATCATCTCAATCACAAAGTGACATTTTCCGTGAATGTCACTTTCATGATATGCGAGTGTAACTCAGTGCTATTGAGAAGTAGGCAGAAATGCATTGGACTCATAGTAAAAGCCCAGCTTGAATCCTTTTATGTTAGGTCTTTTTAAGTAATAGCAAATCATACACATTGCAGAGACTTTAATTGTTACTGTAAAATAATTCAAACCGGCTGTC
The DNA here is from genome assembly GCA_039105355.1 of Benthosema pterotum. Classification (NCBI taxonomy): domain Eukaryota; kingdom Metazoa; phylum Chordata; class Actinopteri; order Myctophiformes; family Myctophidae; genus Benthosema; species Benthosema pterotum. The sequence continues at coordinate 20,233,650 of CM076977.1, forward strand.
ATTTTACATCTCATCTTACTCACTTCAATGTGTTTCAGACACTAGACTATGATTTGTCACCGTTAGGCTCACTGTGACCACTGATCACGTGACTAACCAAATGTAACTGTGTACCCCATCATTGGCGCAACTCCCGTCTCTAAATGGCTCTGGAGCGTTGCATTAAAATTGGATTTTAGATCAGCACGCAGCAGTGGATAAACAAAACACAAGACAAATCAGTTTATAAAGAAAACTGAAGCAATAGGACATGGGGGGTGACAATCTGCCACATTCTGATGTGAAACTCTACATACAATATAAAAGTATACTGGTTTACAGCAGTACGTTTTTATGAAGTGTATCCTTTCAACAAACAACTACCCTTAATCAATGATTATCTATGATAAAAATGCTTCAAAACAAGAGCCTACACATCAATGTTAACAGTGAATGTGATTCATAAAATGACCATGCCAGGCTGCATTATATATTTGATGGTCAAATGAATTATTTTCAAAGTAATTTAAACATTTCATTGATGAGCCATGCAAGTTCCATTGTAAAAGCAGTGAGTGGCTAAAATGGAAACTCCAACATAAAAGAAGGACATCAAGAGAATGGCAAGGTTTAAACGGTTTTTATTAACAACCACTCCCAAAAGTATTAGATTACATTTGTACAAGGGCAGCATTGCTGGTTGAACTGGTAGGGATACTTAAGTAATCTGATTACTTGTAATGCATTATTTACATGATTACTTTACCAAACAAGGAGAACAAAGGAAGACCTGGAGATGCCGCAAACAGGAGGGGGGCCCAGGCCACCCCTAGGGACGTCGAAGCTGTTCCCACCCCTCCCTCGCCCTAACTTAACAAATGAATCCTAAACCGAGAACTAAAACATAACGAAAACCAAGGCTGCCGGCCATCTCCAGGCCAAACAGAAATAAACTAACTAAAGAGAACTGAAAACAAAGGCTAACAAGAACAGAGCTGGGCTGCTGAGCTGTTGTCTGGTCTGTCTGCCATCAGACTGAAGGAGCTGGCTTTTATGCAGGAGGAGGAGCATGGCTGATTGGGGAACTTGCTGCAGGTGCCAGCTGGGTGTGCCACACTGAGTGAGGGAGAGACAGAGGGAGTTAAGCACAGACACTGATTGACAGACAGAGTGTGTGTGTGTGTGTGTGTGTGTGTGTGTGTGTGGTGTGTGTGTGTGTGTGTGTGTGTGTGTGTGTGTGTGTGTGTGTGTGTGTGTGTGTGTGTGTGGTGTGTGTGTGTGTGTGTGCTGTCATGGCCACACGCAACAGGTCCACCAACAGGTCATGTAGGCTACACCCGTCTACACTGGAAGTGTAACAAAAACCCATATGAGTACATAAATCACAATATATCATAAAACATTCAAACATGAACATTTAAAAATGGCCGATCTACAAGCTCCTTGCTTAAAGGTAGGAGAAGTGATTTCACTTTTGTCAGATATCACCCAAAAAATATTTTTTTCTGTTAAAATGCTCTATTATAAGGTGTGGAAACCACATATGGAGTTCCCCCCCCCCCCCCCCCCACGTTAGCAGAGGAGCTAATAAACGTTCCCCAGGTCACCACAATTCTCCCTCCAATCAGGAGAGAGCAGCAGGTTCACATAGTGTAGCTACTTTTGGGGCCCCTAGTGCACCAGGCTGGTACTACACCATGAATTTCAAATCACTTCCCCTACCTTTAAAACATACCTCTGGTTAAGTGCAAGAAAACAAACAAAAGAGGCTCTTGAGCAGTACTGAGGCTTATGCAGAGGTCACCTGAAGAATACTGAACCACAGTGTAAAATTATACAAATAGTAAAGTGTCAATTAGAAATGGCTGATCTACAAGCTCCTTGTGCATAAACATACCTCCAGTTAAGTGCAAACAACCCAACAGGAGCTTGTCCCTCAGCGCCCAGAACTAGGAGGAGAGCACCTGAGGAACAACAGGACCATTTACTACATACAATAATGTGAGTGATGGTTTAGCATAAAAAACACCTAATGCCTACCTTGCTCACTCAGTGCATGTTGACAGCAATAGGAGGACTGAATGACTAAGTCCCTGGCTTTATAGTGGGGGAGGGCTGTCAGTGGCCACCTGCAAGTGGGTGAGTGTTTGGGGAGTGGCCACAGATCATTGTCTGCAGAGCCCTGGAAATAGACAGTTACGCCAACTCTGTTCACTTCATGGGGCCAGTCCGTCTACATAAACTTCTGTTGGATAGTGACAGCCGGAAGTTACTGAATGCATTGAAGCCTATGGGCTCGAGTATGAAAACCACGTGACCAGGCGGTTTTCTGACCCCTCAATGTCGCAACTCTTCTACTAGATGGCTCTGATTGTCTGGAGACAGGTCTCCCTGCTACATGCAACACACACACAATATATATATATATATATATATATGGAAAACTGAGGGTTACAATTTATTGAATTAAAGTAGTAAGGTTACTGAACAGAAAATACAAAAAGCTAAGGGAAGGGACTGGTGGTGCCAGAAAAAGTTACAATCAACAACACACCTACCTAGAACCCCAACCCTCTAACCTACCGGAATTACTCAAACAAACAATTCCTACTCTACCTTCAAAAAAAGGAAATTACAACATGTGGCACTCACCTCTAACCTGGTGTAAAAAACACGGGAGTTACCTACGTGTTGCAAAATGTACAGGGTACCCTGTCTTCCCCTGTCCCTTCCCTGAAGAACTTAACTCAAAATGGGAAGGCTGAACTTAAATACTAGAACTACAAACAAAAGAAAGTACTCTGATTATAAACAGTACAGTACGGTACTTTAACAGTACTTTTACTGTGAGACTGTGGCTAGAGTAGGGCTTTACCGAATAGCCTCGTTTTTTAACAACAAAGACTGGTTTTACAAAATGGCTGTGTTTAGGACAACTTCTAAGGACTACTATTTGACTTGTATTTGGACAAACTGGCAAAACTGGTATGCTTAGGACACTGAATGGTTTGGAGCTGCTGTCTGCTGGCAGGCTGGAAAGGGAGTGAGTGGAAGACAACAGGTGCCTTATATAGTCTGATGATGGAGGTGATTGGAGGAGACAGATGCGTGGTGGCCCAACCGGTGGTGAGAGGTGGAGGAGTGGGCTGGTACTGGAGATGAGTGGGCTGGACCTGTGAGTATGATTGACAAACTGGAGAGAAGGAGAGGAGAGCAGAATATAGAGGGGAGGAACACATGCTGCCTGCACTGTCTGTCTGTCTGTTCCCCCATAATAATACACGTAACAGCCCCCATTTGAGCAATTTGAGTAAGACTGGTTTTGCTGCTATTTGGCATCCCCCTCTACAAAACTGTAAAATATCAGAAGCATATTACGCTGCATGTGTAGATTAGGGGCATTAGAATCATTTTCACAAACGAGCAATTTTCATTGGCTCGTAAAAACATAATTTTTTCACTTAAAACAAAATCCACACCTATTTTCATATTCGTATGGCTCCAAAGTTCATGTGTAGGTCATTGTTATGCATTTTGATCAAAGATTGTAGGAGAACAGACATTTTAACTGTTTTACATATAATTCAAGATGGCGGTTCATCTAAAGGTCAGAGGTCAAAAGTCAGAATACAAAAGTTGTTCGGCATAAGCAGACGCATAAGTGAATATAAGTTACATTTCTGAGAGTCAAGCAGTTCATAAGTTATAAGTGTTTAAAGTTTGCAATTTCAGTTGAGTGCTATAGCGCCACCATTTGACCAGTGGTCACAGGCTTCGCATCATCACCGTTTGGCATCACCCTCTACCAGATTACCAATTTTCGCGAAAACCGACTGCACGGTTCAGCCAGAACAGCTATTTTTGGCGGAAGAAGAAGAAGGAGAAAAGCAGCAATATCAATTAAGTGACCAAGTCACTGCTTGGTCACTTAATTACAGACAAACGGAAGATGGGATGAATGTAATTTTTTCCCCCCTAAAAGTGGACAAATAGGGCTGTCAATCGGTGTATAGCATGTACAATATCTTCATTTGGTTCATATATATATTTGTCTGTCAATGTCTCTATACAATGTATTTTTACAAGACTGCTCATGTCTCTATAGCATTCAAATGGCAATATGTCCTGAACAATAGGTGGTATGAATGCATTTTTTTTTTCTTGTGAAAGCAGTGAGTGTGTTCTTTCAGACGGTATATGGCATGTAAATGTCGCTATAGGACTTTGGCAACATAATCATATTATATAGAACTGAACAATTATTATTCCATACATTATATGGTTTTGGCCCACGAGGCAAGTTGAATTCAAATGGCAATTACAGATGAACAGAAGATGGGATGAATGTAATTTTTTTTTCCCCTAAAAGTGGACTAAGAGGGCTGTCAATCGGTGTATAGCATGTACAATATCTTCATTTGGTTCATATATATATTTGTCTGTCAATGTCTCTATACAATGTATTTTTACAAGACTGCTCATGTTTCTATAGCATTCAAATGGCAATAAGTCCTGAACGATAGGTGGTATAAATGTATTTTTTTTTTCTTGTGAAAGCAGCGAGTGTGCTCTTTCAGACGGTATATGGCATGTATATGTCGCTATAGGACTTTGTTTTTTATTGGCCTTGTTTTCAATTAGTGACATCCCTAGTGACATCACTCAAAGAGCTTAGCACAGCTCAAACCCCTTTTTTCCAGGATGCTTAGCAGTGAAATTGTTAATTAACGTGTGGCAGTGAGTGTGCTAATTTCAGGCCCTACACATTTCAGGAAATTAAGCACTTGACAGAGGCAGCCCTCTGTGTGACAGGCTGACAGCCTGTCTCTGTGCCTGAATTAATTTAAATGCTCAACAAACCAGCAGACGCCTCTGAGTTAACCTCCAAGCAGCTCAACAGCTGCTGGCTAGTTTTCAAATGCTTATGGGTGTGTGGGTGTTGTCCCCCTGGGAACACCCACTGGTAACTGTCATTTGTGGACCATCTCAGACGTGGGGCATTCCTGTGGGTTTGGAACTTCCGGGTGCCAACACACAGGGGTTCCAGCACTCACTCCACACAGGTGTGATTTTGCTATTGCAATGTAAATCAACAGTATAGTAAAGCTTTCAAATTTACAATAGTTGCCCTTTGAGACACCAGTGGAGTATTGAAAACTAAATGTTGAAGTAAAACTTTTTAATTCACTTCATTAAATATTAGCATATTGTAGTTCCTACAGTACAGTAGTGAGTGTATGTATGCTACTTTTGCAGTGAGAGAAGCTGTTTGTCCAGGAAATTAAAGTATTGCTGTTGACATTACGCTGCCACTCAGAATATATTTCATGTACTCATTGCTCGTTAGCATATTGTCATTGAAGACGGGACAAAGCAGCATCAGTCTTCTCCCATCTGGAGTTATGGCACGGCATGCAGTGGTTCTGTCAACTTTATTTATAGAGCCAGCTGTTCCAAAACAATATCAGCCTCATCACAGGCCGTCAATGCTGGAAAAAAAAAATACCAACATTTATTTTCTTCACGTCAGTGCTAGTAACAATAGAACAATAAAAATAGAAGAAATACTCTGTCACTGAATAAAAGTTTGGAATTCAAAATGTACTTGAATGAAAGTACTAAAGCACTTGTGTCAAAATGTATGTTGTACTAAAAATTACTAAAAGAAAAAGTAGTCATTGTGCATAATGCCTTGTTTCAAGATTTGGAAATGTTTTGCAGATCTACTAGACAGAGAGGGATATTTCCAAATTCCCAGGTAAGCTGGGAGTAGTTCATGTATGTTTTCTAATGAAAATGAAACTACAGTAGTAATTAAAGTTTTCAAATGTAATTTGAAAGCATGGAATTTGGATCTGAGGTGTACATTTGGAAATACTCAAGAAATACTCAAAATTCAAGTTATTTGTTTTTCTCAAAAGTTTGATGTAAGTCTGTTTCCACATGCACAGTCAGAGCCCCAGCAGAACTGATCCACAACAAGACAGTCTTTGTTTGTCTGGAGACGCGTGTGGACTAGAATATGTGGATTGGAGTTCCTCGCCACTTTTTTTGTTCTCTTTTTCTTTTAGACCAAGTGTGTGACTGTGATCTGTTGCTGTTTCACAACGCCTGCTATATTTGTCCACCAAAGCTGGCAGAGTGTTGCTTTTCCCTATGCTTACTTCAAGGAGCCTCTGATATTATACATTGTGGAGCAAATTAATTAATACCGAGCCCAACTGAGGCATGAGTCAAGCTGACAAGTGTGTTCACTTGTGTGTGGTCCCCTCCACAAGCTAAGCTCTGAGACTCTGACTGAGAGCCAGCCTTAATATATACTGTATATACATACTGTACACACACACGCGCGCGCACACGCACACGCACACGCACGCACACGCACACGCACACGCACACGCACACGCCCCCCCCCCCCCCCCCCCCCCCCCCCCCCCCCCCCCCCCCCACACACACACACACACACACACACATACAGGACATTACATTTTAATTAATTATCTGAAATCGATATTAGGTATGAGTGTTATATCAATGTTGGGGCCACATGATGTGCCCCCAGTGCCACCAGTTGCCCATGTATGTAATAAAGTATCCAATCACAACACGCCACATACAGTGCATTTGTGACGTGTGGTTGTATATTGTATCTCATGTTGATAACTTAACTTGTGTGCTTTCGATCCTGTTATGCTTCTGAAGACCTCAGAATACTAATGATGAATCTACTTCAGGAAAGCTCAGCAGTGTCTGATTTCCTACACAGGCGTTCTTTTGTCTCTTTAAATCCTGTTCTGCTTGTAAAACATTTAACAAAGCTGCTGCCAACAAACACTGCCTCAAGTTCATGTCCTTCATTGACACATGCTGAGATGAGAGAGAGAGATGGGGAGGAAGGGGGGGGGGGGGGTAATCACTTAAGCACAACAAGGGTTGGGATTTGCAGGGATGGTTAGGAGTACGACTACAGCCTCCATTTGATTATGTGTGAAAACAGACAGCTTAGTCACGCCAATAAACGCTACATTCACACACAGCCTCGACTCAGAAAGCCCCCAGCCCTCAACTCAGAAAGAAATGAATGAGGGCAGTAGCCCCCCCAGCCCTCAATTAACTCCTTTCTGAGTTGAAACAAATGAAGGGAGATGCAAGGGGGTTACAAAACTCTACTGCTAGCCTTCAAAGCTTTCAAAGATACAGCACCGGCATACATTATCTTGCAAGTCTGATCAAGCCCTATACTAAGCCTCCCACACGCTCAGATCAGCCGATCAGCAGGGAAGCTGGAAGTACCATCGCTAAAAAAAATGTGTGGACAACGCACCACACATCCCAAACACTTCTCCCTCCTGGCTTCAAAACTGCAGATTCATTTCCGATCTCCTGTTGTGTTTTGAAAAGCCACCTCTTTGCAGTCTGCAGCACTACAGGCCTATGCAAAGGCTCAACTTACTGTATGTCAGGTGTTTTCAACAGGTGGTCCGGGGACCACCAGTGGTCCCTGAGAGGATTCAAGGTGGTGTCCAGGCTAAATGATGGAAAGTTGGTTAACCAGATGTAACTCTTTGAGAGCGTAAAAATGAAACCGAATGGACCCGCAACTCTCAAGAGTTAAAATATTCCTCATCTGAATTAGCCCAAGTTTACACAACTAGAGAATGAGGAAGATTAATGGTCATTTTGATTTGTATGTTTGACAGTTTTGTCTTCTCCGAAATCCAGCCTAGAATTGTAGAGAAAACCAAAACAAATCTTTAGTTTTGGGGTCTGTGGGGTTCAAATTTGTGGTCTGTGGCTCAAATTTTGAATAAATAGTGGGCTGTGGTGTGAAAAAGGTTGAAAACCACTGACTTATGTAATTAGATATCTTGTTATGTTGACACAGCAAATTGCACATTGATGAGCAAGCAAACTTTACATGTGTTGGGACCATCCTCTGAAATGAACTGTGTATTGGACCCTCTCTGACATTATGTGTGTATGGGACCCCGACCCCTCTGAAATGATCTGTGCATGGGACCCCCCACTAAAATAAGATGCTGCATCCTATCCTCCCAACAAACTGCGACACAAGTTGAGCTAGTTTCAACCCCAGATACAAAGCTACACATGCTGCAGTATAGAGTTCTGTGAGTTCAATTTGGCGTGGGAGAAGTGTGACTGAAACAGAGGCGCTCAGTGAGCTGCGTCCGATGACAAGCGACTGCGTGACACATCTCATCATGTGCAGATCCATCCAGTTAAGAGTGTGTGAAAACATGCACCGGGTGCACAATTCTATAGGAGTGTAGGAGTGGTTCATAATCGCTTTTGTTTTGTTTTTGTGAATTCTGCTTATTACTGAAAAACCTGGAGATTGGAACAAGACATTGGAAATACTCAAGTAAAGTACAGTACAGAAACACGTGTCTGCCTTTCTGACCGGGAAACAAACCATTACTTTCAGTATTGCAACATGCCAACGTCTACGCTAAACACATTTGGTGCTACTCACACTTATACTTGCACTCAGGACGGGTATGTTTGATATCACTATAAACAACCCCTCCTGTGTTGTACTGTATATTTGGAATCGCTCGGTTGCTATTGGCCGCCACCTTTGAAAACACTTTTCTTGGAAACTATATGGCGCTGTCCATGGTTTCGATTTTAATATATGAATTGCAGAGATAGAAATGTTGGTAGAATGAGAGTCCGTAGACTAAAATACATGTTAAACTGGGGGTCCTTGCAATTGAAAAGGTTAAGAATCACTGCTGCTTATAGATCTGTAAAAAGAGGGGGAGAGTTGAGAGTGTGTGCGTGTGTGCATGTGTCTGTGCTTGCTTGCGCGCATGTGTGCTGTGTGGATCTCGCTGTCTTTCACAGAGAGACATAAAGTCTCTCTGTGAAAGACAGCGAGATCCACTATCGGCCAACAACCTGGTCACAACATGGTCATGGCCAGTTTCTTACTGGTGGCGGCTATAGATGCTTGTGTGCACGACTAGTGAGCAACACGTCCAGGTCGACAAACTTGTGACTAGCAAGCAAGTGGTCACAACCTGATCGTTGGTCGCTAGCGGATCTCGCCCTACCTGCTTACTGTCTGTCCGATCACTTATATAGTAACAGTGAGATGTATGGCTGTGTAAAGGTCAGGTCATGTTTTGCTCTTTCACAATAATTTCTCATCATAAATCACACACACACACACACACACACACCCCCACACACACACACACACACACACACACACACACACCCCCCCCACACACACACACACACACACACACACACACACACACACACACACACACACACACACACACACACACACACACACACACACACACACACACACACACACACACACACACACACACGGATCCCCAGTGTCTCCTCCAGTCTACTCTGCGGTGTCCCTCGCTCCCCAAACCACTCCATATGACCGTGTGTGTGTGTGTGGGGGGGGGAGGGGCACAGTCCTTGTTGTCCTAGCAGTTTAATCCGTTTGAGTGCCGTGTCATTTGGTAGGTCAACTGTGATCAGAATAGCTAATAAAACACCTCTGTCTATCATTTTGCATCGCTCTTTCTCTCTGATCCACAAGCTAGGGCACTAGGGCTGTAAGCTATGGTTTTAGATGAGATATACTGTATTTCGACAATATTTTGTGCCAGGGACCCCTATGTAGCAAAGAAGATATGAAAATGGTTGAAAACAACTGGGGGGGGTGGAGGGGTTCTCTAAGGTTCTATACAAAACGTTGCCCAAATGACTGAAGATTAATGACGGTTAACTATAGAATTGTGTGTTTTGTCACTCAGATTCCCCATACATGTGGAAATATTCCGTACAGTATATTGCTTCTACATCTCATGACATTACTGTAACATCATCGGGAATGATAGCAAATTAGGATCCAGTGGCAATCTAGATCTTTGAGGAGTTTGTTTGTTTGAACCAGTTTAAACTGATTACATTTGATAGACACAGTGCGGTTTGCTTTTGAACACATGACCAATACGTATAATGGAAAAAACAACAACAAACAAACATGAGGTCTTTGAATCGATTGCATAGAGCCTGAATGGAAGACCAAAGACCATTTTTGGACTTGAAGTTTGACTATATTGTGTTGCTGTTTATACATTTTGTCTAAAAACTATCCAATCAATAGCTCAATACAACAATCAATCAATAAACCAGGCAAGTACGATGTAAGATGTTGCGACTACCCTTCACTTCACACAGGTGTGATTTTTTTAACTACTACATTTGCTCCTGGGCGTCCCAGGATCAATATATTTAGAGATGGGTGGTGGTGAGTCGGCGGTCAAATGCATGTCCCATATGGGTTAATCTGCATAGACACTGGTGCAGCTCGCACTAAATGACTTTATAATTACATTTGTTATCTTTAGGCATGTTGGTATTTAACATAATTGTTTTGTTAAGTGGCAGCAGTGAAATGTAATGCATGCACTAATCACATCTGACCACAATGGAACACACTCTGTGATGCATCGCCTGTTTCAACTTTTCCACACAGTGTAGTCCAACGTACTAATTAACTAAATTGTAATTGCATATTTTAATAAAAGCGCGTCAGGATGGAATAATAACTATGCGGTGTCCTTAAGCGCACTCTTGGCAGAAATATGTGAGTGTGTTGCATGTTTTCGCAAAGGGAAATTCCACTAATTTTCAACATTTTTCTATGTCATTAATATACCTTAGAGCAGGGGTGCCCAACCTTTTTTGACCCAAGATCTACTTTTCAGCAGCCAACCCCTCCGGGATCTACCAGTCCAATATCAACATTTCAAACCACACGCATCGTTGCCAGCCTGCAGTAACTTCACAACAACACAACACTACTTTGTTTTACCACTTTCCTTTTCTGTCCATATAAGCATAAAGTATTATGCTTATATGGACATTATAAGTTGCAGAACAGTCCATTACACGCAGAACAATACTGTTGGCATAATTCACAGACAGCAGACAACAATCCTCCAAATGAGCCTCTTCGTAGACAGACTGACACACACACACACACACACACACACACACACACACACACACACACACACGCACGCACGCACGCACGCACGCGCACGCACACGCACGCGAAAATCGATTTTTTTTCTTTTCCACCCCATTTTTTTTTCTTTCTCCCCCACATCTCCCGAGATCTACTTGTGATCAGGCCAAGATCTACCGGTAGATCCTGATCTACTGGTTGGGCTCCCCTGCCTTAGAGATAATGACTATGCCTTTGCTAGTACTGTATGTGAGGAGTATCTCTGTGATATTAACTCAATTTGAATTCAAAATATAAATGATAAGAAAAAACATTCACCTGCACACTGATTTATCTGCCAGGTGACATGAGTATAGTTCTTCAATAAAGGATTGCCTTTATTAATTTTATCCCTGCTTTCTACGATTATAATCGACGGCTATAAGTACCTAAAGTACCTGTTTTTTATGAACGTGTTTGTAGATAACTGTTTCCTTTATGAAGGCAGCGACTGAGGAACAGCGAGGTCCAATAGCGACCAACGACCAGGTTACAACTTGATCACAACCTGGTTGCGACTAGTCTACTGGCCACAACCTGGTTGAGCTTCCATTGTAGCACATGGTTTTCGAAGCCCTGTATTTGAAAGCATAAAGTGCTGTCTGTGGTGAGCATCCCTGTGCATTTGTATCACATTGAAAAAGAAAAGTACCTAAAACTGTGGATGTGTCCGTATGCTGACCATGCACTCGGTCACATGGCTTTAATGCAGCCTTTAGCTTGTCCTTCGTGCGTAATGGACATGATGTACTACAGGCATCTCGTATCCACTAAGTGTTTGAATTAAATAGATCAGTGATCGATGTTAACTTTTCCGAGTGACAGAGACACAGTTGCTGATCAATATACCACGCACGCGCACACACACACACACACACACACACACACACACACACACACACACACACACACACACACACACACACACACACACATAGATGTCGATGCGTGGTGCATCTGCATGTGCATGTGTATGTGCAGGATAGATTAATACCTTTATTACCCCACCAGGGAAAGTCAGTGTGTGTGTGTGTGTGTGTGTGTGTGTGTGTGTGTGTGTGTGTGTGTGTGTGTGCGTGCGAGCACTTTTGCTCTGGATTGAATTAACTATCACTAATCTCCTAATCAACCATGCACGCACATTCAAGCATGCACATGCACACACACGAATGCGGGCGCGCGCGTGCACACACACACACACACACACACACACGCAGAAACACACACACAGGCACGCAGAAACACACACACACACACACACACACACACACACACACACACACACACACACACACACACACACACACACACACAGAGCCAGGTACAGTTGCTGTGGGTTGTGGCTGTTATTCCAACAGAGCCTGCTCTCCAGTGGCATCACACACACACTGGAGACACATGCACTGTAGAATACAACCACACCAATGGAGGAAAGCTCTGTGCACACACTATATACGCACTACCAACTATAATGAGCAAAATGCGTACACACTATAGGGTTTCACATTCACAGTCACACAGAAGTTGCATCATTTTTGCGTATTAAATTTGCCCCCGTTTGCCTTCACAGTGGCTGTGTCTTTTTTGTTTTGCTTCATTTCGTTCACCTGCAGTGAATGGAAGGATGTAACATTTCCCAATTGGGGGGGCAGGAGAAAATGGTATGGGGGCGACTTCATCGATGAAGTCGCACCCATACCATTTTTGGTTTGGTTTATTAGGCAATTGAGCATCAATAATAACATCAGTTGTTGTTGAAGTTGCAACAGACACGCAGCATGCATTAACCTAAAGGTCTGACTCAGAGAGTTTTCTGTTTTTAATGATGAAATGCTGTTGGTTTACTGGTGCGACAACTGTAGTCAGTTCGCAGCAGTAGCAGTGTTTCAAATCATTTTAGGCACTTTAATTTGAAATAGCTTGGCTTGTTTTGCCTTCCATAGTGTTTGGTGGGGCAGACTGGGCATTTAGGAGGGCCCCCATGTCCATGCCTAGATCCGCCCCTGTACTGGAAGCACAGGGTGTGAATGCGACCAAGAAATGTTACATAAGCTGAGCCTTTGCATGCAGGTTGTCAGGGCCAGGGCAGGTGCTACAGGTTGACACGGGGGTTGGAAGAGGTGGCTTTTTAGAGACTGGGAGTGAGTCAGATGATGATAGAAGTTGAATGGAGCAGATAGAGAGTGTTGAGAAGAGAAATACTGTCAGGACAGAGGAATATTCCACTGATGTGGTGAACACGCACGCACGCTCACACACGCACACACGCAGAGGTGATATACTGCCGGTATAGAAGACAATAGAGTACAGTTGCCATGGCAATGATGAGGCTGACCTGCTGCGCTGTGGGAAGAACAGGTCTGTGTGTGTGTGTGTGTGTGTGTGTGTGTGTGTGTGTGTGTGTGTGTGTGTGTGTGTGTGTGTGTGTGTGTGTGTGTGTGTGCGCGCGCGCGCGCGCATGGGTGTGAGAGAGACAAAAGAAGGGCACGAGGAAGGCCATGGATGTTCAGTTCAGTTCAGTTCAGTTCAGTTCAGATTACTTTATTGATCCCAGACTGGGCAATTCATTGCAGCTTGGTGGTTAATCATACAAAAAATAAAAACAGTAAAAAAAAATACAGACATGTAACAAGCATTCATTCAACAACAGACAAGGGTGGGTGGACCAGCTCAAGTGTCCTATAAATAGCAGTGATAAATATGACATTTCATATAAAAAAAATAAAAAATAATAAATACTGTGGACCTGCCACCTCTGTACAACAAGATAACCTACACTTTGATTCCCCTGGAGTTCAAGCATCTTATAGCAGATGGAATAAAGCTATTCGTGTAGCGATTGGTTCTGGTACGAGGGGTAAGATAACGGCGACCAGAGGGCATAATTCTGAATTCGCCTGATAGAGGATGATGAGGGTGGCTTATTATGCCCTTGGCTTTCATCACCAACTGGTCTTCCCAGAGGGAACGCAGATCTCTCTGTCTGACACCGATGATCTTGGAGCAGACATTAACAATGTTAAACAGACTTTTCTTTTCCTTTATGGCTAAGCCATTGAACCAACAGACAAATGAAAAAGTTAAGAGACTTTCAATGAATGCTCGATAGAAGTTGGTCAAGATTCTCTCATTGACATTAAAAGAGTTTAGTTTCCTCATCAGATAGATTCTCTGCTGACCACGTTTAACAATGGACTCAGTGTTGATGTCAAACTTAAGTTTAGAATCAAACACTGTTCCCAAATATTTATAGGACTCCACAATCTGGACATTTTCACCGTGAATGACACTTGGTTTGTGTTCCGTATTATGTCTAAAATCAATGATCATTTCTTTTGTTTTGGCCACATTCAGGTCCAGGTAACTTTCATCGCACTTCTCCACAAAGGCAGCTAGTGCAGGACCATGGTCAGGGTCAGAATCACTGAGCAGAGAAACAAGGACAGAATCATCAGAGAACTTAACTAACAGCCTGCCCTCCTGGGAAAGCCTAAAGCTGTCAGTGTACATGATGAATAAGAGTGGCGACAGAACGCAACCTTGGGGTGAACCCGTATTTGATACAGTCCTACTGGACATTTGGCCATTCACATAGACCTGCTGGACCCTGTCAGTAAGAAAGTTTAAAATCAACATGAGAAGTTGGTCTGGAATATTAAAATGAGATGACAGTCTTTCTATTAAGATATGAGGCTGCATCTTGTTGAAGGCTGAGGAAAAGTCAGCAAATAGTAGTCTAGCATACGATCCTGTTTTTTCTAGATGCTTGTGCACACTGTCTAGTATGAAGAGTTTAGCATCGTCCACCCCCTTATTCGGCTGGTAGGCAAACTGAAGTGGATCCAGTTTGCCATCTATGAGGGACACAATGATCTCTTTCAAGATCCTCTCGAATGTTTTCATTACCAATGATGTGAGAGCTACCGGTCTGAACTCATTTAGTTCTTTTGCCTGATTAGATTTGGAATGGGTATGACCGTAGATGTTTTCATCAGAGTCGTGTTGGAGTCGAGTCCACCCGATTTTTAAAATGTTTTTTCTCTCATTTGATATTGAACCAAACAATATTTCTATAGCACAAAGACTAAAAGTCAATAAAATGCTGTACATCATACAGAAATAGCAACTGTTAATGAGAGTATGGATGTGACATCATCGTGCTGAGGGAATGCACACTGATTGGCAAAACAATTTGCTGTCCATAGAAATACACGGTTGCAGCACTGGTTTTCATTCACTCTAAACACGGTGAAAGAAACATATTTTTTTGTTTGTTGTTTGTTTTTTCAACCAAAGATAATGTTTTAATTATTAGAGGACGTAAAAGATGATTGCTGCTTTTTAGCTTTAGGGTTTTTTGTGCTGTTTTCTCACAGGTTGGCAATTTATTTTTGTATTATTTAGTCCTAGATCCCTGAAAAAAAATTAAAAAGCATTTTTCACTATGTTTAGAGTGAATGAAAAGATGCGATGTTGTTGATGAAGGTGAACTGTTTTTTTCCCCAAACCAATACACCAAATACACTGTGTAGCTTTGCATCTGCCCATGTGGGCACTGGGCAGGACAACCCTGGCAGAGTAGAAATGTACATACCCCCCACCCCCACTGCATGCACTTAAGGATGCTCTTTTAATGTGCACCCCGGTGTATTATCCATACATCCATCTTCAACCACTTATCCATAGTTGGGTTGCAGGGATAATTATTATGAGGCAAAGGGCAAGCAGTCTTAAGGCCTTTACAGACACTGATTCTGAAACGCAAATATTATTGCGGCGATTCCACCGTGCCGCTCAGTGCTGACAGACGAGAATCACGCAGCAAGAAAAAAAGCTCACAGGATTGAGGTCTAAAATAAATCACCTGCATGTGCACAGTGCTCACGAAACGAGCATGCTGTAAAGCCCCTTAGTCTTAATATTTCTGGACCTTCAGTAGGCCCATATCTAATTGAGGGTCCTGGACTCCCTGCATTAAGTGGTCAAACTAGGTGTCCGTGGCTTAAGGCTAGGTGGCAGGTCACAGCTGTAACCCGACTTTAAATGAAGTGAAATGAAGGTGAAAATGCGTGGAAAAAATAGGCTTGAAACCGCAAACATACAGATTTCGTTTCGCACATGCACGCTGCGGATGCAGCTGCGGCCCGGCCTCAGACATACTCTGCCTCCAGTGGCCCCAAGGTGAATTGAGTTTGAGACAGCAGTTCAGTATGGTACGGTATGTACAGTATTCAGCAATTCAATAGGTTTGCTGCTGCTATATAAATATTTGAGGTTTTTCAGAAGACTTAGGTCAAGCCTAAATGGGTTAAGTCAAACCGCATTGAAAGAGGGTGAAGAGATGAGTTATAAGTAAACATTGAAAAGCCTCTATAAGAAGCAGGCAGACTTGGTGTGTTGGCGGTACCGTTGCAGAGGTTAGGGCTGGTCACTGGAAAAGAATTAAACACTATAGAACTGCAGCACCAGCTACAGTATGTGCCAAGATACAACTGCAAATAACTTCACAAACACATCTCCAAGACAAACCCAAATCTGTTACCAGCAGGGATGGACTTCAAAATGGCAAGTTTATTGAGTATGCGTTATCAAGCCTGTTATGGACCACTGGAGGTCTCAGGACATCTTGTTTAATCATTCAAGATAGTCTTGAATGATTAAACACAAAATTACACATTTAATGTGGCAGTACATTTTGGGAGATAACCAGTTAACAGTTTCTTTAATATTATTTTCCAAAAGTAAAAATTCTCGATAGTGGGTTCAATAAGAACCCAGCCAAGACTCGATAAGGTGCTTGTTATCATTCAGAATTAACAATCTCCATCCCTACTCACGGCTGGTAAAGTTAGGCTTACTGGTCGATGTCTGCAGCATGAAGTACACAAACCTTCTCAGTGTCTAACTTATTGACCGCAGCCTCCAGAAAGCCTCAGAGCACTCGTACAACTCAGACTTGCAGAGTTCTGATGAATATTTAATATGCAAATAATGTAGTGGAAAATGTCACAGCAGAGCTTTATGTGAGGGAGGCGAGGCGCTGCAGCAGCTGTGGAAAAAATAGTATATTGAGTTTTGTTTACTTAAAGGAATATTTCGCTTTCAAAAAAAAGTGGAAATAAAATAGAAGTTTTGCTCATTATTTTACATCTACTACAGAGTACTTCGTTCAGTATTTAGATGATTTTGATATTCATTATAGCTGCTTCTTAGACAAACCCACAGTAGCTTCTAAGCCCATTTTAACCATCTTAGATTTATCAAAAACATCTGTCTTTTTTCTGCTGAATGATGTTGTCCTTTTAATACATGAGGGGGCTCTGGATTTTTGTTTACTGTTGTTTTGGAAAATGCATATGCCTGTGGAAAGAATACCAGAAAACCAGAAAAATGAAAAAGCACACCCCCCTCACATATTTGGGGGGCAATATCAGTCCCCAGAAAAACGACAGATATTTTTGATGTTTGAAGCTAAAAGCTTGTATGGGAAGGAGCGGGGCAATAATTACCAAATATTAAAGAACCACTATGCAAAAATTTTGTTCAAAGTGTATAGCGAGAAAGTTATAACTACTAGCCTAAGGTTTTCAGGCTAATAGTTAATGTAGAGGAATAAAAGTACAATAATTGGCTCTCTCATGGCAACGAGCTCCGAGCAGGGAGAGAGCACAATGCAGCACAATGCAGGGACGAAGCTCCAGTGAGATCATTTTTAATCAGAAAACATGTCTTCACTGGGCGACACCATACCCCTGATCTAGCTTCTTCCAAACGGCCCAAATTAGAATAATTTAAAAGTAGGTACAGCACTGCGTGCTGCGTGCCGCGTTCATCCTGTTAGCTCTGCGGTTCAATTCATCTCTGTTAGGAAGATTAGCATGCAGATTAGCAGCGCAAAATGTTTCATTTCTTTCTAATCAAGACTGTTCTGTGCTCACAATCTAATCCAATTAATTAAAAGTTATATGAAACAAGATAGAGTTTCCGACCCTGGTGGGTGACTTAGACTGGCTGCATGCTGCAATCAAAGTCACTGTAAAGTTCTCTGTCATTCTCAGCCACGCACACGCACACACACATGCACGCACACGCACACGCACACGCACACACACACACACACACACACACACACACACACACACACACACACACACACACACACACACACACACACACAGGGTATTAACTAAGTATTCATTCAACTATTTGATTATTCAGCTAGCAAAACACTACTCGACTATTAATTCATTATTCGTTATTTGCTAATAATAATTTTTAATACATACAGTATTTTAAAATAATCTACAACAGACATGGATGCGTGCTGTGGTGTTGGTAGTGATTGTTGGTTTTTCATGTCATATTGTTGAGAAGCTCCCGCACACAGTACATCCTCTGTGGTACCAAAAATGGAGACGTACACGTACAGTACGGAATGGAACACATTGAGGATTCACGGGAAGAAGACACACCTAACGTTGTGTCACACAATGTTCACGACGTGCCAGTAGGTCTCATCTCATCAGTAGGTCTCCTGTATATTCTATTTTTGCTACTGCAATGAAATGAGTTTGTCAGGCTATTTGAATTCTACTTTTCTGTTTGGGTGGGTGGATGGGTGCACGTGTGTGCGCGCGCAAACGGGACATGTCATGGTACCGGATTAAAAAAAAAAACATATGCAAGTATATACGTATATATAACAAGTTTCAGAAGCCAATTTTCAGTCAGCCGGCTGTGTGTGGGCCCGGTGTGGCATGGCATTGGAAAGACCCTGAGAACACCAGCACCACGCAATCTGTTTGAGGCCCGAGAGCATAATATAACACAATAGCTTTTGGGAAAGGCAGACTAATTATATCTGGGTATGAGGTGGATGTGGGCATTTTGACACATACCCAGGTGGTGGTCATGACAACCGGGAACAGGGACCCACTGTATATGGAGTCTTGTCACAATTATAATGAGTTTTATTCATTCATTTATAGTATATACACAGTGGAGAGAGAGAGAGAGAGAGAGAGAGAGAGAGAGAGAGAGAGAGAGAGAGAGAGAGAGAGAGAGAGAGAGAGAGAGAGAGAGATCAATGTTCTCTCTCTCTGTCTCTCTCTCTCCCACTCACTGTCAGACCTCATACAAAGTGTCAGAACTAAATTTATGTGTTCTCTCTGTGTTTGATGACCACCTCAATACTTTTCCAATGAAAGTCACATGGTTTGACCAAACATTTATGTTGGATGGCTGCGTTTTCTGCCACTCACCCAACAGTCGTCACCCAACTGACGACTGGCCAAAGTCGTGAAGCGACATCGAAATATTCGAAGTAAAGTTACACAAACTTTAAACTTGAAAGTGAATGTACTGAGCACTAAATTAAGTTCCTTCATTTCCACCACTGGCCTTAACCGAGCTTAACAGCGGCACCCGGTCAAAAGATACTTATGATATTATTATGATGATAATCATGAAGTTAAGAAATCAGCGCATTATTATTGTTGTGGTTCATTTCCCAATTTCTCTGTTTTTGGCACATGCACCGAGCCATGTGTCAAATCGACTGGCTTCCTCGGGGGAGGTACACTTGTGTTTTTCTAAGAGAGCCGTCATTTCTAGGAGTCCGAGGGAGCGATTTTTAACATTACATTCTTAAAGCGCCGTTCTCGAGCTGCTCGTGGACATCCCGTGGAGACCCCCCCGCCGGTCACGCGGACGGCTCGTATCACGACGAGATGTAGATTTCATTCTTTAATCCAACTATTAGTCCGTGCGCATCGTCTGATGATCATCCCGTTGCTGACTTTCATTTGGGACAGAATTGGGGACAACTTCTCAAACGGCTCTCCTCCGGTTTGCCCCCTCAATGTCGCTGGCGCATGGGTTAAGCAGCCAGGGCTACACAGCTCTTCCTGACTTGTGACCCGGATGTTTTTGGGTACATCGCCAGATGATCGATTAGGCAAGACAACAGACACAGCATAACAGAAACAGCACATCCTGTTTAGGAGATCTGAGCTTCAAAATAAGGGCTTTTTTACCGATCGAACTGGTTTGAGCCGCGGCAGTGGAAAGAAAACAAAGAAAATCCGATCGCGCTGAATGAGTTAACATTACATTATCTACATGACAATACTCATGACTTTCTCATGACAATACTTTTTTGACACCTCCTTGAGATAATACTCATGACAACTCTAGGAGATAATATTCATGACACCTCCATGAGATAATACTCATGACACCTCCATGAGATAATACAGATGACACCTCCAGGAGATAATACTCATGTCAACACTTAAATACATTATCACCCAAATCGAAAAAGCGCCTAGATAATAAGTCTTGTTGCCAGTCAAGTTGCCTCGCCCTCTCCTGTCCAATAGGATTGCCACAGGGCAACCTCACGTTGCAATTTTCCCAAAATTTCACCTAGTTATTACTATTAGTATTATGATTAGGGTATAATTGTATGTAATTCGGAGCCCCCCCCTGGGTGTGGAAGCTCATTTTGTTCTAAAACTGGTGAAACATTCCAAATGCCTCCTATGTGTGAAATAAAAGCTAAACTTCACACACTAAAAAGCTACTGTGTGACAATCATGGATGAGTGACTGGCCAATTCTAAAATGTCAACTGCTGTCACTCTGGGACTGATTAAATACCAACAGCCACTCCACCTGGTACGGCTGCTGGAGAGCGTCGGCTCCAAATAAACACATGCAATTAAATGCAAATAAATGCATTCAGTGAACACACATTGCTTAAGTTGCGCTCAGACCTGAATATAAAAATGTGTGTGTGTGTGCGTGTGTGCATGTGTGCGTGGGTGTGTGTGTGTGTGTGTGTGTGTGTGTGTGTTTCCTGTCAAGTGTAACCAAATGGACCAGCTCGTTCACCCCAAGGCTTCTCGGTTCACCCCATTCGGGCCGCGCCCCTTCAAGCGACTCCTCATTTTTGCATTGACTTTGTATGTAATCATCTTATCACCCTGCCTGCGCACACTGAACCTGCACACTTTTAGAAAGAGTGTTCTCTCAACTAGGATGGAGGGCAGCCATCGATCAGCCTTAGAGTGGCCGCCGGAGTTAGTGTCAAAGTGTCCTTGAGCTACGCTCTGAGCCCCAAATTACTCCTGATGTGCAGGTGGATGCCTTTCATGGTTTCCTCTGGAGGTCTTGCCAACCAGCACCATATAGATGAGAGAGTTGTGACATATACACTTCTAATGGTAAAATGCTGGAGCGAAAGTTGGACCAGAAGTTGGGAGAATGCACTGGACTCAGGCAACAACCAAACTTTATTTCAGATGTCTTTCTAATAGTATAACAAATGTTACAGAGGGGTTGTGCAATATGTTAAAACAGTGGTTGCACACACACACACCTAGCAAGATTGTTGCACCTTCCCCATTGAAAACGGGTAATGCTATGGTATTAGTGTTAATTCTAGCGAGCTAAAATGAGCCAATCCTTGCTCTTTAGACAATGCCAATGTTCCGTTTGGAGACAATCACAAATGACTTCCGAACATTGGTGATCCTTTCGAAACCGGACACTGCTGCAGTTTCCAAGGAATGAGCATGCAAAGGCTGTGACTAATACAGAAGCTAATGGCTACGGAAACAATTAGCGTATAGTGCAACTCTAATGATTCCAAAGATGAAACACGGCAGGGCTTGTTTGTAGTGGTATCGAACGTCATCCTAAGACGAGCCTACTAGGCATGACCACGCTGCGCCATTACTGTGGTATCGATACTTCAATGTAGTATGATACCTAGCAAGAGCAACAGAGTTCCTCTGTCAAATTTGTACTTCAGTCAGAAGCAGGCAAGGCAACGCATGGTGAACGCTTAATCTATCACTTTTAAATTTGATTTCTGTAAGACGCAGTGGGGTGCAAGCATTGTGTGTGTGTGTGTGTATGCATGCGTGTGTGTGTGTGTGTGTGTGTGTGTGTGTGTGTGTGTGTGTGTGTGTGTGTGTGTGTGTGTGTGTGTGTGTGTGTGTGTGTGTGCGTTCCACCATTGTTCAACGGTGGAATGAGTTTCCCGTTCAAAATTCCAGGATGGACCTCCCTCTGGGGACTGACTGTTTATCTCCTCTGGAACGCACACGCACACACACGCGCGCACACACACACACGCACACACACACACACACACGCACACACACACACACACACACACACACACTACAATGGCCAAGTCTCCTGATGTTACCTTTAACTCCCCTTGACATTTTGCTAACCTCTCCTTTTCCCTCTCTCCTCCTATCCTCTCCTCCTATCCTCTCCTCCTATCCTCTCCTCCTATCCTCTCCTCCTATCCTCTCCTCCTATCCCCTCCCATCTCCTCTCCTCATTTAAAACCACACTTCAAGGTCACCTTGTCAATGTGCGTTAAAGTCTGAGCATAAGCATAGATTTGTGTGTGTGTGCGCGCGTGTGTGTGTGTTTGTGCACACGCGCATGCGTTCCGGGGTTCTTCCCAAAGCCATCAACGTAGTGTATACCGAAGCACATATGTGCACATTAATAAAACATAGTGACTCACCATAAGATACGTAAAATTCATAAAAAGACCCTCTGGGTTCAAACCCTGGTCAACTTAGTTACTCTATTGAGCTGAAGATCTTTAAAGGGTGCAAACAGTATTTATTTCTTTGAAATATTTTCTTTCTTTCTTTTTTTTGGGGGGGGGGGCATATCAAATTGTAATTAAACTATGTAATTTAAATACTGGATGGGATTAAATGGGTCACGTTTAAAAAAGACAAAGATCATACTATGGGGTCGTAACAAATGTTTCAACAATATGAGATTTATATTCAGTTTGTTTGGCCACCAGACCAATAAAATAAAACAAAATAAAATAAGCATGCATGTAGGTTTCTATGTACTGTATAGACAGTATATAACCTGCAATGTTCTTGTTGTTTTTGCTTTACTTGGATTTCTGAATCTGAATAAAGTTAATTCGTAGTGTATTTTTGTGTGTGTTCTGAAATATGCTGCGATACAACGGATACAAAAATACAAACAACAGAACAAGAAAAAATAAAAAGCCCGGTATGAGTAGCCTCTCATTTGAGACAAATAAAAGGTCCAGATTAAAAATCGGGGATATAAAATAGTAAATTCAGATTTGTGTACGATGATGTAGGTATGTTAGAAGAGGGAACTTTTACTTAGAGGGACCTTTTAGTAAAAGCCAAGCCTCCAGATATTAAAAAACAAGGGTAAAATGCCTATTCACTGGGGACTGTGCAAGACAGAGGCGACCACCCAGAGTCGCAGAGTGCATACCTAATGTACAGTATGTATGAATGTTTGATTATGACCTTTCACTCTAGCATATCATCAGGGTCACAGTGTTGATTCGGGTCAGGTCACACACACACACACACACACACACACACACACACACACACACACACACACACACACACACACACACACACACACACACACACACACACACACACACACACACACACACACACACACACACACCTAAATGTATGCTAATTTAGTCTGCTTTAATTTCCGTGACCGTTGAGACTAAACCATCACCAAATTCAATACCACTGGGATTAGCTAGAAATCTCTCTTTTTAGAGAGAGAGAGAGAGAGAGAGAGAGAGAGAGAGAGAGAGAGAGAGAGAGATAGAGAGATAGAGAGAGAGAGAGATAGATAGATAGATAGATAGATAGATAGATAGATAGATAGATAGATAGATAGATAGATAGATAGATAGATAGATAGATAGATAGATAGATAGATAGATAGATAGATAGATAGATAGATAGATAGATAGATAGATAGATAGAGAGCGAGAGAGAGAGACAGAGATAATAATTGCAAGTTAATATTTAATCACTTCAAACCATCTGGGTTTTAATTTGTAATTTGTTTATCAGACAACATTTGTTTTCATTCCCATCATGTACAGTAATGATGCTTTTGGGACAAATGTAGTTTTTATTATAATTACTTTTCCAGTGATGCTTTTTGATTGCTGTCCCCTTGGAGTTGTTGTGCTTCAGTTAATTCTCAAGTCAAAAATCAAATCCAATCAAAACTAAAAAACAAAGTGCTAGCACGGAACAGCTGTAAAAAATACCTGGAGGTAATGCTGAACCATCACCATGGTAACGGCTGTGCCTGGTAGCACCAGAGTTAATTGGATATTTCACTGGAATAAACAAATACCCCAGAACAGCTTTTAAGTTGGGCTGTTGAATGATTAAAACTATTTAATCATGGTTCATCACCATTCTGTCCAAAATATACCATGTTTTAAAAAAGAAAAAATGATCTGGGGTAAAAAGAGATCTGTTTATTTTTTAAATATCTCCCCCCCCCCCCCCCCCCCCCCCCCCCCCCAATGAGCAAATGCTGTGGGTTGAGTCAGTGTGCACATGCACAAGCATTAATTGTGTAAAAAGCTTTAATCAGATTAATCAACAAAAGTAATTCATGCCATTAACTTGTTAACCCCAACTTACTTGATTCTGTATTTAGATATTTGTTCATTAATGTTAGCTGAATCATCACCTTATAAAATGCCACCTTAAATTGTTTTATTCAGGTCTGGTGACACTTTCATCTGGCTATTGAATCGACCTATGATAAATCATTTTTTTAAAGACGCATCAGATTTTATAAACATCATCATCCAACATTTACTGCTTTTGTTTACATACTAATGTAGTTGTGCTCGTTGGCTGTGTTTGTTTAGTTATCACGGACTAGCCCAATCTTTAGTTTTGGGGTCTGTGGGGCTAAAATGTCATCAAATGGTGGTCGGTGGCTCAAATTCTGAATAAATAGTGATTTAAATAGTCATTTAAATTGCATTGAATTGACAGTGAGATAGACTGGCTGTTTGGATGAAGTAGGAAATAGGAATGTTAAAGGTTTAAACACCAACATGCTGAAACAATTAAATTCATTAAAGGAGTGCTTCGCCGATACAGAATGCCTTTAAATGCTGCAACGGCATCGAAATATGTGAGAAAAAAATATATATGTAAAAAAGAAATCCACACGGTGGCGCTAGAGAAAGTATATTCTGTGCGTGCCTTGCTGCTCTCCTCTGCCTCCTTTAGTGTTCAGTGCTCTGGGAAACGTTTACCACCTACGTCACTTTTAGGGCAGTGACATAGGTGGTAAACAGTGTAGAACCCCCTCCTCTGGTGTTCCACTACAGTATGCGCTGAGACACGGACACAGAGGCAGGGATGCACGATAGTATAACCATACAGACGAGGTTTAATTTCGGCGAAGTATCCCTTTAACAAATTATATCCTGAAATGGTAGGCCTGCTGCCACTGGTATTCACTTCATCTAGCCGGCCATTTATTTGCAAAAAATAATTTGACTAATTATCAAACAATTTATAAATACCTGTGGACACGCCTTTGAACGCACCTTTGAACCATGAAAAAAAAAATAGCTAGAAAGCACATCTGTTGTTTGTTTTGTTTCACATTATTTCATGTTGCCTTGGCCTCAATAGACCTGCACAGTGACGTCACCAGCCCTGTTCCACTAGTGGATTCCTCATTCATTTTCCTCATAGACTTTTCGAAAATGGTTAATAAAAACACGATTGCGCCACGGCCAAAGCCAAGTCGGGTCGTGACAAATCATGACAACAATATCGTCATATAATATATAATTAGGAAGAAGTTTAAAACGGCATGATACAAGACTCTTTGTTTCGTTTTTCATCTTAGAAATGATTTGATTGTCCCAAAAGTTTGTCTGTGTCATCATGATTCGTCACGACTCGAGTTGGCTTTGACCACGGCGTAATCGTCTTTATATAAATTA
>CM076977.1:20264531-20289531 GCA_039105355.1 Benthosema pterotum
AGAGAGAATGAGAGAGAGAGAGAGAGAGAGAGAGAGAGAAGAGAGAGAGAGAATAGGAGTGCACACACAACAACAACCTGAGAGCATGATGTACAAAAATGTCATCCACTTCATCAGTTTAGACCGGAAGAACACAGCAAACGGTTTCACATCAAGGACTTGAGTGCCGTACAGCACATTACACAATTATTCGTAATTTGTGGTGCATGCATCCAATCGGGAAAATCCTACCCTGTTTTGGACATCCAACCAGAAAGCCCTGCATTAAACAACCTTACACAAAGTCAAACTAATTGTACCAGTCAGTTTATCATTGGACTATATGCGATGTCATCATGTCCAGCAGGGGTGTAGTGGAGGGGGGACGCAGGGGGACGGCGTCCCCCCACTTCTCACAACTAAAATATCTTTGGGGCAAAAGTAGGCCTAGGTTTTTTGTCTTGTCATTTACTTTTATGGATACAATTAGGCATTGTAAAGAATCGTTCTCAATATGCTATACTTAATACAAATGCAAGTGTGCATGCACGTGTCTTAAAGGGGAATTCCACTTATTTTCAATATTTTACATTAATACACCTTAGATATGTTGTGTGGACATGATAAAAAAAAAAAGTTCCCCCCATTCTGTGTTTCCTGGAGGAAACGGAGCAAATGCAGGTGAAAAATCATTAACATGGTGAAATACATCTTGTTGACATCATCAAGATGCGTTTCACCATGTTAATGAGTTTCCTTTTTCTAAATGGTTCCATTTGTACGCTCTCAGAAAAAAATTGAAAATGGGTAGAATTCCCCTTTAAGAGGCGTCCCCCCACTTCTAAAAGTACCACTACAACACTGATGTCCAGTCAAGAGCATTCCTGACAACATAATGGTTGATAGACAGTCTCTTACCTGGCATGAGTCACAGCGTGGAGCAGTGTCACAGGGACCAGCGGAGTCACAGCACAGAGCAGCATCACAGGGACCAGCGGAGTCACAGCACAGAGCAGCATCACAGGGACCAGCGGAGTCACAGCACAGAGCAGCATCACAGGGACCAGCGGAGTCACAGCACAGAGCAGCGTCACAGGGACCAGCGTCACAGGGACGAAACATAGAAGAAACAGAAGGAAAAACAGAGAAACGTTAGATTTAGAAATGTCACTGTCATATGGTATAATCAGCTATTAAGTCAACTTTTAGACGATCCAGCAATCAAAAAGTCTGATCAGTCTGATTGCAGAAAATAAATAAGAATGTGCAATAGAGAATCATTCCATTTGAGCTTTGTGCGTGCGTGTGTGTGTGTGTGTGTGTGTGTGTGTGTGTGTGTGTGTGTGTGTGTGTGTGTGTGTGTGAGTGTGTGTGTACGTGTTGGGGAATGTGCTTCATGTCCCAATTACCATTTTCTGACTTCTCCCAATAAATAATGACACATATTTGTTACTAAAACAAACAGGGCAGATGCAAAAAAAGACAACGACTCCCTTGCGACACGGGCACACAAATTAAAACAAAAAACAAAATTTGCTGTCAAAATCAACCCTGCTTCTGCCATAGACCTGACCCCAGCGCAGGTTACGAAAGCGTTGCATGACAAACGGCAGTAAGGAAGGGGCGCCGTGAAGTGAAAGGTCGAGGACTGGCACTGGAGAGGTCACCGTGTCCTCGCACACACTTCCTGGTTCAGACCACCATTAGATCAGCACGGTGCACACCCCACCCACTTCCCACACACTCACACACACACACACACCACACACACACACACACACACACACACACACACACACACACACACACACACACACACACACACACACACACACACACACACACACACACACACACACGTGGTTTTCAACCAGTGGTCCGGGGATCACCATGGTCCCTGAGAGGATTCCAGGTGGTCCCCAGGCTAAATGATAGACAGTTGGTAACCAAATGGACACTTATAGATCTGTAACTCTTAGATCGTAAAATCATTTTTGGACATAGTTTATGTGGACTAGGGATGGCCAAATGGAAAGATTTTCTTAACCGATCGTCGTCAGACCTCTGCCGGTTATTAACCGTTAACCGATAAGGAAAATGTGCTATTTTATTCCATTAAAAAGGGCCAATTATACGCGGCTACAACCGCCCCCCCCCCCCCCCCCCCCCCCCCCCCGAGTCCCCTTTTCCATCTCAAGCACTAAGCAATAACAATGGCTGCATTAGTTTCTATGGACATCGCGTCTTAGTTGTATAAGCTATGGACAACGTTCTGTTACTGTATCAGAAACAAATCAAATTTCGGGGACGGAAATGAGCAACCAATTATCAAATGCGTGCGTGCGTTACAGCACAAACACTTGTGTTCGCTGCTTGACGAGATCACTGTAACGCAGCGAGCGCCCTGTGCATGTGTACTGAGAAAATCTATGTTAGATTAGGCTACTGTTACTGTGTACCTTTTGCAGTATTTTATCAATTATATCCATCATGCGCAGCGATGGTCGAGGGAGAGGAAAGAGTCCGTGATCGCCTTCTTTGCTTCTTTTCTTTTTTGGAGGGTCGTGTTTGCAGCGCCGGCTATAAAGCACAGGGGCCAGGGGGGGAATGCCCCCCTAAACGCCCTTACTATAATGACGCTATAATGACGCTGCCCCCCAATTGTGAAATGTTAGATCCGGGCAAAAGTATGAACGCACGCGCCGCTCCAAAGACTCTTACTTTCGCATTACTTTCACATTAGAACGGTCAGTCCCAGTGCAAGATTTACGCACACGCAGGCGCAGCCGTGCGCACACACAATTCAATTCATTCAGTCGCGGTCTCTCACCGAATGATTTTCATCCGACACACGACTTCTCCAAACATATAACACAGACGCGGGGGCCGTCTTGCTGCAGACAAATCCATAGTCAGAGACAGGAATATTTGTGCCCTTTTAGCCATGTTTATAATGTTCTCTCACACGGAGCTAAGCAATAACGTGTGTACTAGTCCCACACTCGGCACCCTGCGTATAGGCTACTGTATGATGCAATTTTAACAACTGTGCGCTGCGCGATAAATGTAGGCTACAATCTACAAGCTCACAGAGCATAAGTGAGCTGCAGCACCTTCTAAAACTAGGTGAATTATACCGCGCAAATACTGCAGTGTAATATTTATTTTACAACGTGGACATCTAAATGACCAAAGCTCTGTGGTGAGCCACGTGCGTAATCTCCATATAGCCATGCATATGCGCAGCGTGTGCCGTGATGCAGACAGACAGATAAAGCAATGGCTTTACTGACATCCATAAAATAAAACTATAGGCTTAAATACATACAAAGATACCGGTAGTTATTACCAAAGTTTAGTGAAAGCTCAGTGGCTGCTGGCTGCAGCGCACACACTCTGCTCCCCTGGCTATTGGGTAATAACGTGGATGAAATTGGAATAGTCCAGCGTGCCCCGACAGTCACGTGCGCTTTTATTTTTTATTTTATCAGTTAATCATTAGCCGTTAATGTTGTCGATAACCGAAATTCTTAACGATTAACGGTTAACTGTTGGACATCCCTAATGTGGACAAAAACTTAAAAATCCTTGGTTTTGGGTCAGAGAGAATAAACTCATCAAATGGTGGTCTGTGGCTAAAATGCAGAATAAATAGTGGGCCCTGGTCTGAAAAAGTTTGAAAACCCACTGCTCTAAGCATTAGAGTGCTATCAGAGATGGAGCTTTAATATGAACGGAGGCGTGGGAGAGTGTCAAAGTCGTGCGTGTGGTATTATCAGCGGTGAGTGTGGTGAGTAAAGTCTGCGGTTCAATGCGGTTCCATGGAATAAAGTGCTGCGATGTTGACAACTGTAGACATTTTGTCGAATCAAAAGAGAGTACTTTTTTTTTCCAGAAAATAAAATGAACTGAAATAATAATGTCGCAGAAGTACGGAGGTTCAGGGTTAAAAACGAACCAACAAAACAATCACCGCTGTGTGCAGAAGACGTGAGAAAAAGGACCCGATGTTTGACTGCTGTCACGGCCATTCTGCCTGACGCTCCTCCATTTCTACAGAGCTTTACGTAAAAGTGCTGAGCCCACACACACGACCGTGTACGCACACACGCATGCACACAGAAGCACACTTTCGAAGGAGAGGATGAGCTGGGGAGTGTGGAGGAGGAGGTGTGACTAATCCTCTGTTCCTGAATTTGGAAAGACTGCAGGAGTGATGAGGAGAGAGGCTGGGGAAAAAAAATCACTCTGACCGGCAGGATTAACCAAGACGAGAGCTCACACACACACGCACGCACCCACACACGCACGCAGACACGCCTGCACATGCACAATGCACGCATAATAGGCATGCACGGGACGGTCTCAGAGCGGGTGTGTGTGGTGCATGGGTTTTGCCGTTGAACCATGCATGTACGCATGAGTGCATACAGGTTGGAGTCCACATTTACAGGATCCTGTGCGCTGAACTTTGGGTTGCATTCGTAGTACAGGTGCGTACACACGTACACGCACGCACACACACACACACACAAATGCCACACGAAGATGGCACATGACCGAAACACTACCACTCGGTGGCGAGCTTGTAGATCTGCTATTTTTCAATAGTTAAAACATAATGCTTAGAACACCAAAACGCGTTCAGTACCCTAAGGGTTAATGAAAAAATAAAAACACATTAGTTTCTGAGGCTCTAAATTATCTGAATGAACTTTATGTTTGTCCATGGATTTTGAGAGCTGCATGCTTTTAGCTTAAGTCAATGATCAATTTCTAATGACGGGAGCGATTACCATTTATATCTTGCCCACATTTGGAGTTAAATCCTGGCAAGTGAACTACACAACCCAAACCTAAATAGTAGTCTTACTCTTCTCCCAGGCTGGACACCAGAAACAAGTGTCACTCAAGCATAGTGACGTTCAGTGGCAGAACAAAGTTCTCACATTTTGCACTTCAGTGAAAGTAATAACACTGCAGTGTAAAAATAACATCATTTAATCCAATCTAAGATTGGACAGATTTAATTTTTCCAATTAGATTTCATTTTATTAGATTGGATAAACTAATTACATTATATGATTAAATTTGAAATTTATTTTTTGCTTTAATCCATGCACGCACGCACGCACACGCAAGCACGCACACGCAAGCACGCACACACACACACACACACACACACACACACACACACACACACACACACACACACACACACACACACACACACACACACAACACACACACACACACAGACACCAGCACACCGCAAACGCAACGTATTTGATTACCTAGACTTTTACCTAGACGTTTTTTTTAAAGTTGGTAACATCTTCGTAGTGATCACAGTATGTGGGAAGCAACAATGTGCTTCATGTACGTGTGCACACATGCGCGTGCACACACACAAACACAGAGACACTGAGAGAGAAAGAAAAATTCAAACACAGACAAATATAGGTTTGTACTCCCTATACACAGTATACAGTATATCTCTGCATCCTGCCTGCCTGCCGGCCTGCCTGCCTGTCTCTCTGCCTGCCTGCCTGCCTGCCTGCCTGTCTCTCTGCCTGCCTGCCTGCCTGCCTGCCTCCGTCTCTCTGCCTGCCTGCCTGCCTGCCTGCCTGCCTGCCTGCCTGCCTGTCTGCCTGCCTGCCTGCCTACCTGTCTCTCTGCCTGCCTGTCTGTCTGTCTGCCCCCCCATCGGCCCGTCTGTCTCTGCAGGACGTGCGTGGCATGGCGGCTGTGTGTCTGCTTCCTGCAGTCATCGCAGGAAAATGACATGGAAATGATCAAACTGTCACTTCCCTGTCACTCCTTTCAGCCTTTGATGTGTGATGGTTAGTGCGTATGTGCTACCGTGTGCGCCTGTGTGTGTGTGTGTGTGTGTGTTGTGGTGTGTGTGGTGTGTGTGTGTGTGTGTGTGTGTGTGGTGTGTGTGTGTGTGTGGTGTGTGTGTGTGTGTGTGTTGTGTGTGTGTGTGTGTGTGTGTGGTGTGCGCGCGTGCGGGTAGACCTAAGCATTAGTGAAATGCCAGCTGTATAATTAACATTTCTTCTACACGTATGCCGCATGGGGTAACCTAATTCCCGTGACATTTGCCATATAACTTAACATTTATGTAACTAATGTTGAACCTTTTCCTGCCTCCCTGCCTACACGGTAAAGATCAAAGCCATCACATGACAGCCTACAGAGCTTCTAATCTACAGAGAATGACACTGCTTTGTTTTCAACCTGTGGAGAAAAGAAAATGAGTGATTTATTACAGAGAGCCTTCCAGGTCGTCCCCCTATAGGTCAGTGGTTTTCAACATTTTTCATACCAGCTGCCCACTATTTATTCAGCATTTGAGCCACGGACCACCATTTGATGACATTTTAGCCCCACAGACCCCGAAAACTAAAGATTTGTTTTGTTTTTGTCCACAATACCAGGCTGGATTTGTGAAACAAAACAGGACACAGTAAATCAAAGTGACTGTTAATCTTCTACATTCTCTAGTTGTGTAGATTTGAGCTAATTCACATGACAAATATTTTAACTCTTGAGAGCGTAAACATGAAACCAAATGGACCTGCAAGGGTCCATTTGGTTTCATGTTTACGCTCTCAAAGATTTACATCTGGTTAACCAATTCTCCATTTAGCTGGGGACCACCTGGAATCCTCTCAGGGACCACTGGTGGTCCCCGGATCACCTGTTGAATTGGGGAATTGGTCACAGAATGGACCCTTGCATGACTTAACTGATATAAAGCCATACAAGCTGACTTAAGTCTGTCTCCCGTCGCTTGGAATGGAATTGTGGACAAAGTGTCAAATGGCAAAATATTCTTTAGTTTGGGGTCTGAGATGCTAATCTAATCAACGTGGTCTAATCACCAAGTAATGCGGTGAAACCATGTATTATTCCATTATTATGCACATGATTTGTCCTTTAGTGAAGTTTGTGTAGTGTGAGTAAAGTGAACATACGTGTAAGTTCACTTTATCAAAATGAGTTGATATCACTGGCGGAATATACTAGAGTATGTCTGAAATAAATGCCAGTGCTGTGATCAATACGTAAATATTAAATTAATGCTAAATGCTATTAAATAAAAGCATTAAGAATTCTATAAGTTAAACTGAACAACCAATGTCAACATGCTATATGATTCCCTGTTTTCACATTGGTGGAAAAAAGAAAAGAAAAAATGATTCTCCATTCGCCATTTTCATATTATTTCAAGTAGTATTTCTGGCATTAGTCCTTTAAAATCCAGGGAGCATGTGGGGAAAAAAAGCAATCTCTATATACAATCTGTAGCTAAAACAATCTCTAAGTACAATCTCTAATAATAAAACATGAACCTTGGTTGATAAAAGCAAAAACAAAGTTGTCTTAATGTGTTAAACATGTGTCTAGACAGTGGGATGGTCTCAGAGGAGATCATGTCTGCTGTTCTCATTTTAAAAAAGAAAGAAAGAAAAAGAAATAAAGAAACACGAGTAGAGACGTTTCAACGTTTCAGCGCGACAGAGGACAACAATTTGTATTAGGTAAAAAAAAAGAAAAAGAAAAAAGAAAAAAAAGAAAACTATTTTACATTCTGAAATTAATCTTTTCCTGTATTTTCCCAGCACGCATCATTCTCAACCCCATCTGCTAGAGTATATAACCCTGTGGGTTTGGTTTTCCATTGCCTGGCCAACCAATACATTAAAAGATGATTATATCTGCAGAAATGCATTAAAAATAAAAGTATACTGTAGAGGTATACACAGAGGACAGTATACTGTCCTCTGTGGGAGTTATGCTTAGATTTAAACTGACACGCCATGATTAAGTATCAGAGTTATGACAGTTGTGTTAGAGTCAAATTAAAACAATTCTACTACTAAAAATGCACTTCATTAAAGCACAGGGGAGCGAATGCAGTCCCCGTTTTTTTGTTTGCTTATGCAGTTTAGAGCACTTTGTTCTAAACAGCACTTTGTTTCTCCTCCCCAAAAAATTCAGAATGAATTGAGTAGAAATGTTTCCATGTGAACAATTTACTCTAGTTTGCATTTGTCAACAAAGTTGTCAGCATATATAGTCTTAGTTTTAGTCCGCGTAGCTTCGTTTTAATTAATCTTCGAATCTTCAGTGACTCGTGGACGAAAGGGCAACCAGTGACTCCGGTTCAATTAATTCCACTTGTACAGTTGTGGACTCGTCAGGAGTGCGGCTGATATCAATATTCATATAGTCTCCCATGTAAACCCATACTGTATGTAAAGTATGGCCATATAGCCCATCATGGCCACACTGTGTGGACGTCATCACTTCAAAAACCCAAACCCACTCACATTCACAAACCTTGTGCGCACTTACAGTACATTCACTACCCCACGCTCACTCATAGTTACGCGTATGCCTCCTCAAATCACACGTGGTGTGTGTGTGTGTGTGTGTGTGTGTGTGTGTGTGTGTGTGTGTGTGTGTGTGTGTGTGTGTGTGTGTGTGTGTGTGTACAGGAGGCAACCCAGGGTGCCGGCATGCACGCGGCTGTTAACTGGAGCTGTCAGTTCCATACAATCGCGTTCACCTGGAAGAGCTGAAGTGGCTAAATTAATTCCTTTCTCTCATGCTCCTTGATTTTCTTCCTTTGTCTGGCTTAATGAATGCACACAGTGTGAGGCCGTGTGAGTGCAGGCGAACGCAATGCACATGCAACGCATGTGCGCACACAGTGTGAGGCCGTGTGACACACACACACACACACACACACACACACACACACCCACACACACACACACACACACACACACACACAGCCAGGGGACAGCCCTAAAGAAACCCAGGGGAATAGTTATTCCCACAAGCTATTCTTTCACATAATCACACACACGCACGCAAATGCATGTGCACGCCCACGCCCGTACACGCACACACCACACACACACACACACACACACACACACACACACACACAAACACACACACACACACACACACACACACACACACACACACACACACACACACACACACACACACACACACAACACACACACACCCTCATTACACTTAATTACCATATTATCAGCCTGCGGACTGGAGCCCCGTAATAACAGCATCAGTCATTTGACAAGCTTTTCCTATACGTTCCTGCCTCCGGTTGGCCGTCCCGCCATCTCTGTTCCCAAGGCGACCAGATTAGAAGATATTATTATCCAATCCCGATTGGATGTTTCCATTTCTATACGCTTACTGAGCTCTAACAGGTGCTCTCTCCCTCTCTCCCTCTCTGTCTCTCTCATCCCAGCGATTGCTTCACGAGGTGTGCAGGCAGAACAAACGAAGGTAGACGTTATATTGCCTAAAAATAAATAAATAAATAAATTAAACGAATAAACTGTAGGGGAGAAAAAAACAAGCCATGTGTGAGCAGATGGTGGAGCGTTTTAAAAGTGACAGGGTGGTGCTTTAGGGTGGTGTAAATTGGCAGAGAGAATTGTGCGACCGCAAAGGAGTGTTATACACAGTCTAGTCTGAGCTGTGCTAATTTGTTCGTTTCATCACCTCAGAGAGGATACAAATGTAACCAAACTACAATTTCACGTTCCGAATCACAGCACTCCACGGCGCAAATAGGAAGGGAAGGAAATATCGTATTTTGAGCATATAACAAAAACCTGCATATGCGTATAACAAAACCTGCGAGTGCAGGTTTTGTTTTTTTTGTATTGTGTTTCTTAATTCTTAATTTTCTGAAGCAAACATGACTGCTCACAATGTTTGTAGATACCAAGTGGCTTGGAAACAGCACATGTGGCAAGCTACCGGTACAAGGAATGGTCTAAAAAAATTAAAAAGTGGTACCCCCTTGGACCCCTTTTGACAGCAAGTACTTCTTTGACCATTCCTGATGCTGGGAGTGGAACTGCCAGGCTGTTCAGAAATCATTTCAGAACACAATTCTGCAGAAATTATTATGCTGCTTAATTAACAACTTGCTTGGCACATACTGTAGTTGCGTCAAGTAAGTTGTACTGTTGTGTTAAAGAAGTGTTGTCGTCCTTGATGGTGTTGTAACAATAAGCTGTGTGCTGCGGTAGGGTAGAGCAGGGGTT
Organism: Benthosema pterotum; assembly: GCA_039105355.1. Classification (NCBI taxonomy): domain Eukaryota; kingdom Metazoa; phylum Chordata; class Actinopteri; order Myctophiformes; family Myctophidae; genus Benthosema; species Benthosema pterotum. The sequence continues at coordinate 20,274,617 of CM076977.1, forward strand.
TTCAACCGGTGGTCTGGGGACCACTAGTGGTCACTAGTGGTTAGCCAGATGCAACTCTTTGAGAGGGTATTTTAACCCTCTCAAGAGTTAAAATATTCATCATCTGAATTAGCCCAAGTCTACACTAGAGAATGTGGAAGATTAATGGTCATTTTGATCTCTAGGTTTGACTGTTTTGTTTCCCAAATCCAGCCTGGAATTGTGGGCAAAAGCAAAAGCAATCTTTAGTTTTGGGGTCTGTGGGGCTAAAATTCCATCAAATGGTGGTCCATGGCTCAAATTCTGAATAAAGAGTGGGCCCTGATATGAAAAATGTTGAAAACCACTGGGGTAGAGAAACAGCTCGGTGTGGAAAGGGCCGTGGCGTGCAGCCCTATACACGCTGCTTTTGGAACCCACGCTCCTCTTCCTCCCAGTTAAACTCCACAGGCCAGTGACCAGGCCAGGGGACTCTGGATGTTACGCGACAAACGGTGACCGCATGACCGTATCTTTAAAAGTTCTAGCAGAGACTGTGAGGCAGGTCAACGACTGTACGAACTCTTACGGAGCGGCAGCTGCCGGCAAATGGCGACGATAGCAGGCAAAGAGGCGATGGTCGAAAAAGTGAATATAATTCTTCTCATTGTCGATGTCGTCTAGTGATAGTGGGCGATTGGGGAATAGCCAATGAAATTCCAGCCGCTGTGTTAAAGCGCACTGTGTGAGGCGGGTCAATGATTCAAAGCTTTGGAGAGGTGAGTCAACTTGATGCTGCAGCTGTGCTGCCGGAGGCACTTTGATGAAGTATCTGTATTTATTCTGTCCGGTTGCTGTTAGCGCTGGATACAAACCCACAGATACACACAGGAGGGTGACCCAGGCTCGCTCACGCGCGCGCGCACGCACGCACGCACGCACGCACGCACGCACGCACGCACGCACGCACGCACGCACGCACGCACGCACGCACGCACGCACACACACACACACACACACACACGCACACACACACAAACAAACTCGTTTGAGGAGGAGCGGCAGGGTTGTTTACTGCCACAGGCATCCCACTCACAGTTTACATTTACATGCATAACAACCAGAGGTGGAAAGTAACCTACTACTGTACATTACTTAAGCACAATTGTAAGATGTTCCAGTTTTCAGTACTTTACTTCCATTACGGAGCTATGTCCGTCCATTGCACAAAACAGAGCATGAAAAAGCTGCAATACGTAAAGTGCAGCATAGAGTAGACTGAATACACAAGTGGAACAGAGTACACTACAATATATGCCCTGGGGCTCTGAATCTTCTGGACACCCGGGTGTACGTGTGTGGGCCCTCCGGGGTGCACCGCTCACTTTAAACAGGTGTGATTTTTAACCCGCACAAAAGCCCTATTTGCACAGGATTAGTGTTCTCCCAGGACCTCAGGTGATAGTGGAATAATCACGGAGGACGTCTGTGCTTTTAATCCCGTGCAAATCGACCATGTCAGTGATTTGGGCTGTAATAATTTCAGGCCAAATTACCTACCATAATTCAGAAAACAGGGGTAATACGAATCCTTTGAAGTGTGGAACACTTCACAGGAGAGAGAGAGAGAGAGAGAGAGAGAGAGAGAGAGAGAGAGAGAGAGAGAGAGAGAGTGCTTCTCAAACTTTTTCATGTCAAGGACCCCAAATTGACGCTGATGAGACTGCAGACCCCCCTAAGTATTTATTTATATTCAATTCACCATTATGAAATATACAGGTAGTATCTATGTACTCTATGGCCCACCCATGTAGCTATTGTGTCTGTGTCTCTTTTATGCCCATATATGGGGTCAATAACAGATGCCAGAACACCATTGTGGTGCCAGAACAGGTACATCTGTGGAGGATGATCAGCTGTGATCAATCGCCTAATCTGAGCCCTGCCCGGAGACCGGCTTTTGTGCCGATTCTGGACAAACCATGTGGAAAATTAGTTTCCCACCCTCAAGAGTGAATTTATTGTTCATCAGCATTTGTTAATTTAGAGAATGTACACCAATTGTTTGCCTGTTATCTCTCCTAATGCTACCAATCAATACAGCATGGTATTGTGGACAAAACCTTATCCAATGATAACCAAATTGTCTGTCTCTCTGTGCTGCAGGGTACAAATATTGCTTGTCCAAGCCTGTACACCCCCCCCCCCAACACACACACACACACACACACACACACACACACACACACACACACACACACACACACACACACACACACACACACACACACACACACACACAAACAGTGCAAACATGCACATCTATTTTGATGATTAAAATCATAGGAGGCAGTATAGGGTTCAGTTATGAAGTCCATTATCTGTAAAGATCCTGGGCAATTTTTATTATAGGGCTGCCATCAAAATTTGAGTTATTGGAGCTTAGAGGAGCTAAGCTACTACTCAGTAAGCTTCTCTGGGCAGCTAGAAAATGCCTTTTGTTCAATTGCAGTCACGAAGATCAGTGAACAGGGGTATAGAGAAATCTACAGAGATCTTCCAAAGGAAAGACTCAGCGCTGATTTAAAAGATAGAGAAAATAACTTGAATAATGAATGAATATTTTCGGCTCATAGATTGCTTGCCCAGTCTGATTTATAAAGGAAGTGATTTGTTGGATTGGAAAGCCCAATAGCTGTACTCTGAAATTTGCCTTTTGATGTGCCAAGTGTGTGTTGTGTGTACTGTACAGTACATATTTTAATATCTAGTTGTTGTTGTATCCATTGTATTGTATTGTGATTTTCATTTAAACCTTTCTGTATTGTTCTGCCTAAATTGCATGCAATTATGGAATCTTTATGTAAAAAAAAAAAAAACTATAACATATCAAAAAAGGATATGACAGTATGCATGCACGCACACACACACACACACACACACACACACACACACACACACGCACGCACGCACACACACGCACACACACACGCACGCACGCACGCACGCACAAACGCACACGCATATGCACACTAAAGGTCAATGCCCATTCGTGTGAAAATTTAAGTGGTCCAGGAACTGAGGTGAAGTGAGGACAGGCAGAAAAAGTGCCAAAAAAGGGAACATCAGTATAATTATATATATGTGAGACAGACAGCATCCCAGCTAAGTGGCGGCGTATCCTGATCCCCATCTGAATTCAATGCTACCAACCTGCTTTAGCAGACCACCAACCAAAAGGCTGAAGTAATTTATCGCAAAAGGTTCAACCACTCATGACGCATCACGATTGTAGATGTAGCCATTTTGACAATTGCTCGCCTGCTGCTTGTGTGTGTCCCCACCGCTAAGTGATGCAGCTTGCTAAAACCTCATTTATTTGAAGGAAGCATGAGCAGTTCAGGGCTCTACCCAGGTTGGCGGAGGGAGAGTAGCCTCCCATGGCACAGGGCGAAAAGAGGTTACACAAATGGTGGGTTTGAAAATGAAAATAACCTCCTTTTTGTGAAAGCGTTAACTCAACTGTCACTATCACTGCCATCTATTGGCTGAATTAATTATTATTAGTGAGCTAACCTCTTGCCAACCATGCTGTGCCGATCACTGCAAGGGGGGCTTTAAACAAAACAAACAAAAATGGTGGAGTGCATAGTTTCCAGTAAGTTTACCATCTAATCTGTCATTTGGGTCACAGCTAAAAACAAGTTAAGGAACACCTGCTCTAGAGTATAGTGTGAAAACGGTGATAATGCTCATCTATCATGACATGCTCAAAAATATGGGATGCCTTTTTTGGAAACTAACGTTTGGTAAAATAATAATAATAAAGAGTTCTGTGTCAACGAAGGCAAGGGGGAGCTGATAATGCAAGTGACCACCGTGACAGTGGAATTACACGCCTGTAGCGACACTAAATCGTACATGGAAATTTGACCTTGTGTGTTTGTTTTTTCTTTCATGGACACCAGTGGACAAATATTGTTACTCGCTAATTACAAACATGTTCTTTGGAGAAATTAGTAGTATACACGTATGATTGTCTCTGTCGGGGTGGAAATCACGTTTGTCCCAAGGACTTGCTTTTCAGAACTCCAAACAAGCTTGCGCATGACCCTGTGGCGTGCACAATACATTTTTGAGGGGCAAATGGTACGTGGAGCTGCCGGCTGCCCTAAAGTATATATAAGCAATGAATCTCAGAATTTTAATTACCTTTTTATTTAGTCATTTTTCTAAGACTGTTCCATTATTAGATCACTTCCTGTATCTAGTATCTATGACAACCACAGGAGCTGAAAATTACAAACCTTTCAATCGGAACTGATTGATTTCACCATGGGCTACATACTGTACTGTACAAAACAAAAAATAAATTAAAATGAAGTGTACATTAAACTAGTTTTTAAAAGGGCACTGTCCACAGAGCCCAGGTGCAGGTGTGCTGGTCTGTCAATTTCCTGAATCAAATGAGTTGATTAATAATAATTTAATAATTGATTGTTATAGATTTAATCGATTTGTTGTTGCAGGCTTAAAAAAATGTGAGCACAGACGCACACATACACGTGCGCACAGTCTCACATGTGCATTCAAACAGACTTCACATGGAAGGTCTAAACCCATATTTTTGTTCTGTCATTTCCATGGAAACAGAATAGTTCTATCCGTGGAGGCAGGTCGACATGGCTGAGTATACTAATACCCACGCATGGACACGCAAGCAAGCAAGCACGCACACAAACATTCATAAGCTCATTTCATAGAACGCTGATACAGTATAAAAAAGAAGTCCTTTTTCCTTAATTCAATATCGAGCTTGTTTGAGAGAGAGAGAGAAAGAGAGAGATGGAGAGAGGTACAGAGAGAGATACAGAGAGAGAAAATTTGATCAGCTAAATTGTGTTTTGCGGTACACTAATCTCTCAAGAACAGACACAGCGCTGCGTTGCTGAATCTGTCGGGACTCGGCAGGGCATTCAGGACACAATGTTAAGGCCACTATTGTTAATATGTTCTTTTGGGAGTGCAGTGTCGCCATCATTGCACTAAACATTTTATGACAAGGCTTGAGAACGGCTGTACCTAGTTGACAGTTGATTTAACACACTGGATATACTGGGTGTGAGATGATGTGAGAACGCAAACAATGCCAATCATTCTAATCTTTAATTATGAGGAGAGCATGTCTCAACACTCCAGAGGAGTGGCATCCGTGGCTCACAGTAAAAACCTCTTTGGTTCCTTAACAACAATGGAAGTGAACACAGCGATAAACGACAACAAGGGGCGGCCGCTATCTGATCTCATAAACGGCTCCGCTTTTACACACAGCTTCTCCTAATAATACTTAAGGCCTTATTGTTATCATCTATATGCCTCCATGGGGCACAATGGGCAATCAGGTCGGGTAGGACTTAGGAGACTTAAAGGACCACCTCACCGCTTTCCAATGTATCTTCTTATAATTGGTCTTCACTAATGTACATGATGAAATACCACTATTTTTTTCTACTCAGTCTGTGTCTCACAGTCTGTGTATCACAGGAGGGCTGTGAGCAGTTCAGAAATCTATCCTCCAATGACATCATCGATGGGGAATCCATTTTTTTTTTCCAAAAACATATGCTGAAAAATCTGCTGAATGATGTTGTCATTGGAGGGCGAGTTTGTGATCTGCCCACAGCCCACCTGTGAGACACAGACTGAGCAGAAAAAAATAGTGGTATTTTATCATGTACATTAGTGAGGATCTATTATATGAAGATACATTGAAAAGTGGTGAAGTAGACCTTTAATTTTCACACCACAGGGTCAAGATGGTTTTAGTGCATGTCCCTGCGGTGTGGTATGTTTGTTGCACGTTGACGTGCGTCATCCCAAGCCTTTCAAGACCATTTTAGTGTTAAAACACGCCACCATTTGGATCCGCGGAGTCACACGTTGACCCTTTGGTGTGAAAAGGTGCTTCAGAAGACAGGTCTAAATGGCATGACGTCCAGGGGATATACAGTAGAGGGACCACTCTGGATAAAGACAGAAGAATGTTCCTGGTGCTCTTTCTGACATTCAGTTTGACCGCTGTGTTCGATTTATACACTCAATCTGTTCCCCTGAAGGAAGAACACCAGCCCACACCTCCCTCCTCCCCTCTCTCCTCCTCTGCCAACCGCAAATTTAATTAAATGACGAGCCATTTCCTTTGTATAATCCTGATGCAAAAAAAGTAACCAGTGCTATGCCACTAATGCAAAAATAGATATCATTTAACAACTGCAAAGCATGACCAGCACACATACGGTTTACCACATAACACGACATGTTATTTATCAACAGCCATTAATCCGGAGAACAAATAGAGTGTTTAAGATTGCTCCGACGTGCGACGCCACCGGCGAAAGACTCGGTGCATAAGCCTGGCGGTCGGAGCCCGTCCTCCTCCGTCTGACGGCAAAAAGCAGTTTTTTCCGACTTGTCACCAGCTGCATTTCATGTCATGAAAGGTGCTATACAAATACTGTTCACTAGTTTTGTGAACAGTATTGTTCAGGGTATGGGAACAACGATTTCCACAGGCCAATCCCTGTGGGATTACACCTGCCATCAGACCAACAGGTCGAAGCAACGGTCGCAGTGGTAGTGCGACCGACTACCACTGGAACTGCGCTGCTCCCTTGAGCAAGACTCTGACCCCCTAGTTGCTCCTAATAAGCAGGTTGGTGCCTTGCATGGTTTCCTGTGCCATTGGTGTGTGCATAGGTGAATGTAATGCACAATCTATGTAAAGTGACCTTGGATAAAGGCATTTATCATGTCGAGACATTATGTGTGAAAAGACAATAAGGCAGGGACGAAGGGGGACAGAAACCGTGGGATAAGGACAGGGACCATAATATAGGATAAAGCCAATATACATAAGGACAGGGGTGGCGTTTGCTCTTTCTGACATTCACGGTGCCCGCTACATGGGTTCCACTTACAGACTCGATCTGTCAAGAAGACATAATTAAGCGAAACGATAAGTGGGAAAGGAAATGAGACAGACGGACTGAGCACCACGGCACAGGGACTGTGGGAAACAGACAATATGGTTGAAACCATGAGATGAAGACAATACGATAGAGACCATGACTGAAGACAATAGGATTGACACCATGGAGAACAATGACAATGTAGGACAAAAAACATGGGGAAAAATGGTAACATGTCATTGGTTCAACCTCCTGTTACAGTAGTTCGACCATCACTGACCCTATAGGTTTGATGTTTTACAGGGGCTGTAGCCTGAACAACCACTCGGATAATTATTTTCCATATTATTTTCTCAGTGTGCTATTTAGCTGCGGTACCAGAAGTGCCCACAAAAACAGCCCCCTCCCCTCCCTCCTTAGTGAGTCAATAGGGACTTTAAGCTCCCCAATTTTCAGAACCGCAACCCGTACAGGAAGAACGGCTGCTCTGACGCAATCACCGTAGCTGTCAGGCATCCGTAACGGCGACGGGTTACCATGGTGACGCATCTATGCAGCCTGTGTCAGTTCTGCTGTAGTAGGTGCAGCTGCTACGGCAAGCAGGTTTATCTATCGAGCACGGATCGAGTTCCTGTTGCTGTACTAGAGACTCGCCGTCCTACAGCTTAAAGTCCCTAATGACACACAAACGTGTATGCGGTGGCTGCGAGTGTAAAGTTCGAGCCAGAGCCTTCTAGTGGGAGAGTTAGGATATTGAGGGGCCAGTAACCAGAGCGGAGCGCCTCTCTGAGTGCAAACTGCAGTTGGGAATACGTTGTTTTCAACTGTTGTAAAGTAACGTTCAGTCACGAATACAGTCTCAGGAATGTTTATTTATTTATTTATTATATTATTATTATTAATATTAATTTATTTAGGGGTCAGAAACTGAACCCCTAAGAGTCGCTATGGACGCCAAGAAGTCACATGGGTGTTGGGGGCGCGCTTCACGTGAGGTAATATCACCCCTAGCGACTTCTAGGGTCTTTTCAAAGAGCCACTACCTACTTCCTTTACTGGGGAGTTGGCAATACTGATTCCTTGTGTTCTTTCTGACATTCAGTTGGACCGCTGTGCTTGACTCACACCCTCAATCTGTTCCCTGAAGGAAGAACACCAGCCCACACCTTCCTCCTCTGTGCAAAACAAAACACACACTGTGTTCACAGTTCAAACGTATAATGAAAAAAATAGGAGCTGCAACTTTCTATGTAAATGAACAGGAAATGTCTACAGGTTTATACGCCTAGCGTGCAAAGAGAATAATAATGAGAGGATAAGAAATAACGGTGGATGGGTGTGACCACGGTCTGCCTATTTGTGTGTCTCGCGCACACACACACACACACACACACACACACACACACACACACACACACACACACACACACACACACACACACACACACACACACACACACACACACACACACACACACACACACACACACACACACACACACACGCAACATGTCCACACGTGCACATACACACATGCACAAACACACATTGGGATCACCTGCAAAAGGGTTGTCCCACTGTGCTGAAAAAAAAAAATCTCATTGGCCGTGGAATCGAGACAACGTGAACGAACGATGCACTCTGGCCGAACAGAGCCATAAAACAACTTTGGCGTGTCCCTCTTAGAGTGTAGTACATAAATAACAAAACAAGATGAAGTAGTTACAGTCTCAGTGAAAAGGAATTGAAGCCCTGAAGCCTATATATCCTTGATCCACAAGTATCAATAAACAACATTTCTGGAAGCAAACAAAACAAATGCCAGATGGCGATAAACACGGACATGCATAAACAAGAAATATTATACCACGTCTAAAAAGAACCCTGCCGAATTGTATAACGATTGCTTTTTAAAAGTATTTTTAACTGGTGAAAATTGTGATTTTGTTCAGCGTTCTGGTTGTTTGGGTGTAATTGACGTCATAAAACCATCTAAAGGAAGAAAAAAAAAAGGAAGAAATCAAAATGAAAATGAAGGTCATGAAAGCTTTAATTGCCCTATCGGTGAATTTGCATGGCCTAGTGCTCATGGGTATTAAAAACGGTAACACGGGAGACAAGATGCAGACAGTGATTAGGACCAGGCACAGAGATATAACCGCTCTAACGAGCACAGCTTTGTCCTTAGAGCGCCGCACGCGTTCCAAGAAATGACAGCGCTGTGTTTGATGTGACGCTGGTTGAATTTACAGCGTTACATATCTTTATCACACATCCTGCACACTTAATGGGCACAGTGGATAACGAACTCACACACACGCACACAGACACGCACGCATGCGCACACACACACTTCATGAGTGAGTGGGTCTAATGCTGTGTGTGTGGGTGGGTGCGCGCGCACATGTGTGCGTGCAAGCGTCAGGCAGAAGCTGTAGCACCTGTTATTAATTACAAATTTCAAAGAGGAAAAAAAGAGGAAATATAGACAAAGGTGGGAGTGTCTGTGTGTGTGTGTGTGTGTGTGTGTGTGTGTGTGTGTGTGTGTGTGTGTGTGTGTGTGTGTGTGTGTGTGTGTGTGTGTGTGTGTGTGTGTGTGCGTGCGTGTGTGTTTATTCTCTGGGTGTATCCAGTTGATTGGCCTGTTGAAACAAGCCCTGTGATAGCTCTCGCATATGCTACAAAGAATCACAATCAGCAACGTATGTATCTCTCTCTCTCTCTCTCTCTCTCTCTCTCTCTCTCTCTCTCTCTCTCTCTCTCTCTCTCTCTCTCTCTGTCTCCCTCTCTCTCTCTCTCTGTCTGTCTCCCTCTCTCTCCCCCTGGTAAAGACATTTTGTTAACTTAGAACTCTTGTTGAGGGGAGACAAAAATATACATTTCTTTTTGTATTTCTGTCTCTCCCTCCACACACCACATCCACTTCATTATCTCCAGGGTGTGTCAGTAACACTTCATGTCTCCTCATCCCATGTTGGAGCACCAATCCTCCTGCACGGGCTGCATTAATATTAATTATAGCACTCACAATGAGCATTATGGCTGCTGCCATACTACAGGGACGTGCCCACACACAGACGCACAGACATAGAGGCTCTCTTGTGAGCTTGCAGATCTGTTTCTGTCATACGGTCCTTGCCCCTGGAGCAACCGAATCTCTCTGATCACGAGTAAAATATAAATGCTTCCGTCATACAGTCAGGAGCAATGAAAGCTCTGATCATGAGTAAGCGAAAGTGACTCCTCTCCAGTTCTGTTACATCTATACCAGGGATGTCAAACTCAAATCCACAGTGGGCCAAAAAGAAAAAAAAAAAAAAAAGAAAAAAGTTTTTCAGAGGACGTCCTCGTTAACAGCACAAAAGTAATTTTCCATGCAAAGACAGAAAGAACTGCATGCATAAAAATGAAAAATTCATTATTGAACCTCAATTCCCTGTTCTATGATCCTCACCAAGCACTGCTTTCGGAGTAAAATGAGCAAGTAAAATCGAAGCATTTGCATTAATGTCTTATCATGGTGTGTCCAATAAACCAGAGGGACAGTTCTAATGCTAACTGCACCCAAAAAAATGAACGATCAAAAACAACCTAACTTCAACCAAACATTTGGTAGAAAAAAAAAAAAAAAAAAAAACACCAACTGGGTCTTTGGTCCATTTGACCAAATAATATGTGTTATTATATTTGACCGAATGTATTATTAATGTATTGTAGGTTACATTAATAATGTAATTTCAAGGGTCAAAATAACCCAAGTACCAGTTGATTTTACCTAAGATATTAGGTTACATCAATAACCAATTTTGAAGGTCAAAATAATCCAACTGCCAATGTTGATTTTTCCCATAGTCTTCAGTTAACCTATTTTTTCATGCATGCATATAAAACATGGTAAAAAGCAGGAATGTATCCCCGTTACAATACACTAGACCCCTGGGAGATGGATTGCTGAGGTGGAGCGCCACATCTACCATCAGCTCCCAGTACAACTTGCCACATCCAAGCAGTGCTACTCATACACTGAGTTGGCGGTGCCCAGAATCGAACCCCTGACCTTGAAAATGACAAAGTTAACCAAAATAAAACAACCCAACAAATGGTTGGAGTGTAACCATGTTGGACCGAATACTTAGGTTTGTGTTTTGTTAGGTTACTTGCTAGGTTGTTTTCTATCCAACAAGTAACAGAACACAAACCTATGTATTCAGTTACAATTTTGACCAATGAGTTTTTTGTGTGCTGAATAAAATTAATTCACAGGCCTGATTTGCCCCCCCGGGCCTATGTTTGACATATATGATCTACTGTATATGGTCGTGCAAATTCACCCCAAAACAAACACAAATCAACCACGCATACAATATATAGTGTGTTGCTTAGCATAAAAGGAAAGACTACTGCCATACTAACACAAAAAAGCGGGGCAATCTGGGCAACTTTTTACGATGGAGAGGACCACTGTATCTCCACACTCACTCCAAAAGGTATCACACTGCATATTTACATATCTCTTTCCTCACCCCCCCCCCCCCCACACACACACACACAGCCCCCAGGCCACAAAGGGAAGTGCTCTTATCGTCCGTTCTGAGCGTGTGTGTGTGTGTGTGTGTGTGTGTGTGTGTGTGTGTGTGTGTGTGTGTGTGTGTGTGTGTGTGTGTGTGTGTGTGTGTGTGTGTGTGTGTGTGTGTGCGTGTGTGTACACCAGACCATCCATCACGGCGCTGCACAGCCCGCGGGGTTACGCTCTGCGCAGCAGATTGAGATGCCAGATAACAGGGAAACGTAATGGAGTGTCAACGCCTACGGTTTGACGCCTCGCGGCCCGGGGAAACGACCAGAGGTGAATAGACAGTCATTTTCAAACGGCCCTGCTGGCCACTAGGGGTGTGCCCATATATCCGCCCAGCGTGGCCAGTGCCAAGCAGGGAGGCGTTTTTTTTTTTGGTCACCACGTCACATGGCTTCCCCGTTACTCGCTTCACTGGCAGTTGAATGTTGGATCATGTAGGCTATAGCCAAGAATGCCATCTGGTGTAAAGTTTCTATAGAAATGGAAAAAAAACATGTCGAGACACATCCTTGGCACTGAATGAGTTGAGTGAGTGATGGCCATATAAGGTCATAACAGCAAGGTTCACTTCAAACTCTTCTATGCTGACACCAAAACCCATTCAATTCTTTGACTCAAAGGTAATGTAAGGTAATGGAATCCTCAACAGAGAGAGAGAGCTCAGTTTTCAGAATAATAAGACATTGTGTGTGTTTATTTGGAGTAGACTGTACCTGTATGAGCTTGTACACATGCACATGTGGCGTGTGTGTGTGTGTGTGTGTGTGTGTGTGTGTGTGTGTGTGTGTGTGTGTGTGTGTGTGTGTGTGTGTGTGTGTGTGTGTGTGTGTGTGTGTGTGTGCGTGCGTGCGTGCATATACTGTATACCATCACATTCCTTCCCAGATGCTGCTGCAGTTATTAAATGATGCATTTCACTCTCTGTTGGCACACACATGCCCACACAGCGCACACACACACGCACACACACATGGATGAGCACATGGCATGCACACATAAATGATAAATCTTGAGATACTGCTCTATAGGAATGAACAAGAGAATGATATACGAGAGAGAGAGAGAGAGAGAGAGAGAGAGAGAGAGAGAGAGAGAGAGAGAGAGAGAGAGAGAGAGAGAGAGAGAGAGAGAGAGAGTTGTTGCATCTTGTTTCTACAGTATCTCTGTCTGCTTTCCCCAGTCTGTTACTGACTGTCTCTGTCACTGTTTCTGTCTCATGTCTAATCATGGGTGCAACGGCATTATTAGTAACAGCATGCGATAACAAGATTACATTTATTGGTAACGGAGTAACCTAACAAGTTTTTTTTTGCAATTTAGTAGTTATTTAGTTACATTTAATCTGATTACTATAGTTTGTCCCTATTCATTTTCTTGCAAGATTTAAAAAGAATAAAGCCCTGACACTGCCTTTTGTCTATTCCTCTTTCTGTAAGTGAAGCTTCTCTACTACAGTGTCGTAGACACTGTAGTAGAGAAGCTTTTATTTTGAAGAGGAATAAAGAGGAAGTCTGCTTCGGTTGTGCCGTGCTAGTTAGCCCTACTCTATGTGCTAGCCTGGTTAGTGCTGTGACGCTGCTGTACCGACAGGCTAAAAGCATGCTCTTGGGATATCGTAAAAAACTTGTTGTTGTTTGTTGTTGTTGTAACAACAACAACAAATTACTTAAACATGGTAGATTGTCTGTCTGTGGTTGCATCTTTAGGTGAGTATGAACAGGTTAAAATTCTTTAGGTGAGTATGAACAGGTTTAAATTCTACACTACTACCACAGTCTGTTTATGTCAGTAACTGCGAGGATGGACGCAGTGCCTTGTTTTGTATACTGTCTAATTCATATGTGGCTAATGAGGGTCCACATCAGTTGTGAACCCACGTTCACAAACTGCTGCTGTTGTTGTTGTTGTGTTGTTGTTGTTGTTGTTGTGTCCTCCGAGTGGTTGGAGCACAATGTGTACGGCATAATGTTATCTGTACAATGTCTCTGACATAATTTCCAGTAGTTCATATGTGGGTGTCGTGGTATCACCATTGTGATCTCATGAGGAGGAGGACTTGGTGGTGGTGGTTTTCATGTGCCGTGGTGAGCTAAGTGGAGTGTGCATCAAGCACTGGTAATATAAGATAACCAACTTGTTCATACATTAAAAATAGAAATAATGAAAATAATAATTGTTGAGTAACAGAAAATAACAGAAAATAATCTATTGTTATTTTTATACAAAGTAATTTGTAACTTAACGAGATTACTTTATGGGAATTAGTCCAATAACTTAACAAGACTACTTTAGAAAGTAGCAATGCCCATCACTGCTCATGTCTACACATGCTTCAGTCCATCCATCCATTCATTATTATTATCATTGTCTAATCACAATTGTGTTGAATAATCGTCAAAATAATATCTGTGTCACTTCTTGACACGTAGGCATGTACTAAATATCTTAACTATATCCAGCTATATCCACATTTTTTTATTATAATTAAATATGTCTGTAATTTCTTCATATAATTAAGTTAATCACATAGCCTGAGATTCTCTTTTTATATTTAAAAACAAATCAATCTTTAATCACAATTGCTATTAGGCCTGGGATCCGATGGCAATTCTGACGGAGCATTAGTCTGACACGCAGGAACAATGGTCCACAGCCGTCCATTATGTTCTCAGAGTGTTTGATTATCGCATCGATAACATTTTGCATCAACAGAATCATCCACAAGTGTGTTTATTCATTATTTGCCATAGCAACGAGCCCATTAACCACTTAAAGGCAGGCAGGTAAGTGATTTATTTTTAGCCAATCAAAACATTACTATGGGGAAGAGGAGCCATGTTTTAAATACAGTACAGCAACCCTGTGCTTAATAACAACACATTAGATGAGCTCTGTCTGTATTGTGGTGCACAAGTACAGACAGAGCTCTTCAACAATATAATGTGTTGTTATTAAGCACAGGATTGCTGTGGTGTATTTAAAACACGGCTCCTCTTCTGGATAGGAAGCCAATTAGTGCGTAACATCGTTACCATGGAGACATAGGTGCTAATAATAACAGACAGCCACACTGCGGGCGAGAAAACGCATGCAATTCAATTCAATTCATGCCCACACATACGCCCACGCACACACGTGCGCACGCACGTCGCACAGGCTATAACTCATACCACCTACACACATAGAAAGAGAGTTTCTTCGACATTATCCTTCTGTCTCTCTGGTAACAGCCGGGAATCGAACCCCAGTCCTCCCGCGTTGTGGAAAACGAAAGCTAACATCTGAACCGTTATTCCAAGGGGATGTGCAGTATCTCTGTAATATGACTCTGGGGAGAATTTAGAGTCACACATTCACCAGCTATTCCTTCATTAAACCTTCCAAAACAACCTGAGAACTGCAGTATTTCTATG
>CM076977.1:20294531-20302031 GCA_039105355.1 Benthosema pterotum
CCCTTGCGGGTCCATTTGGTTTCATTTTCACACTCTTAAGAGTTAAAATATTCATCATCTGAATTAGCACTATTTAATTAAGAAGGCTACACTGTTTTGTTTGCAAAATCCAGTCTGGAATTGTCAACAAAACCAAAAGAATTCTTTAGTTTTAAGTCTTTGGAGTGTTTGAAATGTCTGAAATGTCGTCAAATGGTGGTCCGTGGCTCAAATGCTGAATAAATGGTGGTGCCTGGTGTCAAAAAGGTTGAAAACCCCTGCTGTAGAGCCATATCTATCTACCCACTACCGCTATCCATTAGTTGCTGTTTAAAGGTCTGGTAGCCTCCACACTCAGGCTTTCATTTGTGTCTGCAATGCGCAAAAAAGAGAGCCTGGACTAAATCGCTAGCCACTGTGGCCTAGAAGTGGGTATCTGGGTGAGAACTCCAAATGAAGTGACATAGAACAGCAGTGGATCAAATCAGATCTACCGGCCTGGCTGTACCGGTCCTCACCCCTCTAAGTCCAAATTATTTCAGGTTAGGTCAGGCTAAAGGTCTGATGACAGGTCTTTTTTTAATTTCTTTTTTGGGGTTTTCTGAACTCTGATGACTTCATTTTCACTATATTGATTTTCTGTGGTCTGGGGTTTCCTGGTTCAAACTAGTGCTCTGATTTTCCTGTGGGCTGTGATGTATTGTACGCGCCGTCCACAAATCCCCTGTTGAGAGATTTCACTTTCCATTCCAGCCAAGTCTATGGACTATTAATGTTAATTTATAAGCACGTTAAACCAACAGTTCTCGATGCCCCTCACCTCAGTCACCCTTATTGTACAGCGTAATGATTGTTTCTTACTGCTCGTTTATGCTCCTTTTTCATTAGCCTGGAGGCCACTGTTAAAATGTCACGGCTGAGGTCACAAACAGAACACGGCCTTCCAATCAATTCAAATAATAATTTAGCTGAGGTATGGACTGGGCAAGGTAATGTCAGGCCTTTGGGGGGGGGGGTGCTATAGTACTCTGATCTGGTTACATTTTTACACTGTCAGAGTAAATGTAAGGCTCTTCTTTTCCTTTTCATTGTACTTTGTAGAACTCCTTAATGTTGCGGTGCTATGGTGAGACTTTTGGGGGCGGGGCAGGGGCGGATTTAGGCATGGGCATGGGGAGGGCAATGCCCCCCTAAATGCCCAGTCTGCCCCACAAATTAAAGTGCTTATATTTAAAATGATTTGAAAAACTACTACTGCCACTAACTATCTACAGCTTCCGTTAGACCGTTAGCTTTATGCATGCTGTCTGTTGCAACTTCAACAACAACTGATGTTATTTTCTCCTGCCCCCCCATTGGGAAATGTTACATCCACCCCTGGGGCGGGAGGGGGGGTGTCACTTCCAAATGTGTTTGCAGAGTGAGCTTCTCGACAGCATCACACAGCAAACTAAACATGGTGTAGTTTATCGTGTAGACACAGCCCCGCTTCTAACATTTCTCAACACACGTCCGTGGCAACTAACTCAGAGAGAGACCGAGAGGCATAGAGAGAGAGAGAGAGAGAGAGAGAGAGAGAGAGAGAGAGAGAGAGAGAGAGAGAGAGAGAGAGAGCATCCTGAAGAGAACAGAACCTTTGCCTTTCATGCTCTCAAATTATTCAGTCTCTCCGTCTGTCTGTCAAAGAGATTCATTTACAAAAACAGTATACAGTCTCCCTCATAAAGCATTGCGTGGATTATAAACTTGATCACTTCGCTTGCAAAAATGCATTTCCTTAATCGTATGTTGACTTGATAGTAGATTATCGATATAATATTTCCTAATTTTCTTACAAATGTTTATATGTTAAGTATAGTCCCTTGTGAACTCCACACACTCCCTTTATACAGTAAACAATGCTTTGCTGCGGTCAGCTAAACACAAGCCCACGTAGTTTAAATTACTTAATTACCACATCCATTATCATCATCTGCGGGGGTTCGCTATAACTGCCTCTATGTCAGTTTCAGTTTGATTTTTTTCAGTAGCTTAGGTATAGGAACCAACGATGGCATTAAAAAGACGAGCCAGACCATCATTATAGCATCCCATGGCTGAGAGGTCAGCTTGGGGCACAGGCCCGGATCCAACATTTCCATCTGGGAGGGGCAGGGGATAATGGTATGGGCACGGATTCAAAACACAGGAAGCCACAACCATACCATTTTCGGTTACGGGACATATTTGTCAAGTAAGCATCAATAATAACAATAGTTGCTAAAGGCACACCAGCATGTATAAAGGTATTTATTTAGAGTTTTCTTTTTTGAATGCTGCAATGGTGTTGGTTTAGTGGTGCGTCAATTGTAGTTAGTAGCAGAGTGTTTCAAATCATTTTAAATATAAGCACTTTAATTTGAAATATCTTTGAAATTCGGGTTGTTTTGCATGATATCCTGTTTGGTGGGGAGGTCAGGGTAAATCATGGAGGCATTGCCCCCCCATGCCCATGCCTAGATCATGCATAGTGCTGGGTTGCCTAGAGACAAGGCATCTAATCGGCGATAAAGTCGTCTGCCAATGAGAAAGTAATGTGCGAGTGGGCAAGAAAGCCAAAGGCAAAGAAGGTAGACCTGCTGGTATAAGAACCAGTAGAGAACACACAGCCCATGTGCAAGCTGCTATGGTCAATAATCTTGTGCAACACTCTTGAAGTAGGGCGTTGATGTAACACCAAACATGTACCAAAGAAAAAAGTGAATCATGTAACAACAGACGCACCCGCACACACACGCACACGCACACACCACAATTCAGTCAGTTTCCCTGCAGCATTTTCTGTGTTTGTGTGTGTGTATGTGTGTGCAGTTGCACACACTTGTGGAAGACCGAGTGGGCGAGAGTGTGCACTTTACTTTGACACAAGATCCTGGAAAGAATAGAATACAAAGCACAGTATCAGCCACACAGCTCCCACTCATGCCCGCGCGCGCACACGCACACACACACACACACGCACACGCACACGCACACACACACACACGCGCAGATATTACAAATAAACCTCAACAGATTCATAGATTCATGTTAATGTTGTTGGATATGATGTTGTCCACAATTCTATGCTGTATTGATGTTGGTACCATTATTGTAATTATTATAAAATATTGAAAAAAAAAAACACCAATTATTGGGATCAAAAAATAATTTTAGCCCATGTTCGAATGATCCAACCCCCTGTCAAAATGGGCTAAAAACTAACTAAAGAAAGCAGCAAATGAAAAACAATTAACACACATGTTTTATTTGTCTAATAACAACCTAATGTTATCCTTTAAGGTAAAGATCATACAAGGGTCCATTCCGTTACTGACCACCCGGAATACCCTCAAGGACCACTGGTTGAAAACCACTTATTATATCACTGTATGTGTATTGGCAGAACACAGTAGCTTTTCATGGCTGGAGCAGCATCATGAGTCAGTGTGTGTGTGTGTGTGTGTGTGTATGTGTGTGTGTGTGTGTGTGTGTGTGTGTGTGTGTGTGTGTGTGTGTGTGTGTGTGTGTGTGCGTGTGCGTGTGTGTGTGTGTGTGTGTGTCAAATCATGTGTGCGTATCGCACTTCACTGACACATTGCTAGCTCACTCACTGTGCAAACTGCCCCCCCTCTCTTTAAGGCGTGCCTTCCTCTTGAACTTGAACGGATTGCAGTGTTTAGCATGGATTAATTGGCTATTTTTGGACTTCTGTGACGAATGGTGATTTTTAGAGACAATTTACAAATACAACTTAGGCATTTGGCAGATGCTCTTAATCCAGAGCGATTTACAGCGAGCAAGAATCATTTAATTGTGTTACATATTTTAATCCTTCATAATTAAACAATGTGTACGTGTGTAATATGCTGTCTAAGTTAGACATTGAGTCTTTGCATACGACTGTAAGGTCCTCAAGGCTAAATTCAAAATGTTTCCAGACGAAAGAAGAGAAAGCTGAAAACGCTCCGTCTATCATTGGAGTTAAATTGGTTTGTGCGCTGGCATCTTATCGATAGAGCCCAGGCCACACTATTATTGACTTTCTCCGTCATAATGAGCATTTCTCTCTGCCTCTCCCTCTCTCTTTGCAGCGCACGCACGCACGCGCACAACACAGACACCCACAACACACACACACCCACACACACACACACACACACACACACACACACACACACACACACACACACACACACACACACAACACACACACACACACACACACACACACACACACACACACACTTTGCACCTCTCACATCTAAGTGACAGTTACCACGGCGACAGGTGCGCAACACTGAGGAAGGACATTGTGAGTGAAGAAGATTAAGAAGCATGTCGTCATGCTGGCGGGCAGAAAAATCACATTCTACACAGCTAATGTTTGTTGTTTATTTTAGTGGTGCAATCACTCTATTAAGTAGCTATGAGTGTCTGTCCGTCCCTGGCTGGCCGTCCCTCTCTCTCTCTCTCTCTCTCTCTCTCTCTCTCTCTCTAACACACACGCGTCGCACACATGCAAGAGAAAGTCAGAGAGGAGGTGGAAATGTGACAAGCTCCAGCTCTCCTTCCACCTAATGGAAAAAAAATCCTAAATACCAAGAAGGCATAAATAAAGCTCATACAACCTATTTCTCGAAACCAATTTCCAATTACTCCCATAATCCACGGATCATATTCAAAACCAAAATCAAATGTATACAACTGTTCATACACTCTGTAGCATATGTACAAAGTCAGACAATCATTTTTCATATTCTCTCAGTGTGCTACTTGTCTGCAGTACCGGAAATGTCCACAGAAACAGCCAACGCCCACCTCAGTGTTATAAAATATTGAGAATATGTATTGAGAATATTGTATGATCTGCCTGAATTACAGTGACCACTCCACACTCACCGACTTCAATAGCTGCCTTATTGGCATGGACCAGAGGTTTTCAACCGGTGGCCGGGGACCACCAGCAGTCCTTGAGAGGATTCCTGGTGGTCCCCAGCTAAATGACAGTGGACCCAAACGGACGCCCCTTATAGATTGTAAAACGATTGTATGGCATCGTTTTACTATCAAGAGTTAATCATTGTTATTTTGACCAACGTTTGGTCAATTATCTCAGTTTTGGGATTAAACTCAACATCAAATGTGGTCCGTGGCTGAAATGCTGCATAAATAGTGGGCCCTGGTATGAAAAAGGTGGAAAACTGACATAGACCATTGGATGGTACAAACCTACAGTACCTTCAATTAAATCACAGTCAGGACCCTCAGGTCAGCAGGCAGTGGTTAAATATTCCAGCCAACCAGGGTGACCGCCTGTTGTGTCTCAACAGAGAGAGCAGATTATCGTTTTAATTGCACATTTTAATTTGCACTGTATTTTGCTGTAAGGCGACCTGCGCGCATAGTGTGAAAAATCGAACCCCTTACATACACTCAGAGTGATTTTTCGAACCTGATGTACTTCCACTTTGGTTTATGTAACTTCTCCCAGAGGGCAGAATTACAAAATCTCGATTTAAAACATTGGTAACATCACTGAATTTGCTAGATGTTCAACATTTGTAGAAGACAATTATATTTTGCCTTAATCACAGTGGTATGTCATGTTCACTAAGAGAGTTTGACAGTGAAAATCTGCAGTTCAATGAAGAAAAGAAAAGGTGGCATGCATTTTGGGAAAGCAAAAGCCACTGTCTGATGTAGAAATATAAAAGAATGATTGACAGAACAGAACTGATGGACACCATGTTTGAAGGAAAGACAAAGAGGAAATGACAGCTAAATAAAGCACATCCCCACTCTCAGATTCCACTGCAAGCAATGTTCCAATGCAGTGCATTTAACTATAGCAGTCGATCAGTCCAATCCACTGACACCACTGTTGCTCAGTTGCTGGTATTTGTGAGGTATTATCCATCCATCCATCTTCAACCACTTATCCATAGTCAAGTACACAGGGGTGAGGAATTATGAGGCAAAAGGCGAATTAATTGAAAATGTGTTGGAAATGGATAGTCAAACCTCAGTGGACAAAGTCTTTGTAACCGAATGTGTCATTTTTTTAAAAGAAATATCTCATAAAGCAGGCACAACTTGACAAATTATAAGTATAACTTTGTGCCTTAATACAGGTCTCTCATTTGCTGAGAATTTTTGGAGGGGAATGTTTGTCAAAGTCAAACATTTTATTTTCTTATACTGGCCCACAATTGATTTGTGGGCCCTCAGCAATTCTACTGGAGGACGCCTCCTGTATACTCACATTCCTACAGTCCGTTCGCTCATGTTTACATGCAGATTGGCTGTAGACACAGTGTTTGTACTACTGAAGCCTAGTGATCCTCACTTCACTAGTGCGACATGTTTAAATAAGTAAATCAGCGTGTGTGTGTGTGTGTGTGTGTGTGTGTGTGTGTGTGTGTGCGTGCGTGCGTGCGTTTGTGTTAAATGGCAGGGCTATTTTAATGGTGCCACAGCAGGGGTCTGAAGGCTAATGAGGAGACTACATGGTGGTTCTGGTCCCTGAGTGTGTGTGTGTGTGTGTGTGTGTGTGTGTGTGTGTGTGTGTGTGTGTGTGTGTGTGTGTGTGTGTGTGCGCGTGCGCGTGCGCGCGTGCGTGCGTGTGTGGTCCGCAGGGTCTAATGATGATGGCAATTAAGTTTAATGTCACGCGTGTGTGGGTGTATGTGTGCTTGTGTGTCTAATCTGTCTGTCTATTAATGTCAGGATCATTAAACTGATGACAGTGTGTGTGTGTGTGTGTGTGTGTGTGTGTGTGTGTGTGTGTGTGTGTGTGTGTGTGTGTGTGTGTGTGTGTGTGTGTGTGTGCGCGCGCACGTGCGCGCGTGCACGTGTGCATGTGCGTCTATATGTGAGCAGAGGATTCACATCACTCCGACTATGGAAATACCCTTTCAGATGCCTTTGTAATTGCGATTTTATTGAATGCCATTTCATTCATTTCTTTTTTTTATGTTGCCATCAGTGGCTCTTAACCTTAATTAACAGCTGAGCCATACCAGCATTCAGGAGAATTGCCTTTTTCCCCCCAAAGTCTCTGAACTTGAACACAGCATTTTGCTTTGACAAATCCACGTTGTTAAAGGGCATCGCCACTAGCTAAAGACTGCTGGGTTCCGCCCCGAAAACAGGCGATCCACAAGCTTTCAGCGCATCACAGACTCACAGCACACCTTTTTGGAGCCTTTATATCTGCTATTTGCACTATTTTTGTGCGAGGTTTCAGCCCCTGCCTCTCTCTGACCATTCTCTGCACGTTCCTGGACACGGGCCAGAAGCATAGACCAGCATGACTGATCTTTCAAGATGGTTGAAAACCACTGCCATAGAGAATCTTGAGGCACAAGATTTGTTTTCTCCATCACGGATGGAGTGGATGTTCAGCCTATCCAGTATCCACCTCCTCAGCCAGACCCCGACCCCCTGCCATTAAGCACTCTACACCCCCAGCCCCCCCAACCCTGGCGCCCCGTGTCTCTG
>CM076977.1:20312031-20467031 GCA_039105355.1 Benthosema pterotum
GGGTTCGAACCGGCAACCTTGTGCTTGCCATCCAGTGACTCTAGCCCTTAGCCACTGCCACCCCATGGGAAACTAGAAGGGTCCTTGAAATTAAACGGGTTGAGAATCAATGCTAGAGATGTGAAAATCTCTTAATGAGGGACCCCTGGCCTGTATTTTCAAAATGTGGGTCCTTGACATGAAAAGGTTTGGGAACCACTGATGTAGAGCATCAGCTCAGGATGAATGAATCATAAAAGTGGACGGAGATGAAGAAATATGAACATGGACAAAATACACTCACAGCTATTGTATAGCTGAGTCCACATTGCAATACTTGGGGGGAAAAAAACATTTTCACCCTCCTGTAATTATGTAAAATCAGCACCACAATTTCATTTCCCTTCTATGATACTGTTAGCAAATCACCTGTGACCAAATAGCAAATCAGCCGTTTGCAAATAATAAAATAAATGAAAAACCTGCCACGATATTAGTCTGGCTGAATAGCCAGTCTATTATAACGTATGTCAACTCCCCATTATATTTTCACTGTTCTATTCACTGTTCTATTATATGCGCCACTATTCCAATTTTCAGCTTTGGGATAACAATTTTTTGTGTGTGTGGATCTTGCTGAGCTTGGCATTTCAAAGTAGCTATCAAGGTAACAAAGTGCGGACACCCCTAAATGAAGAATTCTTTAGGGGATTCTTTGTGATGGAAAAAACACTCAAACTCTGAAATATATATATATAAATCAGCCAAGCTACTTGAAAGATACATTATTCTGAAAGGAAAGGAAAGGAAAGGAAAGAACTCTTTCTGATACAATCTGTTTTCTCAACTTGCGGTTTTCTGCAAGACATTACTCTAAGCTACTACTGGTATCTCCAAAACGGATGTGTCAAATGAACAACAAATGACAATTTGAAGCATTCCCTGCTTTCAGGTGAGACAGAAAAAAAGAAAATTAAAGTTTTCCAGTGACTTACGTAGCCTTGGTCAGACGTATAGACACTTATGTCTGAATTGTATTCTTTGTACAATGAAAATATCCTTTAATACCTTTAATTCGGATATTCTACTTAACATTTTTTCTGAGAGTGTACAAATGCAACAAAATGAACCCTAACGGGTTCATTTGGTTCCATTTGAAAGAGGCACCTCCATTTCTTGTTACACAGAATGGGGGAACTTTTTATCATGTCCACCCAACATCTCGAAGGTACATCAATGACATAGTAAAATACTGAAAATGGGTGGAGTTCCCAATTAACAGTGTCAATTAACAGGGTGTCAGTGGCTCAGTGGTAAAGCGACCGGATGGCAGGCGCAAGGTTCCCAGCTCAACGCCAGGTTCTTCCAGAGTTAGTGATTAAGTGTCCTTGAGCAAGACTCTGAACCCCTACCTCCACATGTGCATGTATTGATTGACTGTATATTTTATTGGCAGAAAATGTAATCATTAAGAGTACACTACAGTCAGATGTAAATGAGTCAGTACAGGGTACAGTCAAACACTGGAAAAAGTCCTTGCAGTCTTATTTCCATTCAGGTCGCGGTGGTGCCTTGCATGCTTTCCGCTATCAATACATGAATGTCTGTGTGTGTGAATGTAAGGGTGTGTGTGTGTGTGTGTGTGTGTGTGTGTGTGTGTGTGTGTGTGTGTGTGTGTGTGTGTGTGTGTGTGTGTGTGTGTGTGTGCGTGTGTGTGCGTGCATGCGTGCGTGCGTGCGTGCATGCGTGTGAGTAAATAGGCGAATGCAATGCACAATCCTTGGATAAAGGCACTATATACAGTATATAAATCCACCATTTACCACCTTGACTGCATTTTATCCATACTGAGTCATGGTCCGTTTCCCTCTGGCTCTGCTGCTGAATTCACTTCAGTGGAGCGTTGCTGCTGTTATCATCCTCCGATGATTACTCACAGTGCATCACTGCTGCCTCTGTGCATCTCCTGCCCTTATATACAGCATGTACAACTACCTTAGGCCCCTATGCCTTTATGCACCTTGAACTTATGCAACTAGGACCGACCATCCAAACCAGCTTCTATATATCTAAATTATGGCAGTTTTCAGAGGAAAAGGTGGTGTAGTGCCAGTGGTCCTCAAACTACAAGGACCCCCATCCAGAAGCAAATATTTGAGTTAAAAATGTTCACTGTGAAAAGAATATATTTGTGAAACCATTTCACAATTCAATAAAAAGAGAAATAGCAGATCTACAAGCTCATGCAGCTCTGCTATGCTTAAACAGCTAAACAGTGGATAAACACCAACGTGACCTTGGGTATAAATGTACTAACAAAATCGATGCGTAGGAGGAATCCCATGCACCTAGCGTGTGTTCGTATACTGTAGCATCTACACCACAGACATACAAACATATGTTGGGTGGGCAAACCACCTACACATGAGGCTTATACAACAGGAGTGTGGCAGTGGATGAATTGAAAAGACGAGCTTTGCAAAGACGTTTTCTAGAGAGGTGATAACTAAAAAAACATCCCAAAAACAGTGGAGTTCGGTTACATTACTGTAAAATAATATAAATAAAAGGGAATGTTTTAATATCGGCTACTTTTACTCCATAAAGGTTGGAGCCCTAATAAGCGCAGACATTTACACAATACCAAGCGCCTACAATCTTCAAAACAATGAAAATAGCAAATTATATTGGTATGACCATGAGGGGCCACAGAAACATGAAGCAGGGGCAGCATACGTCACACAGACCGCAGGTTGATCAGAGGTTTGGAGAGCAGGTTGGACTTCATTTGAGGAGGTCGCTACATTCCATTTGTCTTTATTTTATTCATGATAAACCAATGAGCAAAGCCAAAAATAGTCCTGGCAGCAAAGACGTGTTATGTAGTGAATCTAAACACCCGCGATGATCCATGAAGTGTTCAACAATGTTAATCCAAACAGACGCCATGACTCAGGTATAATACGCTAGCTGTGCATTGTGTAACATTGTGACTTCAGAGAAAAAATTAAGATAACTGGATTTTTTTTTAGTTTATGAATGATATGTATGTGACTAAAGAGAGATGCAGTGAGGGTCTTTCACAACACATACTGTACTGTAACCTGAAAAAAACTGTAAACCTCAGAATCCATCTGTGTCACCTAATAGTTAATTAGAACTACAGGCTCATAGCGCATGCTGACCTGCTATGCTGTGTGTTTGTGGGGGGGAAGGGGGGGGGGGGGGGGTCGGTGGTCACAGGAATAACATATTTTAAGGTGGGGCTCCACAGCCAAATACATATAATTCTGGGAGTCCTTGAAATTAAATAGTTTGAAAACCACTGACAGAAACATATTTTATTTTTATAATCACAAAACGGTCAGGCTCAGCTCTATAGTGCATTGTGAGCCCACGCTTCAAGGAAAGACTCAATCTCCCAGGGTTTTATAGAGCACTGTAACATGGACAGAGTCCATTTCCCAGGGGTCTATAGAGCACTGTAACAGGGACAGAGTCCATTTCCCAGGGGTCTATAGATAGAGCACTGTAACAGGGACAGAGTCCATTTCCCAGGGGTCTATAGATAGAGCACTGTAACAGGGACAGAGTCCATTTCCCAGGGGTCTATAGAGCACTGTAACAGGGACAGAGTCCATTTCCCAGGGGTCTATAGAGCACTGTAACATGGACAGAGTCCATTTCCCAGGGGTCTATAGAGCACTGTAACAGGGACAGAGTCCATTTCCCAGGGGTCTATAGAGCACTGTAACAGGGACAGACTACTCCATTTCCCATGGGTCTGCTCTATAACATAACATTCACAGACAGCTTCTATGTCCCTGGAGTCTATAGAGCATTGTAACAGGGAGGTAGAGGGGAACAGAGTTAGATGATTATGTAACGTAGGCCCAATTAAGACTCATAGGGATAACAATCACACGTGTCGATAGCTATTATCAGGCTACTCAACCTTTGAGTGCTGCTAATCTCTCTTTGCATTGGGGTGTAGGCTATTAGCATGTTGCTAATCTCTGTTTACATTGGACTGTATATTATAGGCTATTATCATATTGCTAATCACTGTTTACAATGGGCTGTAGGCTATAAGCATGTCTATGCTATCTACATGCAGTAATATTGTGCATAACAGGTCATTGATTCAATTTATTGCAATGTTAATAGTGCCATTTATTTTGTTTTGGGACATAATATGCCTCATACACACGTATCAAACATGTGTTCTGTGGATTGTTTGTGTTGTATTGTGCTTAACTGCTGGCCAATCAGAATACAGGTTTTATGCTGTTTAAACTATGGGTTTTAAAGTTGAACGTTGAAAAAAGAAGAAAAGAAAAGAACAAAAGATTATGCCTGCCTTATCACTCCAATATAATCTCACTGGGTCTTGCTGCCTTGTCAAATTCCAAGGTCTATTGATGCATCTTTTGAAATTACTGCATGGTTAATATTAATGAGACCATACAAAGCATCATGTTTGAAAAGTAGTCAAGGCACTGTTCAAGCAAACATGTTTTCTTTTATTTGTTTGTTGTTTGTGAGGCAGCCCTGGGCCAACAAAGTAATAAAATATAAAGTGAAGTGCTTTCTGGAGAAGGCTCCAGGACTATGGAACATCAAAAAAACGAAAGCCATTGCTGTGCAGATGAGGTAAGACCTATAACGTTTGGAAATCAAATCTTTGCTTCTTGGGGGTGGGGGTGGGTATGGGGGGCTTGTACTTGGGCCTACATAGTATTCCAGGGGGCCTTGACATGAAAACCTCAAGAACCACTAACACAGAAATAAAGTGTTTTTTTCTTTCTGTTTTTTCAGAAAGCTGACATGATTTTAGAAGACATTTTATAGAGTTGATCTGAGCTCAGGTCTAAATGGTTTAAGACATGTAAACAGCAGAAGTTCCTCCACTGCTGTTAACACTGAGGAGGGTTCAGACCGTGCAGCTCACAGCAGACGCTAGCTGATGTGACAGCGTACTTAAAACCCAGCGGACCGCATAGATCGCACCGTCAGCGGGGGGCTGAACAACTGCAACTGCACACACGTACGCAAGCGTGCACACACACACACACACACACACACACACACACACACACACACACACACACACACAGCGATATGGGTTTCACTTAAGTCAAAAAACCTGCAGAACGGAACTCAATAATGTTTAGGCTGTGCACGGCTGTGTTTAGGCATGCACACACGCACACACACTTGCATGTACACGAATGTGCGCGCGCGCGCGCACACACGCACACACACACACACACACACACACACACACACACACACACACACACACACACACACGGATGTGGAGTTGATGCACTCAAGATAAAATCCAGCAGCCTTGGATAATACGGTACATTTATCAAGGAGAAAATAAACACACACACATGCATGCACACACACATACAGTCCACAGACACACACAGACACATGCACACACAAGGCACAGCTGTGCGATACAAGGTTGGTGCAGTCAGACAGTCAAGGTGCCCTGCATGGTGTCGCTGGTCATTTATCTGAGCCAGTGCTCCAACAAGCTGTGCATGGCCTAGCGGATCGGCCCGTGGCCTCCACAATGTGTAAATATACTGTCACCACCACGTCATCTCAGGCCCCTTTAAGGCTCCATACTATTTATTAAGCATTTAGCAGACCCTCGCACTCCAGAGCAGCAACAAGAAGGGAATAAACATGGCAATACATCATTACATACTCAATACATCATCTACATATACATAATAAAATATTAGGAAGTTACTATACTAGACAAAAGATCCAGTAAAACTAAAAAAACAGTAATTTACACTTGCTCGCATGCTAAAGTGGTGATCTTGTAGCTCGGCTATTTTCAGCACTCTAAGTGGAAAATCAACCACTACAACGCCATCAAGCCACTGCCGAAAAACTACTGGTGTCGACTAAATAAACTGTAGATTTAGTCGACTAAAATCTGACCTAACCTCGCAACCTGTAATGTAATGGGATGTGTGACTAGAATGAATAGAATTGTATTCATAGGATTGAAAAAATGCTGTCAAAATTAACACTGCGGCACAACTGCAAGTGTCTGGCACTCTCAATATGTACACAAGATGGTACACACTCAATATGTACAGTGCAGGTTCAGATTAGGCTGCAAAGCCGCTTCTCTACTGCACTGGTCCTCAAACTTTATCACGATAAGGACATTATACCGCACAGGTGTGCATACAGGAGACAGACAAGTGTGGGCTCATTAGGTCTACTGGCCAGAGCAGTATGTAGCAAAAAAAGAGAAAGAAAAAGAACCCATCAGCAAGTCAATATCTGTTGTATTACCAGAGAGAGAGAGAGAGAGAGAGAGAGAGAGAGAGAGAGAGAGAGAGAGAGAGAGAGAGCAGGAGCGCAAGAGATGTACCCATAACTACCATCCTGTGTGTTTTTGACGACCACAGAGCTTACATAACTGCTGCCTCTGCGCTCGCTCATCAATGCTGTGTATTTATTCGGATCAAAGCGAAAACAATGTGATCTCAGCTGACCCTGAAGTGACTCACTCACAATGGATGGATCCTGAATAAAAAAATAAAAGACTTGCTTGTTTACCAAAACGCCTACGACAAAAGGAGAGAGAGAGAGAGAGAGAGAGAGAGAGAGAGAGAGAGAGAGAGAGAGAGAGAGAGAGAGAGAGAGAGAGAGAGAGAGAGAGAGAGAGAGAGAGAGAGAGAGAGTCACACCACTGCGGATAAAAAGAAAAACTTCATTTAAGTTTGTGTGCCGGTGTGTCCAACTCAACCAATTATGCCGTGCGGAGCTGAAGTGATGGAAAGTCAGTTTAAGTTCACGGCTGAATTCACTCTGACCCTTCTAGCCATCTGCTCCTCCTGCCTCTTAATATTGGGAGGTTATTATGAACAGAGAGAGAGAGAGAGAGAGAGAGAGAGAGAGAAAGAGAGAGAGAGGGAGAGAGAGAGAGAGAGGGAAAGAGAAATATTGAGGGATTCTCGAGGAGACAGAAAGACACTGGCGTTCTATAAATAATGCATAATAATTGGTTGGTAGCTTTTGCTTCCATTTGCCAAGCAGAACATGATGGAACTTTCTCACACTGGGACACATTAGGTGGAGCGACCTGGCTGGTCTGTGTGCAGGACATTTAACCTAGCCTGTGATTACTCACTCCACACAAAGTGTTCTGAGCTTAAGTGCCTCCGATGAAACGCTATGATTATTATATGTTAAAGAGAAGCATTAGTACGTGGGGTCCATGTAGTGGTCCATGCCTGCAATTTACAATTCAGGCATTTAGCAGATGCTCTTAAGGGAGAATCCCATGCTAGAAGGCTTTCTTAAAAGCTTTGCAGTTCATTAATATCCCCAAAAGTGGTCCCATTGTTAT
This sequence comes from Benthosema pterotum, assembly GCA_039105355.1. Lineage (NCBI taxonomy): Eukaryota > Metazoa > Chordata > Actinopteri > Myctophiformes > Myctophidae > Benthosema > Benthosema pterotum. The sequence goes on from CM076977.1 coordinate 20,319,401, forward strand.
TTGGTGGGAAAGATTATTGCCTTATTGGCCATTCATGAGTATTCACTGTAAGCTTAGGATGGGGCAATGGGATGTCATTCAAATGTCCTTATTTCCATTGCACCAAAATACAATTTATTGCATTATTTTTACATATTGTCGACAGTGCGTCGACATTCACATAACAGTATTGATGTGTTTCAGCTGTAAAGTGTGATCTCTTGCTCTATTGTCAGACTATGCAAATTAACCAACTATTAAATAAATAAATAAATAAATAGATATTAGCATGTGACTGCGTGTCTGTGGGAATCGATAAACCATTTCATCTCTATGAAAAATAAATATTGTGATGGATACTCAGGACCCAAGCATGATTAGTTCGGAACATGCATGGTCCCAATGTTCGCTAGTCATTATGAATATGTAAGCTAACCCAACAGTGGAATATCTATATAATTAAACTATGTGTATACTATAGGGCTGTTGAATGACTGAATTTTTTAATCAGATTAATCACAGCTTCAAAATTAATTTAATCAGGATTAATCACCATTCAAACTATGCCCAACATATGCCATGATTTCCTGTACAGGATTCGCACATTTCAACAAAATTAATTAATGCCATTAACTTGTTATTTTTAACAGCCTTAGTATAATATACACCATAGTGCTATGTCTACATAAAATGCTATCTTTAAGTTGCCTAACACATGTACTGGTGTGAGATGATACTCTTAGTACATGGTGGGTGGGTGCATGTGGCACGGTGCGGTGGCCAGGTGGTGAGATGATAGTCCCATCACAGTATGTGAATCCTGCGTGGGCAATTCACTGATCCAGTGATGTGAATAGGTTTCAGCCCTGCAGGGACTCAACTGGTGGTCATTTCCCCGGCCTGGCACTCTCTCTACAAATCACAGCTACACACAATAACACAGCAATGGCAGAAGAAACCATACAACGCAGCAAATCTGTGGAACGCCAAACTAACTCACGTGTGAATCCCTTGACTCCTTCAAAGCCGTTCTCAAAGAGCACCTACAGGACGGCTGCAATCGGAAACTGGCCCCTGTAAATACTGTAAAGCCCTGTTCATACTCTCTCCGACGTCCGAACTTTTGTTCGGAAAGATCACTTTTTTTTTTTTTACTTTCCGAAAAAATGAGGAAAAAGTGAGACTGTCTCGACAGATTGATTAAACACTGCTAGCTAACATAATGGGGGGTCTGCGGACTAATTAGTATCATTTTGGGGGTCCATGACATGGAAAGGTTTAGGAACCACTGCTGTACAGCATCCTCTTAGGTCCAATGAGGAATATAAACGTGATATAAATGGGAGCCGTTCTTGGTGACAATCTGCGTGGAGTCAAGCCATGTGTTTCAACATGCACCGAGTGCAGCAATATAGCGGCTCGCCTGCTGAGTCCAATAGAACCAATCTGCAGCCTCGCAGATCCCGTGAGCTGCTCTGCTAACCTCTCTTCAAATGGCTCCACTGATCCTCTCACTACAATGTCCATGCATGCTGATTGTTGCGCCGTTTCGCGGATCCAAAACAAACAAAACGATTATTATTATACAATTTACACACAGAGATACAGTAGTAGCAGCAGCTGTGTGTGTGTGTGTGTGGGGGGGGGGGGGATTCCGGGCAACCGACCAATCACATTCTCCAACTTTCCGAAGTGGGGTCACAACATCCGATACTGCAGCTTTTAGAACAAAATTTCGGAAAGATGAGTTTCAGAAATTTTGGATGACGTCAACTTTCCGACGCAACTGTCCGAAAAGTTCAGAAGTTGGAGGGAGTATGAACAGGCCTTAGGTCTGAGCTGCACTCACGCCTTTATCCCCATAATGTACATATATTTTTCTCTTTGTTGCTTTCAGTAATCTATATGATCATTTCCTGTTATTTTTCTATAAAAGTGTATATTTGTCTCTAATGTGGACGCTGTTGTAAACAAATCCTTAATCATGTTGTCGTCCACAGTAACGGTGTTTGTATTGACTTTTGCTTTCATTAGAAATGTACACATTATATACAGTACATACAGTAGTGTGAAATAAAATTGAAAGAATGCTGCAATGTGCATGTGCACGACATAGCGCGCACACACAAATAAATTACATGCACACATGACTGAAAGAATCAGACATCCACACCTTTCACTTCCAAAGGATGGTGCGCGCACGCACGCACGCACGCACACACACACACACACACACGCACACACGCACAATGCCCTCTTTTCATTACATATTAATCCATACATCTGCTGGAGGTTGGCAGGGGATTAACCTGCAGCGAACATGCGTGCGCGTACACACACACACCAAGAGATCTTCCACATGCACACATGCCCACACAGAAGTATAATCTAAAACTTCTGGCACAAACTCAACTCAAGACCTTTGCGCACACAGCATGGAATGTCACATCAACCCAAGCCATGCAACACACATGGAAAATGTCTAATTTATACCTGTATTTATAAAAGAAGAAATCTTTATGTCAAAGGGGATGCCTGGCATAGTGGTATCTTTTCAAATGAGAGTCCGCGGGATGATGTGTGTAAATTTGGGGGTCCTTGACATGAATATATATATATATATATATATATATATATATATCCTATGTACTCTGCGAATACTTTAGGCCATGAGCCAAACACACATGCATGCACATACAGTACACTCGCGCATTGCACACACTGTGCATGTTCGGTGCTCTCCCATAAGCACAGACAGTAAGTTACATACACAATCACACCCACAAAGCTGTGGCAGATGGCACAGAGACAGAGCCATCTCTCTCTCCCTCCCTTATTTCTCTCAACCCCTCCCTCTGCTTTGTCTCTCTCTCTCTCTCTCTCTCTCTCTCTCTCTCTCTCTCTCTCTCTCTCTCTCTCTCTCTCTCTCTCTCTCTCTCTCGACAATTTGACGATTTTGTAGATGCAACACTGTCTGGAAAAAAAAACGAATTGCTAGTGGTGAAATGATTTATGCACAATTGATTAATCTATCAACTGGCTTTAGTGATGTATTACGAATTAATCTATCAACTGGGTTTAGTGATGCATTATGTAATGTATGAATCTATCAACTGAGTTTAGTGATGCACTATAAATTCAGTTGTTTAAAATGTGAATGATTATCTACAAAATGATGCGGTCTGTTTGATAAGCAGTTACCATAACTCTGCACGTCATTACAGTACTGTATCGTTCTGTCATTCTGAGTCAGTTGATCTTTGCCTGGGAAACTCTCAGACTTCACACCTCCAGACATCCAAATGGTAAAAAGACAGCAGCTCTACCTCGGTGCCGTCTCAAAGCTTCTGGAGCCAGGAACCAATAACATTGCAGAAAATAAAGGTCTTTGTGACCTTAAAGGAGAATTCCACAACAAAACACATTAGGCATCCATCTACCTTGATCCCCGTGACATCATATATAGTGTACTTGTTTTTTTTTTTTTTTTCATAGATACCCCCTGTTCTACATTTCACCCCTGATGTCCTCCTACCCTCCCAAAGTTGCATTGCTGCTGGTTGTCTTTATTATAGTGCAGGTATTTTAGCAGCTCCAAACTTAGTTTTTTCACCACATCATAATTTAATAGTATACTGATACTATTATATTATGATATGTAATCTATTCCTCCTCCTCTCCTCCCATCCCTTCTCTCTCCTCCAATCACTCAGGTCAAACCTTCTCCTCCAGATCACCTCCACCATGAAGTGGTGGTACTGCCTGGATTTTTTAAAGTCATGTAGTGTGTGCTAGATAAAATAATCTGGCCTGACTATACTGTAGTTGTGGTTTGGAGCTACCGGTACTAATATACCCATATTAGAATAAAGACAAACTGTGGCAAGCAAACTGTGCGAGGGGAGGGGGACCTCAGGGGTGAAATGTGGAACAGGGGGTATCTATGACAAAAATCAAGTAGACTATACTGTATGATGTCAAAGGGATCAAGGTAGATTGATGCCCGGTGTGTTTTGGTGTGGAATTGTGGAATTCTCCTTTCAGTCAGCCTGTGTGGTACTTGGCTCTTCAGTCATACGAGTATTAACAACCTTTCTGTCACCTGGTGGATGCAACTGCAGACTGTCCTGTGGCACCGGATGGATTCACATCCAGTTTGGGCAGGCCTCTTAGAGGCTAAATACTTAGCATCAATCAATACTAGCAAGCTAAAATGAGGCCATGCTTGCTCTAAAAACACTAGTTTCTGTGACCCAGCTTGATATCAATAATAACGTTTATCGGACAGAACGTTCATGCCAGTTGGACCAAATAATGGATGGATGGATGGATTAACGTGTTAGGCTGGCAGATTAAAAAGCTCACAGTATTATTTATGCGTTATACTGGCAGCTCAAAAAGCTCAATATATTTATTCACCAGAGGAATCGAGGCCTTTTGTTGAGCATTAGCTCGCCTGAACGAACACTGATTATTATCTTTCCAAATCCACAACGCCCCGCCCACAAATATGTGATGTGATTATTTTCCTGAGGATTAGGGCTCATTTTCTGCTCCAGCAGAACACCAACGGCACTGGTATTAATTTGTGGATCATTTGGGTATTCACTGTGTATTAATAAACTCAGCACAGCACACAGTGTTTTTCCTTGAAGTTGATATGGCAAAACGTATGTCGGCTAGCAACTCTTCATCTGACATCACCGGCACCAGATTAATAGTTTAACTCCTACTTCTGTGCTGTATTAACACAATTTTGGCCTTGGACGTGTATACACATCTTTTATATCGGAAATATATGGATTGTATCTGTATCTCTAACATGCCTTTTGTATGGAATATTAACACTTCCAGAGAGACTTTATTGATGATTGTGCCTCCCAGGTTTGGTTGAGGACCAAAAGGCAGGGCTTTTCAGAGCAAAATCGGCCCCATTTACTGCCAATCAGTGCCATTATTTTGAAACCTCTGGCCATTCTGAGTATGGAGAAAACTTTGTGGTTTCCATATTAGGGAATATTGAACGTTTTTAACTCATATGTGGCCATGGCCACATTTCCAAATGTGATGACCTCATCACATCTGTAATGATGGCTATGGCTATTTTTTTTTTAGCTCAGATTGACTGGCCTACAGATCTTTGGTGTTTTTTCAGACTTTGCATTTTTGTGTAGGTTTCCCCACCTATTCGTTACCTTCCACACCCCAGTGTTAAACACCACAGCTGAGTTTACTTGCAGTGTCGTTGCCATGGTTTGTTTATTAAAGCATGTTTGTTCTTCAGTTTGGTGCATTACGGGAACAACTGGGCAGTCTTGGAAGGGTCACTCTGTCGCTAGTGTTTGACATTTGGTTTTGGATGGCATGCAGTTACTGAATGAATACAGCCTTGCTTTCTGAAAACTGCAAGTTGGTTTAGGGCTTTAGAATGTGGAGCTACTACGTTTTAGAACGTTTGCATTCCTCAGTTGAGCTTTTTGCCTATGATCATTTCAGTTCTCACGGACAATACTAGAGAAACGTAAACACTACGATATGACATCATACACATTGCAGAAACAGACAGCACATACATACACAAAGGTGTGGAGGTATGTGGATGCCAGTGTGTATGCTCACAGGATTCACATTATTAACATGAAAATAGGCTATTGTCTTTATCCTCTACTTACGGAGCATTACTGTCACCTGGAGCCATAAATACTGTGGCTTTAAACAGACATCAAAGTGCTCAACATAAACCTCTCTTAAAGCATCTCTCTTCCAACAAAAACAAGAGTATCTAAAATGCATTGGACAGCCAACAATTCTTCACAAAATTACATTCCATAGGTGTCTGTATCTAGACTGCAATCTTTTTATCTTTTTTACATTCATTACAGTCCAATAAATTTTACACACGTAAAACACATTATGGGCGAGAAGTGACTGCAGGTCATAACACCCCCCCCCCCCCCCCACACACACACACACACACACACAGTAATCATGCGAAGACGATTCATATGAAAATTGTCTCTTTGACGTCCTCCATGCAAAACAGATGGGAATGACTGTCCTTAAAGGACACACTGTGCTGTAATAATGACAGTAAACATAGATTGATGCCGCGAGCAAATCAGCACGTGTGTGTGTGAGCATACGTGTGTGTGTGTGTGTGTATGCGTTGGTGTGTGTATGCGTGCGTGTGCGTGTGTGTGGGCACACAGGCTGTTTGTTGGCAGCGAACCACTCACACAACAAAGCAGGTTGGCATGCACGCACGGAGGAATGCAGCGGAGCAGGTCGTTGGAAAACATCCACACACAGGCACGTCCTCTCTGTCGTGTGGGAACCTCATACAGTATGTGACTCTCAGTGTTCAGGCAATATCACTTAGGAGACAATAATATTACATTACTTATTACTTGCAATCTAGAGTAATATATTACATATTACTTTCATACCCACACTTTTCACCCCCTTCCCACAAAAAATTACAACATAATATTGTGTTTAGTTCAGCTACTTTCAGAACTGAATCCAATTGTGTTCAATAATAATAGTAAGAAGAAGAGTCACAAATCATCCAGAAATGCATCATTCTATTCTGTCAAACTTTAAATTAAATGATTACAAGACAACACGCAACAAAACAAAAACTATGAAGTAATATAATATATTGTAATTTTTACAAACTAACTAGTTACTTCTGACTGTTTTGGCAGAGTAATACCTTTACTCCTTACTTAGAAAAGTAATAACATTACAGTAATATATTAGTAAATAGTTACTGCCCAACACAGGTAACTCTGTATGATACAGTCATGGCGGAGAGACTAACTGTTCATAAGAGAAGAAAAACATTTTTTATCCAAAATGTATAGTAACAGGCAGACTCGAGTATGTCTGAAATAAATGTCAGAGCTGAAATCGACCTGTCAATATGACATACAGTACATGCCTAAACATGTAGCTGTAAAGTTAGATGTTACAGAATATACCTGCTATCTCAGTTCATTGTTTTCTGGAAGACATTACTCTATGCATAGCCATATCTCCAAGACGGGTGGGTCAAAAAATGAACAACCAATATTTCAATTTCAAGGTATGATTCTGCTTTCTAACACTAACCCTGTGCCTAAAAACAAACAAACAAACAAACAAAAAACACATTATATGCATACAGTATTGTTCAGGATTCAAATCCAACAACAGCAGAGAAATAGCAGATCCGCAAGTGTGAAATGCAGTGTGAAATGTGGAGCAAAATGTAGTGAGAACACATTTTCCTGACAGGTTTTTTGGTCATGAACATGGCGTTGTGACAAAAATAGGAAAAAAAATACAAATATAACACACATATAAAAAGGACCAGGAATCCGTTTTGTGTGTCTTAAACATTTTTAAAGTAAGCTCTGATTGCAAAAGCGCCCCTTTAAAACACACAAGCACACACACACGCACACACACCAAGCAAGGCCATACATCACAAAGGCAAGTAATTATGAGAGAGCACGTCTGAAATGTCCGCTTGTCGCTCTAGACATAAGATTGTATTGGTAAATCCTTTCAGGCATGCATGCAACGGCACACACGTGTGCGCGCACACACATGCACATTAATCATTGATCATTGTGCTCACAGCACGTTCTGATGAAGTTGGTGAGCAGAGATTTCCTCTCCGTTAAGTTTGATGTGTGCCTGCTCAGTGTGTGTGTGTGTGTGTGTGTGTCTGTGTTTGCGCGCATGCATGCGCAAAATGTGCCAGGTAATTGGATCAGAGGGAAACATGTCCATACTGGCAGCCAATCAAACATCTTTTCATCTCTTTGCCAACAACATTAAATCCCTTGCATGCACGCACACACACACACACACACACACACACACACACACACACACACACACACACACACACACACACACACACACACACACACACACACACACACACACACACACACACACACACACACACACACACACACACACACACACACGAATTTTCCCCAAAACAGAAACACATTGTACAGACTACGTGTATTTCAGAGGGAGCATTGGCTCATTATGAGAAATAATAGCAACAAGAACCAGTGAATGCCTCAAATGGTATTACAGCATTATCTTGCCTGAGGTTAAATTATGACAAATTAAGACTCCATTTCAGCCAGATTTTTCTGCACCAGCTGCTGCTGAAAAATCACAGCCGTGGCCAACGGATAGGCTATATGGATGTTAATATTTCATAATTTATCTGCAGAAGCTGGTGGCTGTTGGCAAGCAATAATTGCAACCTCAAAACTCCATGAGAGTATGGCTAACGCTTTAGGTTGCATGAACTGTTTTATTTCTCTACTTGCCAGTCCATAAAGCCCCATTTTTAACCCAGGCATGTGGTGTACACAAAGGTTTTATGTGAGAAATGTTAAGAATGAATCCCCAGCATGTACAAACTGCCAGATGTTAACTTCCAGCAGTTTCTACAAGCTGGGGACCCATACCCAACATTTCTAACATAAAACTTTGCACGTACCTGGTGAGAAGACAAATCGTAACCTGTCAGTGTGGAGCAGCCATTCGGGGTGGATTGGAATGGGCAGGCCGACACCCATCACTGCATATACTGCACAATAATATTGGTTGGCCCGTACTTTGCGACTAGGAGAGACTGGCATTGTTTTTATTTATTATTGGAAGTTCACCCTCTTATTTAAATAATTCTCTTTTACAGTGTTAAATTAGCTCTCATCACACATGCTCTCAGGACAATTTGATGCTTTCACCACTGTGTTTGGACAATCAAGCTTCATCAAGTGTTCTACTCACACTTGGCACACCTGCACCACACACAATGCACTCAAGAACAGCTATCTCACTTCCCTTGGAGGCTTTCAGTTTCAGTTAGACATCAATGTTGGTTAATCTCAATTAGCCCCTTTCAAAAACCCCATCCTTTGGGGCAGGGTTTAGTCCAATGCCAAACAAAATAGTTTAGCAACTGTTCTATGCAGGTCAAGCAAACCAAATGGACCCGCTAGGGTCCATTTGGTTCCATTTGTACCCTCTCAGGAAAAATGGGCCTGAAAGAAAAATCATTAACATGGTGAAATACATCTTGGTCTTCAGATGTATTTCACCATGTTAATGATTTTTTTAGACCTCCATTTTTAGGAAATACAGAATTGGGGGAACTTTTTTATCATGTCCACACAACATCTCTAAGGTATATTAATGACATATTAAAATGTTGAAAATGGGTGGTCTTCCCCTTTAATTTGTTAATGTTTCAAGGGCCAAATGAAATTACACGGCGAGCCAAATTTGTCCCGCGGGCCAGAGTTTGACACCCATGATTTAGGGGGACCAGCTGGAACGCCTTTAGGGACAACCAGTGGACCCTGGACCTGTTGTTGAAATACCCACTGGGCTAGGTGAATAAATGCATTGAAGAAACCTTGTCCACACGGGATGTTGAAATCCTTGCATCCTTGCATCCATCCATTCCTCCATCCATCCATTCATTCATTTCATGAAATATATAATAAAATACATTCCTGGAACCCTATCAACTGTCTGTGTAGCTGCCCTGGTAGTTTTGAAGATACACACAATCACGCACACACATTTGCAGCTTTTGCACACCTCATTAACGAAACCAACGGCTTGAAATCAGACGGAATGAGCAACCTTGGATGCATCATTTGCATATCAATGGTGATTGGTGACATTGTGTCGCTCTACTTGGGTTTTCAACCCTTTTAACATCAATGCCCATCTTTTCAATACAGCCAAAAGACAGTTTAATCGACTAAATCGCCTGTAAATTAGTCAAATAAAAATGGTATTTATGCGAATAAAAACCACCGGCCTCTAAATGAAACCTATTCAAGAGACTACGGCTATAACTAAAATAGAAATGCGTTGCCAATAACAACGCATGCTAAAAGCGCAACAGCCACATCCCTGGCAACCAGGGGAAGAAAAACCTCAGAAGACAACAAGAAGAATCTGTACCAAGGATGGAATACCAAATGATGTACAAACCAGCGGCCATGATGAGCTGCCAGCCAGCAGACTGGTGCTGGGGGAAATCAGTGGAGGGAAATGCACTCGCATGTTTTATTTTACTTAGCTTGAAACTTTACCCTTTTTGTAAAGTCATACAGGTATACAGTATGATAATGACATTTATCAGATTTAGAAGATTCAGAAGTCCGCTCCCCACAACACCAGGGGAAGTTCAATAAACCATGTGCAACCCAGATTCCTCACAAATGAAGGAAAAAAAATAATTTCCCTCCTATGTCACCAAAATGTGAAATGCCCAACCAACAGTCATTAAGGACTCCCTTGACTCCTTTTCTTTTGTTAATGTGATTTTCAATCAATCAAGAACATTTTCATTTATGTTGCTGCTTTGAGAAGTCACCTCTACTTTGCATTTATGGGACATTTCTGAAAGCATTAGTGTTCATGGAAGAAGCTTCTAAACTTCTATTCTATTCCTGTAGTTTGATCACTTTGAATAATCCTTCGTTTTAATATTTTTGGGGGCGCAGCAAGAGCGCTTTCACAGAAAGCACACCGCAGACCTCTATGGAATCTGAATGACTGAGATCAGTGCAGTGGTGATGGAGGACTTGAATCCGCGAGACTGTAAGCTGATGAGCCGGCCAGATGCATGACATTGAAAGCGATGATGGACGAGAACCTGGACTAGAGGGCATTTATTTTCCCTAACAGATCTCTACTTAGGACAATGTCATATACAGACAAGTACTATGAGGAGAGCAGAGGTCTTTAAAAATGCAACAGCGCTGAGAACACGTGTGCACACGTACAAACACACACACACACACACACACACACACACACACACACACACACACACACACACACACACACACACACACACACACACACACACACACACACACACACACACACACACAGATGTACAGAGGGGGCAGAAGTGTTCGATATCTACAGTGATGATGACAAGCAAACTTAATTGGGGCTGGACAGAGAGAGAGAGAGAGAGAGAGAGAGAGAGAGAGAGAGAGAGAGAGAGAGAGAGAGAGAGAGAGAAAGCATCTTTGACATCGTACCTTTAGTTGTTTAGTTCAGTGGTTTTCAACCTTTTTGATCGCAGGGCCCACCATTTATTCAGAATTTGAGCCACGAACCACCATTTGAGGACATCTTAGCCCCATAGACCCCAAAACCTAATGACTTATTTTGCTTTTTGTCCACAATTCCAGGCTGGATTTGGGAAGCAAAACAGTCAAACCTACAGATCAAAATGACCATTAGCCTACTCTTCTACATTCCCTAGTTGTGTAGACTTATTATAGATGATCTATATTTTAACTCTTGAGAGTGTTTAATGAAGCCAGGGTCCATTTGTTTTCATTTTACGCTCTCAAAGAGTTACATCTGGTTAACCGACTTGCCATCATTTAGCTGGGGACCTCCTCTCTAGGACCACTGGTGGTCCCCGGACCACTGGTTGAAAACCTCTGGTTTAGTTGTACTTTTAGGGGATTTGTCTAACTAACCTGTAGTGTTTCGGACAGGGCAGCGGTCAGTCTGTTGCTCAGCGCTGCTGCTGCTGCTGCTGAACTCTCCTCCGGACGCAGGAACACTTGCTGACCACGTCTGTCAATCACAAAAACACAACAACAAACAACACACGTCAGGAGTGGCGCGCGCGCGCGTGTGTGTGTGTGTGCGCGCGCGTGCGCGTGCAGCTACGCAGCATGCGTAAAGTTTACTCACTGATCACCTCGTAATGGCTAGGAGAAAGAGTATGCGCGCGTGGGTTAGGGTTAGGAGCGCGCGCGCACGCACAACACACACACACACACAGAGAGAGAGAGAGAGAGAGAGAGAGAGAGAGAGAGAGAGAGAGAGAGAGAGAGAGAGAGAGAGAGAGAGAGAGAGAGAGAGAGAGAGAGAGAGAGAGAGAGAGAGAAGAGAGAGAGAGAGAGAGAGAGAGAGAGAGAGAGAGAGAGAGAGAGAGAGAGAGAGAGGAGAGAGAGAGAGAGAGAGAGAGAGAGAGAGAGAGAGAGAGAGAGAGAGAGAGAGAGAGAGAGAGAGAGCACTGTAAACAGTAACACTACACTGATCTTTGCCCTGCAGCGCAAGTGAAGGAATCCAAGAGACTATAGTGTCTGAGGGAATGTTGTTAGGCTACAGGCTGTGTGTGTGTGTGTGTGTGTGTGTGTGTGTGTGTGTGTGTGTGTGTGTGTGTGTGTGTGTGTGTGTGTGTGTGTGTGTGTGTGTGTGTGTGTGTGTGTGTGTCTTACAGGTCTCTGTGTCTCTCTCGTCCAGTCATGTCATCTCTCCACCTGTCCTCTTCCTAAACTCGTAAAGGAGTGCGAGAGAGAGGGAGCTCCTAGAGTTGCCACACGCACACACACATACACACAAACACACACGCGCGCACTCTCTCTCACACACACACACGCGCGCGCTGAACAGCGGCAGTCCTCTCTTCTTTCTCTGAATACAAACTGACGGACACTCACTCTCCCTCTCTTTCTCTCTCTCTCTCTCACTCTCTCTTTCGTCGACGCACCAGCTGTACTGCATACAGTCCTGATACTGAGTGACTGCCCTCCTCCTCCTACTGAACTCCTCTGGGTCCTAGTGCCTCTCCGCTGCATGCATGTTTGACCGACTGACTGACTGACTGACTGACTCACTGAATGATTCCACCATACCATAGTGTAATAAAATGTAGCCCCGCCCCCTTGAGGTTCTTTTTAATTAAAGCTGCTCATTGCACACCCCCAGAGAAAAGCTCTCCTGAGTTGAAGACAGCACGATAAGTGGAATTGCAGCCTGTATAATGGAAGTAAATCTGAATGGACGTTCATGACGTTGTGACGTCAGTTTGGTTGGCAACATGAGGAAGTCCCACTCACTGCCATTTTAGGCCTATTCTAAACCCGGAAGCCGGCGCGGAAGTATTTTCTCCATGAATGTGCTTGAAGGGGTTCATGAACGAGCACCGTTGAGAATGAGCAAAAAAAAAAAAAAAACAAGCTTGTGGGTTTGAGATGTGGTACACGATGTGAGCACAGGTCGTTACTCCAGAAAACAACGTAAACACAAACTGCTCTCTCCGTGTTCACAAAGCAAACCAGCATGCATGCTTTGGTGATCTTGCATGAGTTCCACCCGCCTGCAGTTCCTGACCTGACCACTAGGACCAAAGCTGTAAGCCTAGAGACTGCCTCTGACGATGTGGTCTGCACTCTTCGCTGTAGGTTATTACCACTAGCATGATGCCTGAGGGCAAGAAGCGGCCTAGCTAACGTGCACGCATCTGCCCTGGAGACAGCATCCGCCCTGGTGGTGACAGCAGCCCAGATCAAGGGCAATCAATCTTTGAGAGCGTAAAAATGAAATTAAGATTAATGATCCTTTTGATGTGTATTGTTGAGTGTTTTGTTTTCTCTGGGGAAAAATCCAGTCTGGAATTGTGGACAAAAGCAAAAGAAATCTTTAGCTATGGGTCTGTGGGGCTAAAATGTCATCAAATAGTGGTCCGTGGCTCAAATTCTGAATAAATAGTGGGCCCTGATATGAAAAAGGTTGAAAACCAGCGGTCTAGACTGGGGCCTAGCCTCCTCTTGTCCTGATAGATGTTTTTATTTAATTTGCATGTGCCTCCTTTTATTCTGGTAGAGGTGTTTTTCAGAGTGAATCTTGTTAAAACAATAAAGATGTGTTTGTCGATCAGAATACTTTTGAAAGAAAAATGGTGATTTACATCCCACTGTGCACAAGTGTCTAAAAAGTCTGAAAGTGAAACATTTTTAGAGGTCTAATTAGATTAGACGTCGATTAGACAATCAATGTCAAATCTAAGATAGACGTCTAAATGAATGTCTAGTCTAAGATTAGACCTCTTTCACTTTTAGACCTTTTTAGACATTTTTTAGATCTGTCCTCTAGTGGGATATTTTAATGGATAGCGTTTGGTCATACTGGTAGAATGAGAATCTTTAAACTCCAGTGCAGGCGTGTGTTATTAGCATGTCGGTCACCTGAATAATACAAATTACAATGGCTGAAAGTAAATGAGTCTGATAGTAACGGTCGCAACCTAATCCCACCTGCTGCGGCAGGAATCAGTCATGACCAGTGAAGAAGGGTCCATCGGCCCTGGCCAATAGTAAAACGGGTGACGTTTAGTAACACAGTAGCCAGGGTAGCCGACCAATAACCATGGGTCGCAACCATTACTATCAGTCAGAACTCATTTACCTGCATCGTCCGCGGTCATCTGCCTCAGTTGCAAATTAATATTGCTGTCTCACAATTACATAGTTAACTAACCTTGCTAACCTCCTGAAAACTGTCTCTCCAAATCTTTAATAAACAAAAGTACATTTTTAGGGTGTAAAACGTCAGCCAATCAGGAGAGAGTAGCCATTTATCAGCTCAGTGTCATCATTTACAATTCCACTAGTATAAATCTATGTCCAAATCCTGATCCCGATTGCATGCAATACCACAACCTTAAAATGCATTTTCTGTTGTTCAGACTTGGGCACTTTACACCAGGTTGATATCTGACCTCTTCAAAGCCTTAGATATCCACATATGGAGCTGACCTGTTTTGACCATCATGGAGAAGACTGCAGGGTCCTCACCTAGACCTGCATATAATGGAGCCAGGCTGGGACACCAAATGAATAGTTTAACTCCTGCTTCTTACCTGTGCCTCTCTGGTGTTATATTGGAAATGGACAGAATGTTTGGTGAGAAGGGATATTCACCTGCCATTAGGGTGAAAAACATAGAGGGACGCCACTTTCTATACCCACAATTAAAGGCTATTTTCTTTCTTCTGAGATATTTGGTGTTTGCATCAAAAGTTTCTGTGGGTCTTGAAAGAGTAGGAAATAAATACAAACATACTGGCAAGTGGTGCAATACTGGTACTTAATGATTTATCAACTTGCATGAGTTTGGCATCAACTGTTGCTTTGATGCACAACGCTTGATGTCAAATTTCATATCGTTTCTTCATCAAAGATCCTACACACACACACACACACACGCACGCACGCACACGCACACACACACAGACACACACACCCCTTGGTAATTAACTAACCAGAGAGGCAGATCTGATGAGGATACAGCCAATAACCTTGGAAGTGTGAGTGTGTGTGTGTGTGTGTGGGGGGGGGGGGGGGGGCGCATACGTGTTTATGTCCAATAAAGCAATAAAGTAACAAAGTGATTGAAAGTGGCTGTACAACCTCATCTGTGTGTGTGTGTGTGTGTGTGTGTGTGTGTGTGTGTGTGTGTGTGTGTGTGTGTGTGTGTGTGTGTGTGTGTGTGTGTGTGTGTGTGTGTGTGTGTGTGTGTGTGTGTGTGTGCGCGCGCGCATGTGTGCACCTTGACTACACCATAAAGCATGCTGATTGAAAGGTCTAAATGGGAGGCTGCACTCAGGGGGATAGGGCTAATCTACATAATGGTGCACATGCACACAATCGCATGCACGCGCACACACACACACACACACACACACACACAGACGCGCAGACACAGAGGCACCTTTACAGATCCTTTTGTAATACTGTATGTTTTTGGCACTTTGGTGCAATGAAAATGTGCAGAAATAGTTTCACTGCGATTGCTGATGATTTGCAACGTTAAAGCTCACCGCACACAGCCGTCATTTTTTCTGTCCTACCGAATCTGTTTTTACTCTCACATCTCAAACAGCACTTTTTTAGAAGCATGGGTAGAGTGGCGCTGGCTGACGACGTATCAGCAACAACCAAATGCGAGTCAAGCTGACTCTGTCCAGATGGAGGAGCGAGTGACAAATTCAGATACGCAGAACAGAGCGAATCAGGCTGGAACTCAGGCCACTGTAATTCTGCAATCTCTTAATAAATACTGATATCAATCAATCAGTCCTTTCAACTAATCGCCCTCTACTGAGTATAGCATGCTGAATGTCCAGTGTGTGTGTGTGTGTGTGTGTGTGTGTGGATGTTTGTTTGTGTGTGTGTGTGTGTGTGTGTGTGTGTGTCTGTGTGGATGCTTTGTTCTGTGTGGTCTTAATTGTTAACTTCAAACATCCCAGCGTCATCTCCTGAGCCCCCAGAACACTGCTGAGTTTGCCTTTGCTCTTTTGACTTTGTTTCACATTTTCTGTCTTGCAGCAAACCTTGGTTTATTTAGAGCAGTGATTTTATTTATTCTGCATTTTAGCCACAGAACAGCATTTGAGTTTGAGTCTCTCTGACCCAAAACGAAGGATAGGAGAGATAAACTGCATGGCAAAGTATTGGTCAAAACAACAAAGAGCAATTTCAGATGTATAATTTAACTCTGGAGAGCGTAAGATGAAACCAAATGGACGAGGCAGCGTCCATCTAGAGTTACAGATCTATAAGGGTCCATTTGGTTACCAACTGTCCATCATTTCGCTGGGGACTACCTGGAATCCTCTCAGGGACCACTGGTGGTAATAATTGGTCTGTGATAAAATACCACCTTTTTCCTACTCTGTCTGTGACTCACAGGAGTGCTGTGGGCAGTTCAGAAACCTGTCTTCCATGCACATCATCGTTCGACAGAGTTTTTTTTAATAATATTTTTTTGAAAAGCAATTTATATTTTTTATTATCGGGAGAACGATGGCTTTCACTTTCACATTGCAACTTTTCAGGAATAGAATGTATGCCGTTTCTATTAGCTGGGATTCCCCATCGATGATGCGCATGGAAGATGGGTTTCTGAACTGCCCACAGACCGAGTAGGGAAAAAAATAGTGGTATTTCATCATGTACAATAGTGAGGACCTATTATATGAAGTATCAAATTGAGTTAACAATATAATCTAGAACATGTCTGAAATAAATATCAGAGATTGTGATAAATGTATGACTTAAAGGCATCAACTTGTATAAGTTTGACAACTGTTGCTTTGATGCAAAACGCTTGATGTCAAATTTCTTCACCAAAAACACTTGTCCGCACGCACGCACACGCACACACACGCACACGCACAGGGTGAACAGGGTGGGTCAAACGAGCGTGAACAACCAATATGTCAATCCCCTGATTTCATGTGACATAAAACAAATACAAAATAAAGTGTGTCGAGTTTTTTCACATATACTGAACATCGTCTCATGGCCAATGAAAAAGTACTCAAATGTTTCACAAAAAAAGTAAAAGTAGCAATACTTCTGTGGAGAATGTGTTTGAGATGCCGGATGCCGCTAACACTGAGGTTATTTGAGTCTATTGTGCCAAACCTCTGCCATCAATACTCAATCTGATGGCTTCAGAAGAGCTGCTGAACCCTAAGCACTGCTATTGTACTGTAGCCTTTAGAGTTAATTAACTTTTCTAATCTATAGCCTATAGTGATAGATTAGAAACCACGAGCACGCTTTCTGCTGGGGAGGGAGACACAGAGGTCCATGGAATCTGAGAACGTGGGAAGAAGAATAAATCAAGAGCGGTTTTTATCTTTATTGTTTTACGTAGATAATCCAGAGCATAGGTTCCCAAGGTGGGGTTTATGGACCCCTATGGGACCTTGAGGAAATTCCAGGTGGTCCCCAAATTATAGCTTGTACCCAAATGGAGTGTAACAATGGATAAAGCAATGGATAAAATAGAGCCAACTATTTGTACACTCTCAGAGTTAAATGAGACTTTTTACAATACATTTTTATAATAACACAACTCAAGAATAAAAAAAATACAGGCTACTTGAATGGAAACTTGTGTGTTAATCATTTAGAAAAGATTGCTAGTCATTACAGTATGTACGTAATAGAGCTGAGCAGTCCCACCCCTTTCATGGCCTCGCCCGTGATCCAGAAATGATTTTCCCATTCATTTTCCTCAAAGACTTTTCGAACATTATTTATATACATCGTGACATATCATTACAAGAAACACAATATTACCATACAATATCTAATTAGCAAGAAGAAACAGCAGGATACTTTTTGTTTTGTTTTTCTTCTTAGAAATTGATTGTTCCAAAGCACTGTGTGTGTTAAGCTGAGTTGGCTTTGATCGTGGTATAAGCATTTTTATATACAGTGAATCAAAAAGGTTTGAGGAAAATGAATAGGGAGACCATTTCTGGAGCAAGATAGTTAGATATTTTAGATGTTAGCAGTGAACCCAGTGTGTCTGATGTCATTGACGCCTGATTTGGGATAGCCATGGAATGGTTGGCACGTCACACCTCTGAAGGCGCTGCTCGAGTGTAAACCACAACCACAATAATACCCAGAACCTTAGATGGATCTGATAATATCATGCGCATCTCTGGCCTAAAAATGTCTTCATATAAGAGGTTTTAAATCGATAGATAGAGATGGCCGCCATGTGATGCTTATTCTTTTTACTGAAGTTTTATAGTTCATTCCCTTCATGCATCGATCTCTCACTACCACCACTACCATCATCATCAGCAGCAGCATCTCATTACTTCTACATACATTCTCTACCAACTGAATAAAGGACGAGTCTTCAAAGTGATTATTATAACCACCCTGTAGCGTGTAGATATTACTTATCTACCATACCATTGCCTTTGGAGGTGTGGTGTCCCAACCATTTTGCATACCAAGTCAGGCGTCATGGATACTGGGCTTTCTAAAGGCCTATTCAGAGATGGATTTTCGGTGCCCACCGCGACCACCGCGACCACCGTTTCCTACAATATGACGTCATACCACCGCAACCACCGCACCTCCCAGCCCTCCGCTCGGATTTTACTAACCACCGCACCGCACCGCGGTGGTTGCTTGTTTTTAACGGCTGGTTAAAAAAAAGAAAACACACAACAAACCACAGCGCGGTGCGGTGCTGACAGTGGACTATATAATAGCGCGCGGTGCGGTGCTCTGAGCGGTGGTCGCGGTGGCCACCGAAATTTCAGACTCTGAAAGAGCCTTTACTTCCTGTACTACATGTTTCAGTCTCAGTAAGACAGCCCTCTCTATCAACAAGGACAAGCAACGCACCAAAGCATTATGTGAATTGTAGCCCAGGAATAAAGTGAGGGTAGTGTCTATGACAGTGGTTTTCAACCAGTGGTCCTTGAGAGGGTTCCAGGTGGTCCCCAGGATAAATAATGGAAAGTTGGTTAACCAGGTGTAACTCTTTGAGAGTGTAAAAATGAAACCAAATGGACCCTTGCGGATCTACTTGGTTTCATTTTTACACCCTCAAGAGTTAAAATGTTCATCATCTGAATTAAGAAGACTAAACAATTAGAGAATGTAGAAGAATGGTCATTTTGATCTATGTTTGCGAAATCCACCCTGGAATTGCGGACATAAGCAAAATAAATCTTTAATTTTGGGGTCTGTGTGTCTAAAATGTCGGCAAATGGTTCTCCATGACTCAAATTCTGAATAAATAGTGGGCCCTGGGATCAAAAAGGTTGAAACCACATATTACTCACATAAAGACGTCAGGAAAGTGTGCTAAATCTTCATTAACATATTACTATTTTTATTTTATTTTATTTGTTTTATTTTTTATTTTATTTTTAAAAGGGGGGAAGGTGTACTTTTAAGTATAGTTCTTGACCACGTTACTTTCCAAACACTGCACACACACATGATAAATGGACCTTTTGTGCTGAGAGAGGAACTGTGGTGCCGTCTGTGCTGAAAAGCAGTTTGCTGGTTGCTGCGCTGGTCGGTTGGGAAGCCCCGGCCAGCAGCAGCCACGTATGACACTAACTGGAGGGCCAAATCTGCCAGCTTATTTTATTTATAAATCAATGAATATATGTTACAATACATATATAAATGCATAAATAAATCCATGAATGCTTCATTTTATAAATAAATAAATGAATATATGCGATAATAGATAAATAAATCAATAAATCAATCAATGAATATGGAAATCAATAAATAAATCAATAAATAAATGTATAAATAAATACATAAATAAATAAATAATTAAATAAAGAATTTAATGCATAAATGCATAAATAAATAAATACATAAATAAATAAATAAATAAATAAATATCATTAATTGAAATGTGCATTGAAGTGTGCCTTTAAAAACACTATTTCAATAATCTTTTCTGTATATCAATAATCTTTTCTGTATATCATTAATCTTTGTAATGTGTATATCAGTACGCATTTCAGTACACATTTCAATGCACATTTCAGTGAACCTATGTTAATGAGGGGGGCAGGATTTGATGATGTCACTCACTGATGAGGCGGACCTTGATGATGTCAGTAAGCAACCATTGGATAATCTATGCAGGAGATCACAGATTGACTATACTTGTCTGTTTTTTACCCGGAAACAGGGCGTGCACAGTAAGACGCTAAGGGTGCTTGAGCACCCCCAAGTGGCCCTCTCTGGACCAACATGCCCTTTTTAAAAGAACAAAATCTAAAGTTCAACGATTTTTCCCTCTGAAACCATAAGGGCTATGTTTACAAAACTTGGGGAGGTGGGTGGACATATTTTTAAAAAATATTTGATTTTAAAATTATATCGGTCGCCTCATGGTGGCGCTATAACAGCCCACCAAACAGCCAGTTACGTTTTGGTCCATAACTCTTGAACCGTAAGTCGTAAATTTAAAATTCCTTTTTCCCAGCATTCCTTGGGTCATGATGCATCTCTCCATATAGGCCACGCCCATTTCCGCCATTAAAGTTTTTCCGCCATTTTGGATGTTGTTAAAAACACACTTTTTGCCCCTATTCCTACATATTTTAGTCAAATCTTACAAAAAGTGGCACACATGCTCTGTGGACCTATCCGATAAAAGTGACCACACAGATTTTTGATTAAGCGTATCGTTTGCCCATAATTGCCTTCCAAAGTTAGTGGGAGGGGCCTATTTCACAAATAAGTGCCACAAATCATTCAAATGTCCAAACCTCCCCAAATTTGAATCGCATGTTGTGGGTGGTGGCACCAACAGGTAGCCAAAAAATCCATTGGTCGGCCTCATGGTGGCGCTATAACAGCCCACTTTACATTTTGGCCCATAACTCTTGAACCGTAGGTCATGAATTTAAAATTATTTTTTCCCAGCATTCCTTGGGTCATGACGCAACTCTGCTACTAGAGTTGGCTCAAATGCCCCTCCTAGTGGAAGAGTGGTGAGTGCCACTCACCACTCTTCCACTAGGAGGGGCATTCGAGTCCAGTCCAGTGCAGTAGGTTTGCAACACTACCACTTTGTGTCAGAATATGGAACTGTTGTCCACAAGAGTCATGGCCTGTTTTAAAGGGAAGGGGATCTGCTTTCATTCTAAGGGACAGGAGCTTGAAATTCAGTTTCTAGAGAAGAAGCCATTATTTTCTTCAAACCATTTTATATAGCAGTAGCCTAATGCGTTTGTATAGTTGTACTTGCCAAAATCATTGAGGGCTAGACCAGGCTAGCCAGAAGTGAAGCCAGAACAGCCAGCACAACACGACAAAACGTCTCCCACTCCCCCCTTAACTCTGACAGTGCACTGTGCACAGATGAAACCAAACGGACCCGTGAGAGTCCCGTTTGGTTTACATTTAGTTTAGTTTAGTTTGTTGTGTTATGCTAGCTACAAAGAAGAAGCTCCTCACCCCCCACACGACAGCGCCCCAACACAACCGGACTTCCAGGCCAGCCCGGATGTGTTGGGGTGCTGTCGTGCTGTCAGCACGGAGAAGGCTCTGACAGAGAAGAACCCTCCACCAGACACACGAAAACATCACCAAACTCGATACAAACCAGTGTTGCCAACTGCCAAAATCCAAATGCACTAGAATGCGCTAGAGCAGTGTTTTTCAACCATTTTCATACCAGGGCCCACGATTTATTCTGCATTTTAGCCACGGAGGACCACCATTTGATGTTGACTTTAGTCTCTCTGACTAATTTAGGAGAGATAACTGGCAAAATGTTGGTCAAAATAACAATTCTTCTATGTTTTCTAAATGTGTAGATTAAAATGTGTAGATTGGAAAATTAGGTAATTCAGATATAGAAATATAATTTAACTCTTGGGGTCCATTTGGTTTCATTTTACAATCTCAAGAGTTAAATTATAGGGTCGCTTTGGTTACTAATGGTCCTTTCTAGGAAGGAAGGAGGACTCTATCATAGGAGGAAAATGGTGAAAAACGAGGGTTTTATTCCTGGCGTCTGTCAACCAATTTCACTCCAACTCAACAGCACAAAAGCACTAGATTTTCCGCCAGGAGTTCTGTTTTCCACTAATTTTGGCGCGCTAGGGGGGTCTGAAAAAGAACTAAATATAACGCCAAATGCGCCAAGTTGGCAACACTGATACAGACGGGTCTCACATGGTCTATCCCCCCCCCCCCCCCCCCCCCCCCCCCCCCCCCCCCCCACCCACTATAGTCTGGACACTGCTGTTCACAATTACAACTTACTTGTAGACAAGCATTCATTTGTGAGAAACGAAGTGAGATTGATGAACGGTACGTTATTTTCTAAATATATCTGGAAACTTTAAATTAAATTATGCATAAGAAAACACCACAAATACCACTAAATTAAAAAAAAAATCTCCAGAGGATTTTTTCCCTTGCTCTGGGCTTGATTGCTAGTGGCTGAATGGGAAAGACACGCCCACAACTGGAAAAACACGCCCCCTCATTAACATAGGTTCACTGAAATGTGTATTGAAATGTGTACTGATATACACATTACAAAGATTAATGATATACAGAAAAGATTATTGATATACAGAAAAGATTATTGAAATAGTGTTTTTAAAGGCACACTTCAATGCACATTTCAATGAATGATATTTATTTTATTTATTTATTTATATATTTATTTATTTATGCATTTATGCATTAAATTCTTTATTTAATTATTTATTTATTTATGTATTTATTTATACATTTATTTATTGATTGATTTATTGATTTCCATATTCATTGATTGATTTATTGATTTATTTATCTATTATAGCATATATTCATTTATTTATTTATAAAATGAAGCATTCATGGATTTATTTATGCATTTATATATGTATTGTAACATATATTCATTGATTTATAAATAAAATAAGCTGGCAGATTTGGCCCTCCAGCAGCAGCTACGTATGACACTAACAGGAAAGAAATACTCCAGATATAATTAATGGCTGTGGAAGCTAAAGTTCACAGGCCTGCAATCTAGCAGAGACTAACCTTGCCGTCACCAACCTCTCCACCTCGGAGGAGGAAAGAAGGAAAGAAAGAAGGAAAGAAAGCCCTTGTGATCCGCCCTAGGCCACGGATATGGAAAAAAAGGAAAAAGTCACGGATGTCGTAGTTGAAGGGTTCCATTTTTGTTCTGGTTCTCCCAATCAATCTCCATTCAAACGTTGAATGGATTATAACTACTATAGTTTATTCTCGCCAGCCGTGTTGGACAATAATACTTAGGAGAGTAATACATCATCTATTTCTTATTACTCCTTGGAAAAAGTAATAATATTGCTATATATTACATATTACTTGGAATCAAGACACAATGCTTAGTAAGTTTCTTTAGGAATTAATCCACTGAATAATATTATTAAAGAGTCACAAATCAGCCAAAAAGGCTATATTATATAACCACAGTCTCTCTTGTCCTTGAAGTAAATGTTTTCAATCGCATGGCCAACAAAACGAAAACAAAAAAATATTTTGTTTACAGTATGCAAATAGGTATAAAATCACAGTTTTGGCCCAGAAAACCTTACACTACTTGTTATAGGGAAGATAAATACTATTACAGTAATAACACTGTTGGCCATGTCGCTATAAGTTGGAATAGAAGATGGGTACAACAAGCAAACTATAAGCTAAACGACACTGCAACAACTTACAGTAAGCATAAATTACACTATTTGTATACCAAATACATAAAATAATCATCAAGAATCATACCAAAGCTCAGAACCATGGAATATTCTATATAGTGAAAGTAGGTGTCTAAACCTGTGCTATAACCACATAAAATGCTCTCTAAGATACGTGTGAACTTATGCATACGTTGAGCCTATGCATAATATTCATAGTTGCTCATGACTTTATAGTTTATGTTTATTTCTGAACTGTAGTTGCGTATTTTGGTGTGCTTTCATGAAAAATAGTAGGCCTAGATATGACATGTCTCAACGAGCAAAACTATTTCTTCTTTTGTATTTGTCTTCATAGACCTGGTCGCTTGTTTCACTCACAGAATTTGGTGACAGTTTCTAAACAAAACATACCAAAAATATGTGATAGCATTATTTTTGCTTGAAGTAATAGTACAGTAAGTAAGTAAGTATACAAGATAAAGATTGCAGAATAATGTTCCTATTCAGGCTGTATGTACAGCACTCAAGTGCTCATTTTCTGACCTCACTACAATGTGGATAAGGCTGTAGCCGTCACTTGCAACATCGGCAACCAACCAGACATGTCCAGTTCTTCATTGAAGAACTGGAACTGTATTGAAAGTTTGATTTTGAATTGGATCTTCCAAAATCATTCATCATCATTACGTACATTGATCCGATCCATCCGCAACCCCCCCAAGTCTATACAACTTCGACTTCGCTGTCTGACAAGTCGACTTGGAAAAGTCTCAAGTTAATGCCCTATAATAGACGGTAAGTGACCCATCGCAAAAGATGGTCGGTGAAATGTGGAGCTTCCTAGAAGGAGAGGCTGGGATGTGTGATGCGTTTACAGTTTTCTAGGCCCTAAACGTAAGATGCAGGAAATTATTCAGTGTAATTGTGGCTCCGGCCTGATGGCTATAATTTAGTGACTATTTACCAGATGACTACAAAACCGGCGGCTAAACAAGTAAGTGATGTGTGTTTCCGCTCCCCAGACCGGATCAGAAACCCAAAAATGGTATTATGCCTCCCAGGCAGCCCAAGGCTAAGTAGAGACTGAGTCATACTGAAAACACCGATTTGGGCATGGAAGGCTTTAATGGAAGCAAAACAAAATCTCAAGACTGAAAATGTAAGGATGATGATTCCGCCGACCAACTGAAGAAATCGAAAATGTGATTTGTATTAAAGGTCGCATTTATGACATTTCTGAGACCATTCATGTTTCTGGAAGATGCTTCTAAACTTGCACCTTCTATTGCTATTGTTTCACTTCAAATACTGATCAAGTAGGCTATTGACTTAATATAGTCAATCTATAAGTCCATGACACGTCACAGCGTGTTGTGAGAGCAGCATGCTTTCACAGGAGACACGCTGCAGGCTTCCATGCAAACCAAATGACTGAAATCAGTCGTGACATGTCATGTGAGAACCTTTAACACACTGTCTCACTATGGGGGGAAACAAATAGAGAAACACACTGCAGGTTCCAGTACCAAGCTATTGTTGTTCGGGTCAGTGGGGTCAATAATGACTTTCCAAGAGCGCTGAATGATCGGATCAATTTTTGTCTGGGGAACATTGTTTGTTGATTACATGACTGCGTTGCTGGACAGCGGGACAATGGACAGGCCAGGGCAGAGGTCTAAGGTCTAGTATTGGATCAGGGGGTGTAGCAGTGCTGGTATTATGACTACAAATTATAAAATGGTAAAAAGCAATAAAGCTATATCGAAAGCATTGGAAAGGAGCAAACCAAAAGCAGCGTGAACTAGAATCTTGACTATAGACACAGACTTCGTCAGCTTTGATGAAGAAATGCTGTCATAGGCAGAACATCCGGTATCTCACTAGGGAAGACAGACTTTGTTTGGATATGCACCCACTGTGCACAAAATGAAGTGGGAAAGTGAGGTACATTTCCTAACCTTCTGTCCACTGTACCAAGACATCAGAGACACATGCTGCCCACTGCCACCCAAGGCTAGTTTGAAAGCATGACCAATGAAGACAAAAAACAACAAAACAACAAAACAACTCCCATCATCTGCTGGATGAAGTATAACAAGAACAAGATCCATGAACTGTTGTGACGGCAGAAGGTTATCAAATGGAACACAACCAACCTCAAGACCACTAATCATTAGGGATGGAGGCGGAGCTCGATACCCGATAAAATCTGACAACAAGCTTATTGAGTACCTGTTATCAATATACTTTTGGGTTATCAAGTCTGTTATCGATCACAGCGGCCCATGGCGTCATGTTTAAACAATCAAGACGAGAAGCGATCCATAAATAAATGTTTGGTAAGTCGATTGTCAGCAATAAAAATGATCTTATCTATTGTGTGCATTCCTGCACTATATGCATCGAGTGACCGACCTGGGTACATATAGAAAATTATTTACCGGTACTGACTTTCAAGCACTTTCATGCAGTTTCTTTTGATTCTATTGTTCCAAAAAAACCTACAGCAGAGATCAACCAGGATCTACATCCGCTAACTGTACAATATAACTATTGGATTAAACATTAATAACATCATCATCATCCATCTGTCATCATCTAATAATTTGTTATAATGACACTGATGATGCATGTGATGATCCCTCATTATCAATACCAGTATCATCAATGCAGAGAATAAAGTAAAATAGTTAGTGGATAGTGGTTAGCTAGTGCAGGGGTTTTCAACAGGTGTTCCAGGGAGCACCAGTGGTCCCTGAGACGATTCCCGGTGGTCCCCAGCTAAATGGGAAGTTGGTTAACCAGATGTAACTCTTTGAAAAACGTGAACATTAAACCAAATGGACCCGCAAGGGTGTGAAGGGTTTGGTTCACACTCTCAAGAGTCTGAATCTGAATTGTGCACAAAATAAATCTTTAGTTTTGGGTTTGTGGGGCTAAAATGTTGGTCCGTAGCCCAAATGCTGAATAAATAATGGGCCCCTGGTATGAAAAAGGTTGAAATCCACTGGAGCTATTGGATTTGCTACCTGGTTGTGACGTGGTCGTTGGTCGCTAGTGGATTCGCCCTTGTTGGAGAAACCATTGACATTGTGAATCACATTGATGATATGACTCATTATGTGAAATACTAACATTTAGAATACCCCTTTAAGTAATATCATTGGAGTCAAATTGTCACCATGGTGCGCGTGTAGAGCGGGTGTTAAAAAGACCCACTCTAATAATGGTTGTCCACAGGGAGGCGAGGAGAGGAAGAAAGTCACACGCGTGTGTGTGTGCGCACGTGTGTGTGTGTGTGTGTGTGTGTGTGTGTGTGTGTGTGTGTGTGTGTGTGTGTGTGTGTGTGTGTGTGTGTGTGTGTGTGTGTGTGTGTGTGCGCACGCGCGTGTGTGTGTGTGTGTGCGTGTGCATACGCCATAACCAATTTCCTTAAACAACACGAGCAGTAAAACAACAGCAGGAAAGCCACAATGATACGCCCAGCCTCTGAACAGTCACACAGTGACCGACGTGCACACGCAGACGGACAGACAGACACAGACACAGACACACACACACACACACACACACACACACACACACACACACACACACACACACACACACACACACACACACACACACACACACACACACACACAAAGTGGGTTTGTATCACTGCACCTGTGAGGACAAACCTGGCAATGGTATGATGGCTTTCAAAATAGTAAATCAAAGAAAAAGATTGCTTGCCTCGACTATAGCGTCTGTTTCTATTCAATCTGAGAAGGTAATAGTAATACAATAACACGCTTGCATGCACCTGCACACGCACACATTTTTTTTTTTTTTTTTGCACTGATAATTGTAAAAACCCAGAGGGCCCAGAAGGTGCAGGAGGTCCATTGATCCACCATGACACTGAACCAGTGTGAGTTCACTGCTGGTGTGTGAATGTGGGAAGTGTGACCGTTCACCACTTCACCAATCAAGCGCTGATGATGGATGGGGGAGGTGAGATCTTAATTTCCCTGTATGTGATCTGCCTGGTGTGGCTGCACTAATAACCAGGGCAGATCTAGGCATGGGCATTTAGGGGGGCAATGCCCCCTTAAATGCCCAATCTGCCCCACAAAACAGGATGGCATGCAAAGCAACCCAAGATATTTCAAATTAAAGTGCTTACAGTATATTTAAAATGATTTGAAACAGTAGTAGTGCTACTAACTAACTACAATTGTGGCACCACTAAGCCAACAGCATTTCATCATTGAAAACAGAAAACTCTCTGAGTCAGACCTTTAGCTTTATGCATGCTGTGTGTCTGTTGCAATTTCAACAACAACTGATGTTATTGATGCTTTACTTGACTAATAAAAGTCCTGCAACCGAAAATGGTATGGGTGCGGATTAGGGCATTAACCAAACACATTTTTTGCTAGTCGAATCGAATACTTTCGTAGTCGAATAATTGTCGACTAGTCTATAGTGATTTGTTTTTTAGCCAGTAAAATGTGTGTTTCTGGACTTCCCATTGAAAAAATACATGCCTATTACACTACTGTAACTCAGTTACATTATGACATGAAAAATGAGCAATCAACCTACAATTACTACCAACACCACAGCACACATCCACAATGCCTGCTGCAGAAAATTGAAAAATATATATCAAAAATTATTATTAACAAATAACAAATAGTGAATTAATAGTCGAATAGTGTTTTGCTAGTCAAATAATCGACTAGTCGAATATTTAGTTAATGCTCTAGTGCGGATTCATTTTCAATTGAGAAATGATACTTCCGCCCCTGCACATGTAATAACTTTGGGTCTACAGCTGCAATACATTAGATGTGTAAAGGACGAATGAATTGGATACTTTTCTTTGTACATTTTTGCTGGAGTGCAAGCCTGATGACTAGATGTTGACTAGATTTGGAAACTCAAATGGTTTATTGAGCAAAGTGACCTTCTCTGCAGAGGCTGCACTTTTTTCAACAAGGCAGAAATAATGCAGCAAAATGCTAAGCCATTTTAATTTGTAAAGAGCTTCGTTGGAGGCCGCACACCTCATAATGGCGTCTCCAATGGGCACACGCTGTGAAGAACACTCGACTGCTCTGAGTCAACAGCATGGCGTTCACATAGCCATCCATGTGGGCAACTGTGAGGCAGGCAGGCAGGCAACAGAGTTTGTTGCCATTGAAACCCCTTCAGTCAGTCCAGTTTCCATACCAACACACTGTCCTATAACCATGAAGACACTGTAGGAGGGGAGAGAGGAGGAGAGGAGAGGAGAGGAGAGGAGAGGAGAGGAGAGGAGAGGAGAGGAGAGGAGAGGAGAGGAGAGGAGAGGAGAGGAGAGGAGAGGAGAGGAGAGGAGAGGAGGAGAGGAGAGGAGAGCAGAGGAGAGGAGAGGAGAGGAGAGGAGAGGAGAGGAGAGGAGAGGAGAGGAGAGGAGAGGAGAGGAGAGGAGAGGAGAGGAGAGGAGAGGAGAGGCCATCAATGCATTTAAAAGGATTAAATCAAGATAGAAAAAGTGCCCTTCCAAGCACAGGTCTCCACCAGGAGTTGTCAAAGCAAAATGTAAAAGGTGACATTGGTGGCAGCAGGTGGTCGATCTCAAAAGAGCCCTTAGCAGGAAGGCAGCTGTGTTTTATTTTCAATCTTTATTTTCTTTCTTTCATGTTATTCAGGGATGTTGATATTGTATTTGATGACCTGCTATTGCCATCTGTTGCCATCTGTTGTTTCCATCTCCTGTTTATTTTCAACTCTTGTTAAATCTTGTGTCTTTTATTATTTTGTTACCACCCCTTTCCTGTCGGGGTTGGGTTTACTTTCTTTATCAACTCTGAATCCTCAAAGAGGCGATGTGTCACTTGGGCTACATTATGTTCCCATACTACGTTGTAAAGTAATTTGTGTACCAATCGTGGTAGTACCACAATGTAATCACTCACATGTTGAATATCTGATGTGTCAAATCATTATTTGTGTCTCTTTGTTCTTTCTGCACTTTGACAAATTATTCAGGCTATGGACTCCTGGTGGATCTATAATAGTCCAATGTGAAAGGGGTGTCATTTCTTCTTACGCCTTTGATGGCAATTGGATGATTTGAGGCATTCTGTTTGAAAATGTGTTTTGCAAATCCTTAAAAGGTGAGAGATATTCCTCTGTCTAGTAGGAAAGTGTGTGAAAGATTTCAGGATTTGGGGAGTAATCATCATTTTTTTTTTTTAAGTAGACCTCCTGGTGGTGCTCTAACAGGCCATTCCGGAAAATTTGAGGCAGAGTTGGGCATGGACGAGTCAATGGTGCATGAGATTGAGAGACTAGCTCATAACGGATGGACGGAACATACTCTCCCCACACCTTCGGTCTGGTGGAAGGCATGGGGAATGAATACATTGAATGCTCTCAGTAGTGTCTACTGCCCTACCAAGATCTCAATAGGGGACTTACTGTATGTGCCTGGTTAAGACTAAGGATAGGTTGAGAAATGCACAATTATAAGCTGTATTGTTGTATTGATTACTGTGTTAGCAACTGGACCACTGGTCCATATAGGAGACTTTTCTAAAAACAAAACAAAAAGAAACACTGATGAAATATGATTTTAAAATACATCCAATCAATACAAAAATGAGAGGAAAAAAACATTCCAATATCTTCAGTAAAATATTACATAACCTTTGATACAAAAGTAAACACAGTCAAGAGCTATGCTGTATATGAGCATGATTGATTCGATTTCAACCATTGTTTGAGTCCTCTGCAGCACACATTATCATCCGTTTCTAATTTTAAACCCGTGGGCAGAGAGTTCCACACTCCACAGGTTTGCTCCCTTTACTGAGAAGGCAGCGTGTCCGAGTGAGTCGTTATACACCATGGGAACAATACAGTTACTGTGCCACTTGTTGGGGCTTGTGTGGTTGCTGTACCAGAGCTTGGAAGTCTAACAATCTACTCCAGAAAACAATGGTGAAACATGACAGGCAAAATATGTCATCGCTGTTCAAAACAGAAGCTGTGATCAACGCAGAATCGTTTCTTGGAAAGAAGATTTTTAACATGAAATGCAGCTCAAAGTAGTGCTATCCAGAGCAATGGAAAAAAGAAAAGCAAAACTCAGAAAAAAAGATCCTAAAAGAAAAATCATTAACATGATGAAACACAACTTGATGATGTAATCAAGTTGTGTTTCATCATGTTAATTATTTTTTCCAGACCTCCATTTCTAGGAAACACAGAAATACCTTTTTTATCATGTCCATACAACATCTCTAAGGTATATTAATGACATAGTAGAATGTTGTACCTGACGGAGGTACAACTTCAGTGTGAGTTTGGTCGGCGCCGTTGGTGTGATATTTGTGTTATGTAGTTGCCATTTTATAGCCTACTGCTTAATGCAGCCTGTACTGGATTCTGGCACAGTATAATGTAGGCCTAGCCTAGGGCGCTGGAGCCGGGTGTGGCAGGGAGGTCAGCAGGCACGTCAGTGGATGCGTGAGAAACACAATGACACATATCATCCTGACAAAACTGGCTGCTTCCTTCCTACACACACAGTGACACGCACACACGCACACACACGTGCGCACACACACACACACACACACACACACACACACACACACACACACGTGCGCGTGCACACACACACACACACACACACACACACACACACACACACACACACACACACACACACACACACACACACACACACACACACACACACACACTTCCCGTCCCTCTGTGTGTCAGAGGTGAGGAGGAAGCAGGTATAGCTCTCGAACAACAGGGGCTGGCAGAGGGTGATGGAAAAAGTAGTACTCAGATGAATTGAAGTATAGCAAAGTTAAAGTATCAATACTGCAACGCAGAAAACTGTAAAAGTGACTAAATCATTCCAGTTTCAAGCTTTCAAACGAATGGAAATCTTAAGCTCACAATGAGTGACGTACTGGAAATTGGGAAAGGGTTCAATTAACGTACAAATACTGGAGAACTGTACTTAGCCGTACAAACACTGCAGGAGTGTACTTAGCGTACAGTGTTTATGTAAATGTAAAACTTAGAGTTACTTTACACGACTGGGTGCAAAGGGTGGGTGCAGAGGGAGGGCAGAGAGATGATGGAGAGAATAGACAGAGGAGAGGAAAGTGGCGTTAATGAGAGGGTCCGGGGTCGAGTGGGGGTCGAGATGGGGCCCCGCGTTGTGGATAACCCTCCCTCCCACACACACACTGTAATGATACCCCTCCATAGACTAACTAAATATGTCACACACGAACAAACACACACGCACATACATTTGTATGCACATGCGCGCACACACACACACAAACACGCATGCAGTCATGCAAACACGCAGTATAATGAATAGCATCACACAGGGAGTATAGTCAGTGTGGAAACCATGGATTCAATCCAGTTCAATTCAACTTGAATTGGATCAAATCCAATTCCGTTTTTCTGTAAGTGTCAAATCACAACAAGTTGTCACAAAGCACCAACAGTGATCCCACCCAGAGCCAGACATTTTGCGACAGCGCTAACTCCCCCTTTTCACTGGAAGAAACGCTAAGCAAACCCGACTCTATTGTTGGCGGCCATCTGCCTCGACTGTCTCAGGAGGAGAGGAATAGAGGAGAAGAGAGAGAAGGAGAGAGAGAGAGGCAAACACAAACAGTTGCAACAGCAATAAATCTGATATGGATCAGCAACACAGACACACTGGTTTGGAATACTTGCAGAATAATTATATAGCAGGCATTGGACAAACAAATACGGTATGTGTGATGTATATTCTGTTTTGGTGGCATTAACCAAATGCCAACCAAAAATGCCAACCAAAATTAACCAAATGTTCTTTTTGGAGTTTCTGAGTTCAGAAGGTGAATGTGATTATTAATTTGCGAACGCAGTGGGCCCTTACTATGAAAGCCAGGTTGTACGTGTCTGTGTGTGCGTGCTTGTGTTTGTGCGTGCATCACACACTGCATATATACTTGGGCATGCCTGACCCAAAACTCCACAAGCTGGCGGACTCCATATTTCGCCATACCTGACGAAGAACTCCATGTATGGGCCTAACCAAAACCACCAAGACCAAGACTTGGTGCTACAAACATAGTCTGAAGAGATGAGCCTTCAGATTATTCAACAGGAAATTGGGAGTGAATCCGTGCCTCCACATTACACACTGAGATACATGATGGGTCCAGGCTTACACAATCCCTTTAACTTCACTACCAGAAATGGAGGGGAAGAAAAATAAGTTGGAAAGAAATCCCATTAGGAGCGAGCAGGCTCACACGATTGATCAATGTTTGTTTTTTTTTACTTCTCTGGTTGTGCTTTACGTCTGCTGACTTTTCGGTAACAGGACAGACCCCAAAACTAAAGATTTCTTTTTGCTTTTGTCGACAAAGCCAGGCTGGATTTGGGAAACACAACAGTCAAACATACAAATCAAAATGATGATTAATCTTCTACATTCTGTAGTTGTGTAGACTTGGGTTAATTCACATTATGAATATTTTCTAACTCTTTGAGAGTGTAAACATGAAACCAAATGGACCTTTGCGGGTCCATTTGGTTTCATGTTTACACTCTCAAAGAGTTACATCTGGTTAACCAACTTTCCATCACTTAGCCTCTCAAGGACCACTGGTAGTCCCCGGACCACTGGTTGAAAATCACCGGTTTACATCGTCAGGTTTACATCATCAGGCTACTTACTACATCATTTCTAAACTTGTGGTGGATAACACAGCAAATCTTCCCTTTCTAACGTTAAATGTACAACTATCAGCAGTCATTCTTAATCCAAAGCATGTTAATAGCAATTAAATAAACAGATATCCAGAGAGATACATAAACGTTGCAAGACATCAAATACATACAGATTAACAGTAACAGTGGAATATCTACAGTGCTGTATGAAATGAGAGCTCTATGACTACATATAAAATGCTATCTAAATGACACACTGTAAGTTGATCTACAAGCTTGCAGAGCTGTGAGAAGCATTCTGAGCCTGTACAGATTCTGTACAAGCTCATGTACTTTCCTGCATGTTCTCTGGAAATAGTTTTTTCCACTGTTCAGCCTTGCCTATTCTTCTCTTTTGTTACTGAACAGAGTGTGACTTCTCAACACTGATTTTCATTGTAGGATTTATATTACACCCTTGTAACACCTTTGTCACGCCTTTCTCACTGACAATGTTCTGACAGTTCACTGACTTCTCTCTACTGTCGCCAATGGCATGGATGGAGGCGGTTCAAGGGTAGAACACTGCAAGGTGTGTTTGTGTGTGCGACTGTGCGTGTGTATGCGTGCGCGTGTGTGCGTGTGCAAACGTTGGGTGAGAATATTAGTATAATGCACACTAATCTTTTTGTGTCTATCGACCTGAAAGGCTTTGGACTCATTGGACAGTTTTTAGCATTATGTTATACTTTAGCTCTTGGAAAATAAGTGATCTACAAGCTTACAGTGTGGCACTCGGTGCTGCTCTATGAGGTTGTAAATATACTATTTGAAAAATTGTGAAAATGTGGTGCAAATATTTGAATACATACTGTTTCAGAACGGAATAAACCGATGTTTTTAACTCAAATATTTGCTTCGGGGGTCACTGGAATAAAATATATTTTTGTGTTATGCATTCGTACATTTTTTGTGGTCCTTGAAATGAAAAACCTGGAGAACAACTGACATAGAAACATGATGTTTTTCAGAAAACTGTCAGGATTTAGAAGGCATTTGTAGAATTATGCTCCGGTCGAAATGGACTAGCAATATTATCACGAGAGGGTGTGCGCTGCGGTCTTTAATGGCATGCCTTCAGGAACACGCCGATAGGCCAGTTCTGTAGGTAGTGCAGATGATGTTAAACTGTTATTTTTGCTCTGGGTGTCATAGCAACAGATCACAGTCAGCGCATGGTTTATTCACACACATGCGCACACGCACATGCGCACACGACATGCACACACACACGCACACGCCACACACACACACACACCACACAGGCATCTCCACAATAGAGCAACCTTGAGCCTTATGGGTACTGCAGCCGTTAAATGGAACTGAAATGAAAGTGATTGTGTGATCACACAGAACAGAATATCAGAATGAGCTGCAAGAGAGATGCAAGTCACTTTGCTGAGATGTGTACACACACACACACACACACACATACCCTGTGTGCACATGTACTGTATTCATGCAGCACGTGTGCGCGCATGCGCGCACACACACACACACACACATGCGCGCGCACACACACACACACACACACACACACCACACACACACACACACACACACACACACACACACACACACACACACACACACTTTAGCGATCACGTTTCGTTCACAACATTCTTGACACTCCACACTTGGTTGTGGATAAATTTGTTGGCTGTTGAGATTGGTTGGTAGTATGGGATGAGATGAAATACACTTTATTCATCCCCATCTCCCTCAATCTGACTCTCTCTTAATCATCCAGGTACGTTCACCTTTAGTGGACAGGATTTGTGTTGGTTGAAACCAGGTGATATTCTGGTCCAGTCATTAAAGTCATTAATTTATCCCGGTGCTTACTGGGTATGCATTTGCATTGTAGAGTTTGATGGCAGTTGGCATGAAAGATAGTCTGCAAAAACTCTGTATGCATTTTTATGGGGAGGGCGAGCCTACGGTTGAAGATGCACCGCTCAGTGCTCACCCTGTCCTGCAGACACACCATCCAAGAGGTGTGAGAGATTTGCAAGCATGGAGTTAAGTTTCCCTCATTCATCTTCTCCACGAATGACTGCAGGCTCTCCTGGACAACAACAGAGATGGCCTTCTTTTAAATCTGCCCTACCACCGGCTTTACAGAGTCTATTTTTTTGGTTAGTGACGCAGGGCTTGTTGGAAAAGCAACATACCTATACAGTTTTGGTTGGTATGATATCATCCATACAGGACTGAATATAATTCGGATTGCAATCTGTCAGTCTATCAGTGTCCCCATATTAGTCATAGAATACAGTCCCACCCATGGCCTCACACCATCCCCTCAACACTGCATTGGCCTCGGGGGACCACTCTCTTACTGTGGTCACTGGCAGTTGTTTAACCTTGGGCGTGTATAGGGATGTGACAAGGTTGTGGTCAGATCCATCCAACTTGGGCAGAGCTGTGCATTTATATACACCTTTGACATTTGCACATACAGGGTGTCCTATTCTCACTTGTAGTACAGCTCACAAACTGGGGCAAGTAGTACAGTTGCATACTGACTACCATCAGTTCAATGTCCGGCTGCCAGATATGCTCTTTAACCGTGACGTTCCCAGGATTACACCACTTGCTGTTGATCATCACGTCTACTATAGCAGGTCGGATCAAACAGTCTGGAATCCATTTACAGGCACAACGGAGTCTGGTAGGTCATTCTACAGACATGTCTCTGTGAAGATCATCAAGCTACACTCCTGACATCTCCACCGCACGTTCCCCAGCTCCTCCATCCTATCCACTGAAAGTGCCACGCCTTCAGTGACTCCACGATTCTACGTTCCGCAGGACAATGGAAGACGGCAAACACCATGTGAAGTTTGCTTGCAGCTTCACACCCGCTCTGCAACCCCCCGAAACCTAAACATGAGTTTGGCTGCTGAGTCCAACTTCTTACGGTTTCCTCAGGGCTATCAGCTGGAGCCTTGTATATAAGTCCTTCTTGTCCTGGTCATAGTGAATGTCCACAACAACAAACACGTAACAAACTGAAACTATGCTGCTATAGCAGTGGTTTTCAACCGGTCGTCCGGGTCCACCAGTGTTCCTTCCAGGTGGTCCCCAGGTAAGTTGGTTGACCAGATGTAACTCTTGAGAACGTAAAAATGTATTGTATGCAAAAAATGTATTGTATGCAAAATGCGCAACATTCAATGCTTTATGCCTAAATTGTAAACAAACAAAATATTTATCTCGGAGAGCATATCTGGAACAATAATGGAATAATAAACTCACAGGAAAAGGTCCATTGTTTGGTTCCATCTGTGCACTCTCTCTATGAGTTTTAGCCAATCACAGCCCAGCAGTCTCTAGCACAGGGGTGGCCAACCAGTCAGAGACTAAGAGCCACGTTTTTCAGTGTGTTACTGCGAAGAGCCACAACAAACGGTCACGATGGTTATAAAACCGCCACGTTGGCCGGCATTTTTCCTTTCCTGCCATAAGACATGTGCATTTGTGTGCAGGTGCGCAATACAAAAGATACTATTAAAACATATAGGCATGTATTTAGAAACAGGGTTTACAATCCAAAAAATATATATGACAAGTCAAAAAACATATTTTTGCACAAAAAATATTTTTAGAGGTGAGAAGTGTCCCCTCTCTACTACGGGTGTTGGTCGAGTGTTGGGCTGCACTGTATAGGGAATGAATGACAGTGTATTTTAAATACCAAAATTACTGTATTGATTTCAAAACATTGAGTCGGATCACCGTAATGAAACAGGACAGGCCAAGCGTTTTTCACGGTTTCATGTGGAAGCCCCTTAAGAGCCGCATGTAACCAGCTGAAGAGCCGCATGCGGCTCGCGAGCCGCAGGTTGGCCACCCCTGCTCTAGCAGTTCCATAATGAGCCAATAGAGTGGAGGTGAGGTGGAGCTAGATTCTGTTTTTAAACAAATCTGTTTACGAACAGTGTTTGTACACACTAAAGTTGCCTCTATTACCATTAAACAGTGAGATAAACAAAGAGTTTTTCTATGCAGCAGTTTTATCAGAACAGTGAAGTATGATGAGGACACCGCTCAACCGTGCACTAGCTAATCTGTATGGAGAAAAGACAAAAAAAACAGTTGGCTGCACACTCCAAACACTGTGCAATAGGCCAGCTTTCAGTTACATGCCCTGAAGGTCAAACAAGCGGAAACTAGTACTAAACTCTCAGGTAAATGTCGGGTTTTGTTACAGACTGCTGTTTTTCTCCCTTTCATACTATGCTGTATTAGACAATTAGATGCCACCATTGGTAGTGTTGCCAGACAATACTAAAACAAGGGCCCTCTTTAATACACACTCTTTGAGTCTAGTTGCAAGCCATTGTGGTGTGCATGGAGCCTCTGTCCACAGCGTCATCTCAGTAATGAACAATGGCTTTCCACTTGTGGGCTCAGAGAGAAAGTAGTAAAGTCATTTAGCTTTTTTTTTATTTGGCTTTTGCTTTCTTGAAAACCAATGGTGCCATTTGTTTCATTTTGAAATGAGTCTGCAGTTAATGTCTGTGAGTCTGAGTCATAGTCCGAAGTGCTAAACAACATGGCAGGCGATTTAAATGTTAAGTGGTTGATACTGTGACTTTGCACTGACTACGCCTACAGGTCTCATCCAAACCTCCACACAAATATGTACCCGATCTGTGGAGTCAACATGCAATGAACATGGATCATATTCCACACCAATAGCATACAATTGTCACCCAGAATGTGAGCAAGCTGGGGCAAGTTTTACAAAAAATACTGCCAAAATGCATGCCAAAGATCTGTCTGGAGTTGACATTACTAGTCTAATAGACCCCCCCAGTTGTGATTAGAATGTTCAAATGTCTTCCCTGTGGGCAATGCTTAAGTTAAGCTGGGTGAAAATCAGGTATACTGCAGACCCTAGTGTAGCAATAGTACAACATAGTCTTATCTTAAATAGTACAACATTATCTTATCTTAAATATTTATCTAATTTATTTTTTTTTCTATTCTTTTTTCCACATAAACATTATGATTGATGTTCACTGTCATATGCTTTCAAAGCCATCGGTCATCATGATACAACGTATTTGTATATTAATATACCCACCATGGAGGCTGAATTAAAACTCTCTGGACTTTTTAATGATTTTTGACCTTTAACCCCGAAGGTGAACTGCTGTTAAGCAATGTACTACATAGTACAAGTAGTAGTATAGTTGAAACCACTTTTTCGTATGTTTGTGTCACACACACACACACACACACACACACACACACACACACACACACACACACACACACACACAACACACACACACACACACACACACACACACACACACACACACACACACACACACACACACACAAAAGTTTGAGCCAAGTATGAAATCAGTCAACAAGATAAACTGTCGATTTAGTTGACTAGAGTTACATTACTAAAACATTTCAGTTGATTCAAATGTGAAACTAGTAGTGTTTTTTTTTTCTCAAAAGACTATGACTAAAACTAAATGAAACTGAGCTATAATCAAAATCAACACTAATGTATTCCTCCTCCGTTCAGGAACTCTCGCTCACACAGGAGGACAAAAGAAACATTGATTGAACACCTGCTGTAGAACTTAATGAAGCCGTATGTTTGTACTAAATACCGTGCTGACATTTAGTAGGTATTCATCACAATCTACTGACTGTGAATCATTGTTTTGTTTCGTGGCTTTTTCCTCCCTTTAAAAAAAAACACTTGATTAAATCACACTCCAGAGGTGAACGTTTAAAAGCAGGCTATGTTGAAAACATATACCACTTTCAAGGTACACATACAGCAATAGGAGAATTTCTTAACCCTGTTTGACGGGTGGGAAAATATATACCCTCATGATTTAACGGGTGCGGGCGGAACGCAACACAACATGGGGAAGGGGGCGTCCATTTAACCATAGTACCCACACTGTACGATGTTAAAAACCAGTGCTTCTCAACAGTGTTCAAAGTTTCTCACATGCCTAACTAATGGACAGTCATGTCACATCAATGCTGACTCCTTTATAATGATTGAAAAAATCATTATAAAATCATTATAAAGGAAAAAATGATATAACTTTGTTGTAAAACACTGGAATACACTGAGGCAGCAGCAGCCTCTAGCCTATAGTATTCCTTCCTCCTCCACCACCATACCACCCACAACTACCACCACCATATCACACGTGCTGTCAGATGAAATTAAAGATAACAAACGATGCATATATGAACGGGTAACAGGGCGGGTAGCTGGACCATTTTTAACTGGCGGGACAGAAGCAAGTTTTCGAATTTATATGAATCACGGGTAATGAAAGGAACTGATGATTGACAGGCTGTGCGGCCTGTGCAGGACTCTGGTGTGGACAGAAGGAAATTGGTCATGACCTAGGCGTTTAGTGCCAATTATTATTATTTTTAATTTTTATCCCACGATTGTAACCCATTTCTTCACACAGTGCCAATTGCTGATGTGATCCTGGGCTCTACACCCTCCACCAACCTGGGGAGGCAGCGGACTGGCCTCATGCTTCCTACAATGCAAGAGGAGTCCAAGCTGCCTTCTTTTCACCTGACAGGTGGGAGTTTCCCTGGTTGAACGTACTGCGTGGAATGAACTTGTTATTCCAAGCAGTTCCTTTCCCCTCCATCAGGCGCCCCGGCTGGCCAGGAGGAGGCAGTTTAGAGCCCATAATGTTTTTGTGAGGGTATCTACCCTACGGGGCATGGGGAGAACATGCAAACTCCACACAGAAAGGCCCTTTCACCAACCCCGCCTAGGGTATAGCCACTGATGATGTGGAGGAGGAAACACGGCGCCAGCACCTACAGCGGCATCCCTAGCGGGAAACGGA
This sequence comes from Benthosema pterotum, assembly GCA_039105355.1. Classification (NCBI taxonomy): domain Eukaryota; kingdom Metazoa; phylum Chordata; class Actinopteri; order Myctophiformes; family Myctophidae; genus Benthosema; species Benthosema pterotum. The sequence goes on from CM076977.1 coordinate 20,359,859, forward strand.
CCCAGGACCTTCTAGCTGTGAGGCAACAGCATTGTGTCAATCCAATCGAACACATCCTTAGCAGAGATTGAGTTAAAAGGAGAATTCCGGACCAGTGCTTTTCTAACCAAATAATATATCCATCAACTGGTGTCAGAGGCGGCAATAGCAGAAAAGTAAACCCTCATCCGGCATAGAGCGCTGCTCAGTGCGTGCGCCCTCATGGGTCAAAGTCAAACTCAAAGTCATACGATTAGTCACACACGTTTCCGCAGTGAAATTTGTTCTCCACATTTGACCCATTGGAGCAGTGAGCTGCAGCGTGTGTCACGCTTGGGAATCATCTGTTGATTTAACACCCCCACCTAAAAGCCAAGACACTGATGCTGAGTGTGAAGAGCGAGGCACTGGGTCCCATTGTTCAGAGTCTTTGGTGGGATCCGGCTGGGGATCAAACACTGTCATACACAATGGGTCGTCTTCATTATAGGAAAGACATACCTTAAGATTTTAGACTCTTTCCGATTATGATGCCATCATCACTCTATGACAGTCAATAAGTGCACGTTCGTTGTTTGGGTTGGGGTTGCTCAGAGAGCTGCAAGATTCATTATTTTAACTTTGTTTGGAGTGACTAACGAGTTTCTTGCTTTGACTATCGATGTGCCAAATGTCATGCTCTCCGAGTTCAAACTTACGTGGCAGGATTTGTGCAGTGTATCAACTGCACGCGGCCCTGAGCGCAAGCCTAAACCAACGCGCTCCACACAGCGCATGCCATGGCCCTGAGCACACACCTAAACAAACATGCTCCACGCATTAACCCGTGCAAACGCTTTGTTCCCCTGTTGACAATATATGACCTCCCTTCTCACTTTCTCTCCTCTTTTATCTGGCTTTCCTCTCCTCTCCTCTCTCTTTGTCTACCTCCATCCATCTCTGTTCCTTTCCCTAGCCTGGTTCTGCTATATCTACTGTGCACCTGCAGTGCCACCTAGTGGAGTCCTAACTCAACTGCATGCCAGAGCAGGGAGAGTGAAGATAGCACTATGGAGCATTGTTCATTCATTAAGGAAAAAAAATCAATGATCATGTTATTTAGACAATTTCAAATGTCCAAAACAAGACTAGAAATGAAAGTGTGTTATTCTGGAGACAGGACTAAAGTGACTATAGTGGGACTATAGTGTTTTGGTGCTCCCATGTGTTTTCCATCCCCAAAAATGATCTAGTTTGAACTATCAGGCTTTCATATCATAGGAGCTTCTATTGTAAATTGCTTTCAGGAACAGCTTGTTTGATCATAATGTTGCCATCAATGCACCCTGCTTTGTGTAATTCCTCCTCTCCTTCAGGCTTCAGTTCCAAATTCGCATTTCCACTTTGTTTATAATGTCCACCATTGCTGATTTTCCAACTTGACATGAAATTTAAACAAGCCTGATTTTATCTAGCATCAGTATTGGCGACTCTACAATAAAATCTCCTCAATATCAGCCCCCCCACCAGCTCAGGACATTGTGGAAAGGAAATGACAAGGACTGGGAATTTCCATAAGGAAATGACAAGGACTGGGCATTATCAGATGTGAGGCTCAAACCATCACAAATAAGATTGAGGTACATATACAATAATTATGTTATGTATTAAAAACAATTTTAGGAATCCATGTTATTTGCGCCTTAAGAGACAATACATGCATGCACACAGGCACGCGTGCACGCACGCATGCGCGCACACACACACACACAGTTTTCTGCCTTTGATGCCTTCCTTTCTTTCGTCCGCTCTTCTGATCTCTGCATCATAGATGATTCACATGCGTGTTTCCTCCCTGTGGTGTGAATGGAACAATACATGCAGACGCAGCAGCACAGCATTTGTGAGTGAGCTGCATGTGGCACAAAGAGAGCAGAATACCAAATGGATCACAACCCCCGTAAAGACTACTAATGGCAGGCACCCCGCTGGCCTATAGCAGCCCAGGTGCATGTCACATACATACTGTATGTATAGGCTCTGGCCTGACGCTTGTTAGAGTCCATCAGGGCATGGGGGGGGGGGGGGGGGGGGCATGATGGCATGATGGCATGCAAACAACCCGAATTTCAAAGATATTTCAAATTATAGTGCTTATACGGTGATTTAAATGACTTGAAACACTATGCTACTAACTAACTACAATTGTCAACCTAAAGATCTCAACGGTCCTGAAAATTCAGGCCCGGCCCTAACTGGGTCCTAACAGTTCAGGCCCTAGGTCCGGCCCGGCCCGACTAAGTGGAATAGATTTTAGGCCCTACCCGGCCCTAAACTGTCGGGTTTGGGCAAAATTTGAGAATTCGCCGCAGACTAAAAATGAAATGGCAATCAGCACCATCTTTATAATAGGTAAATGCAGAAAATAATTACTATAGTAAAATAATTCAATATATATTATTTTTTCATGGGGCCCGAGGCCCTACCCGACCCGGCCCTAAATGTTCAGTCCTGGTCGGGTTCGGGCAGAGTTTGAGAACTCTATGTCAACCAACAGCATTTCATCATTGAAAACAGAAAACTCTGAGTCAGACCTTTAGCTTTATGCATGCTGTGTGTCTGTTGCAACAACTGATTTTGTTATCGATGCTTACTTGCCTAATACTTGTCATGTCTTGTAACCAAAAAAGGTATGGGTGCGACTTCATTGCCCGTGGCCCGAAGCGACACGGGCGATGAAGCCGCACCCATACTATTTCACCTGACCCCCCCCCCCCCCAATTGGGATGATGTTATATCCGCCCCTGGAGTCTGTCCCGTTCTTGATGCTCTGCTGCACGTCTCTCCCCTTCTCTCTCTCTCTCTCTCTCTCTCTCTCTCTCTCTCTCTCTCTCTCTCTCTCTCTCTCTCTCTCTCTCTCTCTCTCTCTCTCTCTCTCTCTCTCTCTCTCTCTCTCTCTCTCTCTCTCTCTCTCTCTCTCTCTCTCTCTCTCTCTCTCTCTCTCTCTCTCTCTCTCTCTCTCTCTCTCTCTCTCTCTCTCTCTCTCTCTCTCTCTCTCTCTCTCTCTCTCTCTCTCTCTCTCTCTCTCTCTCTCTCTCTCTCTCTCTCTCTCTCTCTCTCTCTCTCTCTCTCTCTCTCTCTCTCTCTCTCTCTCTCTCTCTCTCTCTCTCTCTCTCTCTCTCTCTCTCTCTCTCCTATCAATAAGATGAGGTCAGAAAAACATACCTAAATCACACCCTTGTGATGTGAGGGGTGCCCTTATCATCTTACAATCATCTTACAACATAGTGTTTGTTTTAGCGACAACATTTTTTCTTGTGATTGTCAGTGGCCTTGTTAAATCAAACATCGGTTGAAGAACGAACATTAGGCCCTCTTCATTGTTAATGGCGTTTAAAAAAAAGTTCACTTCAAGGGAAAAGGCATGCTCAGCTGTATACAGTAGTCCTTTGAGGATTCAGGCGTATGTTGGGTGCAGATTAAAGGGGAGCATATAGAGAAACTATCCTCCACACTCTCAGTGGGAATCTTTTTTTAACAATGTTGAAGATCCGCAGTGTCACACCAGACTGAGGCGTTTCTGTGAGCAGGCCCTCGCCATTTGCAAAGCAATGGATTTGACATGGTGGGGTGATATAGATTTTCATAACAATTAAAAGATTGTGTCTCATTATTAAAAAAACATACATCATAGTAAACAACATAAATTAAACCAATCTGTACTGTACTTGTGTTTTAACTTTCATTGAAAAATAGCAGGTGTTCACAGCTCATAGCGCGACACAGAGTGGCGCGGTATGAGCCGTGAACACCTGCTATTTTAGGGGGAAATTGTGAGAATTCAGTACAAATATGTTCTTTCAGAGCGAATGTTTTGTAGAATCTACAATGTCAAGTCAATAAAACGTCATAATAGTCACACAAAACAACTTGCATTCCACGTTAAAAACAGGATAATTATAGGAATGAATGAATGAATGAATGAATGAATGAATGAATGAATGAATGAATGAATGAATGAATGAATGAATGAATGAATGAATGAATGAATGAATGAATGAATGAATGAATGAACAAACGAATGAATGAAAAGCAGTTCCACATAGCCCGACTCATTCTGAAATACGCAACTGGTGAGCTGCTTTGGCAGCAGGACGTCAAATGGAAGACAACCACCCTAAAGACTTTTAATCATTGTGTGCATCGAGTGACCAACCAGGTAGTACATAGAAATTGATTTATTGGACGTGCTGAATTGTACGTACATGTGAATTTTTTGCTTTGACAATAATGTAAACCTACATTTTCTCATGGCAATAAGAGCTCCTCTGGAGCGAACCAAATTGATTTGAAAATCGATCCAGGGTGACGGATCGATTGCGACATAACGAGAAGCACAATGGCGTGTGTGCGTGTGCATGTGTGTGTGTGTGTGCGCGTGTGTGCACTTTCTCAAGGAGGTTGGGTGAGTCACAGTGTCGCAGAGACTAATCATTTTTGTTCGAATCCATCTCGATCCTATCTCACCGACGCTGACACCATGTTCTCATTGTAGAAGATGGAATGAACTGCCGTGGTGGAGTGAGACAGACAGACAGACAGACAGACAGACAGACAGACAGACAGACAGACAGACAGACAGACAGACAGACAGACAGACAGACAGACAGACAGACAGACAGACAGACAGACAGACAGACAGACAGACAGACAGACAGACAGACAGACAGACAGACAGATTGACAGACAGACAGATCTTTGACACCCGTGCACATTCATACCATGTTGTACACAAACACACACACGTACACACACCTGTGCTGTAAGTTAACACAGCTCTAAAATAGTATATGAATCTCTGCCCTAAGCCTCCATCAGAGTGAGCTAAATCCCCTGAGCCCCCTTACACACACACACACACACACACACACACACACACACACACACACACACACACACACACACACACACACACACACACACACACACACACACACACACACACACACACACACACACACACACACACACACACACACACACACACACACACACACACACCCACCCACCCGGCACCCACACACAATAATTGAAGGCATAATCACTACATTATTTCAAGTGTGAAAGTGGATGGGTCTCTTTTCACAGTGGTACTTTTTGCAGTGTATACCAACCCAGCAACACACACACACACACACACACACACACACACACACACACACACACACACACACACACACACACACACACACACACTTTAATCACCGTGATCAAGGGATGTTGGGAGTCTGCTGTAGCCATGGTAACGAGGCCATAACAACCGACTGTCTGTTCCTAACTATTCTATATCTATTCTTTCTCTCTCTCTCTCTCTCTCTCTCTCTCTCTCTCTCTCTCTCTCTCTCTCTCTCTTTCTCTCGATCACCCCATTCCGCCCCATTCCGTTTTGTATAGGGCCTAGGCTGTATTTTCTTTTCACAGCTGACCTTTATCCTGTGGTGGCAGTAATGACTGCACACAAGTATGTAGTGCATACTACATACGTAGTATGTAGTATTTGAGGGGCGCCATAACCCGCAGCATCTGGCTTTTGAAATCGCCTCATGTGAGTTTGTGTCTTCTATTTATAGGGCTGCATATGAAAGTGATGTGTTTTGTAAGGATTTTGAAAATCCCGTTTGTAACCGAGGTAAAAGCTGATCAGACTTTTATGTTCCATATGGAAGGGACAGGCATTGCCATAGCAACCGCCCCATAGCTCATTTAAAAGAGGCTTTTAAAAAGCGTTTTTATAGTCTGCTCTATGTTTTAAGTTAGAGTAAGTTTACTTTAAACCACTACACGCACAGGCTGGTCGGCCACAATACAGAGGGCATTGACTCTTTTATAGCTGCTAACAGCAGAGCCATCTAGAGCAGAGTTCTGATATTCCCGTTCACTCCTACGTCGGCGGTTGCTCATGCTCCTGGAGGAGTCCTATGCTGACACTTTGAAACCACAAGTTGATAAATGAATGGGATCTAATAGGGACCAGCAGACAAGGCACGAAAAACATCTGTATTAATGGCTGTGACCTCGTAAACAAATGATTTATTCAGACGAATCAAAGAAGACAGGTCGCCGGTTATTTTTGGATACTTGTCAGATGATCTGCAAACGAGATATAGGCTAATTTTATTGACACATTGAAAGAGCAGAATACTAGTTTCTCCAATAGCACCTCATTCACAAACTGACATTCTCGTGAGACTGTATAGCTGGCAGGAGTAATCAGAAAGGCATTGGACTTAGGCAATAGTCCAGCTTTAATAACTTTAAATCCCTTTATTGCACAACATAAACATAACAGAGACTTTAGTTGTGACTGAACAATATAGATTAAAACAGTTATTTTGCATGCATATGTACCTACGTTGTAAAATAGCTCTTATTTGCGCCATTCTCGTTGAAAACACTCCAGTGTTCCTGCACATTGACGCCACACATTACATAGTCGTCCTTCTTTAAAGCTCTGACACAAAGTTCGCATTGAGGTCCATATTTATGTACACCAGGCTTAGTACAGTATGTCAATGATTTGATTGACTGAGGACAGAATGTGATGTATGATGATGTGGGTCGATGTGAGCGTCCCTCGTTTCATACGGGGGTGATTTTAATTCACGTTTTACACATGTGAACACTTCCTTATTGAATGGAATAAAAGCGAGAGGTTTATGAAGTGTTACTAACAGCCAGATGTAGCCGAGATACTGAGGTGGAGGAAACCGGAGAGAGCGTGGCTAATGTTTACATGGATTACACGCAGGCACACACACACACACACACACACACACACACACACACACACACACACACACACACACACACACACACACACACACACACACACACACACACACACACACACACACACACACACACACACACACACACACACACACACACACACACACACACACGTACTGACACCACTCGTAAAATTTTCCCAAAAGCCATAATTATATTTCCACACATTGAATCTGACCTTGGACCAATTACATGCATGAACAATCGGGCTGTTGTTGTTTAAGCTGCTGTTACCCTTAAGACAGTAGCACGTAACAACCAACAAACACACGCTGAGTGATCACCCCCACACACACACACACACACACACACACACACACAGGACCGCGCACACAGAGACAGACCTGCAAATGAATACAAGAGGAATATGGAAAACAGCAAACTTCCCCTCATTATAGAATGTGTGTGTCTGGTGTGTGCGTATGTGTAAACAGCCTGGTGTCGGGCAAAGCGATAAGGCTTCCGCTACCATGTTGGTTCAGTTCCTGTGTGACTCTGTTAGATAAGAGAAGTGACTGTAGCAGTGCCATTGCACACCATTTAACTACTGTGTATGCACACACGCACTCACACACACGGGCAATCACGCACGCACACACACACGTATGCACGTACATACGCACGCACGCACGCACAGGGTTGGACTGAGTCAAGACATTTCGGTGAAACCAACAACTTTGTAGAAAAAACCTTGTGCACACCTACAGGGACAGGTGCGTCGGAGCCAGCAAACAAATGCACATATTCAGAAGAAGAGTGGGTCCCGCACACTGTCTTGATGAAGGTCGTTTAGACCTTCATCAGGACCTGATGAAGGTCGTTTAGACCGAAACGTTGTCATCCTAAATAAAAGTATGTGAAGACATTGTGCGGGACCCCCTCTTCTGGTGAAACCAACGACCAAAGCACAGATGCTAGTCTATAGGGTAATCGCAGTGCGCAAAAACTGCGCATGCATGAGGTGAAAATCAAGGAAATCAAGTGACTTGGCTAAGTGAGTTTAATGTCGTTTAACTTTGTTTAATGGCATCAAATTCTTGTTTCGATGAACGGCTATCAACGCCCACTCAGTCGGCATGTAGGATGATGATTTCACGCATAGAGACACACTTTAAATGAGCTCTTAATGGTTTGACTGTTAGAATTAATGCCATTACAATGTCTAGCTCACTGCCTGGATTTCATTAACATTTCTCTAAACACTTCTATTAAAATAAATAAATAAATAAAATAAAGTCGAAATCCAATGTTCCCATCACCTGATGCATAATCACAAAAGATCTTCGAACATTGCAGGTCTGTCCAGCACCACTGACATCACTTTAACCTCCCCTCAAAAAATCCTGATGAGCTGTCTAAAACAGAAGCCAGTGTGGTTGTGTGAAAACAGACTCTGCACGTGTGGCCCTAGCAACGGTGCATAGCGACTGGAGCGGATCAAAAGAATTAAACACTTTGAGGCAATGTTCTAGCGTTTCGACCCGACACTAGATTCTACTAAATGTCATCCAAATGTTAGCAGTTGGGTGAAGAATCTATGATTCTGTGTCAGCAATGCTAATAATAATTCATTCCAAGGACCCCCAAAATTATCTGTGTTTTGCCCCATCTGAAAATATGGAGTACCAGGGACCTCCCTGATAATGTTCGCTCTGAAAGAAGACACCTTTACGGTAGAGGCTTAGCACACTTTTTTAGGGGAATAGGTTGCACATTTTGTATGGGGCTTCTTTAGGATATACTGAAGGATTTTAGCATATAGGAGCCCTTGGCAAAATGTGGAAAGAAATCATGAGAACCCCAAAAAATCCATATGGCCAATAACAGACCTCATCAACATGGTGCCATGTCATTATTCCGACCTCCCACTGTTGCGACCTCGCGTTGTTCCGAAACTACGAGACGCAAAACCCTACCCTTCTCCAACCGTAACCCTAACCCGACCCTCAACCTAACCTCACAGACCTCACGGTCTATGAGGTGGTTGAGCGTCGGGGGTTTAGGCTCTTAGGATTACAGTTGGAGAAGGGTACAGTTTTGCTACAAACATGCCTAAACCCTTCTCTAACCCTCATCTTCACCATAACCGCAAGCACGTTGCAGCTGATAGTGGATTTCCAGCCCATGTTCGGACTAATGGCAGTTCTGATCTGTGGGACTTTGGTACTTATAGATCAGTCCTCATCAACCAGGCCAAAATCATTTCAGGATAGGCCAGTCTAGGGTAAGGGTTGCTGGATAAAACAACACTGACAGCATTATTCTCCGGTGGCCGCCACCGCCGGTTTTTGCATTTGCATCACATCTGTGATGACAGCTATGGCCGTTTTTAGCCCAAGGAGCGTTTTCTTCCCCAAAAACTAATGCATTGAATGGATTCATAATGAGGAGAACAAAAATAGTTTGACATGTGCATGAGCAATGAAAGGTTTGACAGTGCACCTGTCAAAGTGCACTAGCTGTCAAAGTGTGCACTTTGACAGGTGGCCAGATAGTGCTTGACACACAAGAATACCCAGCTCCAATTATAAATCTCACACACACACAAGCACAGACGTGGGCAGGCGGGCGGCGGGCGGGCGGGCGGGCACGCGCGCGCACACACACACACACACACACACACACACACACACACACACACACACACACACACACACACACACACACACACACACACACACACACAAAAGAGAGACAGGACTCAGTGATCACAGCTGCAGGTCGGACAGGCTCCATTTACTCTGTTCTCAAAGGGAGGCAGAGAATAGGCTTTGATTTTAAACGTTCTTTGTTATATTTTCCACTACGTCAGATTTTCAGACTGGAAATAGCCAATTTAACACTGTTTACTATATGACATGTACTGTAAATGATAAACGGTGCATTTATAGTGCACATTTATCCAAGGCGCTTCACATATTGATTCACCCATTTACATACCAATGGCAGTGGAAACCATGCAAGGTACCGACCAGCAACTCTGGGGGGAGCCGGGTTCAAACTGGCCACCTTGTACCAGTAGTTACCATCCAGCCATTCTACCCCTTATCCACCGCAGTTCCATACTGCCACTTTAATTCAAAATTCAAAATCAATAATGCCAATATTGTGGCACTTTGGAACTTTCCTCTGGAACACCAGATTCGAACCTAGTTTTCTGTCTCAGGCATTACCATTTTTTACCACTGAGTAATAGAGCCGGCTGGCTTGAGCGATAAATTGAATCCCGCCCATCGTGTAAATAAAGGAAAAGTGTCAGATCCTGTGTCTACAGGTGAGACATCGACCTTTGACACTAAATGACTTAAAGGACCACTTCACCACTTTTCAATTTCTCTTCATATGTTTTAGAATCTCTGCTTAACGATGAAGCAATAAACAAAACAAGTATGGTGGAAGTAAATACATTTATTTACCTCCACCATAGGTCTACTCTACAGATGACTTGAACAGAGATTGGCTTTCAAGTGGTCCTTGAGGGGGTTCCAAGTGGTCCCACTCCAAGCTAACTGATGCAGGATTGGTAACCAAATGGATCCTAATTAGATCTTAAACTCTTAGAAACCCAAATGAGCCCTAATAGGACGATTTGGAAACCAAATGGAAACCAAATGGACCATAATGAGTCCATTTGGTTTCATGTTACGCTCTAAAGAGTTAAATTATTGCTATAAACATCTACATTACTTAATTTAGTCTTACAGTCTACACAATTAGAAAATGTAGAATAAACAAATTTTACTTTGATCAATTTGCCTGTTATCTCTCCTAATGGTACCAACATCAATACAACATGGAATTGTGGACAAAATCGAACGACAACAAAGTCTTGTCTGAGAGCCTAAAATGTCATCAATAGTCGCCGTGCCTAAAATACTGCAAAATAATGGACCATGTTGTAAACATTGTATTGTGTTGTAGTTGCAAACCGTATAGTATAATTGTTCCAAACATTGCATATAACTGTATGTCACAATAGAGCTGTGCAGTCCCGCCCTTCTCGTGATGTCGCCCTTGCCCCAGAAATTAATTTCCCTATAATTTTCCGCACAGAATGAGTTGTATAAAGACGATTTCACCACAAACAACACCAACTCGGGTCGCAACGAATCATGACAACACACACACTGTTTTGGGACAATCAACTCATTTATAAGAATAAAAACAAGACCAAAGGTGTTGTATCCTGCTGAATTTAGTCGTGCAACCGCACCATTGGGAATGGTCATGGCCCCATTGGAAATGAATTGCAAGAGCAGCGTGTCTGACCGGCAAGAGCAGCGTGACTAATCGGCATCGTTTTTGCTGCTTGTTTCTCTCTCAACATGTGGCAACATGCCTAGCACAGTGACCGTCGCCATGGCATCGTCATTGTAGCTGTGTATTTGTATTGGCCGAGCCAGCATAGAGGCTATGGGATGGTATGGGATGGTATTCCCTATATAGGGCACTACTTTTGCCTTCCGCCATTTTGTTTGAGTGTCGGAATCGGCAGTGAGCGTTTTTGTACCCTAATATAGTGCACTGAAATATCCCACAATGCACCTGGATTTGTAGGGACCATCGGATGGTCACTAGAAAAGTCGATCTTGCCCACAATGGATTGTGCATTGAGCGGGACATCTACATGAAGATCGAAGAAGAATAACACACGTGTAGGTACACACACACACACACACACACACACACACACACACACCTCCCGAGTTACAAATTACCGGTAAGCACTGTATATAACCCTAAATGCTTTCGTATTCTGTAAAACAAAGGATACACATTAGCACTCCTGTGGTCTGGACACCATCTACTGTACACGACTACACTGGGAGGGACATCTTTACACAGGTTAGTATCAACTTTTATAATAATAATAATTATTATTATTATTGTTTTTGCAACTATCGTTTAACTATCTTTAAACCACACTATTTCATTGTGTAATGGCATGGCATGTAGTAGTTTTTCATAGTTTGTATTGCGCACATTCACAGTGAATGAGTGGCTACCGACAACTTGACCACTGGTTGAAAACCTCATCTGTGATGCAACAAAATGCTTAGTAAACAGTAATCTGTTGCTAATGGAACACGCAGTGATCTGAACTGCCATGTTGCAGTAGTTTTGGGGCTTCTGTTTGCAAGTGATTGAATGTAAGTACCAGTGTTGCCAACTGCCAAAATCCAAAATGCAGTAGTGGCACTTGCAAAAAGCACTAGAATGCGCTAGAGCAGTGGTTTTCAATCATTTTCATAGCAGGGCCCACTGTTTATTCTGCAGTTTAGCCACGGAGGACCACCAGAGGTCTGGAAAAAAATGTAAACATGTGCGACAAATGCGCCAAGTTGGCAACAGTGGCTCGCTGCATGCACGCGCACGCGCACACACACACACACACACAGCTGGAGGCAAATTGAGCAATGAAATCTGTTGCTGCTCACATAATGATACTGTTGCATTCACACACACTTGCGCGCGCACACACACACACACACACACACACACACACACACACACACACACACACACACACACACACACACACACACACACACACACACACAGGGCTGGGGGTAAGTGGATCATTGAGCGGGTGTCCCCCAGGGGCAGCCTGCAGCCTTACAGGCAGTTACAGCATGGAAGGGAAGCTCTTCTCCACTCATCCTTCCATCCCTCATCGCTGGTGCTTTTGTCATCCATATACTGTACTTTGAAAAAGAAGTATGAGGATATCAGCAGCTCCTCTCCTCTCCCCCCTGCTCCCCCACATAAAGAAGTGTCTGACTCATCCAAAGCTCACCCCAGGCATGTCCTCCTTCTCTCCTCTATCCCCAGACGAGGTCCCAAGAACTAGTGACCTCCACTCCACCCGTCCCTGTCTCCAATCTTCCAGACGATCGCACCTGCTGCTCCCCCTTCATCACCTCCATCACACTCCCCCTCCTTATATAGATGATATCCTGTTACTCTGTCACTCTCCCTCTCAGATCACTTACAGGGAGAAATCTCTCTCTCTCTCTCTCTCTCTCTCTCTCTCTCTCTCTCTCTCTCTCTCTCTCTCTCTCTCTCTCTCTCTCTCTCTCTCTCTCTCTCTCTCTCTCTCTCTCTCTCTCTCTCTCTCTCTCTCTCATTATCGTTATCAACAGACGACCAGTGCTATACCTAGGGGGGTCGGTGTATACGTGCAATTATATACAAATAATGGAAGAAAACCCTGCTTTAGCAGCCAATTAGGCCCTTAGGCGGTCAGCGAGAAGTACGCAAGTGTGCTGTTGTTGTGGTATTGATGTGAAATGCTCTCTGATGCGTGCGCACGTTTGGAGCGCATGCACGTGTCGTGTACTATAGCAGGAGGTATCAGATATTAAGAAGGTGTATCGGTGTGACATCGTGGCCAGAGAGACAGAGAGAGGAGGGAATTACACCGCAAGCCCAAAATACAACGAAGGGCAGGGAAGGTTATTCACAGTCCTGAAAGCGTCCAATAACGAATCCGAAGGCAGACGGGCGTCGCCTGTTCACTCACTCACTCTGGATGCCTCCACACTCACACCAGCAGACAGGCGCACACTCCTTGTACGGACGCACGCCTGCACACGCCTGCCCGCCCACGTGCACACGCCCACGCCCCCACAGACACACAGGGTTAATAGGCTGCAGAGAGTGCCTTCTGCGCCTGATCATTTGTGAACAACGTCTTTCTGAAAGAGACACGGTCTTTCTAAAAGAGACAGGGGACTCATGAGAGACAGGGTCTTTCTAAAAGAGACAGGGGACTTATGAGATACAGGGTCTTTCTAAAAGAGACAGGGGACTCATGAGATACAGGGTCTTTCTAAAAGAGACAGGGGACTCATGGGAGACAGGGACATTCTAAAAGAGACAGGGGACTCATGAGGGACAGGATCTTTCAAAAAGAGACAGAATCTTTCTAAAAGAGACCGTGGACTCAAGAGAGACAGGGACTTTCTAAAAGAGACAGGGGACTTAGAGTCTTTCTAAAAGAGACAGGGGACTCATGACAGACTGGGTCTTTCTAAAAGAGAGCGGGTTTTTCTAAAAGAGACAGGGGACTCATGAGAGACAGGGTCTTTCTCAAAGGGATGGTGGACTCATATGAGATACTTCAGTTAATTGCTCAAGGCCACTACTTTTTCCTCCAACTTCTCACAGAAACTTCTCACCATCTCTAAACCTCCAGCGGAAGTTCTGAGCCCAAGAAGCTGCCATGCTTCCATGGCCTGGATAGCAGCATCTTAATATTAAAGTGAATTATAGCAATGATTTACCCCGCCATGAATCAATTATAGCCTAATGCTATTCATGAGCCATGATATTGAAGATTCAGAAATCATTTAAATGCATACAAAAATAACATAGCCTCAATAATGTGTGCATGCACACGCGCGCACACACACAAACACACACGCTTGTACACACGCACGCACACACACACACACACACACACACACACACACACACACACACACACACACACACACACACACACACACACACACACACACACACACACACACACACACACACACACACACACACACACACACACACACACACTTGTACACACACACACACACTTGTACACACACACACACACACACACACACACACACACACACACGCTTGTACACACACACACACGTACACACACACACACGTACACACACACACACGTACACACACACACACGTACACACACACACACACACACACACGCACGCATGCACGCACGCAGGAGGGAACAGCCCGTGCCTAATTAAGGGGAACAAAGCTCACTCTGGCTCCCCCGGAGTTGTCGCTTGGATAAATCATGCAATATTGAAGTTCTTGCCATGTTTTTCTTTCAGCGAACTAAAAGTCATCGTATAACTTCTGATCCACAGTCACACAGCACAAACTCCCTTAGTATAAGCCAGCCAGTCATGGAGTTAGGCTCCTTACCAGACGGAGTTGCGTTGAAGTTGAACTTCAAAATAACACAGTCTGGTACCCAGGCTACAAATACTTTTTCCCTACCCCACCAAAAACTTAAAAAGGCTTTGGTATGTTGTTCAAATTCACCTATAACGTTGTATTTCCATCACTCCAAAATGCAATTTTTGAGTGTCAGAAAGTGTGAGTGTCAACACAGTACTGACATGGTGGAGAGACAATATATAGCCAAAAATTGCATTTCAGAGCGAGCAAAATAGGTGAATTTAAACATCTCATAGCCCCATAAAACATAACATAGCCCCATAAAAGCAAATAAAGGAAAGCCTTCTCGAATGGGATTGTGCTTTTGTGGATTCAACAGTTTAGTAACTGATTATTTACTAGAGAAAATGTAACAGCAACAATAATTTTTCTCTCATTGAGCTGATTCTTCATATTATCCATATGAGTGAAACGGAATGGTGGTTATTTTTCAAACAGTACTTATGAGGCAAGCTAAAGAAAAACAATGCAAATAAAAAGTGGATGAAACACTGGACTTATAGCGCGCTTATACCAATTACATCAGATCTCTGTACTCCTATATAACATCTCTGAGATGTAGCAGAGTAGAAGAATATGGAAGTATGGACTTCCATAATAAGAACTACTGAACATCAAAAAAAAAAAATAACTCAAGTGCGCGCGCGCGCGCGCGCACACACGCGCGCACGCGCGCACACACACACACACGCGCACGCGCGCACACACACACACACACACACACGCGCACGCGCACGCGCGCACGCGCACGCGCGCACACACACACACACGCGCACGCGCGCACACACACACACACACACACACACACGCGCACGCGCACGCGCGCACACACACACACACACATACACACACACACACACACACACACACACACACACACACACACACACACACACACACACACACACACACACACACACACACACACACACACACACACACACACACACACACACACACACACACACACACACACACACACACACCTCTCTCCCCATCTCCCCAGCCCGCAGGTCTCTTTTATAAATAAATTACCACGAGGACGGAGGAAGGGAGAGAGAGACAGAGAGAGAGGTCTCAGTTGTAATGTATTATGTATCTGAATTAACTGACATGCAGATGGAAGCATATGGTACTGTGAATATTGTGGTCTCTCTGTGTGTGTGTGTGTGTGTGTGTGTGTGTGTGTGTGTGTGTGCGTGCGTGCGTGCGTGCGTGTGTGTGTGTGTGTGTGTGTGTGCGTGTGTGTGTGCGTGTGCGTGCATGTGCGTTGCATTGTAAACAAAGTTCATGCGCAGTGTAGCTATATGGTAAATGTGTGTGAGGTGGGGTTAAACATTCGCAAACCACACAGACACACACAGTGTTGTTTTTGGCAGGCATTATTTAGATTTAGTCAGTCTTAGTCTTATTAGCCTATTCCTTTTAGTCACACTTTAGTCATTCGGACAAAATGCTTAATTAGTCTTAGTCACATGTTGTCATTTCCACCCTTGATAGTTTTAGTCTAGGTGTAGTCGACAGGAACTCAAAGAGGTTTTAGTCCGTGTGGAAATTCAAAACCTTTAGTCCCATGTTAGTAAAAGAAATTATATGAAAACATGTATTTAAACTACTTTAACGAAGTATAATAACGAGTACAATAACTAGGCACAGTATATTTAAGGTGCAAATGGTGTTCTGATGTTAGACCTGCTGGTTGCTTATTTTTCCTCACAAAAGCAAACACCAGTGTTGTTTTTGGCAGTTGTTTTTTTAGGTTTAGTCAGTCTTAGTCTGCTGGACGAAAGGCTTGTTCATTTTAGTCCCATTTCAGTCATTTCTACTCGTGCTAGTTTTAGTCTATAGTTTCAGTCAACATCCTGAAAGGGCTACTTCAGCTTGTCAGTTTTAGTCTTAGTCCTGAAGAAGAGGTGCTGACGAAGTCGCTTTAGTTATAGTCAGGAGTGACGAAAACAACAGTGACACACACACACACATGACACGCACACGCGCACACACGGAGAGTGAGGTATTAAAGAACAGGTGCAGAGAAGCAGAAAGCTCAGAGAGTTTCCTGTGGACTCATTGAGCTCACATGACCTTCATCCCAGTCCCTCCTGGGGCCAAAACACAGGCCTAGCGTAGACCTATAAATACCTCATTCATGTATATATATCTGCCATATTTAGCACATAGATGTAAACCATGCAGGACTCGTAGATCCGCTATTCACTGACCGACTGACCTCGACCGGCTTAAAGGACCACTTCACCACTTTTCAGCGTATCATCATATAATTGGACCTCACTAATGTGCAGGATAAAACACCACTATTTTTTTCTATTCGGTCTGTGTTTCACCAGAGGGTTGTGGGCAGTTCAGAAAGCAGTCTTCAATGCGCATTGTTGATGTGGAATCGACGATAATAGTAACTGCAGGCTTTCTATTCCTGAAAAGTTGCAATGTGAAAATAGAAGCCATTGTTCCCCGGATAATAAAAAATATTCTTTTATTTTATTTAAAAATATATGTATTGTTTAAACAATCTGCCAAACGATGATGCACATGGAAGACAGGTTTCTGAGCTGCCCTCCTGTGAGACAGACTGCACAGAAAGAAATAGTGGTATTTTATCATGTACATTAGTGAGGACCAATGATCTCCACCCTTTGGGGCGGAGTTTAGTCACTGTCCAAGGTCACTACAAATAGTTGCTTAGCCGGTCAAGCTTTCCTGGTCAAGCTTTCCTCTTCTAACGTGCCTATTGAACAAGGACGATTTGGGGAGGGACTTATTGAAGGGCTAATCATACTGTATGAAGATAGAAAAGGTGGTGAAGTGGTCCTTTAAGTGCAGCAGACTCTGCATGTGTATTCTCACCATGGCTAGAAATGTTACTCACATCACTCTGACATTTAAAGATTCAAAAAGGGTCCATTTGGTTACAATAGCTCCATCATTTACCCTTTCAAGAACTCTGACCGCCGGCTGAAAACCACTGCTATAGCTGTTAGGTACTTACAGTAAATGACTGAATGAATGATTCAGTCTCTGAATTATACCTTAAAAAGGCACACACGCACGCACACACACACACACACGCATGCACCTCTTTGATTCCTTAAGAGTAATTATGTGTTTCATTGACATGCAGGCTTTGGCTATCTGGCATTAACATTAACAGAGTGAGAATAGAGCGGATTCACTTGCACGCTCCCTCCTCGCTCCACGGTAAATCTCAGCTTAAAATGATAAGCAAACCAGCTTTCCGGAGACATGATTCACCTGCTTGATTCATCATAATAAGGCATGATTCTAAGTAGGCGAGGAGAACGCCCTGAGTGCAGTGCCGGAAGGCTTAGCAAAGTCAAGCCCTTGGACTTAAATCAACACTGTTTCACAGTTGTGTAATTATGTGTCGGCTTCCAGCTCAATATTCCAATCACATAATCAGTCAGTCAGTCAGTCAGGCAGGCAGGGGCGGATCTAGGCATGGGCATGAGGGGGCAATGCACCCATAAATGCCCAGTCTGCCCCACCAAACACGATGGCATGCAAAACGACCGAAGATATTTCAAACTAAAGTGCTTATATTTAAAATGATTTGAAACACCACCACCACTGCCACTAACTAACTACAGCTGTGACACCACTAAACCAACAGCATTTCATCATTGAAAACAGAAAACTCTCTGAGTCAGACCTTTATCTTTATGCATGCTGCGTGTCTGTTGCAACTTCAACAACTGAGATTATTATTGATGCTTACTTGCCTAATAAAAATCCTGTAACCAAAAATGGTATGGGTGCGGCTTCATCGATGAAGCCGCCCCCATGCCATTTTCTCCTGCCCACCCAGGAGAAAATGTAACATTGGGAAATGTTACATCCGCCCCTGCTGTCTGGCTGGCTGTCCGTCTCACTCCCTCTGTCTTTATATGTCATAATTACAACAACATTACATCACCACCAACAAATACGGTCAATTACATAGGGAGTTTGCCACCCGCCCACAGTGGACCACATTATACCTGCAGTCTGCTTATGCAAGTAAAAAGCAATATCATGACTCATACAGTCTGTAAGCTTATAAGAATGTAACCATTGCATATGTGAAGAAACAACGCAAATATGCTCAAAAGTGCAATGTCATAAAATGATATACAGTAAGTCCACATAAAATGCTATCTCAGTAATAGTAAATGAATTAAAAACATTGTATTGTTGACCCATTTCTAAAATATTAGCACAACCTTCATTCATTTCTGACCCCTCTATATCACAGGGAAATACCAGTACGGTTTTGTATCCATAACACTACCCACAGAAAGTAGTTCCATGTGACAGGTGTCAAAAATGACAGAAGAGCTAATATTGAGCATTAATACAGTGCGATGATGTAAACGGTTGCTTTTTCCCCCCAACAAACCAGAGACCAATCACAAGGCTCGGCTGCATTTTCACTGCCATAAGCCACGCCCATTCACGGAGATAGGCTCCTTGGCAGACGGAGTTGCGAAGTATTGAGAATTTAAGATAAATGTAATTAAATGTAGCAACAGAGGCTGGATTCCAGGCCTACAATTTACCAGTGGATCCATTTACTTTCACTGCGTGGTCCCGGTGACGCCCACAAAACGGCCACAACTACTTCATATACACCAAAACCAGATCAGAACTCAGTCCCTCCACAGCACTCTGGCAAGTCTTTCATACAACTCAAGTTACAAAAATCTGAACTATCCCTTTAATTGAACATTTGCATAAGATGGTCAGGGATCTCTCTCCGTGTCTCTACAACAACCCCAGCCCCTCCACCCCTCACCCCCACCGCCCACCCACTCTCTCTCTCATGTCTAATCTGTCCAGATTGTCCCCTCCAGAGGTCCAGACAGTCTGGCCGGTCGCTGTGGGCTCCCTCCCTCCCTCCCAGCCCTGCCATGCCATGCAGTGCCACTCTCTGACTCATCTCCCTTCATCCATTGTGCTGTGTGTGATCGTCGTAATTGAGCTCAAATCTCCATCACATCCTGTTAAGGGAAATTAGGTCTTGAAGACATTGTTTTCCATTACCAACAGCAAAAGAAAGCAAGGAAAAAGGAAAAGCAGTAAAAAAAGGTTTAAAGATGGGTACGACCCATACATCTATGATAAGTAATATGTGATTTTAACCAATCTCTATATGGTAGGGAATGTTAAAGGACCACTTCACATTTGTTTTACTTTCACTTTATGGGGGAGCATGGGGGAGCATGACATGGAGTGTGGGCTATAGGTGTACAAAAATTTAAAGTTTCATATAGGTAACAGCAACCTTCAACAATCACAACAAGAGACTCGCTACCCACCCACTCCAACATATCTCTCTGTTTTTACTAAGCAGCGTTTCGGTGGTCACCTTATCAACCAAGACTGGAGTATGAATAGGCCGTAAGGCGACAGATAACATGAGCTGGAACCAGCGACTGGGCTGGGCAGGGACCAGGAATAGCTATAGCCTACAGGCCTCATGGTTGTCCCATACGTGCTTTGTGCTAATCCAAACTCTCATTATTTAACTTGCATTGTGTCGCTGCTGGGCGAAAACATTGTAGGCTACGTTCAAATGCATTAAGTCTTTGGGGCAACAACTGATTATTATTTTATTTTTCCTGGAAAGCACTCACTACATTTATGTTTGCCTTGTAATTTGAGCTCAGTTCTCTCTCTCGCCCTCATTCTCCAGAGGCAGGAATCCTGCAGGAATACATCATGCATTAAGCTCAACATACAATATGCAGCACATTGTGAACATCTGGCAGTGTGTAATGTTTTCAGTCCAATGTGTGGTACATGCTATATGTTAGCGGCGTTAAGCTTAATCTGCTATACGGAGCTCTGTGTTCTTTGAACTCTGAAGCTCACAGATTGCAGATCTTATCTTATATCTTATATTTGTGGAATATCCGTGTGTGTGTCTACTGCAATGCTGCCGAGATCACATCACACAAAGATCAAAAATCTTAAAAAATCTTTAAAAAAAATCACAGCAGTGTGAAGTGGAGTTGTGAAATCTGCTAATTATCCTTCTTTATATGACTGGCCAATTTGTTATATGACCAATTTGTTTCATGGATTTCTTCGATGTGAATGTACCCTTATGCAAATAATGCTCTGTTACATTCACAGTCTTGGAGGTGTTGACATCCCCATAATCTTCCCAGGCCATCTTCACCAGTTTCAAGATCTCTGATTTAAACTTAACCAAAACTTTCCAAATTAATTGGCAATACCATTATTGACTCAATGCTCAATATCTCTTCGAATCCATCAACAAGGCATGCCATGTGCAGTGGAAAAATATGTGATATTTGTTTTTTAAATGTTTTATCATATAGGAAAACTATTGGTGATGAGGTTTGTCTATCACATGTTATGCTTAGCTGTGATTGGACCACAGCAGTTTAGGGAGGAGATTACTGAAAGGTGTATTGGGTTCGTATATGTACCAAAACAGTGACTTTGACTGCTGTTTCAGCTTAAAATGTATGGAGTTACCAAGGGGTACATATTTTGAATTATCTGTGTCTACTCAATGGAGCAATTATTATTTGTATTTCTTATCCACACTTGAAATGTAACTACACAACCCAAACCTTTAACATGTGCCCAAACATACATACAGTGTGTATGTTTGGGGGGGGGAGTCTGAAGACATGGGTTTTCAGACCAGGGCTATAGAGATTGGAACATTATTGGGAGTGAGACATGGCCAGAATAATGTGGATGTTAGTAGTAGAAAATTACACACAGTGTTCGGAACAGATACACCCATAATCGATTCAGCTGAGCACTCCAAGCCAGGAAGGAGAAAAAAAAGGAAAAAGGCCAACTCTCATTACCGACTGTCAGACGGATGAAAGGAAATTCTCCTTGACATTTTGGTATGAGAAAAGAAAAAAGCCTGGGTTGGGGCATGGAAGGAAGGGAAGAAGGCAAGACCTTTTTCTCAGAGCTGTCAGAAACTAGAGCAGCGCAAGACGGAGATAGTAAAACGTCCAGACGGTTCGTCAGAACAGACCGACGGAGGGACACATGAAAGCAAAGAGACATCAAGCCACTCGACGTCAAGATGGCCCCTTAAAGAGGACCCTCTCTCTCTCTCTCTCTCTCTCTCTCTCTCTCTCTCTCTCTCTCTCTCTCTGTCAGTCATCAAAGAGCTGCCTTTTACCGATTCCCTGACCTGAGAAGTGGCCACACCTGCGTACATGCATCCACACACACGCACACACACGCGCGCGCACGCGCGCACGCACATGCGCATGCACACACAGGCAGGCAAACAAGGTACGGAATCCTTTAAGAGTCACTTCGGCGCTTTTGCAACCACAGCTTATTTTAATGTGTATGACACAAGAAACACTTTAGAGGTTTTTAATGTGTTTTTAGATATCTCAGTGTTCAATCATGTTCATGACCAAAAATACGGTATGTCATGAAAAGGTGGTCTCACTTCCTTCCTGGGCTACAAAGTCGCACCTCCATGCCCCCCCCCCCAACGCACACACACTGCACAAGGAGGGAGAGTGCACTAAAGCATTAGGGGCATTGTAGGAATTCAGCAATGCAGTCAAACCTTAATCCAACACACAGACTTCATTATGTTTCTGGCCACAGGGTGCACATTTTCAATTGTGCTCTACTATTATCTACTACAAAGTACTAATTAGCATTGAGTGACTGCAGTTCCTTCCACCACAGTGAAATGTCCCTTCAAGGGAGGGGGATCACGCAAATAATAATTTGAGGTTAACGACTCAACGAGATATATAATGAGGAGCCTGTGACAGCGTAATTGCAGCGAGGACAGACACGTCGCCGATTGTGATAATGTTGACGGAACACAGAGACAAGGCGTGGAATATCTAAACAGATTAAGCAGTCAGACGATAAGCCTATCGGGAATCAAAGATTGCCACAATACCTACAGCAGTCCAACATTTGCTTTGCCCACGCTGTATGTTGTGCATGTCCAAGGCCTTAACACAATAAAGTCCTTGGACTTATACACGTCTTTAGGGATTTTTGTGGCTCAGGAAGTGTTATGAAATAATGAAACCATACTGAGCAGGTAAGTGGTTCGAATCCTGGCTCCTCCTGTCTACATGTTTGAGTGTCCTGGGTACAGGGGCAAGACAATGAACGCCATTTTTTTCCTGATGTGCTTGTTGGTAGGCTACTGTACCTTGGAATCGGTGTGAATCTGTGTGTTTTAATAGACGAATGTACTGTCATACATGTGCTAAATTAAAACTCCTGGGATAAAGGCACAATATAACGGCACCATTTACAAATAAATCATGAATAAATGATTAAAAAACATGGAAATAGCGAAAAATTGAAATACTGAAGAAAATTACAATGAGCTCTTCTCTAAGCCCCACCCTTTGGGGTGGGGTTTGTTCACTGTCCAATGCCAATCCCAATACTTTACCAACTGTTGCTATCCAGGTCAACCTTTCCTGGTCAAGGTTTCCTCTTCCACGTGCCTATTGGACAAGGCAGGATTGGGGAGGGGCTTAGTGAAGAGCTAATTGTACTTAGAAGCTTCTTGAGTAAATGTACTTTACCAGTAGGCTTCTTTAGTAAATGTACTTTATCAGTAGACTTCTTGAGTAAATGTACTTTACCAGTATGCTTCTTGAGTAAATGTACTTTAAGACGGCTGAGGGCGAGAAGGGATGCATTCACTGGGTGCCTGCTGGGCAAGCACTGACGCTTTGGCATGGGGGGTAAGAGCTTAATTTCTGAGCTTGTTAAGAACTCTAGTATGGATGGGGGAAGGATAAACATATGGAATATCAGAACAGGTCATCTAAGATTTTGAGGTCGGCTGTAGAGTTGTTGATGTCACGTGATGCCACATGTTCCATCTCTGATGATGTCACATTATGTCACATGCTGTGTGTAAACACTGACGGGAAACACACGTCTCCATGGCCAACTGCGACCTGAAGTCACCATTACTTTCCATCACTGCAGGTTTGAACCCGCTGCCCATGCAAGACCTGCCTCGAATCACAACACACGCCGAGCACGCGACATGCAAATGTTTTCTGACCTTGGGGCATGCATGAAAGACACACATATGCAGACACACACTTACACACACATATGCATGCACACAAACACACACACCCAGGTGGGTTAAGAAAACGGAAGCCTTTTTGCCTGAGTGGAGTTAGAAAGAATGAAAAATGGAAACACAAAGCAAACGCTTAAGGTGAATTCTGCTGCCTGTGTGTGTGTGTGTGTGTGTGTGTGTGTGTGTGTGTGTGTGTGTGTGTGTGTGTGTGTGTGTGTGTGTGTGTCACTCAGACAGTGTATGTGTCACTGAGCTTGTCGTCCAAGCATTAGCATGTTGTTAGCATATCACATGGTTTCCACAGCTGTCAATCACGCAACAGAAAATATGTTCTGAATGAGAATGAACTGCGCCCATCGTCCCGACTATGCCTCCTGAATCCTGAGTGTGTGTGTGTGTGTGTGTGTGTGTGTGTGTGTGTGTGTGTGTGTGTGTGTGTGTGTGTGTGTGTGTGTGTGTGTGTGTGTGTGTGTGTGTGTGTGTGTGTGTGTGTGTGTATGCATGTTCAAATACACAAGCACTTATCCCAAGGCACTGTGACGTGCAAAAACAAACACACATTTCAGGCCAAGGACAAACAGTGTTCTGCGTGTGAGTGTCCAAAGTGGTTTACATAGATTGTGCATTGCATTCACCCATTCAACACAATCACAAACTGATGGAGGAGGAAACCATATAAGGCACCAACCTGCTCATCGGGACTCAGGAGCAATTAGGGCTTCAGTGTCTTGCTCAAGGACACTTCAACACTAACTGGCAGCCCACAGGGATATAACTAAGACAGTGGTTTTTAGCCAGTGGCCCGGGGACCACCAATGGTCCTTGAGAGAGTTCTCTCAAAGAGGTGATCCTTATAACCGGGTGTAACTCTTTGAGAGCATAAAAATGAAACCAAATGGAGCCCATTTTGTTCTGTATGTTCTGACTGTTTTGTTTCCCAAATCCAGCCTGGGATTGTGGACAAAAGCAAAAGATATTCAGCATCCGGAAACCAGGTCTGATAAATATATAAATAAAACATGCTATTGCAGTGACACGACCCACAGATGTGTCTTGAGAATGAATAAGAAGTCAAGTTATTGTTGCAGGTTGCAGTTAGTATGTAAACCGGGAGGAGGTTGGTCACGCTGTGGCACCCCACTGTAAACATTGCATGTGACGTCCTGCTGTGAGTGTGAACACCGCACAGCTAGCGCTAAGGCTAGAAGTAGCACAGAAATGCACACATACACATCACACAAGGGCTGGCGACGATGGCATTATATACAGGAATGTGTACTAGGGCTTTAACCAAAAAATCGATACATCGATGCATCGATTTGCATAACACGTGTCGACTCCAAAAAGCCTGAGTCGATAAGTTGTTTTTTTCCCTTCCTCCGAAGGAAAGGAGGAAAGAGGAGGAATTAAACATTTACCTTTGTTTTCCCCTTTTTTCTTTCTCTATGTGTGCGACGCGTGTGTATATAATTCAACTGTAATATTGGTTACTGTCACTCACGGACAGAAGTCTCCTTTGAAGTTTCCTTTGCAACTCTATCGGAGTTAAGCTTTAATTTAGGCCTACCAATCTTACTGCAGCTGCATGCGCAGCGCGCTCTGGGCGCGCGGCGTTCCACTGATCATTACGTACACGGATCAGATCGAACAGCAAACAGTGTCAGAGGAATACAGAACTTCATCAACCAACACCTCCCCGTGCTTGTTCTTCGTTTCGCATTAGGCTACCGCACGGGACGCATGCTTCTGTCCGCGTCATTCTCATTAATTTACTGAATGAATCATAAAAGAAAAGCGGCGCGATGGTGGTGGTTGGAGGAGGAGGAGGAGGAGGCGGCGGCTACATGTAAATGGATCGTATTCTGCGTTCTAACGTGTGGGCTGCTGCGTATTGATAATGTCATGTGTTTTTATGGCTGGCCTGGGAGTGGACGATGTGCAGCTGTGTGCCAATATTGTTTTCATATAAGCTTGCCACATGCGCCATGCGTAGCCTCGCGATGTGTTTTGGATAAGCACTGCGCCGGCATATAGCGGCACCATTTGATCCCCACCCACCCCCCCTCGGGGAACCACCACGACGGACCCCCCCCCCCCCCCCCCGCGCCATAAAACGATAAATCGATACAACTTCGACTTGACTGTCTGACAAGTCGACTTGAAAAAATCTCAAGTCGTTAATGCCCTAATGTGTACACATACACACCAAAGGGGGCAGCGATGGTATACAGGGGCGTGCACACATACTGTACACATCAAAGTGGGCAGCGATGATGTTATATACAGGGACGTGCAATCATACACATACTACTACTACTAATAATAATAATAAATTGGTATCGGTGAATATTAAAGAGTAGATACTCATACTCTGTCCCAAAAAAATGGTATCGGGGCAACCCCACTGGACACTGGACTATTCCTGCGCCACTGCCAACCTTGTGCTTGTGATCGACCTAACATTCATTATATGAGGCTTAAAGAGAAGCTTAAAGAAAATCACTCGACAACAAAAGTAATGTTTTTTGCCCACGTTCAGAGATCCCTTTTCATTTTGTTCTGGTCTGATCTGCTTACTCAGCTCTGCCCTTACTGAGCAGGTCGGAGGAGCGTGGGAGTCTATGTTCCCTACATCAGCCACAGTGTGGTGGTCTATGTCCCACTATAAGCCAGAGTGTGGGAGTCTATGTTCCCTATATCAGCCAGAGTGTGGTGGTCTACAGTATGTCCTGCTATAAGCCAGAGTGTGGAGTTCTATATCCCAGATTCACAATGTGCTAGAACACAGTTTTCATTTTGTCTGGGTAGCCCCAAAAATGCTTTGGCTGTGTCTCACGAGTCACAACTATACACCAACGGCTAACTCAACAAGTGGACATCATAACGATTGGATTTGCTGTTTGGTCTGGTGATACTGAATTAGTTGTGGCCTACATCTGCAATGTTCACCAACCGGCAGCACATGTTCACCAACCAGCAGCACATGTTCACCACCAGCACATGTTGACCAACCAGCAGCACATGTTCACCACTAGCACATGTTCACCAACCAGCAGCACATGTTCACCACTAGCACATGTTCACCAACCAGCAGCACATGTTCACCAACCAGCAGCACATGTTCACCACTAGCACATGTTCACCAACCAGCAGCACATGTTCAGAAACCAGCAGCACATGTTCACCAACCAGCAGCACATGTTCACCAACCGGCAGCACATGTTCACCAACCAGCAGCACATGTTCACCAACCAGCAGCACATGTTCACCACTAGCACATGTTGACCAACCAGCAGCACATGTTCACCAACCAGCAGCACATGTTCACCAACCAGCAGCACATGTTCACCAACCAGCAGCACATGTTCACCAACCAGCAGCACATGTTCACCACTAGCACATGTTCACCAACCAGCAGCACATGTTGACCAACCAGCAGCACATGTTCACCAACCAGCAGCACATGTTGACCAACCAGCAGCACATGTTGACCAACCAGCAGCACATGTTCACCAACCAGCAGCACATGTTCACCAACCAGCAGCACATGTTCACCAACCAGCAGCACATGTTCACCAACCAGCAGCATGTTCTCTGCATATTCAGACTAAAAGGATCTATGGTCAGTCCCCATGCCTGTGTAGTGCTCTCAGAAGACCAAGACTGTTTTCTGGTACCACATATTTTAATTTTATGAAGGGGTTTCTGAAAAGCATAAAATATGCATACAAATGTGTCAAAAGAATGACTGTTTCTCTACGACTCTTCCCATATACTGAATTTCCAAACTATCAAAATAACACACATTTGCAGTCTAATTATACCATATTCAATTAACAATTAGTTCGATTAAATCACAATCAGTTCAGTATTCAATTACAATTACCCCAAAAGTATCAATTCCCAAATATAATAAATGCATGACCTCAAAGGCACAGTAACATGTGTTATCACACATCAAATAAAGAAATGTATTAGTCCAGTATGGTTTCACTAACTAACACCAACTTCCATACAGTACAGTAGTGTATTCATAGTAAACCCTCTCTTTTAGCTTAGTTGACTTGCAGTGAGCATAATGGCCACCACACCACACCATGTAGCCGGCTAATGACAGTACAACCTGCATGTTATTTCAAAGTTCTCCAATTATCACTCTTATTATAAACAAACCAAAAACAAGGTGTGTCCTGTCATAGATAAGTACATTAATATACAGTGTTAATGGTTTGCACTATATCTCACCTGAAAAGCAGAAAATATAGGTAGAGAATGATGGCTGTATTTCTTATACCTCCAAAGAGATTCTATATGAAGACGCGACATTCCATTAAGTCCAATGGAAACAACCAGCCCCCAGTGCCTCCAGCATATTGGAGTGAGGACGTACTTCCTGTTGCTATTGAACAACGACTACTGTTCTGACTACAGTTGTTGGAAACGCCGCTAGATGGCGGGAGCGGCACATGCCGCCATCTTGGAGTGATGACTTCAGCGGTGCCATAGAGTGGTGTTAGCGCTGCGCCATCTGGTGGTGAGTCAAAGAATTGCATTTTGTCGCCTCTAAACCCTTTTGGATACCTCTATGGTTTCTCTATAGACTGTTGTCATACACTGAATTTCCTGCTCAAGTCCCTTTCAGAATAAAAGCAGTGAGATTCCTCTCCGGAACAGACCATGAATCTAATGGAAAACAGTGCCATCTTCTGACACAAAGTGCTAGTGTTTTACTGCAAAGTAGCTGGATATTGGACTGTGGGCATTCTGGACAATAAAAAACACATTTGAATAGAGGTCACTGATAAACATAAGAACAATTATAGAATGTGGCTAGAGTTTCATATCGCCACACCTGCAATGTAGAGTCTAGTGCAAGTGCTTCTTTGGTGCTCACCTGCACTGCATCATATTTTACTTTTTTCAGTATTTATCTTTCTCTTGGCCTAACACAAACAGGAAAAGTACATCAGAATCAAACTAAAGTAAACTACTAAGCCAAGTTAATAACCACCATGCTTATTGGACTTAAACAATGTAGACTACACACTTAACATAGTACATTACTGGTCATGGCTTGAGCAAAAATGCATACTAACAGGTCAGAAAAATGGATTAAATAAACACACAGGTAGTCAGGAATTCACGCACACGTGCACACCCATGTGCACACACGCACACACAGTAATGGTGTCTCTCTCTTCTGAAGCCTGCCTTTGAACCATGAATAGTGACACATAAAATATTTATAGTAAATATGAATACATTGAAGAATCTTTTTGTAGTAGGATCAAAGCACAGTTAGAAGCATTTACCAATGACTACATGATATACCCCCTCATGTGGACTGGCAGGGCATTTAGTACAGTCCTGGAAAGCAACTATGGACATTTACTCAAGTATAGTTTTGATATTTTAGAGTAAATTGAACCAAGGTGCATTACATTCACCCACACACACACACACACACACACACACACACACACACACACACACACACACACACACACACACACACACACACACACACACACACACACACACACACACACACACACACACACACACACACACACACACACCGATCGCTGAAGAAACCATGCAACCATGCAACATTTTAATGTGTCATTAACACTTTGGCTGCTTTAGGCATTCACCCCAAAAAGATTTCTAAAAAAAAAAAAAAAAAAAAAAAAAAAAGTCCCAAAAAAAGTGCTTTGGCGCCCCTAGTGGCCAAAACTCGGGTATCTCGGGTTCAGCAGTAAAGGTGTTAATATACCTTAGAAATGTTGTGTGGACATGATAAAAAAGTTCCCCAAATTCTGTATTTCCTAAAAATGGAGGTCTGAAAAAAAACATTAACATGGTGAAATACATCTGATGACATCACCAAGATGTATTTCACCATGTTAATGATTTTTCTTTCAGTGAACCAACCAATGATTTTTCTTTCAGTGAACCAAATGGACCCTAGCGTGTCCATTTGGTTCCATTTGTACCCTCTCAGGAAAATTTAGAAAATGGGTGGAATTCCCCTTTAAAAGGTTAGTTTGTTCAAACTTGGCCCACGGCTTTGTTCAGTTATACATTTTGGCCCACTCTGTATCTGAGTTTGACAACCCTCCAAACCCTCCAAACATCCAAATTTACAATTTGGATGTTAAACTGGAATTTGGGCATACATGGCTGTATAGAAAAAAATAATACTGATAAAATACTCATTCATTCAATGCTGATTCAATGCTGATGATGGAGCTCTATGTGATTCATGGCTTTGATGTTAATCTCATTAACAGTCTTGATATGTGATGTTCTTGTATACGCACGGGGGTGCACTTACACAATTATGAAATTATGACCGATATCCCATTATATTGATACCCGACTATTTGCAGGGTCATATCTACCAATACAGATTCTGCTTAGCACATAGATTTGACAAATTTCAGAGGACATCTCACAGAGCGCAGACATTTAACGTCAGACTAACTGTATACTGTGTGTTGCAAGAATCTACTTTGTGTTTCCTGCCTAAAACAGTCACCTGATATCAGCCAGTGCTGTCACGCTTTGGCGGCAGAACATTTTCTATTCCAACACAGTAAGGCAGTGGATCTAAGCCTTTGAACCATGACAGGCACATGTGCACACACACACACACACACACACACACACGCGCGCACACGCGCACGCACGCGCACGCGCACGCGCACGCGCACGCACACGCACACGCACACGCACACGCACACGCACACGCACACGCACACGCACACGCACACACACACACACACACACACACACACACACACACACACACGTGCACTCACAGCACAAGACAGGTGTGCTCTTTCACACTCCACAGACAGAGAGGGATGCACGGTGAAAGAGGCTTCATCACATGTTGACTGAAAGATAAAATAATATTGTCTGACACAGCATTGAGGAAACATAATGCACTTGTGTGTGTGTGTGTGTGTGTGTGTGTGTGTGTGTGTGTGTGTGTGTGTGTGTGTGTGTGTGTGTGTGTGTGTGTGTGTGTGTGTGTGTGTGTGTGTGTGTGTGCGTGCGCGCGTGCGTGCGTGTGTGTGTGGACTGTGGAGGGTTGGCTGTGAACCTGTGCACCTGTGTTGATGAGGGAACATAATGCATAGTGTGCGTATGCGTATGGGTGTGTGTGTGTGTGTGTGTGTGTGTGTGTGTGTGTGTGTGTGTGTGTGTGTTGTGCATGCGTGTCTGTGACAAAGTGTTGATGATGAGGAAAAGAACCTGCTGCATTTTTAAGCCACCCAGAGGTGGAAAGGATCCGGAGACTTTAACTCATGTATACTGTATACCATAACCGTTGGTTTTGCTGATTGTAATCGATTCGTGAGTTTTCGCAATGAAAAATGTTTGTTGACTAGCCAAATGCTTGGCTATGCTCAGGGACTCGCAACATGAACAACACTGAAGAAGGAATAGCTCACTTCCAGAGAAAGAGAGAGACTAAGGTATCATCAATAGTTCCTTGTTGACAGGGTAATGGCTAAGTTTTTGATTTGGTATATGTGTTCTGACACCTAATGGAATGTGTGCGTGAGTTTGTTGTTGTATTTGTTATGAGCTTTTCACTTATTACCGACTTTGTGAAATATGAACACTACTAGTGTAATTATAGTGCGTTGCATGCATGTTCAAACACTATAGTATGTAGCATTCCGCCTAGTATTTTCAGATAGCACATAATATGGGGATGAACCGTAACATTGCAGAGGGGGGGATATTAATATACATTATACATGACTTGGTTGAATACTTGATTCTGATTGGTCAATCGCTGAATTCACTGGCCTGTTATTTCTGGATAACAGACTGACCCCCTAGCAGACCCATGTCTAATCAAACCCTCTGACCAGTAAGCACCTGCTGTGCCCTGCTTTACTTACTGGCTGTTATATAAACACACATCATATCACATCAAAACATTGCTCACAAAAATGTTTTTGAAAACATTGAGCGAGAAATAGACAAGGCAGTCTATTTGATCAACACAGACTCAGCCAGCGCCACACATGGAATTGGGGGGTGCCAGGTGGTTAGGTACCCGTCTTAGATTCTTATCTTAGATTGTGACCAGGCTTTTGTGTCTTTCTTAGATTGTGACCAGGCTTTTGTGTCTTTCTTAGGTTGTGACCAGGCTTTTGTGTCTTTCTTCTTTCTTAGATTGTGACCAGGCTTTTCTCTCTTTAGGTTGTGACTTTTCTTTGTGGCTTTTCTCTCTTGAGTAAGGCTGGGACTAAGGGGGTCTATAAATATAGTGTACCAGCCGATTACATAAGGTTATAGAGCATCCTTTTTGTCTTTTAACATTTTATTCCTCTTGTATGCCAGCCAGGTAGCCTGGCATGACTGCATTTAAACAGCTTGAGCGGTCTGGAGGAAATATTAAGAGAGGAGGGGGGCAGAAAGATCAATTTGTGACCACAACGTTTTAGCACCCGCTGCGACGTGGCCAATGCTCATGACCAATGAACCGTTGGTGAACCAGTGAACAACTGGTGAACCGTGAGCCATCGCAACCGCTTTGACCATCAGTCGCGAGTCGCGACCCTTTGCCAAATGGTCTAAACCTAACCTATAACCTAAGCATAACCTCAGTAAAGCCTATGCCTAAACCTAAACTTCACCTCCGACTGTTATGCCAACAGTCGCGATAACAGTCATGACCGTTATGCAAACCTTAGTATGTCACAATCGCAAATTGATTTCATCCCTCCTAAAATGCACCCCTGGGGGAGTTGATTTTTACTGAATCAACTGTAGTTTTAGTCAAATAAAACTAGACAAACACTAAAACATTACGGCTGACTAAATGTGACTAAAACTAATGGCAAACTATTCAAGGGACTACTGTATATGACTAAAATGCTGGCAAAGTACACTGGTGCACAGAGCACCCGGAGGTTTACGCAGTATCTGGCTCAAGGATATCACTCAATTATTCAGTGTTTGTATGGAAAAGATACAGCGCCAAGGATAAATCACCTGCCTATGCTGACATCTCCAGGGGGCCATAACCCTCCCAGATGTGCAGTAGGCTATGCTATATATCTATAATACATTATTGATTGTTTAATGCCCGATTCTCTTTGTTATGGGTGTATAACAGGTCTAGACAGGTGCTATGCACCAGAATGCTGTGTAGTGCTCAACATCAGCAAGAGTACACATGGAATCTGTATGCAGGAATAATATGGAGACTGGAAGTTCTCACCTATTACTGACTTCATGAAAGATGAACACTACTAGTGTAATTACAGTGCATTGCATGTCTAAGCACACAATAATAATAATAATGGATTGCATTTTTATAGCGCTTTTCTATGCACAGCGTGTATACTCAAAGCGCTTACAATGGTCCATTCATTCATACATTGGGAAGTAGAGCGGCGAACAGTCAACGCCAGCGTCCCCACTTCCCACATTCACACACCAGTGGTGGCAACCACTGGAGGCAAGGTGGGGTTCAGTGTCTTGCCCAAGGACACTTCGACATGTAGACAGGAGGAGCCGGGAATCGAACCGCCGACCACTGGATCATTGGCCGAACTGCTCTACCTCCTGAGCCACAGCCGCCCCGACACAATGCAGTACTACATAGTATGTAGCATTTCGCTGAGTATTTTCAGACAGCACACAATATGGGGATGAATCGTAACATTGCAGGGGGGTAATATTAATATACATAAATACATGAATAACCATTCACTGCTTAAGCCACAAAATAGCAGAAAACTGAACACTGCCAAAGACATTTGCTGCCAGCCAGCAAACTGGTGCTATGGGAACCAACACATGGGCAGTGGGCACAATGACATACTGCACTAACATATGTGGATGTACTGAAGAAGGATGTCGGAGTGCAAAGCACCATCGAGCTGACCAGATGCACCGGTATAGAGAACGGGGATGACTGGAAGCGACGATGGAAGTCTCGTCTGAGGACGACCTAGAGAGAGGAACTAGAGACCTCCGCTGTTCATGGCGACCTTTTTTTTTTACAACGTTCAGCTAAAATATTGTGATCAACTGTGTCAAATGCACAGCTAAGGGCTAAAAGAAATCAAATTTGGATAGGGGGCTAAAATTTCTTAAAACTAAGGATGTTGTGGATGGCTTCCTGTATTCTTTAAAAAAATAGTAAATAAGCGATACTCCTCCCTACTGTGTGCAATATGATTTGCCCCACTGTGGCAGTGACTGTACACCCCTCACTGTTTCCTGCCCCACTCAGCGTCTGTGACTGCATACCCCTCACTGTTTTCAGCTCCGCAGGCCTTTGAACTTAACACCTGTCAAACAGACTAAAATAAACACTCGTCTGGAGTCCAGCATGGAAGCAAATGACAAGCAAATACCATTGAAACACAAGCTAAGCTACTCAGCTGTTTACCCGCATGTTTAGAACTCAAGGGCAGCAGTACTTTTTGGAAAGACAGGAGACAATGGATTCTGAATGGAAGCAGTAGGCAATTTTTTTTCGAAGGGCCTTCGAAAACCCTATTAGCCAGACAATTATGAATTAATTATAAAACAAAATCCCTGTGGCAATAATTATAAGAATAAAGTCATGAACAATGAATTGATGTTAATTCACTAATAGTAAATCAATAATTAAATGGGATTTCAGCTACATACTGATAGCTCTAACAAGAAAACTGGCATCTCCCGCGGCTATATTCATGCATCCGTGCACGTCTAATTATCACACTGGTTCAGTGGGCAGGGACATGTTTGTGGGTTGCTGACAGATATGGATCCCTTTATATTTTGTTTACTATTTTTCTTAAAGGTAGACACAGGACTGCACATACGTATGTACAGTACATGCATGTGCAGCTGGGTCCCACCGCACACGCACATGCACACGGACACACACGCACGCACGCACGCACGCACGCACAGCCCTCCATGGAGATAACAAGGCTTATGCAAACTGCTGAAGCCAAAGCTCACAAACATATGAGAGCTGTCAGGCTTACTTCCATGTGACACCTGCAGGCGCGCGCACGCACACGCACGCACGCACGCACGCACACGCACACGCACACGCACACGCACACGCACACGCGCACACACACACACACACACACACACACACACACACACACACACACACACACACACACACACAGGTGTGCCCACATGTACACAAATGGCTGTGTTGAGCAAACATAATAGGAACAATAAACAAATGCAGTGCTTATGTATCCATTTGGAACAATGATGAAGTGTTCAAATCTGACAATAGAGCATCACTGTGCCGCCCCTTTTATGACGTTGTCTTCGGCCCGGCCAGTACTAATACTTCCATTCATTTTCTCGCATAGACTTTAATATATGTATTTATATTGTATTTATATTAATACGATTACACCATGGACAAAGACAACTGGGGTTGTGACATACATTTTTCAGGCTGATCAAGATGAGGAAAACCGCAAGATACAATGCTTTGTTTCATTTTTCTTGTCACAACCCCTTTTTTTGCTTTTCAAATGCAAACGTGTGCCTAACAATAATCTTTGTTGATGGCTTACAACAAATTTGGAACTGAGGAATTAAGGAGAGGATGACTTATATAAAGTATGGGGCTCAGGAGGTAGAGCAGGTCGTCCAATGATCCGTGGGTCGGTGGTTCGAATCCCGGCTCCTCCTGTCAACATGTCAAAGTGTCCTTGGGCAAGACACTGAACCCCAAATTGCCTCCAATGAGTTGGTTGGTGTGAGCTTGAATGAATGGACCATTGTAAAGCGCTTTGATCACTTGGAAAAGCGCTATAAAAATGCAACCCATTATTAGCCATTAATAAGTACTAATGTAGGGTGCATTGATGACATAATGTTGAGGACCAAATCAGATGACCTGATTGTACAAGATTTTTTATTTGTGGAGATAGAAAGCACGTAATGGGGAGCCCTAAAACCAC
Organism: Benthosema pterotum; assembly: GCA_039105355.1. NCBI lineage: Eukaryota > Metazoa > Chordata > Actinopteri > Myctophiformes > Myctophidae > Benthosema > Benthosema pterotum. The sequence goes on from CM076977.1 coordinate 20,395,733, forward strand.
AAAAGCAATTGGAAAAGGGTTGGGGAAAAATATTATAGGCCATTGAACATTTAACCAGTGAACATTTTAACAAACAAAAAAACATGTTGTTTTGGACTCTTGACTTCACTCTTCACTTCACTTGTACCCTCCACTCTTCACTCACAGGGGTCACAGATGGAGATGTTCTGTGTGGGTGATGAGTGAAGCAACAGAGGCGGCTATCTGCGTCTCTGACAAATCTGGAGGGGATACTGTTGTGGCCAATGAGTGGCCGTGTTTGCAGCCTGCAGGGCACTCAAAGTGTGTGCCTGTCTGTCTGTCTGTCTGATCTTGTACACTAGCTATTTTTAACAGGGTCCAAGAGGTTAGAACTGTCACTCGTGTCGTGTGCTCTGGGCTATAGGGAAACAACGGGAAGTAGCAATTTGATTCTGAAAATCTCATCTGATTTGGGGAGGGGGGGGGGTCCCTGAGAGAAGCACTGATACAAGGTTTTCCATGCATGAAATTGTCATGATTTAGAAGACCTCATGTAGAATCTGGCCTCAGGTGTCAGGGTATTTGAAATCCCAGAAACAAAACGTGAAGCGTTTACTGAGCATATGAGGCTGAAGACAGACAGACACAGAGGGTCAGTTGTCTGTCACCGTTCCTGGGTCTTACCACCTTGAAGCGTCTTGATGACATCATCAAGTAGTAGTGTTCTTTTTTCAGAGCTCTAGGAAATAGAGGCATAACATATGCGTTATGACGTAGTAAAAAATAAGCCTTTTCCCAATGGACTGGGGTGTGACCTTCAGGAGGGAGCACATTTCTGCTTGCTTGAACACTAAAAGAAATGCAGAAGATATGATGCATCCCCCTGGCCAACAGGAACACCTGATGGAGGGCAAAGGAACGAGTTGGAATACAATGTTCCTTCTACACATTATGCCTAACCAGGGAGTTGTCAGCTTAAGTTTGGATCAGCAGGCCACACTCGACACAAATAATGATGCGCTAATGAGAGTAGAATGATATGTACTGTACTATTATTAAACATATTGATAAACTCATTATCGTAGCATGATATGACATATTGTATTCACATGTGGGTGAGGGTGTGTTTGTGTGTGTAAAATAAATGATTCATAATATGTGTCATTTGACAGCCAGGCTGTTTGAACGTCTTTAAGTGTATTCGTGTGGACCCGTGTGTTCAACAGTTAGCTCAATTGTGCATGAACGTGTGTGTGTGTGTGCGCGTGCGTGCGTGCGTGCGTGTGTGTGTGTGCACGTGTGTGTGTAATGTGCAGATGAGTGTGAATAGGAGATAGCTTTGAGTCATTCTGTCAGTATAAGCAAATGTTTTACCCAAGCACACATGGGCACACACATATACAGTGCACAAACGCACGCATGCACACACGCCCCCAGTTTTTGCTTTCTCCTCCTATGTTTGTATCTCTCTCTCTCTCTCTCTCTCTCTCTGAATATTTTAGTATTGATGACCCCATTAGAGATGATAAGAGTGCAACCTCAGCATCCACACACACACACACACACACACACACACACACACACACACACGTAACCTGACTCTCTTGGTGATTGGGCATGAAATGCAGTGTGTGTGTGTGTGTGTGTGTGTGTGTGTGTGTGTGTGTGTGTGTGTGTGTGCGCATCAAGAGAATATAGGGGAGCTGACCTCTTGGCATCCATCCAATAAAATTACATATTTTTCACATGGTGGAACCCACTTATAAGAGTCACCACACACTGAAGCTCATGCAGATATACTGCGCGCACGCGCGCGCACGCGCACACACACACACACACACACACACACACACACACACAATCACAGGGGACAATAGGCCTATTGGTTTCTGAATCCCAGCTAGAAGGATGATGCTGCCCAGATATACTGTATTGAATATGAAAATAGCCCATTATCTCTCCCTATCTCTGACTCTCTGTATCCCTCTCTGAGACACACACACACACACACACACACACACACACACACACACACACACACACACACACACACACACACACACACACACACACACACACACACACACACACACACACACACACACACACACACACACACACACACACACACACACACACACACACACACACACACACACACACACACACACACACACACACACACACACACACAGATGTACTCCAGTGACCCGTCACGTTCTGAGCAGTTATTACTGACCATTAGTCAGTCAGACAGACTTAGAGCAAAGCAAGAGCACGTGTTGCTGTGGTAATACATCATAGTGCACAGTATGCCTGTAAGGTCGTTGAGGTAGGGCAAGTGCAACTAATGGCTGAAGAGGAAATGTGAAGAGGAGGATATGCAGACTCTGTCTCTTTTTGTGTCTCCGTCTCTCTCTGCATTCACTTCATATAAAAACAGTTTATTGAAATGTAATTGAATTAAAGTTAGTTGATTTCTAGGCTCTCTCTCGCTGTAATAATCTAATCCTAATATCTTTGTTATGTAAGCCAATCACCAAAGTCATGTTTGTTTTGTTTTTTGGACTCTTTGACTTCAGTCTTGACTTCACTTCACTACCCTCTACTCTTCACTCACAGGGGTCTTAGATGGAGATGTTCTGTGTGGGTGATGAGTGAAGCAACAGTGGCGGCTATCTGCGTCTCTGACAAATCTGGAGGGGATACTGTCTGGTCAATGAGTGGCCTTGTTGGTTGCAGCCTGCAGGGTACTCAAATAAAGTGTGTACTCTCTCTGTTTCTGTCTCTCTGTCTCTCTCTCCGTCTCTCGTCCAGGCAACTGAGACAGTACTGTGTAATGTCATCTGCATCAGGAAGCCAAGCGTGCCAATGAAGCTAATCATAAAGCTAGCAGCAGCCCCCAGGCTCACATCACGGTAGCCAGACAACTATCCTACATAATGAAACAAAATATATATTTTAAAATATTCTCACCTGTCTTTACTGTTAAAGGGGAACTCCATCCATTTTCACCATTCTAATATGTCATTGGTATACCCTAGAGGTGTTGGGTAGACATGATAAAAACATTTCCCCATTCTGTGTTTCCTAGAAATGGAGGTCTGAAGAAAACCACTGACATGGTGAAACATCTTGATGACATCATCAAGATGTATTTTCACCATGTTAATGGATTTCTTTAGACGCTTCTTTTTTTCTGAGAGTGTACGGGTTCATTTGGTTCCATTTGTACACTCCCAGAAAAAAATCTTGAAAATGGGTGAAATTCCCCTTTAAGCAACATGATAGATGTCATGATAGATTTGTGTGATTGTGAAGAGGCGTCTGTGGTCCACTGCCACTACACCAATGGAGAATGATGACCTTTAAAGGGAGAAATGTCAAGGATAACACCTGGTTGAGCAAGTTATGTCAAGGATTTCACGTGTCCGGCGTGAAAAAAACAGGCCTTAGACCATATGCCGCCATGATGAACCCATTGTGACACCTTTATTGTGTTACGACAAACCAACCAATCGAAATGCGACTGTGGGCTTATTTGAAAAACATTGTCTTGTAACGTTTTTCAAAAAATGTTACTGATGTGATATTGTTCAGAACGACATTACGTTACTTTGTGGACATTCTCTCTTCTATCTCTTAACAACTGTAATGCTCTCATTGTCCGGTGGCCTCATTTGAGGTTTTCTTAAGACTATTTTTCGTCCAGGATTATAGGATTATGTATGTTATGAAAACACATTAAGGAGATGGAGATGTTTGATATACTGGAGAGTCCTACAGTACTCTACAGTAAATCCAACTATGGGGATGGGAATGTCTGTGTGAAAGACTGAATGTGATGCACAATCCAAGTGCCTTGGATAAAGGCAGCGTATAAGTACACCATTTCCAAAGGTCTGCAGTCACCCATGCAGCGCAGCAGCGGGCATAATAACAGTCCACAGACTGCAGGACAGGACAGCACAGTACGGGGAGAAAACAGATGGCAATCTTTTCTGATATGCTCCAGACATAAAACGGTAGCAGACAAACTATTGTGAGAGAGAGAGGGGGCGTGTCGGCTGATATGACTGGATTACAAGCAATGCCTTCAGGTTAAGATGTTGAATAAATAAAATGTTCAGAATTGTGCACATACACGCTTGTTTCTGGGTACATTCTGGGTACATGTGTGTGTTCTGGGTATATTCCACTTGGAAACTCACATCTATGCCTCAGCTCAAAGAAGAGATTCTGTGACAGGGGATCACAGGGAAATGAGATTCCTAAAAACAGGTGGCGAAAACCATTTTCACAGTATTGTTTCCAAAAACGCATCAGAACCGAGCTACAGAACCGAGCTACAGACGATAAACCAAGGATTGGCACAGGCAAAACATCAAGACACAAGTGAAACAACTCCTTAGACCAAGGCTTACTGTAAATAAAAATGTCGTCCAAAGCAGTACCCCATCTGTAAAATTGCATTGCATCCCCTGTTGAGCTGGATTAAAATATAGGCAGCTCTATTGTGTATATACAATAGCTATAGTGTTTTGCCTTTTTGGCTAAATACCTTGGCCGACCTTTAAGGCACATAGCCCACTTTTTGGTGAAAAGGTGACCACTGAAAACTACAACATGACGTCACTGAGCCGCAGTGTCACAGAAATCAAACAGTGAGTTCGATTTGTGAGGACACTGGGGGGGGGGGGGGCGTTTCAGACTGGCACATGGAATTATAGGAGTTCCGTTGAGATATTACGATTAGTTTATTCAAATATTGTGAGAACAGTCGATCTACACGCTTGTCGATTTGCCATTTTCACTTTTCTCACGCACTTTCTTACATTATGAGAGAATTTGAATTCTCAAATAATGTAACAGACAGTGGGAGCTACAGCAGCTATAGGGGCAGTGTGAGCAGAGCAGGCAGTGATAATGGGTGTCTAGCAAAGGGAGTGTCAGTGTGTGTCACCCTGTGTGATCCCAGCACGTCCCCTCAGCCACCAGCCAGGCTGGAAAGCAACAAAGCACATCTATCTCTCTCTATGAATGCACCAAGTCTCTGTGTGTACATGTACTCTGTAAGTCACATAACTCCACAACTAGAGATGTGCCGATGATGAAACCATTTTGATCCCAGGGACCACTATTTATTCAGCATTTGAGCCACATTTCCACCATTTGAAACTAACTAAATAAATATATATTTTGTTTTTGTCCACATTTCCAGGCTGGATTATGTGAACAAAACAGTCAAACATAGATGAAAACATTCTCTAATTAAGTTATACAACACCAAGACTGGTGGTTCATTATTGTCCAAGCAATTGTATATAAGTTACCAATACCAAAAGATATTTTAATTACATTACCATCAAATCCAGCCCATTGGGTTGAGGTGCTTGCGCAAGTACTACACTGCTTGCGCAAGTACTACAACAAGTAACAACAAATTTGAGGTATTCATACCCGATCTAATGGTCACAATGTAACACAATGTGAGCTTGTACATTGTAATCCCTTTTATACCAATACCCATGTCAGATTTGGTCAGATCAATATGGAATGAATTCAGGTTAAGATGTTGAATAAATAAAATGTTCAGAATTGTGCACATACACGCTTGTTTCTGGGTACATTCATGGGTACATGTGTGTGTTCTGGGTATATTCCACTTGGAAACTCACATCTATGCCTCAGCTCAAAGAAGAGATTCTGTGACGGGATCACAGGGAAATTTCAATCTTTCACAGGGATAGTTCAACCTTTCCATACAGCTGCAATGTTGGTGAGTTTAAGGTTGTTTACTAGACTAGATTATTTTTTTGTTATTGGGGAGTCAGTGGAGGGTATTGTAATTCTAGATTCATCTCATTCTAAAAATCTAGAGTTGCATATTGTTTGTGGCTATCATCACCTTGGATCTGCATAATATAATGGAGCCGGCCAGCAACTCTGACATCTGACCTCACAGGTCACAATTAAAGGGGAATTCCACCCATTTTCAACAGTTTTTTCTGACAGTGTACAAATGCAACCAAATGAACCCTAACGGATCCATTTGGTTTCATTTGTACACTCTCAGAAAAAAAGAAGCGTCTAAAGAAATCCCTTAACATGGTGAAAATACATCTTGATGATGTCATCAAGATGTTTCACCATGTTAGTGGGTTTTTTCAGACCTTCATATCTTGGGAACGCAGAATGGGAGAACTTTTTTATCATGTCCACCCAACACCTCTAGGGCATAGGCCTATACTAATGACATATTAGAATGTTGAAAATGGGTGGACTTCCCCTTTAACCACTCAAGTTTAGAAGTTTAATTCCGCTCAACAGTGCCATATTAAGAAGCTGTGTTGTTTCAAGCTCTCAAGCATGGATGTCTTAAGTTGGAAGCCTGCTGAAATAGGAGCCTGATTTTTTTTTTCACCATTGACTGATTCACCCCATGTGATCCCGCACGCGCACGCACACACGCACACGCACACACACACACACACACACACACACACACACACACACACACACACACACACACACACACACACACACACACACACACACACACACACACACACACAGCTAGTGCTTTGAAGCAGCACCACAACAACAACAGCAGCAGCAGCAGCAGCAACAAGAAGCAGACCGCAGCATAGTTCTCAACAAACATGACATTATGGACGCGAGATTCGCCCGCACGCGGTAGCCAGGTGCGCGCACTAAATACAAACACGCGCGCACACACACACTTACATGTCGGAGGACGCCGGCGGAGGAGCCTGGCTACGGCAGAGGAGCGCGTGTCCGCAGGCTTGTCCCATCGCGCATCCTGCCCTGCGCGGTGCGTGCGCCTAGAGCTCCTCTCCTCCTCCTGCACGTTGGGATTGGAATTAAACAGCAGAGAGAGAGAGAGAGAGAGAGAGAGAGAGAGAGAGAGAGAGAGAGAGAGAGAGAGAGAGAGAGAGAGAGAGAGAGAGAGAGATGCCGTCTCAGTGTGTGTGTTTGTTTGTGTGTGACACTGAGTGTAGTGTCGACTCGAGCCGGTCTGGATGATGAAGAAACTGAACGGATGGGTGTATGCTCGTCTCTCTCTCTCCCTCTCCCTCTCTCTCTCACGCAGGGATTGGCTGAGAGTGTAACTGATACTACAGAAGTGCAGTGCAGTGTGTTCTCTGTGTGTGTGTATGTATGTGTGGCGCGCGTGCGTGAGAAACAGAGAGGGATGAAAACAGTAGCCTATAGTTGGATCTGTAGAAGAGAGAAGCATCATGGGAGGCAATCAGACCACTATACATTAAAGGAATTGGTTTTCAACCAGTGGTCTGGGGACCATCAGTGGTCCTTGGGGGGAGGGGGGTGGCTGCTAGTGGTACCCAGGTAAATGATGCAGAGTTGCAAAAGCACCCAGCTGTAAATAAAACTGTAAAATTGTTTACCTCTTGAGAGCATAAAATGGAACAAGATTGCTTTGTCTGGAATTTCAGAATGTATAGCCTACAGTCATATAGGCTATTTTTGAACTTTTTTCAATGGTGGAATTGTGTCAGTAATAATAACAACATATTCTTTAGTTTTGGATCTGAAAGGATAAACATCAACAAATGGTGGTACCACAGCTCAGATGCCAACTAAATAAAGGGCCTTGGTGTGAAAAGGGTTGGACACCACTACAGTAAGGCATCAGAACAGTGACACATTCCTTGGGCTAAAAGCTGCCACAGCCGTCACCGTTGTGATGAGGTCATCACATTTGGGCAAGTGGCTATGGCTGAATTTAGCCCAAGGACTGTGTCAGTGTTTTGTGCCTAATAATGCAGTGGTTTTCAACCTTTATCCAAGGCCATTCACAGAGTGCATCACACTCAGCCATTAATTTCACCAACATTCAGAGAAGCACATTATTGCAGGCTGACCAGGACATACTGTATAATCTTCCTATTTTATTCACAAAAGTCCTTTTGTAAAGAAGATATATTATGATTTATGAACCCAAATTCCTGTAGTTAGGGGTGTAACAATGGGCTACATTTCTAACAGAGATTCAATATGTACCACATTCCATTGTTAACAATATGACACATGGGCGATATTGGCTTGTTCTGATATGATACGATTCGATTCACTGATCTAATCGATACAGTAACTACCAGTATTCAGCAAATACATTAAATACATGCAAAACATGTGGGTACTTCAGTTTTTAAAAGGGAAAATGTATTATAGTGCATATAAATATAACTAAAAACAGTGGTATGGCACATAGATGGGCATTGTATTTGAACACAACATGTGTTTTCCAATTGAAATTGCTAAATACAATGCAATATATTGGTAGCGATTCAATAGCGATAGTTAATTGCAAATCAATATAATATACATAGTCAAATGATACGATATTTTCTGTTTACATAACGATACACTTCGATTTTGTAAAATTAAAAACGATATTGCGATATCGATATATCGTTACACCGTTAATTGCAGTCATCAACCTGCTGCAGAGGAGTGTTTGTAAAGTGTTTTTTATAATGTGGTTATTGTTGGATTTGCATACATTTACATAGTCATTTAGATGAAGACTAACACAGTTGGAGGCCTGCTCAAGAGACTGAAGGAGAGCCTGAGGGTATTGCAATGATTGAGTAATAAGAACAATGTCATCAGCAAAGTCATTTTCGGTTACATATTTAGCAGGATGACAAGAGCTTCTCCTAGGGTTTAGTTGATGGTATGAATCGACATAATCAACAATAATAATAAATAGAAACAGGGCAAGTGTGTCAGCTTGGGATATGCCAAGATGAAGAATTATGGTGTTTCTCAATCAGTGTGTATCACAACAAAACTTCAAACATTTTGACTCTGTCCACTGGTGTTTGAACCAGTGGACCAGCCTTTGATATATCAATAATTAAAGACTAGTTTGTTAATTAAATAGTTTGTTTTGTACTATGCCTTTGGTTTCTTATATTATAGGCCCACATAGGCACATACTGTATTGTATACCTTTGACTGCACTACACAGAAATAACAGATCTACAAGCCCACAATGTGCCACAGTGTGATGCATTGTCAGCTTAATCCTAGAGTTGCCCACAACTCTAGGATTCAACCCTGAGGTTTTCACACACATCACACTACATGATAGTCAGGCCAGATTATTTCATCCAGCACACACTACATGACGAAAGTACCACCACTTCTCGTGTGGAGATGCTCTGGAGGAGGTGGATTGACCTGAGTGATTGGAGAGGAGAAGGGAGGCTGAGGAGAGGAGGAGGAATAGATTACCTCTGGGATTACAAGTGAGGCTGCCCCAGAGTGGCGTAAAACGCATGCATGAGTATCAGTAAACTATTCAAATATGAGGTGTGGGGGGAAAATGAAATTTGGAGCTACTAAAATACCTGCATTAGAATAAAGACAACCTGCGGCAATGCAAACTGAGAGGGTAGGGAGCATCTATGACAAAAATCAAGTGCAGTATATATAATCAGAAGAAACAAGGTAAATTGCCCAAAGCCTAATGTGTTTTGGTGTGGAATTCTCCTTTAAATACCTCTTCTATTTTCATTATTATTGATTTTTGGGAAATGTTAATTATAGAGATCAATAATAAAACATAAAAGTTTTAAGCTAAAAGAAACCTTGGATACCTTTAATACTGGGGGAACTTCTCCCCCTTTTACCGGTAGGTGGAATCATCAGGTACATACCACATTAGATGCCTGATGAAGACCAACAGTAAAAGCATGGGAAGCCTGTTGTTTTTTTTTGTCCTTGATTGTCAGTTTGCTCATGCAGCCTTGTTGGCACGATGGGTCATGTGTCTGTCAGGTTAGTGGGAGACTGTCCGGTTCAAGTTCAATCCTGCCGATTACTACACAGGCATAGGAAAATGACAATACGGAAAACACATTTTTGAGTACACTTGCAGTACTGAGTACTTTACCGTTTCAGGTACAATCTGGCTATTATAAATGAACAATTTCCGGTGGGCCTATGAGTAAATTGTGTCCTTTATCGGAAAATCAGATTACAATTGGGCTAATTGTTGTATAAGTAGGCCTACTATCATATACAGCACAAGCGAGTACTTCCAATCACAATTCAAATTCTTCCATTTTGCAGTCTAGGGTTATGCAGCTCTCATGACTGAAGCAGGACAGCATTCCACTCAAGTTGGCACTGAATGTCATCATCATCATCATTAAACTATGTGCCACATCTCTGCGCGTGTGTGTGTGTCTGTGTACTGCTGTAGTGTGCGTAAATAGAGAACGGTTTGCCCCGCCAACTTCAAATCCGACACACAAGGTTCCACACCGTGGGACATACCGTTGTCCAGAAACACCAGAAAAGGCTCTGGTCAGGCTTTGCCAGTGGGCCTAATCAGTCAAAGCCTCCTCACCTGGGCAATTACCAGCACCATTGTATTGCCATAGCAACCCCACACCAGGACAATTCATTACTTAACCAGTTCATTCCACAGTGCAGCGCTCTTCAGTGCAGACACAGCAGACAGACACATACAGACATCTCCATGTACATTATGGCCACAAAAGGGTCTTATGGTGGGCCTTTATTATTATTATTTTTTCGCTATGACTGATTGATATTGTCGGCTTGCTGTTAGTCTGATATCCAGACATACTCAACAACCTTTCCTATTATCTATTATTATCTAGGAAGCTCAGACTTGTCTGACATTTACTACAGTTTTGGCTAATGTACCCAGTAATTTTGTTATGTCATTTTAACTTGTAATGACTTGATGGGCGTGCCACAATGATTGACAATGTGAATCAGACCTGTGATCGGCCCCCTCTGTGTGTGTGTGTGTGTGTGTGTGTGTGTGTGTGTGTGTGTGTGTGTGTGTGTGTGTGTGTGTGTGTGTGTGTGTGTGTGTGTGTGTGTGTGTGTGTGTGTGTGTGTGCGCGTGTGCGTGTGTATAGTGTGCCTGTGTTGCACCAAACTCATACCTGATTAAGACCCAGATGGGGTCAACAACGTTGTCCAATCCAGCCCGCAGGTATTGTGGACAAAAGCAAAATAAATCTTTAGTTTTGGGGTCTGTGGGGCTAAAATGTCCTCAAATGGTGGTCCGTGGCTCAAATGCTGAACAAATAGTGAGCCCTGGTAGCAAAAAGGTTGAAAATCCCTGGTCTAGTTATTAAAAGTCAGTCTGTGGGGAAGCTTTATGAAAGAGAGATGTTTTGGACATGCAGCATCATGGCGGGTCCAGTCGGGTCGGGGATTCTTTCATGCAATCATGGCCACCAGCCACAGGGTGGGATTCATTCATGTGGTCGCCACCGGCTAGATAAGTCCTTGTGACTGGAGCGTGTGACAGGAGCTTGTGACCAAATGATAACCATAACCGCAGTGTATCCTGCAGGGAACACAGGTCCCTTTGTCCCCTTCCCGATATAAAGCAATGGTTTTTGGGCAAATGAGATTTTCACCTGACAGTAGCCAAGGACATTAACATGGTTGCACTGCCCATGCCCCTTATACTAAGATTATTATAATTAAGGCTATTATTATATATTCTATTTCATGCAAACCAACTTTGTGCCAGTAAACAGTGATTTATTACCACCATAACAAAAAAATCCATACCGCCCCAGCCTTATTCAATACTCAATTATTAGTGAGGCCCCGCCGACCTTGCAGGAGCATAAACACTAAAGTTATGCTATTTATAAAGTATATTACACAGACTCAGCCTTCTATAGTGTATAGTTTCACTGTGCAGATATTCTAGTTCTACTGACACTTATTTATGATACTCCTGATGACTAATTTATGATCCTCCTGATGACTATATTCTATGCCATAGAATATAGTAATTTATAGTGGAATCTATGGTATGTGTTTGATGCATTAACATGTTCTTTTATACTGTAAATTGCTCTGAATTAAGATCATTTGAAAAATTACTAGGAGTGTTTCATAAATTACCACTTGTAAATTCTAAGAAAACAATCAGTAACTGTTACTGAGCTCCCCACTAACAACTAGAAAAGTGCCCTTCCGGACACAGGTCTCCACAAGCCCGGGTCATGGCCCTCTGGTGGCGCTATAATAGGCCAATGTTAAAAGGTTGCCATTTCTTCTTATGACTTTTCCATTTGGATAATTTGAGGCATTTTGTCCAAAAAATGTATTTTGCAAATATCCACCTGTTGGTGGCGCTATAACAAGCCATTGTGAAAAGAGTGGGATATTTTTCTGAGCCTAGTAGGGAAGTGTGTTAAAGATTTTGTATAAATTGCCTGCCGTGTTCATCATTTGATGCTTTTTGTGCTAAACTTGCAAACTTTGCAGACTTTGAAAGCAAATTATTGAAGCTGAATTTAAAGGTCAAAGTTGTGTTCTTGTCATCTATGGAGGGTGCATGCAGGACTGTCATGCAGATTGGTGCATTTATAGGAAAAATGTGAGAAGTTTAAATTGCCTGCAGCGTTCACCATTTGATGCTTTTTGTTCTAAACAGGCCAATCTTGCAAACTTTGAGTGAATTAAAGTGAATTATAGCCACTTAGGGTGGAATATGAACTATGGGACACACCCGTCATGAGCACATGACTCTAGAGATTGTGTCTGTTATAGTTTGTGGACTGGGTACTTTATATTAATAACTGGACAACACACTGGAGTAGATAACATGCAGCTTCACTTTACTGAGTCGCTCATATGAATGAATAGGCATGAGTAGTCGATCTCATAACAGTGCATAGCTGAGTGCAGTACTCTCAATAGAACACAGAGTACAATCTATCACATCCCCCTTTCTTAAAGGGAAAATGGGAAAAGAGAAATAAGTCACTTTGTGAATACTGACAAGAAAATAAACATAAATCAGAGTCATAGTGCTTTGCAAACAGATATCCCACCTACTGTTTTACTTTTTTCTTTTTTTTTTTCTTTTTTTTTTTTTTTTTTTTTTTTAGCAGATAGTAGGCAAAACAGGGATTAAACAAACTTGGTAATTGAAAATGAGTAAGTAGCACCTCGAGGGTGGAAAAGTCTTGTTAATGTTCAGTGAGGTGTGTGCATGGGGCCAGAGGTTCCAGAACATGGCCCACCGGTGGAGCACAACCTTCAGCGTTGGCTCATAACATAGTCTCTGTACCTTACAGGTGTGACGACAGCCCTCCCAGATCTGGTACGCTGGGTGGGGGAGTCGCCTCCGCCAGCCTGGTTCTGTAGGGCCTCAGGGGTAGGTGGCTCGTCCCGCAGAGTCTCGCCGTCTTGCTGGTCGACGTCTACAGGATCTGACTCCTCAAGCAGGCTCGGATGAATGATCCTCAGATGCCGTCTGTTCCTCCTGAAGATCACGCCCGCCGGAGATTCAACATTGTAGGAGCGAGGCTCCACTCTCTTGCTCAACACAACAGCCGGTTTCCAGCCTCGCCTCGTCTTCATGTGTACTGCAGTCCCGGGAGCCAGCACAGGAAGCGGTTTGGTACCTACGTTGTAGTACTGCTCTCGTCGTGTCTGCAGCTGTCTGAGTCGGTCGTGTATTCCTATTGGGGTGGATGGTTGCAACACTGCACTAGTGCACGGCAGTGAGCTTCTCAGAACACGTCCCATCAACATCTGTGCTGGGGAGACATCCATTCCTGTCACTGGAGTGTTTCTCAGCGACAGCAACACCAGGTGTGGGTCAGTCCCTGTCGTTGCAGACTTCTTCAATGCGCGTTTCACCGTTTTGACCATTGCCTCTGCCAGTCCATTGGATTGCGGGTACCCGGGGCTAGAATGTGTGAGTTTAATGCCCCATTCTGCAGCAAACTTCTGCATCTCGTAGCTCGCAAAAGGCACATGGTCACTCACTATCTCCTTAGGAATCCCCTGCCTGGCAAAGACGGACTTCATTTTCTGTATGACTGAGTGGGCGGTCTTGTCTGGTAGGTGTAGCACTTCTGGGTACTTACTCAGATAGTCCACAATCACAAGGTAGGATTGTCCATGCAGCTCAAATATGTCAGTCCCCAATTTCAACCATGGGAGGTCTGGTATCTCGTGCGACTGTATAGGCTCTCTTTGGTTTTGCGGCTGCATTTGCTGGCAAGTGGCACACATTTCCACTTTCTTCTCTATGTCTTGAGCCATTCCAGGCCAATACAGGACCTTCCTGGCATGGGCCTTCATCCGCTGGACTCCCTGGTGCGCAATGTGTAATTTGTCCATGATGACTGCTCTCATGCTCTGAGGAATGATGATTTTGTCTGCCGCCATCACTACACCTTCCTTGATGCTCACTGTGTGCCGTATCGGCCAATACTGGTGCAGTGAGCCGTCACATCGTTGTCGTCGGCCCGGCCAGCCTTCCTGGTGTGCCTGTATCACTGCCTGTAACACCTTGTCCGCTGTGGTTGCTTCCTGCAGTTGCTTGAGCATGTTTTCACTCAGGGCATCTGTGGCCTCGATCCCGTAGACCACTTTTTCATCAAACAGGTTCTCTGTGAGGTCATCAATCCGCCCCTTCACCACTGCACGGGACAGTGTGTCGGCGACATGCATGTCTTTTCCTGGAGTGTATGCAATGTCAAGATCATAGCACTGCAACTGGAGAAGCATCCGCTGTAGTCTAGCTGGCGATTTGCTGAGATGTTTCTTGAAAATGACCTCCAGGGGCTTATGATCCGATTGTACAGTCACAGTTTTCCCATATATGTACTGATGGAACCGCTTTGCTGCAAACACAATCGCCAACAGCTCTTTTTCAATTTGAGCATAGTTCTGCTCCGTGTCAGACAATGCTCGGGAGGCGTAGCTCAGTGGGTAACCTTCCTGTAGAAGACACGCCCCCAGCCCATCTTTCGACGCATCTGCCTGGATTGTCAGGGGTTTGAGCTGGTCATAAAACTTGAGACTTGGGGCTTGGATGAGAGCACTTTTCAGCTTCTCCAGGGCTGTGTCATGTTCATGGGCCCACTGCCATGCTGCATCCTTCTTTAGCAGCTGTCTCAGAGGGGCTGTAATAGTAGCTTCCCCAGGGATGTATTGGGCTAGATATCTAGTCATGCCTAGCAGTCTCTGTACACCTTGCTTGTCTTCTGGTGCTGGCATGTTGGCGATGGCTGTCACCTTTGCGTCATCTGGTTTAACGCCCTCTGGAGTGATGATGTGGCCCATGTACCTCACTGTGTTGACCTTGAATTGGATTTTCTCTTTGTTGAATTTGACATTGGCAGCTTGTGCCCTCTCCATGACTTGCTGGAGAATTTCAGCGTGCTCTTTGTCTGACGAAGCGGCGATTATCATGTCATCAGCTATGATATGTACACCTTCAATGTTGCCGAAGGTTTCACAGTTCTTCTGCTGAAACACTTCGCTGGCTGATTTAATGCCAAATGGCAGTCTCTTGAAACGGTACCGGCCCCACGGTGTGTTGAATGTGCACAGTTCAGATGAGGGCTCATCCAATTTCACCTGCCAATATCCGTCCTTCTCATCCAGAATGGTGAAGATGGATTTTCCAGCTAGTTTGCAGCGGACATCTTCTGGAGTGGGAATGGAGTAGTGTTGCCTCTTTATGGCCTTGTTTAAGTCCCGAGGGTCCAAACACACCCTCAGCGATCCATTCTTCTTCTCTGTGACCACCAAACTGCTCACCCACTCTGTGGGGTCATTCACAGGGGTAATTACATCTGCATCCACTAGGTGTCGCAGTGTGACTTTCAGCCTGTCCATCACAGCAAGAGGAATCTTCCTGCATCCATGTACCACAGGTGTAGCAGTTGGGTCTGTGTGTATGTGATGCACACCCGGAAACTCACCCAGTCCGGTGAAAACCGATGGATACATCTCCAGCAACTCCTCTTTTGTAGCTGGGGTTCTTCTCAGCGTGCTCAGCTGCTCTTTGTGCACTGGAGTCCTCTTCTCAATTGCAGCAATCCTCTTCACAAGCTGCAGTTCCTCGCTTGCCTCTCTGCCCATGATGGGCACTGCTGACTGGTTGATCACGTAGAAATCCAGATTGGCTTTAGCTTTAGCAGTTTCGCACGCCAGCGACACTGTCCCTTCAGGCTTCAGACGGGCCCCTCCATAAGCCACCAGCACTGTTCTCGTGGGTTGTAACTGTATGCGGCCCGGAAGTGTCTTCACAATGGATAGGGGCAGCACATTTCCATCCGCTCCTGTGTCAATCTGTAATTTGACTGGGACACTCATTACATTGGCCATAGTGTACCATGCAGTGTCTTTGCATTTAGTGACAGCATTCACTTCCTGACATGAAACAGTGCCTATGAACAGAGAGTCCACATCAACCTCCGACTCCTCCGTCTCCAGGTCATGGACACCACGTCTTGTCACTGTTCTGTTGCTTGGTGTGCCCATCCTGTCAGCTGGTGTAGCACACATTTTGGCGAAATGGTTGTGTTTGTTACATTTGTGGCATACCGCACCATAAGCAGGACACTGGCGAGGTTCATGCGTTCTCCCACACTTGTTGCAGAATGCACCCCACTCTTTATTTTTCTTTCTGTCATTGTAGAATCTTCCTTTCTCTGTGTGGGCTGGGGCTCTGTTCATGGCTTGCACATGTGACTCACCCACAGCTTGTGTCGTCTGCATGGCTTGCATCTGGCTCCTTGCAGCTTCTGCAGCTCTGCACAGGGTCACTGCTTTCTCAAGGTTTAAGTCCTTTTCTCTCAGTAGCCTTTCTTTCAGGGAGGCATTATTCAAACTAAACACCAGTTTGTCTCTTATCATGTCGGATTCACTTGCTCCAAACTCGCAGCTTTTGCTCTTCTGGCGCAGTTCTGTGACTTACTTGTCCACTGGTATCCCCTCTGCCATTGGGTGAGACCAGAACTGGTATCGTTCAAAAACAACATTCTTTTGTGGGATGCAATATGTTTCAAAAGCCTTGAGGATTTTATCCACCTTCTTTTCGTCGCCATCAGTAAACGTGAATGTGTTGAATAGATCCAAAGCATCTTCTCCAATAGTGTGTAGCAGAATGGCAACCTTAACGTTTTCATCCTTCTCAACTGCTCCAGAGGCTGTCATATAGAGTTGAAAACGCTGTTCCCATCTGCGCCAATTTTCGGCTAGGTTACCAGTGAGTAGCAGTGATGACGGTGGCTTGAGCTGATCCATCTCGTCCCGGGTTTTTCTGCGCCGCTGCTCGGTCTGGTAGGCTAATGCTAACGCCGGCTACGTCCAACGTGGTCCTCACTCTTCCCGCACTGCTGCGTCTTTATGACTCTCTGTAAGATCGGCATGCGTCGAGTGAAGATCCGGCCACTTCTGAGACCATGTTATAGTTTGTGGACTGGGTACTTTATATTAATAACTGGACAACACACTGGAGTAGATACACTGTATTCCCTGATGCAATAAAACACTGATTGGATTATGTATTAAATACTTGAAATGTGTCAATGGGCTCTTCAAACTGAAACATTTTATGTTCATGCAACAGGTTGGTCCTATTTTCGACAAGAATTGTCTCCTTTTCTTCCCACTAACATAAACACTTCAGTCTTCTGAACCAACTAGGTAAATGCGTCACATTGCGTCATTACGTAGGGGCTAAAGGGGCGGAGTTAACAACTCTGAATCTGTTTCTGTAATGGCCGCCGTTTACCGTCCGCTCTGCATTTCCCGGTCGCTCTTACCAAACAACTTATTCTACATTATTTCCACGCTTGGAACGGCGTATTATGTCCTCAATCAACGGTAAGTGTGCTAAACATTTATAAAATAGCTGTTTTCTATCATTTCTATCATGTTAAATTCGTCTTTTCACCTCGGAAAAGTTTACCAGGGAAAACCAGTGAAGCCTATGTGTGTGTATGTGTGTGCGCGGGCGTGCGTTAATGTTGCATCAACTTTATGAAGCGAGCCATTAAACATAATTTGTGGTAGTTTTGACTGTTTTATAACGAGTCTACTTTCAAGAGCACGCAAAACAAATAACATGTTGGCCCATAATGCTCGGTTCAACGTTTTAATACACGTTTTATAACACGCACGTACAGCATTCATCATGCAGGGTGATTTTGGATCACGCCGCAGTCTGTAGAATGCCCACGTAGAATGCGCGCGTTACTGTGGATCCCACCGCAGTTCTACACCGCAACTCTTCTACACACTGTGTAGAAGAGTGGCGACATTGAGGGGCCAGAAACTGAGCGCTCGAGCTGCTGTTCATAAATAATGTCACTCAGTGACATTATTTGCGTCTTATTTGCGCTGCCCATTATTGTACAGTGACAGTCACTGTACAATGTTTATGGTGTACTATTATTTAAAACGATCTTTAGTTTTTGGGTGTGTGGGGCTAAAATGTCAACCAAATGGTGGTCTGTGGCCCTGGTATCAAAAACATTAAACCACTGTACTAGGCTATGCACAATGAGTATTATTTTTTGATCTGAAAGGTGTCCATGCTGTGGTTAAATTACAGTTACATTTTACGTGTGTGCACACGTGTCATGTGTTTGTCTGTGTGTAGCTTTAGGCATACAGTATCTTTTTATTTAGACCAGAATCTTTTTTTTCTCTGGTGTAAATGGTAGCCTACATTTTAGCCTACGTTGTCTTGAATGAATCTTTATTATACCCTGATGGTGTTGCTTGCTAAAAGAACATTTACATAAAAGCATGTGTGTGCTGTGTACATTATCACCATATTGGCCAGAGGTGGACATATTTGTGTCCAAAATGATTACCCAGAGTCTAAAAATGAAACCGAATGGACCCATACACATCTATAACACTTGTACAGAGTGTACAAGTTGAACCAAATGTACCCAGGGCTGAGGGAAATGGGGGTGCTGGGGGGGCTTGAGCACCCCCTTTTTTCAGCCACAGCCCCCCTTGGACAGGAGGGGGAAAATACTAGTTATTTTAATCAAAACGGATTCCTGTTAATAGGCCTTATACATATGCTCTATCGTTGTATCAGAGGCTAAGGTACCTGCGTCAGTTAGCTCATGCATGTGGACAGGGAAGTAAAAGCCACTTTTCCGTGTGTAAATGCATGAAAATGTGCATGCACAATGTGCATTCACACACATTTTGCATGTGTGCGCATCTTGCAGCACCCCATAGTGAACGTCCAGCACCCTTACTGTCAATGGCTGGTATTCTCAAAGCTGTGGTGTAGCCAGCTACGGTGTAAGTCTTCTCATTGGCTGCATGGCAGCAAATCAGGTCTCGGGCCTTGTGTGTAGGCCGAAAGCCTATACCACCAGACCTGGGCCTGAGCTTACCAAATAATTACCCAGAATAATTAAAACCTGCAATCCAAAAGGTCCAGAAATCACCTGCCACCCTCAATTAAAAATGTTACTGTACTCCCCGGCTTGTTCATCATGAGTTGAAGCTCTTGATGACTGGTTTTAATTATTATGGATAATTATTTGGTAGGCCCAGGCCCAGGCCTGGTGGTATAGGCTTTTGGCCTATACACAGAAGGCCAGACTTGATTTGCTGCCATGCAGCCAATGAGCATGGCCCCACACCTGATTTGCTGCCCTGCAGCCAATGAGAAGACTTACACCATACCTGGCTACACCACAGCTTTGAGAATACCAGCCCTTATCTTCCCGCGGCCATGAATGTACCCTTACAGTTCCGTAACTCTTGAGTGTAGAAATGGACCCTTACAAGTCAAATAAATTAAACCAAATGGACCCATATATTTCTGTAATCCAGAGTGTACAAATTAAACCCAATGGACCCTTACAGGTCTGTAACTCAGAGACTGTACACATGGAACCAAATGGACCTTTACAGGTCTGTGACTCTGAGAGTGTACAAATTAAACCAAATGGACCCTTATGGGTCTGACTCTGAGAGTGTACACAACATGGAACCAAATGGACCCTTACAGGTCTGTAACTCTTGAGTCACGTGAAACCAAATGGACCCTTACAGCAGGGGTTGACACAAAGGTTTCGGAGGCCCTTGCCCATCGGGCAAGTGCAAGCCAGGTTTTACTTGCCCTCAGGTCATGGTCACTTGCCCCCCAAAAATATATTGTAATTTCTTCTAGAGAACGTAAAAATGAAACCAAATGGACCCTTGCGGATCCATTTGGTTTCATTTTTACACTCTCAAGAGTTAAAATTCATCTTAATTAGCCCAGGTCTACACAACTAGAGAATGTAGAAGATTAGGTCATTTTGATCTGGATGCTAATTTGCCTGTTTTGTTTCCCAAATCCAGCCTGGAATTGTGTATAAATTAAACAGAATGGACCCTTACGGGTCTGTAACTCTTTGTCGCTTAGTGTCCAAAAGCTGGATTGGTACAGTAACTATATTGCTTAACTTCACATTATCCACCAGCCAGAGTTATCCTATGCAAGTATCTATATCTATTTTTCAGTGTTAACTGTATATTACCTAAATAAAGTGGTTCCTGTATAAACAGGGGTGCACATAACTATTTTGGTCCAGTACTCAGAGGAGCACCTGATGATGTTACTTGGTGCTCCCAAAATGCGGCGGCCCGCATCGGCGGGGCCTGGGACCCCTTTTTTCCACTCCGCACAGCCCGATCAATGTACAGTATTACAGTACAGGGCGATATTTTGAGCGTTGCAATAGTGGCTAGCCTAGTAGTAGTACTACTACCTGCATTCTACATGCATTAAAATACTAGTAGTATTTACACTTTGATAATAACACTTAGAATTATTTCATTTTCAAGGCTTTTTACTGGCCCAGTCAGGCAGTCATTATGAGCCCCAGGTGTGTGGTGCTCAAAGGAGCTTTCCACCCCTGGATTGACAGCTCATTGTAGGATTTTTGATGCTCCTGAGCACCGGAGCACCACTTATGTGCACCCCTGTGTATAAATATAACATCTTAGTTAACCATGTACCCATAATGTGTGCTGTAATGAAACTCTACTTTTTCATTTTGTAAACTTTAATCAATCAGGATGTAAATGGCATAGAAAGACTAGAAACGCTAGCTTGTCTTTCTATAGTAGTGCTACATTTCACAGTGGCTTTGACTTCCGTTCCCTCCAGGCCCAGAAGTCAAAGCAGTTGTAGGAGAGAGCAGGAGATCAGTCCTGGCAGCCACATCTTCTTTATGGTAAAGTGCCTTGAGAATGTTTTATTTGGATAGA
The DNA here is from genome assembly GCA_039105355.1 of Benthosema pterotum. Taxonomy (NCBI): domain Eukaryota; kingdom Metazoa; phylum Chordata; class Actinopteri; order Myctophiformes; family Myctophidae; genus Benthosema; species Benthosema pterotum. The sequence goes on from CM076977.1 coordinate 20,416,796, forward strand.
ATCATGTTAAATTCGCTCAGTGTAAACATTGAACCAAATGGACCCATACAACTTTGTAACTTTGAGGTTGTACAAATTGAACCAAATGAACGCTTTCTGAATGTCCAAATGGTTCCATCCATGGGTCCATTTGGTTCCATTACACTTAGTGAACATAAAGCTGGATTGATGGAAATGGTATTAAAAAACTAGGTTGTCTTTCTACAGTTGTACATTTAAACAGTGGCTTTGACTTCTCTTCCATCCAGGCCCAGAAGTCCAAGCAGTTGGACTGAGCGAAACCTACTACTCATTAGTAAGATGATGCAGACCACATTTGCCCTGCGGCGAGAGGTATCGTGATTACCTACCCACCGGTGAGACAGATTCTGGAAAAGTGGCCTGCTCTCAGGATGGAGTCTGAGGTAGGTTCAGTAAGCACAAATGCATTTTATTGATGCCCAGCTTTACACCCATACATTTACACATGGGAGCTACCAGTGCAAACACAATCATACACCTTAGCCATTGAGCAGTTAGAAGTTAAGTTGCAAAAAGGCAACCTTGCATGCTCGTCTAATCTCTTAACTCTAGGGCTGTGCCCCACATGAGACATAAGATGCCAAGTATCTATTTTCACTTTTTTCTTTCTCGAAATTATTCAACTCAAACATTTTTTTCCCAATATAAAACCGATTAGATTCACAATTCTCTTCAATTCATATGATTTCAGGATCTACTACAGTCTGCTGGCATGAAAGCAGAGTACGTTTACGTAGCTTTTATAATTGTAAAGGTTTTATCATTGTATTGAAATGTAAACACAGGTTAATCAAAGACATGTCTGTATTCATGCTTACACATATTACTTTAACTTGTACAAACACAATACAGTATATCTTCTGAGTCTCCCTCAAGCTACTTCTCACAGTTGCCAGAGAAAAACATAGACTTTTGGAAAATGAGAATCGATTCTGAATCGTACCACGTTAAAAACATGATTCAAGATCCTGCAAGATCTAAACCCTTCTTCCGTTTATTTGTAAAGGTTTATGCTGAGTTCCACCGAGTGACAAACCAGGATCTGCCCAACAAATTCTACGCTGAGTTGGATCGACACATTCCTCGATTAATGGCATTATTTCGGGAAAAGGCAACCAGAACTGGAGCCATGGCAGATTACTGGAATGGAATTTTCAAGCTTCATGATGAACAGGTGAATATTATCTATCTGCATGACAGTCCTCACAGCTAGAAGGAACCTGGGAATGATTTCTCTCCTCCCCATCCACAGTGCCCACACCCTAGGTGGGGTTTGCAAAAGGGCCTTTCTGTGTCGAGTTTGCATGCCCTTGCGTGTCTCCTAGGTAATGCTGTTCTCTACTGCCTCCCCCTGACCCGCCGTTGCACCAGGTGGAGGGGAAATAACCGGTTGGAATAATGTGTTCCTTCCATGCACTACGTCCAACCGGGGAAGTTCCCCCTTTCAGGTGATAAGAAGCGGTCTGCCCACTCGTCATGCACTGAAGGAATCGTGCTCAGTTTGGTGCACTGCCCAGGTCGGCAGAGGGAGATCAGAGCCTAGGATTACAGTTTAGGCAAATAGGCACCAGTCATAATGGGTTACAAAGTTATGGGATAGAAAAGAGGCAAACAAGAGTCTATTATTGTCCCCAATACTTGTATTCGAGCTAATTCATTTGTAAATGTCTAAATATTTGCAATTTTTTGTAATCTTCATAGGAAGTGCAGGATATAAACACAAAGCGGACAACTGTGCTCCAGCGGACAACTGTGCCCTTCCAGTGTTCCTACAAGAGGATGCCTCAACAGTCTTCAAAACATGCACGGTGAGTCCACATAACACCTATAAACGTCTTCAAGGACATGGTATTTTATATGCGCATACATATAATTATGGCAGCTGAAACCATGAAAGGCACCGACCAACTCACCTGGAGCAACTCGGGATTCAGTGTCTTGCCCAAGGACACTTCAACATGTTAACAGGAGGACCCGGGATTTGAACCTCCGACCCATGGCTAACCTGCTATGCCTCCTGAGCTACAGCCACCCCAATAGTGTTGCAGTGGGTGTGGTTTACTGGGGTCACTCAATATTCCCCACTCATTTTCGCCATAGACTCACAAAAATATTTATAACAATTATGTTGAGCCTAGAACAAAGCCATCCAGCCCGGCAGTAATCATGAACATAAGACGTGTTTCTATGACATTTTGAAAATCGCTAAAGAAAGGGTAGTATTAAAATGTTTTCATAGGATCAAAGGTTGTATGGTCATGATTCACTGAAGGGCTGGACGTCTTTGTTCTAGGCTTAACACAATTGTTACAAATATTTTTGTAAAAGTCTATTGCAAAAATAAGTGGGGAATATTAAGTGGCACCAGGAATCCACTTCCGCTGCGATGCTCTATTCTAGATAGATAGTGATGAAACTAAAGGCTCTGAACACTTGTACAAATACAGTATATTGACCATGCTGTATTAATATTCTAACAAGTATCCCTCAGGGCTGCTCCTAGTGTCTTTTGTTGTTGTGGGGACAGCATTCGCTGAAAATAGCGATCAACAAGCTCACAGTGCGATGCAGTGCATAGTGTAGTGAGCTTGTCTATGTTGTTTTTAGGGGAAGGTTTAATTACAATACCAATGCTGGACAATACCATGATAAAGAGCAGTGAAGTCATGATGTCACTTTCTCATCCCCCGGTTAATGGAAGTAATTCCTCTATGGAGAATAGCATTGGATTATCTTAAAAAGGCCTCATAATGGGTTGCATTTTTAAAGTATACATATGAGTCAAGCTGTGGAGATCATTTCTTTGTTAGGAATACAGTTCTTATATTGCGTAATATGAAAAAAGTCTTAGGGAATTCAGAATGTGGGAAGAAAACCGCAAACCGGGTAGGATGGTTAAATGACAGACTTCACTGCTCTATATCAGTTACTACTGCTTTTGGCTGATTTAAGACCTTTGCACACAGGACTCCAGAGTGATAAGATTAGTATGTGATGTACATTTCCTTCATTCCTTCAGGAAATTGACAGTGATCCAGGGCTGTTTGGTGGAGTTGCTCCTGATGGCGGCAGCAGTTGGAGATAACGTAAAGCGTGTGGTACACTACAACCCGAGAAGTCAGTCATCATTGAAGGTGAAGATGTCATCACTCTTCCCAGGTTTAGTGATGCTGTTGTGGTTGTCTTTGGACTGAAGTATGTACTGCATTTATCTAAAACGGCTGACTAACACCTTTTGAATTCATTCAAAAGGTTTTGCTAGGATTAGATTCTGCAAAATGGTGCCCAGACTTGTTTCCTCAAGAATGAGTTGCTTAGGATTCCTGAGTTTAGTTGTTTGGGAAAGTTCAACAAACTGCCTAATGGCTAGGAACTTGGGAAAGAAGGTTGAACTGTATCACACAGTTTTGCTAAATAAAGGATTTTCCCCCCCTCAGTCCTAGAGGACTATTCTGCACTATAAACAAGTTGGAGTTTGTTAAATACACATTTACAGAGTTTAGTTTTTCTTTCTACATTCAAGGACTGTCATCTGTTTTATTTACTTTTTTAGTGACTTGATTTCACTTTTCAGTTGTAGTTTGAAGTAGGATTTGTTTATGGCTGTATTGCTCAATTGTGTGGGGGGAAAAGTACATTATGTTGCATGCACTGTTTTGAATTTTGGTACTTTTATGAAGAGTTAAACATTTCCTGAAACCGGCCTGAAGGTCCTAAGGTTTCCTGCACTAGTCCAAACTGTATGATCAAATCAGATTAATTGCACTGATTAGTTGCACTTTTTAAGATTACAATTCACTTATTGTAAGTTTTCAATATGTTCATGAGAAGATGGAAATGGCTCATGAAGTTTTTGGTTCTGGCTGTATTTTACTGTGTTTAAAAAAGTAAATGGTACTTTGAGGATTAACTAGCTGTCTGTTGTATACTCACAACAGCACTTTGACCAAGTGAGACAGGAAGTTTTCATGAAGTTAATCACATGTAAACTTAAACTGGCATGAAGGCATGTTTTTATAGCTTTTATGGTCATTAAATGTGTATATATTGATATTCATATTCTATCTTTTTTTTGTTCGTTTATTTTTTTTAGAGAAAATGGCATGTCATTGTTTAAAAGGTTTTCAAAATTTTAAACATTATTTTTTTTTTTTTAAAGTATAAATAAATTGATTTAAAGGAACTTGAATTTTGCCTATTTCATGGTAATAGAATGTCATGGTAATTGATTTATAGAAGTACAGGTATTTCATTTATAGGTTCTGATAACTGACACATGGTACATGCAAGTGAAGTGAGTACAGGTAACTGAATATTTTAAAGTACTGATAACTGACACATGGTACATTTAAGTGAAATATATAAGTACGGGTAACTCAATATTTTAAAGTACTGATAACTTACACATGGTACATGTAAGTGAAATATATAAGTATGGGTAACCCAATATTTTAAAGTACTGATAACTGACACATGGTACATGTAAGTGAAATATATAAGTACTGGTAACACAATTTTTTAATGTACTGATAACTGACACATGGTTCATGTAACTAAAATATATAAGTACAGGTAACACAATTTTTTAATGTACTGATAACTGACACATGGTTCATGTAACTGAAAAGTTTTGGGTTCTGAGTAAGTCTTACTAACTTAAACGTTTCAGTTTGTTAACTCAAAACATTTGAGGCAACTGATTGCCTCAAAAGTTTTGAGTATTGCTTACTCATCCGGGATTACAGTGTACGGCGTACATGCAGCTTCACTTTACTGAGTCGCTCATATGAAATGAATAGGCATGAGTAGTCGATCTCATAACAGTGCATAGCTGAGTGCAGTACTCTCAATAGAACACAGAGTACAATCTATCATTGTGTCAGTCTACAATAAAGCAAGCGCACTTGGCTATCTGGCCAAATCCATTTGAAACCCATTTGAAAAAACGTCAATCCTGAAAACAGTCCTGGCGTAGACCTACCTCATCCTACTCAGCTATAGACACTTAACACAGGAGTTAACTGTAGACCTACCTGATGCTACTCAGATATGGACAGTTAACGCAGGAGTTAAATGTAGACCTACCTCATCCTACTCAGCTATGGACAGTTAACACAGGAGTTAAATGTAGACCTACTGTACCTCATCCTACTCAGCTATGGACAGTTAACACAGGAGTTAAATGTATTCCTTGAATTCATGGAAGCCAGTAAATAAATTGATGACAAATTATAGAAAAAACTAATTATTTAACTTATGCAGTTGTCAAGATAATTTCACAAGAACACTTGCAATGAGACAGATTGACAGAAAGTAATATTGAAAGTAGTGCAGTAATGCATAAAGAAAAGTATATATATTAGATTTTTTTGTTAAGTAATATATAAGTAAGTTACTGCATTTTGGTAATATATTATGTAATTTAAGTTACGTAGTGCACATGTCCCAACACTCGAGCAAACTCAAGGGATGTCTAACCTACACACAACCTATATACTGTACATATTTTAACGTGATGATTAAGTTTAAACAGAGTAATATATGGATGTTGGATATTGAAGGGTGTTTCAATAAATGATTGGCTTTTATTGATAGTTGACACGTCATCACACATGTTTGCACATTTTTGTTTTCTGGATGTACCAGGCAATTAAAAATAGATTTTTATTGACTTTATAATATTTCAATTTGGCATGCATTGTTGGGTATGGCCATACAATGACCATGGATGCGGTCTAAAAGTGGGGAAAAAAAACATTTTTCATTTTACTGGGACTTAAAATGGGTTAAGGATGGAATGAACTGTGATTGTACTGCATGCTACCGAGCTCAGACCACGCTGATGTTATTTTGCTGGCCAGAGTAAACGCATTAGAAACAATGATATTGCTACTCTGGATTGCATTACGTTTGGCCTGCAGCACCGCCAGATCGACGGAATCTGGGAGTTATCTTTCATCTGCCCTTTAGCTCCTACCTAAAACCAGTGGAGGATTACTCAAATGCTTTAATTCAGTATCAATACTGCAATGTAGATGTATACTATGTTACAAGTAAAAGTCCCGTATCCAAAACTATCAGCATCAAAATGTATATAAAGTAACAAAAGTACAAAGTACTTATATGGAGAATGTCCCATTACAATTTTTCAAATATTGTGTTCTTATGAAAATAACCAATCTACACTGACACAATGTTACATTGTGACACATTGTGAGCTTGCAGATCAGCTATTTTCAAACGGACGAAATGTGTGGGGCTGAAGTGCATAATGTATGTGCTGTAATAATAACCAAAATCTACAGAATAACTAGTAACTATAATGTTTCCAAATAAATGTAGTGGGGTTAAAGTACAATATGTGCCTCTCAAATTTAGTATAGTAGAAGTAGAAGTACTGAAAATGGGAAATACTCAACATTGTAGCTACTTGAGTACAGTACTTAAGTAAATGTACTTCTCCACTGCCTCAAACACCGTCTTTTCCTTTTCACAACATAATGCAAAAGTCTGGCACAGCCTAGAGCCCGTCTCAAAAATATGCAGGAAGCGAGTCCACAGCATTTTGTGACTTACAGCACGGATTTTTGTGATTCTTTTATTATCTGGCTGCCTCTGACAGGCCTCAGAAGACTCTCCGGCTGATCCACAATCCTGCTGCACGCACATGTACAACCTCCAAGAACTACCAAAAATACAATGCACGTTTGCTTCTTCCATATTTTAGCCTGTGTGGAAAATTTTATATGTGCGAACTCTTGAAAAGCGGCACCTGTTATACAATCCTCATAAGAGAACAAAGTTAATGTAAGATCCATAGTATTTTTTGTAAAGTGAAACATATATAAAACATATATCATTTGTACCTTTGATGCCACTTCTGTCCACCCCTCCACTTCACCACTGTTCTCCATGTAAGACCTCGCACAAAGAACAAAATAAATATTTCATCTCTAACCATGGGGTGTGACGTGACTGTAAAGTCCAGTTCTGGGTGAAGAAGTGATCTGGTTTAGTAAAGACAGAGTTGTGTTGTTTGGGTGAGGGGTGACTGACAGAAGCAGCTCAGTGACGCCACATTGTAGCTTTTGGTGATCACCTCTTCACCAACTGGACTATGAATTGGCCTTAAACCATTCTGTACTGTACTTTTGGTGTTTAACTTTTATTTAAAAATAGCAGGAGTTCACGCCACTATGTGGCGCGCTATGGGGCGTGAACACCTGCTATTTTTGGGGGGAAATCGTGAAAACGAGGCGCAAATCTTTCAATATGTTCTTTCAGAGTGAACGTTTCGTAGAAACTACAATGTCAGGTCCAAATGCACTAAAGGTTAATTCTCATATCTCCCCTGTACTGTGAAATCCAGAATAGAATCGAAACAGTCTGATTTGATAGGTGAGGAGCAGGATCTCATATAAATTATATCCTGATTATCTCCTTTGCACTGGCCCTTGATCTGTGAAGTCTTTTTCCACTGAAAAACATGTTTTTATGTGTACGGTTGACCGCTCTCTGAAGCATGACTCTGATTATACAGATTGTTATTGCGCACAGCTTGTCACCAGAGCACAGTTTTAACATCCATCACCCTGAGGTGGGGAACTTCTTCATTACTTCCTCTAAATCTCATGGTGAAATTAAAATATCTGTGCTGTCGGGCAGGAACGGACTATAAATGGTAAATGGTGCACTTATCCAAGGGACTTTACAGAGTGCATTAGATTCACCCATTCGCACACACAATCATACACCAATGGCAGCGGAACCCATGCATGGCATGGGCATGGGAGCAATTTGGGGATTTATTGGGGATATTATTTTTTCAGGAAACAACAACAAAATACAAGTTGTTATGTGGTGATGATAAGATAATTGAGCCCCCTCATATTACAGTATCATCACCAAATCCAGCTCAGGTGCAGTTGGGAGGCTTTGCAGTGGATGTGGATGTGCAGGCCTGGATAGTTTTGATATGTCCATTATTGAAATTAATAAAAATATATTTTTTTAATAAAAAAATATTGTATTGTATAGTTTTACTTCGTATCACATCGTTTTGCAATCTGTATCAAATCTGTATCGAATCATTGCCAATGCTAAGCATTTTTGCAATTACTTAGCAATTTTAAGAAGAAAAACACATCATGTATTCAAATGCAAGGTCCATCTATTTGCCAGATCACGTTTTTTACTTTTTTACTAATTTATATCCTTCCCAATATATTTTTCCTGTACAAACCTGCACTATACATGTTCCACACATATTTAATTTATTTGCTAATTAGTTACTGTATCAATTTCAAATCACTTAAGTGTATCATTTCACCATAATAAACCAATACTGTCCACGGTCCATGTTTCATATCGTCAACCATGTATCACGCTAGGGGAAACCTTCAAGGGTGTAAACATCCACCTACAGTAAGTTGGAGACACTCACCACAGCAGCGCTTATACTGTATTATATGGACTCAGGCAGTGTTGTAGTGGTACTTTTAGAAGTGGCGGACGCTTCTGAAAGGGGAATTCCCCCCATTTGATTTTTTTTTCTGAGAGTGTACAAATGTGAACCAAATGGACCCTAACAGGTCCATTTGGTTCCATTTGTACACTCTCAGAAAAAAAGGAAACTCATTAATATGGTGAAACACATCTTGATGATGTCATCACGATGTATTTCACCATGCTAATGATTTTTTTTTTCAGACCCAAAAATATTTTAGATGTGAGAAGTGGGGGGGGCGCCGTCCCCCCGCGTCCCCCCTCCACTACACCCCTGGACTCAGGCAACTCAAGAAGTTGAGTCTGAGTCATAAAGTCATGAGGAGCTTCTACTGAGTGGACAGTGGAGACTGGAGAGCCTGCTGATGAGCATCTCCACCAGCTGGTATAGGAGGACCATAAGGCTGTCAGGAGGGAGGTGTGCTCAGCCAAGCACAGCTCTGGTTATCAGCTGTACACTCAGCGCTGCCTCAGCAGTCCATGAGGATCAGAACGGACCCCTCACAACCCCATAATGCTTTTTTCATGCTGCTGCCCTCAGGGTAGAGCTACAGTACCAGAGTACCAAAGCTAACACAAGCAGATTGGGGAACAGTTTTTCTGCATGAACAATGAACATATTTCATGGTTTTACCTCCTTATATGCTGATCTGAGTTATTTTAAACTTTTAAAATGTTTAAAATTAGTGTTGTTATGTATTTACTTCGTTTAATTAATGTGTATTGTCAATTGGATCGACAAATTACTTTTGCATTGTGGTTAGCAATTTTAAGAAGAAGAAAAAAGTAGTTTAATTTACACTCCACAATGCTACACTTCACTAGCCGATCAATAAATCTGTGTTTAATAATTTAATTCCACATTAATAAATTTTTCCCTCAAAAAACCTGCACTAGACACACAGATTTAATTTCCTTGCTAAATAGTTAGTTTACAGGATACATCACTGACTGCCCATGGTGCATCCATGAGACGTTTTTTCATTGTAGTTATTCTATTTATAGTGACTCATAGGAATGTGACAACCGGGACTAGTCTGGTGACAGCCAGAGAGACGGATGACAGCCGGAATATCGACGGCACCCAGGGGCTGTATGGGAGGCCAACAGGCCTTTAGGAAGGCCATTCAATACACAAGCGGAGCCTGTAGCACCACCGTAGGAGTGGACCTGCTGATACGTAGGAGTGGTGGTACAGACAGGAGGACGATCATGTTCTTCTTTTTGCTTCCAATCTGATTCAAATCATTTGAAAATGACACGATCTGCCCTGATTTCCGTTCAGGTAATCAGGTGGATAACTGATGTTAAGAATTCACATATATAATGAAGAGCGCATTACAGTATACAGCTTGAAGATGTTGTGAAACAATAAAATCATAGTTAAAGACAGCTCCATTCTCCCTCTGCATCACAACCTTGTGCTGGTAGGTCCATCCAGGGAGAAACATTCATTGTGCTAATTATAACCTGCACACCCGCCAGGCGGGCATCATTTTACTGAAGGTTAGGCTTACACTGTCAATCACACTAACTGGCCAATCACAGTGTCACATGCAACGTTGTCCCTTTGCCAGGCTGCGACCGGGGCAGTGCTGGGAAAAGTATTGTTTTAATTACAGTACAAGCATCAATACTGCAAAATGTTGATAGAATTACTCTATTTCGAGTTCCGGACATTTCCGGACAAGTAAATGTCCGGAACTCAACATGTACAAACGCGCAACTACAATACGAGAGCCACGCGCCCGTTTATCCGTCCGCCTTTATGCTGCTTCTCCTACCAAATGACAACGTTTGCACGCATCTCACCATGCACAACACCTCCAGTACTGATGTCCACACACAGCGTAGGCTATATTGCATCCATGCAACTGTCATATTTAATGTATGGCCCATGTTTATACAACGTATGAAAATCATATTTGTGAAAGTCACATACCCTAACTAGGCCCGTGCCTATGGCTCCCTGACTAAAGTGACGTTGCTACTTTGCAGTACACAGCCCACACCAGAGCAAGCAAACGGCCCAATTTTCACTTCATGGGGCCAGTACAAAAAAGGCAATAGGGCTTCAAGAAGGCCGTCTCCACGACTTCGACACGATGAGGACGTTGGCCAAATGTTGGTGCCCAAATGCGGAAGTGCTGACGCACTTGATGTCATGAATGTCCATTCACTTGGTATATTATAGGAAGGGCTGCACTTCCACTTTATCGCCATTAACCCGCACACTCAGCAATGGAGAGCCGGTCTGGGTGTTGCTTTGAACATTTCATGCCTATAGGGCCAGATGGCCAGTTCAGCGGTGTAACTGTGCTTATTCTGTGCCTCTGGCCAACACACCTCCAACCTCTGCACCCTGACCCAACCCCCTTCTGGCTGTGCTGGCCAGTATTGCTTCCCTCGATGCAATGAAAGTCCCTGACTTTCATAGTAGAAAACTAATGATTCTTTCTCTTTCCGGGAGCCACAAAGCCAAGCGATGCTCATACTGCTGGACTATACACTACTAACACAGCGCCCATCTACACACAAGAGTCCCCTCTGTGGCTGCCTACACCAGCAACAAGCCCCTCATAATGGCATCGTGGCCCTCAAAAAATGGGCATTGAAGCCGCCCCCATACCATTTTCATTTAAATTCTTTAGTTCTGTGACCCACAAGATTTATAACTTCTACAAGACTTATATTATGGCAAGTAAGCATCAATAATATCAATTGTTGTTGCAACAGACACAGCATGCATAAAGCTAAAGGTCTGACTTTGAAAGGTTTCTGTTTTGAATTATGGAATGGTGTTGGTTTAGTGGTGCGACAATTGTACTTAGTAGCAGTAGTAGTGTTTCAAATCATAAGTACTTTAATTTGAAATATGCTTGAAATGTGGCTTGTGTGCATGCTGTCATGTCAGGGCATTTAGGGGACCATTGCCCTCCCATGCCCATGCCTAGATCCAACCCTGGTTTGTAGTGTTGTAGTTCTCGAGACAGTGTCTCGTCTCGAGCGAAGTCTCAAGACAAATTTTCATTGTCTCGGTCTTGGTCTTGTCTCGACCTTGCGGCTCTCCACTTCATTTGTCTTGTGGTCTCGTCTTGTATAATTTTGTCTTGGTCTTGTCTCGACCTCGGAGCCATTGTCTCGGGTCTTGATCGCCAACAAAACAATGCAAAGGAAAAGTTCTATTCATTGTGCGGAGCAAGGACCCATTCATAAAGACAGCTGCAGGCACAAATAGCAATATACTTTTTTCTTCTGTAAATATTGAAAAGACAGAAGACAGACACTGGGATGTGTCTGATTAGGGATTTTCTATATTCTTGTTATCAACCATATTGCCCCAGCTTAAAAATGTAATGGTGGACAGGGCAAAACAATCAAATTCAGTGTTACTAATAATAGAAGATTGAAAATCATTAAGAACATCGTTATATGTTAAAATGGGCATGACAAGACTAGGTCTTGGCCTCGGTCCTGACCAGTCTTGGTCTTGTCTTGTTCTCGGCGCCTCTAGGTCATGGTCTTGAGTTGTTCTCGGCCCCGCTAGGTCTTGGTCTTGTCTTGATCTCGACCCTCTAGGTGCTAGTCTCGTCTCTGTCTCGTCTCGATCAAGTCCGTGGTTGTCTTGGTCTCGTCTTGGTCTCGACCCTCTAGGTGCTAGTCTCGTCTCGATCTCGTCTCGATCAAGACCGTGGTTGTCTTGGACTTGTCTTGGTCTCGATTTAAGTGGTCTTGACTACAACACTACTGGTTTGGAAGGACAAAAACAGCTATTGCACAAAGGAAAAACAAAACCATGAAAATGTCTATTATGGCCTGAAGACCTGTCATGATGAAATGTACCAGCACAGATATCATGCATATGACCCTGTACTTGAAGTTACGTAGCATGTCAGAGAGGTCCACTTTATCGGCCATGGCTGCAAATTCCCACCTGAGGTTGTGTGGGAGTTTTGACTGCTCCAGACCATACTGAATAACTGCCAGCTTGCATAATGTCTTTAGACCAGAGCTCATGTCCAAGATGTACACATATCTACTTTGCTCTCTAAAAAGTATAAGATCTGCCACAATGCAAAAGGAGCCAGTAGACAATATTAGCCATGGGCAATTCCTGGACGTAACTTCTTTCCAAGAGGAACCGAGTTTGAATTTACTGTTTCATTACTCGATTGAGTGATGTTCGGCGATCGGCAATCCCTAGGTATAGGTTTAGGTGATGACGTAAGTAAGAGACCTTTATAGGTGATGTCATGAGTATTAGCTCGCTCCACTCACGCACGGAGTACGGTCATGGCCTACTTGTGCACAACATGCAAATTTGCATTCTGACGAGTGCTGATGTAGTTGTACTCATTTGCAGAATGTTTTATTTCAAGCTTTAAAATGCACAAAGAAATCTTTTCTCATTTTAGATCTGCTATTTTCAAATTCCCGAAATTTACTGTGTATTGACAAAGTAACTAGTATAACTATCTTTGTCAAATAATTGTAGTAGAGCAAAAGTATAATTAGCTTTACCTCTGAGATGATTTAAAGAATACCCATGTAACGTATACATACCTAAACATTTGACTTAACTACAACACTGCAGTGGCTCTTAAAAAAATAAGTAAAAGCACTGAAACCATTGAAACCACTGACAATTGAATTAAATCATTAATACCTGGTATCAATCCAAAGTGGCATTTCCATCGTCTTAGCAGACCATATTGAACTGTGCTTTCCTAGAACTGTGCTTTCTCTACAAATTGTGAACGAAATCAATCGGATATGCAAATTGTGTTTTAAGGTTTTGCCAAAAGAGAGATTGATTCAGAGATTTAGGCCACTAAGCATTTGGTTCAGAGGCCGGGCTTTAGTTTTTAGCAATTCTGGAGAAAAACTGTAATGAGGGAGCAAGATTGGATGAGTTTGCTATTCAGTCACTGTTTTGTATTTACTTTTTTTAAGATTTGTTTTTGGCTTTTGCGCCTTTATTGAGTCACAATAAAGACAGACAGGTAATGGGGTCGTCATGTAAGGGACTCGAACACGTAACACTCTGCCAGGCAAGAGCCCATTTTTCTTTTCACACACAACCACACACACATACAGTAAGCACAGTACAGTACATATGCAAGAAACATGAACAATCTAGTCGGTTTTAAAAGAGCAAAGGATATCTTAAATTAAATAATATTCATTATTTTCACATACTTTAATATGTGCCTGAAGCCTTCAATGGCCATGTACTGTTATATATATCCTTCCCAGAATCTCCAAATAAATGTACAAATAATGTCTTGTTTATTAGTTTTACTTCTCCCTCATTCATCGAAAATCACTGCATTGTGCGTGTATGTGCACGTTTCTGTTTGTATGCGAGCGTGCACATTTTATGGGAGTATGTTTTTTCTTTTTTTTAATAGGAGCATCTTAGGTCACACAGCTGGAGCTGTCATTCAACTCAGAGGACAAAGGCAGTGAGATGGGATGAAAAGGGCAGCAGGGCAGCAAGGGAAATGAATGGGGAGAGGGAGAGATGAAGGGTCACGATGAGAGAGAAAGAACAAGAGCAGGGGTACTAGGAATGTTGCTCAGAAAGATGAAACAACTCACTCCATCCATCCATCCATCCTCACCCGTGTATCCGTAGTCGGGTCACGGGGGCTCCGCCAGACTCCAGACTCTCCAGAGTAAATGGCAACATCAGTGACTTCCTCCTGGGGGATCCCAGACGTTCCAATGTCAGTGAGTCCATGTCTTGCCTCTAACGGCGCCTTGAGGCGGGATCTCCTCCCAGTGGGACGTCTTCAGCTCTAGAAATATATACATTCATAATTACATCTTATCCTTTTGAAAGTCACAATCCTTTGATGAGAAGTAATACACTTTTATTATCTTTTTACTCAAGACCATTTCTACCAGATCTTCCCTTCTATAAGGGAGTATGTTTACTCCATAGACGTACTCTGTTGTGTGTGTACATATGCATTTTGTGTGTGCATGTATTTTGTGTGTATCTAAACTAGACCGTTTCAGGACTAGTTTTTGCATTGAAAATGTGAATATTGTGCTTACCTACAGGCAGCATGAGCCTAGCATCGTTATATAAGGCTCAGCACTCCCTCCCATAAGACATTAAGAACCATAAAAAGATATCAAACACCTAACACTGGGGGTCTTGCACCCCACAATGGCAACTTCAACGCACCAGGGGGAAGCTCCCAGTGGGATTGATGCTGAGCATTGATCGGCTCTGTGGCGCATGACAGTGAGGTTCTGACATACGTCAGTGAAAAACTGTTACGATTAAACCAGACACCCAATTCACAGCGATAAATCTGTGAAGTTTTCAGTGCCACACACACAGACGTGTGCATCCGAAAACATTTAGATAATACCAAAAAACGCCAAAACAATGCCAGGTGGTTACCACCTCTCTGGGGCTTACTTCAAGGATTAATGCTTTTATCAAGAATTATTATAATACCCATTATGATTCCTTGCCACTTTCTTTTTATTACATGATGTGGAAGTGCATAATATGCACTATAGGGAATGAGCCCTTCTCAAAACCCCATCCTTCAGGGCAGGGTTTAGTTACAATCCAAATAGTTTAGAAACTGTTGCTTTGCAGGACAGCTTCCCTGGTCAAGCTTTCCTCTGCAAACGTGCCTATTGGACAAGGACGGATTGGGGAGGGGCTTAGTGGAGGGGCTAATTGTTGACATCACTCATGCAACTCCTACATGTCACCTCTTGCTGTCACTCAACTGACCACATGTCCATTTGTCCAATCACAACGCGTCTTTTTCAGGACTTCCACTAGGCACGTGGAAGTTTGACAAACTTTTGCTCATGCTTCACAGGGAATCTCTGGCTAAACAGTTTTGACACAAAGAGGTACCTTATATGCCACTGTTACAGGAGAGGAATGGAGCTCGATAACCGATACCTCCAAAAATAGAAAGAAATAAAGAAGACTGACTTTCTTTATTCAGCTTTATTCCACAGCAGCACAAACGAAAGTATGTACAGCAACTGGACAATTTGGCCCCAGGTCCTTCACCTCTATAGTTCTGCACCCACTGGACACCACCACAATTGAATCCACAATTACACAAGTTAAGTTCACTATGCCCAGAGACATCACAATTCTTCCATTCAAATGTCAACAATACATAAACCAAAAATATCTACAGGTACATAATGATAATTAGAATTCTCTATGTACAGAAGCAACATTCACATGTTCCCCCCACAAACTAATAGTTGGTAGACTCCCTACTCTGGAGCCAAGGCTAATCAACTTGAAATAAACTAACAAATATAACTTGCAACACAAATCACAATAAAGAATAATTCAGCCTTTAACCTATTTGTGTGAACTTAACGCAGGAAGCTAAAGTACTCAAAGGCGAATTCCTCTCATTTTCAACATTTTTTTCTGAAAGCATACCAATGGAACCAAATGAACGGGTTCATTTGGTTCCATTGGTACACTCTCAGAAAAAAAAGGTTGTACAACATGGTGAAACACAACTCATCAAGTTGTGTTTCACCATGATTTTTCCAGACCTCCATTTCTAGGAAACACAGAATGGGGGGAACCTTTTATCATGTTCACACAACATCTCAACATCTCAGAAATATTAATATTCCCTTTAACACAGTTAGCTTCGTCATCAGTGGTAGGGGGAACTGCCACAGTCCAAATGCAAGTGAGTTCCTCTCTGCACATCCCACTGGGAGAGAGCCCTTGGAATGTCTCAGCATCGCCCAGGGTGAACTTACTAATGTGGATGGATGGATGGATGGATGGATGGATGGATGGATGGATGGATGGATGGATGGATGGATGGATGGACGGGGTGTATGGGTGGGGGTGGGTGTTGTACAGTATATGGGTGGGTGGTTATAGTTTGTTAGGTGGTGAAGCTAAATGAGGCAGACAAGGACACATGGCCCGTCAGCCCTAACGAGGCCTACGCGCCCTGCTGTCTCACTGCAGTCCCCATTATAAATTAGCCGCTATACTATTATTGCTGCCATGCACGCGTGCGTATCTGTCACATCTGGTGTGTGTTGGCAGCCAAGCAGATCCGTGGGTGGAGCTCAGCTGTGTCTTGAAGTGGCTGTGTGTGTGTGTGTGTGTGTGTGTGTGTGTGTGTGTGTGTGTGTGTGTGTGTGTGTGTGTGTGTGTGTGTGTGTGTGTGTGTGTGTGTGTGCGTGTGTGCGTGTCTCACACACACAGTGTGGCGTGCCCGCAGGCCTGCTGATACAGATTGGAGTGAACGGGCGTTGACAAGCCGAGCGTCGTCTCCTCTGCAGCTCTGAGCACCAGCTGCAGGCTAAGTTTTATTTCCGTTCAGCCCCACAGCGACAACTCTATCTCTCCCTCTCTCTAACTGCAGCCAACTAACCAATCAACCAACTGACTGGCTCCGGATGTATATTATCGTCCCCAAATTTGTTCTCCTCCTCCAGGAAGCAATTACTTTACCCCCTGCCCTGCCCCTACAAAGATGATTGCAAATCCACCGCCATTATAAACACAGGGCTCATTTGTGTCCATGTGCTAAATGCCTTATCCCTAAACTTCTTTGCCTTGTTTCACTATTTTGTCTACCAGCTGGTTAAACGATATCAAAATAGTTAACAGAAACGAACACATTTATTGACAGATTGTGGCTTGAAATCACCCGGAAGCTCCAATGCAAGAATGTGGGCTTAACAGAGTGCTATATCGATGCCTGGGCTGCGGCTTCAGTGGTCCAGGGCGCCTGGCTGGTAATCCAGCACTGGCAGTGTTTGCGGGTTCGACTACCATTCCCTCTGGCCTTTACTGCATGCCACCACTCATCTCTCTCCCAGGAAGGGTGAAATCAACTTGCGGCTGTGGCAGATGGCCGCGGCTGATAGCATAGCAAAATAGTCATGTTTGAAAGTGAATGATTCATGACTGAAAGTAAATGTAAACCCAGTGGCTCTTTTCAGCTGCAGCAGGTATCCTATCAGTCGCGGCAGGTATCCTATCTGTTGCAGGGGGTATCCTATCAGTCGCGGCAGGTATCCCATCTGTTGCAGGGGGTATCCTATCAGTCGTGGCAGGTATCCTATCAGTCAGTGGGTAGGGTTATGTTTAGGCCAGGAGTGCCCACACCTTTTGACTTGAGAGCTACTTCTAATTGACCATCTCAACGATATCTACTATTGTGGAAAATGTGTGTCTGTAGAGTTTAACGTTATGTAGTCCCATCTACCTGTTAGGGTTAGATCAGTCATATAGTGAATATGAATACTATTTGAATGATGTACTGTTCAAGACAGACAAGCCTTTTGTGGTCCCTGAAATCAATCATGAAAATGCCCCTGTAATGCCACTGTGTGTAATTGAAGATTTGCATAGTTGCACTTCATGTGACTTTCGTTTTGTCCATCAGCTGGTAGATGAAAACCAAATCTCTCTCTCTCTCTCTCTCTCTCTCTCTCTCTCTCTCTCTCTCTATATATATATATATATACACATACTGTATATATTACTGTATGTGTGTATGTTCTGTAGAGGTATCTCAGGGCCATGTCATTGTCATGTGATCTACCTGCACAGCCTTTGTGATCTACTGGTAGATCTACCTTTTGGGCACCCCTCGTTCGAGTAAGAGCGAGTGCAAAACCCGACGTCGGCGGGCGCCTCGGCTGCGCCGGGACTTGCCTCCTCAGTCGCTTCCTTAATGAGTGGCAGATCGGCAGCTCGGCGCTTGTATGAGCTCTGGCGGCAGTGCTGCCGCTGCTGCTGCATTCTGGATGGTTCTGCCGGTTCGTGCGGCAGTTCTGCCGGTTCGTGCGACAGTGTAGCGGCAGAAGGCTCCCCATGCCGCCCCAGACCGGCGCTTTTGCCGATGATTTTGGCAACTGCCTCTGCTTTTGCACTGCCTGCTGCTGCTGTCAGTCCAATTTATGCATGCTTGCAGAACGATTATGAATGTATGCAAACAAATATGAACTAAATATGTATTGAATTTATTATATTATTATTATTTTTAATTGTTTTTTATCATTACTATAAGCTCTATCATTAATATAAGCTTTTTGGGCGGCTATGCCGGTTCGCCGCCGGGCGCTCCGCCTCGCCGCCGGGAGCTCCGCCGGCGCCGCTGCTCGTGGACCGGCGGTTCCCCGCCGCCGCCGGCGCCGCTGCTCGTGGACCGGCGGTTCCCCGCCGCCGCCGGCGCCGCTGCTCGTGGACCGGCGGTTCCCTGCCGCCGCCGCCGCCGCTGCTCGTGGACCCGGCGGTTCCCCGCCGCTTCTATCGACGCTTCACCGACCCTCGCCTGTTGACTGATTCTCTTCATGCTGTCTCTCTCTCTCTCTCTCTCTCTCTCTCTCTCATAAAGATGTTCGTCTGCCTCGAACCCCCCCCAACTGGGGTCTGTCTAGGGCTAATCCATATCATTGAGGTTATAGGCTATTCGCGCGCGCGTGTGTGTGTGTGTGTGTGTGCGCGCGCGCGAGGGACACCTCCGTCCCTCTCGTTCTGCGTGTTGTATATCTGCAGGCCTAGGTTTATTGTAGGCCTACGTGAGCGTAATAGACTATAGGCTAATTATCACTTAATTAGGCAATATCATATTCAGTCCAGCTTGGGACAGTACATTTCAAATAGAGACACTGTCACACATTGTGACTGTCAGGAATCAGTGAGGCTTTCTGTTGTAAAGCTCTATCATTGAATGAATTACTAGAGCCATAATATAAAATCTTATCGGTCTGGCATATTCCGGGGTCCGTTTCGTGGGCTTATTCGTGTCAATTGAAGTTGAAAATGCATGTAGAGTAGAGCCATCTCTACATACGAGAAAGCTGGCGCCAGTGTGATTCTGCAGGGCTGTGACGTCCTTGGCTTTGGCCATTGACATGCGCCGTCGGGCCGATGTGCGCGAAACAAGGTTAGGTTTCGTTCAATCTACAAGCTCACAACTAGTTGTGCTGCGACAGGCGATGAGTTTGTATATCGATCACATGTACAGGTGCTGGTCAACGAATTAGAATAATTTGAACAGTGCAATCGTTAAATTCTTTGAATGCATTTCTTGTGCAGAAAACAAATCAGGTGTTCACCGCACCTGTCCTACTGGTTACAGTAATCACAGAACTTGTTACCTGTAAAAATTGCTCAGCTGAGCTTTCCAAAAGGCCCATTTAGGCCATTTAACTGTGACACTGTTGTTTCATTGAATTAGAATAATGGAGAAACCGTTTCATTGAATTAGAATATTTTTTATTATAATTAGAATCATCACTTTCTCAGTATTTTGTGGCTGCCCCCTTGGCTTGTATGACTGCCTGAAGTCTCCCGTGCAGGGGTTGACACTAAGGTCTCCGAGGTACTTGCCCATCGGGCAAGTGCAAATCAGGTTCTACTTGCCCTCAGCCAAATGGACCCTTGCGGATCAATTTGGTTTCATTTTTACACTCTCAAGAGTTAAAATTCATCATCTTAATCAGCCCATAGTGGTCACAGACCCAGTGGTCCCTGACCGCAGCAAAATGATAGTTTGGAACCAAGTGGACCTGGGAGAGAGATAGGTAGAGATAGCTAGTTCTTCAAGTCGATGCCACGGACAGGGCTTGACAGTAACACTTGCCCGCTTGCCCGGGGCAAGTAAAAAAAATGGTGGGGCAAGTGAAGACTGCTACCTGGTTGCCCCATCAGGCAAGTGTGCAACTTAGTGCACTATAACACAACACAAGATAAATTTGTCTTGAAGGCAGTCATTGCACTCTGCCTCTGTGTCTTTCCCTGCTTTCTAGCTATCTCTACCTATCTCTCTCCCAGGTTCATTTGGTTCCAAACTATCATTTTGCTGGGGTCAGGGACCACTGGGTCTGTGACCACTATGGGCTAATTAAGATGATGAATATTTTAACTCTTGAGAGCGTAAAAACGCTCTCAAGAGTTACATCTGGTTAACCAACTTTCCATCAATTAGCTGGGGACCACCTGGAACCCTCTCCGGGACCACTGGTGGTCCCTGGACCACCTGTTGAAAGCACCCAAGTAGGAAGCAAACTTAAAAGCAAAATTTACAATATATTTTTTGGGGGGCAAGTGACCATGACCTGAGGGCAAGTAGAACCTGATTGCACTTGCCCGATGGGCAAGTACCTCGTAGACCTTAGTGTCAACCCCTGCACGGAGACTTCAGGCAGTCATACAAGCCAAGGGGGCAGCCACAAAATACTGAGAAAGTGATGATTCTAATTATAAGAAAAAATATTCTAATTCAATGAAACGGTTTCTCCATTATTCTAATTCAATGAAACAACAGTGTCACAGTTAAATGGCCTAAATGGGCCTTTTGGAAAGCTCAGCTGAGCAAATTTTTTACAGGTAACGAGTTCTGTGATTACTCTAACCAGTAGGACAGGTGCGGTGAACACCTGATTTGTTTTCTGCACAAGAAATGCATTCAAAGAATTTAACGATTGCACTGTTCAAATTATTCTAATTCGTTGACCAGCACCTGTATAATGCAGCACAGCGGTCAATTGAGTATAATCAAGCTTTACTGCATGCGTACGCGGCCTGGATTTAGACTGAGCTGGCATGGAGGCTCTACATAGACTTCTATTGGTAATGGGGACAGCAAATAGGGACAAGGCCTGGACCGGAAGTACACATTCATGCGTTGAATTCAGGCAACAGCCCAGCTTGAATGGATGGATGGATGGATGCGTTAATCCATTCATTCACTGCAAACAAGTTGTTTCAAATCATGTCAGTTTGTTTGTCCCAATGTCCCTCATCAGGCTGTATGAATAGCGCTCATGGGCTCAGTTTCTGACCCTTCAATATCGCAACTCTTCTAGTAGATGGCAATGGACAGTGGGATTTCCTTAACGCACGCGATCGCGTGCGTGCATCCTATGGCGTGCATCCTCAATGATATGGCCTACAAACCCCAGTTTGGAGGGGGGGGTAAAACAGTCGAGGCAGACGAACATCTTTATTATAGAGAGAGAGAGAGAGAGAGAGAGAGAGAGAGAGAGAGAGAGAGAGAGAGAGAGGAGAGAGAGAGAGAGAGGGAGAGAGAGAGAGAGAACATGAAGAGAATCAGTCAACAGGCGAGGGTCGGTGAAGCGTCGATAGAAGCGGCGTTGGCCGCCACCGGCGGCGGGGAACCGCCGGGTCCACGAGCAGCGGCGCCGGCGGCGGCGGGGAACCGCCGGTCCACGAGCAGTGGCGCCGGGGAACCGCCGGTCCACGAGCAGCGGCGCCGGCGGAGCTCCCGGCGGCGAGGCGGAGCGCCCGGCGGCGAACCGGCATAGCCGCCCAAAAAGCTTATATTAATGATAGAGCTTATAGTAATGATAAAAAACAATTAAAAATAATAATATAATAAATTCAATACATAGGCTATTTAGTTCATATTTGTTTGCATACATTCATAATCGTTCTGCAAGCATGCATAAATTGGACTGACAGCAGCAGCAGGCAGTGCAAAAGCAGAGGCAGTTGCCAAAATCATCGGCAAAAGCGCCGGTCTGGGGCGGCATAGGGAGCCTTCTGCCGCTACACTGTCGCACGAACCGGCAGAACTGTAGCACGAACCGGCAGAACCATCCAGAATGCAGCAGCAGCGGCAGCACTGCCGCCAGAGCTCATACAAGCGCCAAGCTGCCGATCTGCCACTCATTAAGGAAGCGACTGAGGAGGCAAGTCCCGGCGCAGCCGAGGCGCCCGCCGACGTCGGGTTTTGCACTTGCTGTCCCTCCCTCGTTTAGGCATAGGTTTTACTGAGGGGTTAGGGTTAACCTAGGCTTAGGGCTAGGCTTAGAAGGGACTGGTGAAGAATGGGCATAACAGCTATATTTGGCTATATGCAAATGTCAAAAGAACATAAAAGCAATAAAACTGCTGTATACCCCCCCCCCCCCCTCCTTGGCTCGGGGGGGAGGGGGTCCGGCTCTGCATTGCTGTACAAATGGGGAGAACATCTCATTCTGTGCATGTGGTTTTCAGTCCCATTTGTTTGTTTGTTTAGAGAGGCGTGGGAAAAGAATAAATATATCTGTACCAAGATGAGGAGTCTACTGTATAAACATCCCAGCCCACAGGAACCACTTGTTTAATTTCCTTCCACTGTGGAACAAAGAGGAAACTCCCTGATGCAGGACGAAGGTGAAGAGAGTAGCTTCTCTTTCTAAAATAGAACTGATAATATAACATAACGTTCAATGGTGTATCCGCAAATACGCATAGTTTAATTATGTAGATTTTCCACTGGTAGGTTCTGGTTCTTGATGACTATTATGTATCTGATATATTAAAATGTATGCAATGTCTGCTACATGCAAATACCAGTACCTAAATTATCAATTGTAAATTAAACAGGCAAAATTATTGCCATTTTTTTTTACAGTTGACATATTCTGTATGGAATTTAAAATGTACAGTATATTACAGAAAGAGTGTACAAGTATTTGCATCAAAATGTATAAGCTCACCATTTGGCTACGTAAATCAGTCATTTTCAAATAGCCGAAATCTAGGCTATTGTTGGTCTCCCACGTGGGAATAGATGGCCGCTGGCCCGGGTTCGAATCCCAGGCTTTACAAAGGCAACATCATCATCTTGCTCCGTCTTTCAGAGTCTGGATAATTATGGACAGTTCCCAAATCTGCCTTCCAATGAATCCTCATCAGGGAGGATTCCATGGAAACTCTCTTACTGGAAGGACAGCGTGCTGAGATGGAAATTATTGTTCTGGCATTTTCCCCCCTGTCCTTTGTTTGTTTTGTATTAATTGACATATCCTGTTGTTTCTTTGAAGTTTTTGTTTTACTGTTTGTGCTACCATTTGGGTGCATGAAAATTGAAAATACATGTGAATAATTGTTTGAACAATACCATGTTGTGAATCGATAAACATATAAACATATTTTCAATGATCTATATTTCCGGTGGAAAAATCCTAAATATCAGGGTCATATTGTAATCAGGGATTAGATTATTTGACATGAACATGTTGTTTTTCAATAAATTTGAGGGTGGGGTTGTCTTATAATCAAAGTTGTCTAATATTCAGCCCAATATGGCTATAAGATTATACGAGATGCTGTAAAATGGGTTAAGTGCACGCTGTAAGTGCAGTTTTATGGAGCTTTTTACATTAGGTGAGTACTTCCATTTTCAGATCTTTTATACTCCTTTATTATGATGCTAACGTCTGCAGAACCAATGAGACAAAATAAAAATACATTGCCCACAGCAAGTCCTCACTAGACGTAATCTTCTCTTCTGGGTATTCAGTTTTAGGTCAGTTCCATTAGGTGTTCAATTAGTGAATGATCCTTTATGTGCGCCAACCACCATGGACGAACTCAACACCCAAAGACACTGTAGTGATAGTGTGACTTTAGCAATCTGTTGTTCGTACCGTCCTGTTGGAAGTATATCAATCAGAACCATATGAGCTGTAGTTTAGGGCTTAACGAAAGAAAACTATTTCCTCAAAAATCAAGCTTCTTCCTCTTATTTGTAGTTGTTCAAACCCCCAAATAAAAGTAATGCAGCAATCCCCCCACATGTAAATTAACAAAATTAATCCAAGCAAATTAAATATGTCTGTGTAATCCTAAACTCTTACAGAGTAATATTCTTGTCCCCAAATTCACAAAAAGTTATAAAACAAATAGGCACTGTATTGCAATCAAAAAATATCCACCTCACCCAAACTTTAAGTTGAGAGTCTTCTGGTTCATCCGGTTCTCCTTTGTTTGTTTGTTTGATTATTATCAAACAAATCAAATCTTGCCTATAGCAAAAGGCTACCACGTCTCAGATATAGTCTTGTTGTTGTTCACTTTATGTTTAAATTCACTTTGAATGACTTGTACAGACTTTGTTTGCTACACTAAAGACCACCAAACATTTAGTCCTTCCAGCCACAAACATGGAACCAGCCGGCGCCACACTTCCTGGTTCTTTTATAGCCTCTAGGGGGCATACTTCCTGGGACCGGGTCTGTTGATGCCACATATTTTACCCACAGAAAATAGATGACCCTAAAATTCAACAAAAGAGCAAAGTGTTTTTGGTACACTACAATGTTGGGTTAAATATTCAACCATAATTTCACAATATTATATTCCTGTTATTCTCCATAGCATGATTCATTTTCTTTCAATACATAATGGAGGCCATAAATACAGTATTGCATTTGCACTGCTTTATGTGGCAGTGTCACAGAAGTGTATTGTGCAGTACTACATTTGTTGTGCCAGTAAACATGCTTCTACTGAAAATTGTGATTAAAACACCATTTTACATTTGGCAGCTACAGTAGGCTACTGTAAGAATAATACAGAAGTCTTCTGTACTATTAATTTAAGGGTCCTCATAGTAGCAGGCATTAATTTCATAAACCAGTGGTTCCCAAGCTTTTTTCATGTCCAAGGACCCCTAAGAGTTTTATGGCAAGTCTCAACTCGTTTAATTTCAAGGACAGACAGTTTGACATGCATTAGTCTGCAGACCCTGTGGCACTGCCATCCCTGAAACCCCAATTTATACTGTAAAATCAATTTTAATTTAACTGAGAGTATACACATGAAACCAAATGGCCGGGGTTCACTCTTAGAGTTACAGACTCGTAAGGACTCATAATTCGATTCCAATGGCCCCTTTGAAACTTCTTCAAGGTCCCCTAGCGGTCCCCGGACCCCACTTTGGGAACCACTGAAGGTTCCAGGTGGTCCCCAGGCTAAATGATGGAAAGTTGGTTAACCAGATGTAACTCTTGAGAATGTAAAAATGAAACCAAATGGACCCTTGCGGGTCCATTTGGTTTCATTTTTACACTCTCAAGAGTTAAAATATTCATCATCTGAATTAGCACTCCACAGAAGTCTAGACTGTTTTGTTTTCAAAATCAAGCCAGGAATTGTGGACAAAACCAAAAGAATTGTTTAGTTTTGGTCTTTGGGGTGAAAATGTAATCAAATGGTGGTCCGTGGCTCAAATGCTGAACAAACGGTGGTCCCTGGTGTCAAAAAGGTTGAAAACCACTGCCCTATAGCGGTCCCCGGACCCCACTTTGGGAACCACTGTACTAAACCACTGTAGTGTAGCTGCCATGAGGAAGTATGCTGGTTTCACTTCTTCTGAAAGCCACACTGTACAGTGGAGTCTCTCTGCCATGCATCCTGACAGCCTGAGCCAGTCTGCTGGGGTGCAATAAAGCTCAGTGAAGCTTTATATTCTTTATGACTCGCGCAGGGCATTCCTTTTGTTCCACAGCGTGGTGGTGTGCTCAAGCAAGCAGAGAGAGAGAGAGAAAGCGAGCCGAGGAAGGAGCCAGCAGCCAACATGATGTGACACCACAAGCAGCCGCGAGTGACACGCTTCATTATAATCACCCCACCGAATGTTGTACAAAATCAAAGTCATCCATAATAATAAAAAAAAAATGAAAACACAGAGCCGGAGCAGTTTAGACACAATGATCCTCATTAGATCGCACAACAGATTTTTTTTTATAAAAGGCCTGGCATAATGATTACCAAGCTTGATGTTCTCGTGTCACTTGGGGACTCGTCATAAAGTGACTGAAACATTCTCGTTTTCTTCCCAGCAATAAAAGACAGTCAGAGTATACACAGCATGATGAATTCACAGATTAATGGAGACAGCGCCGCCCCAAGCCCATCTAACCACTACGCCTGCTGCTACTGCTGCTCTAGTCTCCATTCCCATGCAGTGCGGGAAGAAATACTCTCTTTTAACTTTTAACTTTTTTTAAAAACTTTATTTAAAGTATTAATACCGCAATATGGAAATACATGTGTCCTTCATTATGAAACACAACATTCAGTAGTTGCATCTTATGATCAATCATCATAACGGTGTGTCAAAAATGTCTCATGGACACATTTGTCCATTCATGATAACCTCTGACTCCTGTAGAACATATTGATGACCTCTGTCTGTCCAGCATTACTGTGCTGAGACTTAGATAAAGTAGTAAACCCATTAGACCTATGTCCAAAGACCTAGAAAGACCTAAACAAGACCTTATAAATCATTTGGATAATTCCTTTTTGTTTGTTTTATGAATAAAAATGTTTTTATGTCATTGGTGTTCAACCTTTTTCATTACAAGGACGCCCAGAATTACCTGTACATTCTTGTAGACCACCCAACTGAAAATATGCTGTTGCAGGGACCCCTTCCCAGAAGCAATGATATGACTTAGATGTTCATTCTGAAATATATATTTAAAAAATTGCTTCACAGTTCCACTATAAAAAGCATATATCAGCTAATAGGGACAATCAACAACGCGTCATAGAAACCTCCGATCTACAGCTAAAGTAGTATACCATAGCACAATGCTTAAAACAACAAAAAGGGGTTGCATCCTGGGTCAAGGGTCATTTCATAATGGCATAATGGCATGGCATTGGCAACGCTATACTACTGTAGATGGGTGATTTATTGAATGTACTGTACTGTACTGTACTGTACTGTACTGTACTGTACTGTACTGTACTGTACTGTACTGTACTGTACTGTACTGTACTGTACTGTACTGTACTGTACTGTACTGTACTGCATAGAAATAAGTCATAACTCATGACAGCGCATGCTGTATTTTCAACATTGAGCAATCACAAATGTTCATTTTTTAATAGCAATCAAATTATAAAGTTTTAAAAACAACAGTAATGGAGTAAAAATGCAATGTTTTCCACTGAATGAGATGGAGGGGAGTACAAGTATTGAAAATACTTTCTTAAAAGTAAAAGTTCCTAAAAAACGGTACTTTTGCAACTTCACCAATATTGCAACCAGAGCTTTAACGTTGTTTAGGACACAAGAGACTCTTCCCTGTAGCCTCACCTCTCCACAAGGAAGAGGCGTGCACCAAAGCATTATGGACATTGAAGGAATTCAGAAATCCACTCAAACCCTAATCCAACACATAGACATCATTATGTTTCTGGCCATAGGGTGCAGATTTACATTTGTGCTCTCCAGTTATCTACTAACTACAAAATGACTGCAGTTTCTTCCAGTGGAGAAATGTCACTTTCAGTAAATGGTACTGTTTTCCCCTAGTGTTCATGAGCATTGATTTTGTGTTATCCATCTAACAGACACAATGTTATTGAGTAGACAGCAGCAGGGCTCTGCATGTATTCAAGGAAAGGCTGTTGAATCAGGCCATGACTTTACAAAACTGGAGACACAGCGGCTCTCACCTTGATGCTAATTTAGCACAGAGCTGGGCAACCTTCTGGTTGCCACTATATGGGGCAACCAGGCCACTATATGGTCCCATCCTCTCTCTAGAGGGCCACTATAGTTCCATCCTCTCTCTAGAGGGCCACTATAGTTCCATCCTCTCTCTAGAGGGCCACTATAGTTCCATCCTCTCTCTAGAGGGCCACTATAGTTCCATCCTCTCTCTAGAGGGCCACTATATGGTCCCATCCTCTCTCTAGAGGGCCACTATATGGTCCCATCCTCTCTCTAGAGGGCCACTATAGTTCCATCCTCTCTCTAGAGGGCCACTATATGGTCCCATCCTCTCTCTAGAGGGCCACTATAGTTCCATCCTCTCTCTAGAGGGCCACTATAGTTCCATCCTCTCTCTAGAGGGCCACTATAGTTCCATCCTCTCTCTAGAGGGCCACTATAGTTCCATCCTCTCTCTAGAGGGCCACTATAGTTCCATCCTCTCTCTAGAGGGCCACTATACGGTCCCATCCTCTCTCTAGAGGGCCACTATAGTTCCATCCTCTCTCTAGAGGGCCACTATAGTTCCACCCTCTCTATTTTTGCTTTCTTTTAAAAATATTATGTTGATATTGGCCTCCTGAAAAGTATGTTAACTTTATGCAAATACTTTGATACTAAGATAGATTGAAGTAATTAATGTGATGTTTGCATGTTTGGAATAACAGCTGAAATCAGTAATATATCAGTATTCTAATAATAACCTGCGGACATGCCCCCCCAGGCCGGCAGTTGCCCATGTACCATTAGCAGACCCTCGACACGAGGGTTCGCTAATGCAGGGGGAAGGATGTATTTGCTGCATGGGCACAGCTGAGCTACTTTCAATTAAGGTGGCAAATATGAAGTGAAACTATTGACTGAAACGACTCCCTGTGCGCAGCTGCTGGGCGATAATGACTGCTGTGATGATCAGCTCCTCGTAATAACTTCTGGCATCAGCCAAGCGAACGTCTGTGCCAGTGATATTCTGCGACGATTTTAATTTCAAGGACCTCCGATTCCAATTCCATATGAGTTAGACCATTGACCCCTGTTTGATGAGATTTGTATCTCTGGAGGGGCGGTCTCAGCAGCAAAGACAGGGGCTGCTACACAGCACGATGCTAAATTAGCTTCTTTCCCATGCAGACGATCAGGCAAATGGAATGATCTAGCCAGAGAAATCAAAACAATTATCAATGATAAATGAAAGGACCTGCCCGTGTGCGGGACTAGATGCAGACAAACATAATGACAATATGACATTCTCCGAAAGTCAGGGCCTCCCAAAGGACAGCAAGGTTGTTATACTGAACGAAAAACAAATCTTTTATATGACTGAACAAAATAAAAACTATATACTACTGCCTGAGCTGATGCCATCATGTTTATGTTCTCTGGGCCAGTCAGCTGCAGTGTTACCGTGTGTGGCAGTTCAGCCTGCCAATGAAACTGAATTTCAGTGGCCAATATGCTGTTCTCTCAGTAGAGAGACAAGACAACTGTGGGTCCGACTGACTTGACAACGGGCACTGCACTCCCTGTGATGGTGTCATATAGTCAAACACTTTAAAAACACAGACAAACAACAGTAAGAACACAGTGAACAATAAATAAACAAGAGAAAAATCACTGAATAATAAAGATGCAGGCATTCATGCAATGTACTAATCTCACTCACTGTGTTCACAATAACACTTTCCTTGGTAAATCTATCCTGGTTCAGAGCCAGACGCAGCCAGATGAAGCTGAACTAGAGTCTGATAATCAGGCTGTGGCAAATCACCTCCCCTTTCCTCACTGAGATGTTCTGCTTTCTTATTGCATTGCACTGACAAGGACAATCGACTGAATTGCCGATATCAGGACATGGAGTTCTCAGACGGCACTTCTGTAGGGAGAATAAAGTCTGCCTTTGTGGGTTGAGTTCTGCTGCAGTGTTACTGTGTGTGGCAGTTCAGCCTGCCACTGAAACTGAATTCAACACATGGTTAAAGTTTGAAATCTTCTAGAATTTAGAATTGGGAACATGAAATGTGTTGTCCCTGGACATTCAATATAAGTAGAGAGCCTTTAACCTGCCTAGTCAGTCAAGGTAGGACTGTTCAGGTGAAAGGATCAAGAGCCACCTGTCCAGTTAGTTGTACATACGGTGCACCCATATACTAATCGGTTTTCTGGATTGGTCTGTAAACGGTTAATCAAAAAAAACACTTCTCTGCAACAAAGACTCTGGCTATCTTTTTTCCATCGTTTGCCAGTGGTTTCAAACTAGTTTGCTATTCAACCAGTGCCTTAAGGCCTATACCGCTACCCACACTACCATAGGTCAAAAGGGGCGACACAGGAAAAACAGTTTGTTTTGAACATGAACGCACCATCACTTCACCTCAGTTCTATGTATTGTAGAGGTGCAACAGATTTTCGTGACCACAGTATAAAGTGCAGCACTGTGTCCACAGTGTGGATAGGGGAGTAAGCAGTAAAGGCAGAGTTTTTGACCATATAAAAACAGACTGCAATAATCTTCCCAAAACTGGATTTTAGCTCAGTTTGAGCAGAAAAGTATTTAATAAGCTTCAGATCCATGGGGTAAATTCCTTCACTACATTAATAGTGTGGGCAGAGGGTGTAGCTAGCAATTCTGGGCCCCCTGCAAAGCTTTTCCACATAGGCCCCCCTTTCCCAGCGGCGTCAAAGGGGAATTTCACCCATTTTCAACATTTTTTCTGAGAGCGTACAAATGCAACCAAATGAATCCTAACGGGTTCATTTGGTTCCATTTGTACACTCCCAAATGAACCCTAACGGGTTCATTTGGTTCCATTTGTACGCTCTCAAAAAAAAAGAAGTGTCTATAGAAATCCATTAACATGAAGACATACATCTTGATGATGCCATCAAGATGTGTTTCATCATGTTTTTGTGTTTTTTCTTCAGACCTCCATTTCCAGGAAACACAGAATGGGGGGAAACGTTTTTATCATGTCCACCCAGCACCTCTAGGTTATACTAATGACATATTAGAATGTTGAAAATGGGTGGAATTCCCCTTTAAAATGCTTCAATCTGGTGCACATTGAGATCAAATATTTTTCTTAATATAATCAATACAAATAAAACCTTATTAATGCAAGCTTTCAGTGGGCCCCCCTGACTTTGGGCCCCCCTACAATTGTCCCCCTTTTCCCCACGTGTCTATACCAGTGGGCAGAGGTGAATGTAAATTGACTGCATGTTTATAGTGTCCATGTATTCAACCATGTAGTTCACATTAATTCACATCATCACCGCCAACCTCCAGCACCTGTGAATATTATTATTATTATTATATTATTCATAAAAAATATTAGTCATTCAAAATTGGATTGGGAAAATAAAGCTGCTAAGTAAGCTCACAATGTGTTGTCTGGTACAGAATAAAACTACGTATTGACTTATACAACTGATATCAAGTGGGCATCTCAACAGGATAGAAACGCACTCTGCCCAGATTCCAACCTGCGCCTGTTGCTGTCAGCCATTATCCAAGGTTGTATTGTTGTGTAGTCTGGCTAGTACTAACCCTACCATATGACCCCATAAACTCAGTCTCATATGGCCACTCAAGTAAACATAAAGTGATGTTGTTTTATAGCACGGTTTCACAAAGTTTTCAATTCAGCAGCAGTAAGTTCACTTCTGTGTTTCCTAATGGCAGCCAGTATACGCTCCAGTAGTGTGCTGGCTCCATTCCATGGTCTTGATGAGTAACCTTAAAATACATCTACTGGTGATCATGGCTTGATAGCATTCTAAGCAGGGACTGTCTTACACAGTGAAATCCTGATTAAAAAAAAGTATTCTCTGGTTACCCTATCTGGTGATGAGAGCACTTGGCTTAGAGAGAGAGAGTGGTGAGAGAAATTGTAGTTTAGTATGCCTGTGTTCTGAGCCTGTTTTCTGTAAAAAGGTAAGCTTTGAGCAAAAAGGCCAACACATTTCAAAGAATGATAAATGAGCCAGCTGTATCTTCTTGAAACACCTGAACCTTTCTAAATGGAAGTCAACTTGTCTGCTTTGTACGTCAGTGGTTTTCAACCAGTGGTCCGGGGACCGCCAGTGGTCGTTCCCGGACCCCGGTGGCTCCAGGTGTTTAAAACACTCTCAATCTGCATTACAGCAATATCCCATCTGTTTTGGCAGGAAGATACTATACTTATGAGTGCTTCAGTCTTGGGCAATATACCGGTATTACCGTTTATCGCGATATTGGAAATCAATACCGAGTAATATCGTTGGGTCTGTAAAAAATATCGAATACCGAATATCGTCAAATACCGACATTATACTGTATTCTATTAAAATATGAGCAATGAGACTTAATTGTAACTATACAAACAATTTTCATGTTACACACATGCCTAAACTAGCCCTTATTTGGGCTAGGCTTTTTGGAAACAATGTATTTCCAACTCCAGTTTTTCCCTATTTAGGCTGCTTTAACAGCAGAGCGCTCAGTTTCTGACCCCTCAAAGTCGCAAATTCTGAGAACTAGGTGACTGGTGGAGCGTTCCAACTCTGATTGCCGTCAATACCGGTAATATCGAATATCGAGCTAATTAAGACATTATCAATACCGATATTAAAAAATCAATACCGCCCAAGACTACTTATGAGTGCTTCAGTTCCTCCAGCCAGTTTCGCCATTTCTGCATTTCTGGTTATTATGAGTGACCTTTGACTTTGACTATTTCGGTTTATTCTCAACATTTAGTTATTTCAATCTTATCTTGCCGACTGGCTTTTTTTTTGCCAACAGCTGATTCGACCTTGCTTTAGTCATTCTTGAAAAACATGCCCACACAGATATTATATCGGTGTCACTTGTATGCCAATACAGTAAGCAGGCCAGTATGCTGTTCTTTCAGTACGGCCTAAATGCAAACATGATGTTAGAACAGGCCATATATGGACCCTGGCCAGGGAACTGTCCAGAATCTGGGCTGAGGCCTTTTTGTGGTGGTTCTCAACAACTGTGGGTCCGATTGACTTGACAACGGGCACTGCAATCCCTGTGATGGTGTCAGATAGTCAAACACTTTAAAAACACAGACAAACAACAGTAAGAACACAGTGAACAATAAATAAACAAGAGAAAAAAATCACTAAATAAAAGATGCAGGCATTCATGCAATGTACTAATCTCACTCACTGTGTTCACAATAACACTTTCCTTGGTAAATCTATCCTGGTTCAGAGCCAGACGCAGCCAGATGAAGCTGAACTAGAGTCTGATAATCAGGCTGTGGCAAATCACCTCCCCTTTCCTCACTGAGATGTTCTGCTTTCTTATTGCATTGCACTGACAAGGACAATCGACTGAATTGCCGATATCAGGACATGGAGTTCTCAGACGGCACTTCTGTAGGGAGAATAAAGTCTGCCTTTGTGGGTTGAGTTCAGCCATGCAGGAGGGATACTAAAGCCGTTTCTAGGATGTGTGGAGCGTTGTTTCAGGAAAGGTTCAAACACTTTTCTTCTGTTAGCTTAGCTGACCTATCTATGATTCATGATTCCACGTTTGGGCAAGGTTTCATCCCATATCCAACAGCATGGGCTCAGTTCAAATTAATGTTGCATCATGTTCAAGTTACAGAATGCCTAAGGGATGAAAAATGGGAAAAGAAAATACTACTGAAAGTGTGAACAAGACAGCCGTGGGACAGCAGTTTGCAAGAGTAGCACAGGATGGATGGACAGATGTACGGGCATGCACCCACACGCACGCACGCACACACCTGAAGATGTGTTCCTTTGCTTAACCTTCTGAATCAGAGGTGGAAAAGGTACTGGCAAAGCATGCAATAGAACTAACTCAACTTTTAACATTTCAAAAATAACGATGATGAATGACGATTTTCAAAATGTACAAAAGTGCAATTGTGTATTTTAAATTAAGTGATGCACATCGATGTTTAACAATAATTTAACTTTTGAACGTGCACACACTCTCAGGAGTTAAAGATCCCAAGAGTCCATTTGGTTACCAACTCACTTACAGTATATGGGGATTGGGGACCACCTGGAACCCTTTCAAGGTCCACTGGTGGTACCCGGGCCACTTCTTGAAAGCACTGCCACAGAAACACATAAAAACATAAAATAAAACAGCCCCAATGTTTGCAAAGATGTACAGTATTTGAACATGTATGCGTATTTGCATCTGTGTACAGTACATGTATGCATTGTGTGTGTGTGTGTGTGTGTGTGTGTGTGTGTGTGTGTGTGTGTGTGTGTGTGTGTGTGTGTGTGTGTGTCACTACAGTACACGTGACGATGACCTGTGCACTTGCTGCGGGGGATAAGGTCACAGCATGCCACTGTAGATAAACTTAATGTCTTTAGAAGTGCTGATGCGATTACCTCACACATTCCATG
This sequence comes from Benthosema pterotum, assembly GCA_039105355.1. Taxonomy (NCBI): domain Eukaryota; kingdom Metazoa; phylum Chordata; class Actinopteri; order Myctophiformes; family Myctophidae; genus Benthosema; species Benthosema pterotum. The sequence continues at coordinate 20,451,016 of CM076977.1, forward strand.
GGAGAATATACATATATACTGTATACAGTACACACACACACACACACACACACACACACACACACACACACACACACACACACACACACACACACACACACACACACAGAAAAAAATATAAAAATATATAACAGGGCCACAAATTCATCTGCCCTGCAGTTATCTCTGTGTGTGGGGGTGTGGGGGTGTGTGTGCGTGTGTGTGTGTGTGTGTGTGTGTGTGTGTGTGTGTGTGTGTGTGTGTGTGTGTGTGTGTGTGTGTGTGTGTGTGTCTTCAGGGCTTAATTAGACTGTAGGCCTACAGTGACAGAGGGACACATTCTTCACTTTGTCATACCTCACCCACACTCATGCTACCACACATGCAAGTGGCAGATTAGCACATGTATTACCTGCAGCTCTCACTGGATCAGTTACTGGTCAGTATACTACCAATAGACAAGCTCACCAAACGCATCACCTCCAAGGTCTCGAGCAGCACGTTAATTAGTCTAGATCAATGGTTTTCCAACCAGTGGTCCCTGATAAGATTCCAGGTGGTCCCCAGCTAAATGATGGACAGGTGGTAACCAAATGGACCCTTATAGATCTGTAACTCTTGAGAGCGTAAAATGAAACTAAATGGACCCTTACTAAGGGTCCATTTGGTGTCATCTTACGCTCTCAAGAGTTTCTAGACTCTATAGAACAGGGGTGCCCACACTTTTTTGACTGGAGAGCTACTTTCAAAATGACTGGCTCAACAAGATCTACACATCAAAAGACATCCATTTCAAGGCCCTCGAGAAAGTTTGAGCTTGAATTAGTGGTGATCATGTTACTTACTGTTATGCAGTACAGTGTTTAAGAATAATGCACTTATAATGAAAAATAGAGGGGGAGAATTGGAAGGTTTTCTTGTGCTACTTCTGACATTTGAAAACAGTATTTGGGGTTTGAGTTGACAGTTTGTGATGTTGAATTTAGTCTCTTGCACCCAAAACTAAGAACTTGCATGTTTTTGTCCACAATTGGGAAAGAGAACTGGCAAAACGTTGGTGAAAATAACAATTATTCTCCATTTTCAATTGCGTGGACTCTTGAAAATTATGTAATTCAAATGTTTAAATATAATTTAACTCTTGAGAGCGGTAAAATGAAACCTAATGGACCCGTAAGGGTCCATTTGGTTTCATTTTAACACTCTCAATTCTAAATTGTTCTATATTTTAGGGGACTGTCATGTGATCTACTTGCATGGCCTGTGTGATCTACTGGTAGATCACAATCTACCTTTTGGGTACCCCTGCTCTAGAACTACAGTACAGTGGAAATGGGTACACTTTGTAACAGACATGTTGCCTCATTTCCTTTTACCATTTCCAGAAGTTTCTTTTGCACCTATAGCAGCCCACACCCCAACAGAGCTTTCATCCTTCTTCTCATCCACACTTCAACTATAACTCTTATGTCTTCGTCAAGATCAGTCTCTCTGCCTTCCTCTCCTCAGATGACTTCACACATTCGCTCTTTCTGGGAGATAAAAAAGTAGTTCTCCAATTTCTCTCCTCCTAGTTGCATGCCACTGGAGTGCAGTCGGTGCTGTAGTTGGGCGGGGGGGCAGGTAAGGTGTGGGTGAGAGTGGCATAAATAGGAGGATAGCAGAGAGTGAAGGGGGAGTATTTTTTATAGCATATAGTTTTATGCTGGATATCTTTTCCTTGCTGCATAATAGGCTTTTCAGCTTCCATAGTGCCATGTATTCACTGCTCAGGTCTTTAAAGGGATATTTCACAAAAAACTTTGTCAATATACCGTATCATCTACTCTAGCTCATGTGAACACCACAGACAGACCTTCATATACAAACCCATTATAACTCCATACTGCATTGACACATTCTGAGCTTGTACACCGGCCATTTAAACTATTGAAAATTGTTATTTTTTTAATAGTTTAAAAAGGCAAAGAAGTTAAGGGATAAGGGGTTTAGCGGTAACGAAAATGGAGCCCTTAGTACCCTAAGGCAATATAAGCGGTTGCTTAGGGCCACAATCAGTAGGGCTACACCACCGAATATTTTATTATTTTTTATGTATCCCCTATCCCATGTCGGCCGCCCTGCCAGTGAAATTTGCTCAAAGTCATGTATCCAATAAGCTTTAAACTGAGCAGATTTGACATTCCGTTCCAGAGTTATGACCAAAAGTGTGACGATCCGTGTATGCCACTGTCAGCATAGCTATCACTCAAACGCTTCCGCACCCGTAGTGATGTACGATCCACGACATATGCCCCTCCTGAATCTACAAGCTCACAATGTGTCACAGCAAAAAACAACTATAGGTCCAGTCGACCAAAACCATATCAGACATATCAGGTGACTAGAATATGAGTAAAACTATAAGAGAAAGTTTCATCCTAGAGACTGAATGACTGACTGATGGGGCAGAAGAGCAGGGACATGAGGAGCGTTGCCATGGGGAAGTGCACCTCTTCCATGGGGTCAGTAATTGGTATATTTGGAAGGAGAGCGGAGTGCAGCGGTGCATCATGACTCACCAAAATGTCTTGTTGTTGAGTTGAAGGTTGTGCCATGAAGAATGACAATACCAGAGAGTATGTGGTAAAACATGCATTTAGTCTTCTCTAGTCTTCACCAAGGTGCTTTACATACTGTGGATTATGCATTATGTTGGTCTATACACCGGTTTGGCCGGTATTTGCCGTTAGTGGACAATATCGCTATCCACAAATAAAACAGACATTACCGATGGCAGTAGCCGATGTTTATCTGTTGTTTATAAGTATACATTTTGCAATGACTGTGTTGGTGTGATAGGTCATTTGTAGTCTACTAAACTGTAGTCTGTAGTCTGCGCGCGCGTGTGCGTGCGTGCGTGTGTGCGTGCGTGTTTGTGTGCATGTGTAAGTGTTGAATTGGGAGACACAATAGCAGCTCTCCTCTAAAACCAACTAAGGATCACAGGTCGAGCATGTTGTTAGCAACAGTGCATTCTCTGGTGAGTTTGATATAAAACAAAGCTCAAGTTCTTCATTCCACATGTAAATTTCCCCCCACCCCCCAATTCTGAAGCCTTGACCGTCAAGTTGTGATGAAGTAAACACTCAAATATTCCATCATTTTGCCAGTGAAATGTTTTTATAATGTGTAAGTTCATTGAACGGTTCAGAAGGCAGATGTTAGTACTGGTTTCTATATCTGTTTGTTTGTAACCTCAACACAGTCCGTTAAAAGTAAAGTGGTCCGTTTAAAAGTAAAATACCAAGTACTTTGTCTCAGTCCTGCCCACTTTCATTACGACGATAACATTATTTCTCATTATTTTTTCCCATAGAAAAAGGAATTTATAGATTTGTTACGCATCCCTCAAATTAACCCAACTAGGAAGGTGACAAATAACTACATTTTTAAAACAATTTAACACATTTAGCTGGTGTTCTTAATCCAGAGTATTTACAGTAAGCAAGAACGAAACTTATTTTTTGGTGCCAATACATTGCTAAAGTGTTGAAAGGATGATGCATTGCTGTTGATGTTGTAATAAAGGTGAAATGCATGATTCATGCTATCCACCTGCATGTTCACATTGGCACAAAGTTTTCTCCTGGGCTCTGAGTCGTTCACCATTCCCTTCCTCTTTGCATGCACACTCTGCTCTAAATGTTCAATGAAATTTGAGAAGAAAGGGACCTTTATTGGCATGAGAGAACAAACGATTACATTGCCTCTGATGGACTACTGACCGTTCTCATCTGTGACGCACATGGAAGCTTGGCAATTAAAGGGATAGTTCAGGTCTTTTGAAGTTAAGTTGTATGAAATACTGTTCATTAAAGCAGTGGTTTCAACTGTGTTAATTGATTGCCAGAGTCCCATGGTGGGAGTTCTGCTCTGGTTTTGGTTAATATTAAGTAGTTGCAGTCATTTTGTGGGGGTCTCTGGGGTCACACAGTAAATCACAAAATAGATTGATTAAGTAATTCAACAATTAGCATTGTTGAATTATTTATAAAATATTAGCACATCCTTCGTTCATTTTTGACCCCCCTATATCACTTGACTTGTGATATGGACACAAAAAACATAGTCCCCCGTGAGGGGGGGCGATTTTAGAAATGGGTCAGCAATTAAAAACGGACTCTGGACATCAATTAATACAGTTGACACCACTATATTTAATGAAAAATATAGTAAGCCGAACTGGATTAAAAGTGTCTGCTAACTTGCTAAGTGCCTAAATTGTAAATTGAAGGAGGTGTCTACATTTCCATGTTCATATGGAGATACTGACAGCCCAGAGCAGAAGGAGGCATCAACCTTTCTATGTCTATTACAGATGCACAAAGAGATCCCTTGGAAGCAATGTTCAGTGCTGTCCTATTCCAATTACAGAGACACCTCCATAAAATCAAATTAGTCCTGTCATGACCTGCAGTGTGTAAACTATTCCTTTGCTTTATTATCTCACCAGTTTTCTTCCACTGCAGGGTATAGGCGCTGAACAAAAGGTTCATGGCAATGCCCTATACCAGTGGTTTTCAACCCTTTTGATACCAGGGCTAACTATTTATTCAGCATGTGAGCCACGGACTACCATTTGAGGACATTTTAACCCCACAGACCCAAACAGGCAAACATACAGATCAAAAAGACTACATCCTCTGTGTAGACTTGGGCTAATTCAGATGATGAAAATTTTAACTCTTGAGCATACGCGTAGTTTGACTTCGGACGCAGGGGGTGCGAGACTGCGAGTGAGATTGAAATAGAGAACTATTCAATTGTCAGAAATGACAGAAACAAGCATGGCGGTGGTGTTTGTATGTATATTCACAAAGACACCGAATACATCACTCGTACTGACTTGCAGCACGATGATATTGAATCCGTGTGGGTTGAATTAATCTTCAAGAATGCTAAATCAGTATTAGTGGGCACCATCTACAGGCCGCCTGACCAACAAGGGTTTTATGACATCCTCGAGGGCTGCTTAGCTGGGGTTGAAGGTGTTGAGAAAATTCTGGTTGGCGACATGAACACAGATATTCTACGCAGGGAGGCACCTGTGTTTAAGTCATTCAGCAGGTTTTGTGACTTACTCAGCTTCAACCAACTAATTACCAAACCCACGAGAGTATGTGATTCTACCCTCATTCTGACCACGGACAAATCCAGAGTCTCAAATAATGGTGTTATTGTATGCGGGCTCAGCGATCATTTTATGATTTTTTGTACCCGCAAAAAACAAAAACAAAAGATTGGCTGCCACAAAACAGTCATATCCAGAAACCTCAAAAGCTACTCTAGCGAGGTCCTCAACCAAGAACTTGAGTCTGTGGATTGGTCCGACGTGTATATTTGCTCACAAGTCGACGAAGCTTGGCTACGTTTCAAAAACAAATTCCTATCGGTTCTTAATCGCATGGCTCCTCTCAGAACCATCGGGGTGAAAACCCGCTCAGAGCCATGGATTAATCCTGACATACTGACTGTGATGAAAGCCAGAGACAAAAAGTGCTCTGAACTTCTCAAATGCAAGTCCAAACTAGCCGAGCGTCCCGACAGCAAGCATCTACAAACACAACTAGCCACTCTAAAAACACAAAGAAACAAACTAAGAAATACTGTAACTGCCTTGATCAAATCTGCTAAATGTAATTACATCAACGACAAAGCAGAAGAGAACAAAAACAACCCACGGGAGCTCTGGAAACTATTTAACAACCATCTAGGCTGTAGTCAGAAACTAAAAACCAAAGTTTCCAACATAAACATCAAATGTGATGAAACCCTCATCACTGACAAACTTGATGTAGCCAACTACTTAAACTCATTCTTTGCAAACATAGCAACAACACTGGTTAGTAAACTGCCCCCCCACTCTGGGCGTTTTGGTGTAGAACATATCATGACCTTCTACAAAAGCCTAGGTGTTTGCAAAAATGAGTTTAAACTGGAAATGGTAACAACGGAGGTGGTGTTTAAAAAACTGAGTGCCCTCCAACCCCACAAGGCCACTGGGCATGACAACATTCCCTCCAAATTCCTTAGAGACTCAGCCAGCTCTATAGCTCCAATCATCACACACATAGTCAACCTCTCCATCAAACAAGGACAGGTCCCCCAAGATTTCAAACTGGCCAAAGTAACCGCCTTGCACAAGAAAGGGAGCAAATTAGACCCCGGCAACTACCGCCCGATCTCTATTCTAACCTCCATCTCGAAAGTGATGGAGAAAATAGTGTACGAACAGGTGGAGAAGTACCTTGCCACAAAAAAACTAATGTACGAATTTCAATCTGGCTTTAGAACATCCCACTCCACTGACACATGCCTCCTCTATTTGAGTGACCACATCAGACAGGAAGTGGATGATGGCAAATACTGCGGCATGGTCATGCTGGACCTCCAAAAGGCCTTTGACACCATGAACCACTCCATACTGCTTAACAAACTGAGAGCAATTGGTTTCGATAGCATATCAGTGAGCTGGATGCAGTCCTACCTTGAGGGGAGAGAACAGATGGTGGAGGTGGATGGAGCTCTGTCCCCTCCTCTCCCTGTGAGCTGTGGTGTTCCACAAGGGAGCATACTAGAGCCTCTCCTGTTCCTTATTTATGTGAACGACATGACATCAGCCTGTGACTGCAAATTGTTCTTGTTTGCCGATAACTCAGCACTGCTGGTCTCGCACAAGAACAAACAGCAGGTCGAAAAAGTCCTCAGCTCCGAACTTAGTAGAATCTGCACCTGGCTCGCCGATAACAAACTATCACTACACCTTGGTAAAACTGAATCTATACTCTTTGGTACAAATGCTAAGCTCAGTAAGGCAGATGGCTTCACTGTCAAAGTGGGGGACAACATTATCACCCGGAAAGAAGAAATTACCTACCTGGGTTCCATCCTGGAGGCAAATCTTTCCGGTGAAAGATTATCGTAATCAAAAAGGTCAACCAAAGAACTAGATTCCTACAGGATCTCCTCACTGGTCAACAAAGACACTCTGAAGACCATAACTGGAGCCCTGGTACAAGGTTTCTTTGACTATGCCTGCACCTCTTGGCACCACAGCACCTCAAAAACCTTAAAAACAAGGCTACAGACCTCCCAAAACAAACTTGTCAGACTGTTACTTGGCCTCACACCCCGAACCCACCTCACCCCTGCCCACTTCGACAGTGGGGTGGCTTAGGGTTGACGACAGAGTACAACATCTCGCAATGGGTTTGGTCCACAAGATACGATACTCTACCAAAATACCCTTGTACCTATCCAAATATTTCCTTAATGTCAATGAGGTCCACTCCCACAACACCAGAGGGAGTGCTACTAAGTTCTAACCATGTCCAACCCAGATTTGGCACAAACAAGGGTCTTAATTCCTTCCGCTCATATGCCACCAAAATGTGGAATGCCCTACCAACAGTCATAAAGGCATGTGAATCCCTTGACTCCTTCAAAACTGCTCTCAAAGGGCACCTACAGATGGCTGCAATTCGAAACTGGCCTCTGTAAAACAAAAATGTATATAAAATCCCCCCACCCACCCCGCCTCTCCTCATTGTACATTTCTCTTTTCCCTTTTTACCTCCTCTATGATTTTACCTCCATGATTTGCTGCTTCTGATTTTACTGAAGTAGTTGTTTTATATGTACGGTATTTGAATGCCTTAATGAAATGAACAAGTTGGCCACTATTGTAAACAAGTGTATGCTTAACTAGTGTGTCCAATCAGCTTTTTCAGATTTGATGCAGTTGTACTTGAATTGTACTGTAATTCTCCAAGCTGTTATCAGTTTTGTTGCAGTGTGTACTTGACTTGTACTGTAACTCTCATCTCTGTTAATAAAAAATTCATTCATTCATTCAGTGCGACGCGCACTGCGCGCGCGCACGTACTGCATGCGCACGCGACGCGTAGTGCGCGCGCACACGCACACAAGCCACCTCCATACAACGTCTAGCACTACGTTCATGTTTTTGTAACCAACATCAACACTCAGTCCAACCACTGCTGCGCTGCCTGTGAGTATTATGCATTTAATTGGCAAAGTGACAGATAAAGGAGGGAATACTAAAGACCACATAACAAGTACTGCTGTTCCATTAGACCACTTTAATCCTCACCAAATACAAAACAATGTGCACTTGCACTCCACTGTGTAAAACAGTAAGAATAGGCCAGCGACTCAAACCGATCAGGCCAGGGTAACAACACAAACATAAAATGTTTACTTGCGTCAGTCACACAACAAGCACAGATAGCCAGGGAACAATTGCACAGAGCGCACGGCCGCGCACATATATTAATCAATACAGCAGCATGGTGAAAAAAAAGATCATGTCTCACCTAGTGCAGGCGCCTTTTTTGCGTCCATCATAAATGTCCACGATCATCTCCGGTGACAGCTTTGCTGTTAAATCAGACTCAATGTTTAGAATGGACAGAGTAGAAAACCTTGCATCTGCCATTGTTGAACGCAGCCAATTTCGGATTTTTCTCATGGCAGAGAAACTCTCTGTCGTAGCAGACCCAAATGGGCAGTGTGAGTGACAGCTGTAGCAACTTGTACATATTTGGATAGTTCTCTTTTTAACAGTCTTTTTAAGATGATCAAGTGAAACAACGGTCTTTCTATGTTTTTCGCCAAGATTACGATGATCCATATCCACTGGAGATGATGATGCTGTTGATGGGCCAGGGCAGGGTGGATTTGTTGGGCCCGGAAACGGTGGCTCTCCTGTCGCTGTCGGTCGCTGTGGCTGCTCGGCTGCGGGAGCGGCGGGGGGCGGCAGCTGCTCTGTTGGAAGCCCCGGCCTCGGTGGCTCTTTTGTGGTGCCAGCGGCGGGCGCGACCGCGGTGCCAACGGCGCTGCTCGCGGACGGCCGCTGCTGCTGGTCGTCGCTGAATGAATGAATGAATTGAATTGAATGTTTTATTATGCCGTTTAAATGACATGAGTACATATCAACTACAGCTACAAAAGTGCTGATAACTTTGAATGGACAGTCACGTCAGATAGATTACACTTGTTTACGATAGTAGCCTAATCCATCTTGTAGCTACCTTTCATCAATGAAAGACATACGTACATGTTGGGGTCGTGGCTCTTGTCTGGAGGCCGCTGTAGTTGCTGCTGTGTTGGTGTAGACGGTGGAGGTTTAAGAAATTTGCGGATATCCATATTTATTTTTCAGTTGACACTAGTCAGGTAGCCCGGTGGGTTGGTATGGTGTGGCCTGCGTGGCGCGCGTTTGTGTCCTGTGACCTGACCAACTCATTCACTTCCGTCGCACTCGAAGTAGGGGTCAGGGGTCAGTAAAAAATACAATCATGTGACATTACTACCCTACTCTAAAATTATTATATTGTAAAACAAAACACAATACAATTCAGATTTATTTCACACAATTAGTTTTATTTCATTACAAAAAAAGAAAATCCCACATAAAAAAAACAATTTCACCCCTGGCCACCAGGGGGTGCAGTGCACCCCCTGCTCCCCCATTAAATCCACCTATAGTACAGCAGATTAACTCATTTTTTTCATACGATACTTCACTTTGGTATAGAAGCGTGAAAATTGGCACAGATACTCTCCAAGGTCTACTCTTTAGGAAAAAGGCGCGTGCCACTCAAAATTCCAAGATGGCGGCCCCAAAATCCAAAATGTCCGCCCAAAAATGTGGTTTTTCCTTCATAACTTGAAATGCATTGATTTTACACCCCATAAATGTATTGAACATTAATACAAAGTTGGCCATTACGGACGGTTTGGCACCAAGAACATGTCTGTATCACTTACGGCTCTTGAGATACAGCATATAGGTACTTTCACAGATTGAGGAGAGCAAGACATTTGTAACATTGATTCTTAAGTGAATCAAATGGTGATACAAGCATGAAAATTGGTACACACACTCTTCAAACCCCACTATTTCTAAAAGTACTGCGTGCCCTGCAAAATTCCAAGATGGCAGCTCCCAAAATCCAAGATGTCCGTCCAAAAATGTGTTTTTTTCTTCATAAGTCGAAATACAAAGCTTTTAAGCCCCATAAATGTATTGAGCGTTAATATAAAGTTAGGCATTACGGACATTTTGATACCAAGTACATGTCTCTATGTGCTACGGTTCTTGAGTTACAACATATACGTAGTGATGAGGCACCATAAGTGTAACATTTTGGCACATTTCCCTCTTTAACTCAAAGATTCCTTTATCACCATATCTTCTATTTTCAGGAAATGGACCTACATGTATCTGCTATCATAAACCACTTCAGGTTTTTCAATTGATGAAACAGGTCGGGAGTTATTAAGCCGATCGCGAAGGGCTGTTTCAGTGCTAAATTTGCTGCGTACATTCTGCGAATATAAGCCATCCAGAAATGTCTGTCTGTGCATCTGTCCTTCACAATAAGTGTATATGTGAAGTGGACGCACCAAGTGCACCATGTGTCATACTATAATTGTATAATGTGCTAAAATGCGTAATAGTGTAATATATGCAATATATAGCGGTATACTGTAATAGGGTAATGTATGTAATAAGTGTCACAGTGTAACATGTGTAATAGTGTAATAGGTTAATATGTGTAATAGTGTCAGTGTAATATGTGTAATAGTGTAATAGGGTAATATGTGTAATAGTGTCATAGTGTAACATGTGTAATAGCATAATAGGGTAATGTATGTAATAGTGTCATAGTGTAACATGTGTAATAGTGTAATAGGTTTATATGTGTAATAGTAGCATAGTGTAACATGTGTAATAGTGTAATAGGTTGATATGTGTAATAGTGGCATAGTGTAACATGTGGCATAGTGTAACATGTGTAATACTGGCATAGTGTAACATGTGTAATAGCATAATAGGGTAATGTGTGTAATAGTGTAACATGTGTAATAGTGTAATAGGTTGATATGTGTAATAGTGGCATAGTGTAACATGTGTAATAGCATAATAGGGTAATATGTGTAATAGTGTCATAGTGTAACATGTGTAATAGGGTAATAGTGTAATATATGCAATAGTGTAATAGGGCTAATAGTGTAATGTTTGTGCATTATGGTAATAGTGTAAGAGTGTAATATATTACTGTAATATTGGTATAGCATAATAGCGTAATATGTGTAATTGTGACATGTGTAATAGGCAAATATGTGTATCATGTGTAATGGTGTAATAGGACAATTACACTAGACCACTATTCCATATATTACACTATTACCATAATGTACACAGATTACACTATTACACATATTAACCTATTGCACTATTACACTAGTAGCCTATTGTACATACATTATGCTATTGCACGTATTAGCCTATTACACTATTACACAAATTACCCTATTACAGTATTACACGTTATACTACGACACTATTACACATATTACCCTATTACCCAATTACACATGTTACACTATGACACTATTACACATATTACCCTATTACACATGTTACACTATGACACTATTACACATATTACCCTATTACACTATTACACATATTACCCTATTACAGTATTACACGTTACACTACGACACTATTACACATATTACCCTATTACCCTATTACACATGTTACACTATGACACTATTACACATATTACCCTATTACCCTATTACACATGTTACACTATGACACTATTACACATATTACCCTATTACACATGTTACACTATGACACTATCACACATATTACCCTATTACCCTATTACACATGTTACACTATGACACTATTACACATATTACCCTATTACACTATTACACATATTACCCTATTACAGTATTACACGTTACACTACGACACTATTACACATATTACCCTATTACCCTATTACACATGTTACACTATGACACTATTACACATATTACCCTATTACACTATTACACATTTTACCCTATTACAGTATTACACGTTACACTACGACACTATTACATATATTACCCTGTTACAGTATACCGCTATATACTGCATATCTTACACTATTAGCTCTATTACACTATTAAACTATTGCATATATTACACTATTACGCCTTTTAGCACAATATACCATTATACTATGACACATGCTACACTTGGTGCGTCCGCTTCACATATACACTTATTGTGAAGGACAGATGCACAGACAGACATTTCTGGGTGGCTTATATTCGCAAAATGTACGCAGCAATTTTAGCACTGAAACAGCCCTTCACAATTGGCTTAATAACTCCCGACCCGTTTTATCAATTGAAAAACTTGAAGTGGTTTATGATAGCAGATACATGTAGGTCCATTTCCTGAAAATAGAAGAAATGCTGATAAAGGAATCTTTGAGTTAAAGAGTGAAACATGCCAAAATGTTACACTTATGGTGCCACATCACTACGTATATGTTGTAACTCAAGAACCGTACTACATACAGACATGTACTTGGTATCAAAATGTCCGTAATGCCTGACTTTATATTAACGCTCAATACATTTATGGGGCTTAAAAGCTTTGTATTTCGAGTTATGAAGGAAAAACCACATTTTTGGACGGACATCTTGGATTTTGGGGGCTGCCATCTTGGAATTTTGCAGGGCACGCAGTACTTTTAGAAATAGTGGGGTTTGAAGAGTGTGTGTACCAATTTTCATGCCTGTATCACCATTTGATTCACTTAAGAATCAATGTTACAAATGTCTTGCTCTCCTCAATCTGTGAAAGTACCTATATGCTGTATCTCAAGAGCCGTAAGTGATACAGACATGTTCTTGGTGCCAAACCGTCCGTAATGGCCAACTTTGTATTAATGTTCAATACATTTATGGGGTGTAAAATCAATGCATTTCAAGTTATGAAGGAAAAACCACATTTTTGGGCGGACATTTTGGATTTTGGGGCCGCCATCTTGGAATTTTGAGTGGCACGCGCCTTTTTCCTAAAGAGTAGACCTTGGAGAGTATCTGTGCCAATTTTCATGCTTCTATACCAAAGTGAAGTATCGTTTCACTAATCTGCTCTACTACTATGCTCTTGATAGCGTAAACATGAAACCAAATGGACCCGCAAGGACCCACACTCAGTCAAGCCCCTTTGAGCAGGTTATGTGACATAATGCACATGAAGACTGCGTGTGTGTGTGTGTGTGTGTGTGTGTGTGTGTGTGTGTGTGTGTGTGTGTGTGTGTGTGTGTGTGTGTGTGTGTGTGTGTGTGTGTGTGTGTGTGTGTGTGTGTGTGTGTGTGTGTGTGTAAGAGTGTGCACACAAGGATTTCGGCAGTTCTACGGCGGTCAGATACGACCTATAATCCAAAATAAGCTCTGGTTGCAATGAAACTGGTCCCATGAAACTGGCTAAACTACTCATTATATTGTCCTCTCTCATAACTACATCCACATCTCTTATGCAACAGCTTGCTTTGACCTACTATAATACCGGTAATACAGGTTGCATTATTTATCATATCATGACCTATAAGATAAAGGCCATGTCCATATGCATGTGTGACCTTTAATTGTGCTCTAAAGAAGTGGCTTTTAAACCCTTTTCATATTAAGGTCCATCATTTATTTGACATTTGAGCCCACAGACCATTATTTGATTCAGCCTCAAAAGCGCTTTGAGCACTTGGAAATGCGCTATAAAAATGCAATCCATTATTATTAACACCCCAAAACTAAAGAATAAGATCTGTTCATTCAAAATGATCAGATCTAGATCAAAGCTCAAAACGCTTGGCTTTGCAGTACATTACAAGCTTGCAGATCTGCTGTTTTTGTCTCAAGTGTGATCTAGTAGAACCTTGATTTACAAGCACGCACGCACACACGCACACAAAATACAATACAATATAATACAATAACAATAATGATAATGATAAGAAGAAGAAATAGCAAAGAACTGAATTATAAGAAAAAAAGTCACATAACTAACTAATCTAAACTATAATGATTTAGTAATGACACATCACAAACTAGAACCTTGTTAAGTACAAGTAAAGTTAGTTACTTGCTGTCCATGGCAGTGTGTGTGTGTGTGTGTGTGTGTGTGTGTGTGTGTGTGTGTGTGTGTGTGTGTGTGTGTGTGTGTGTGCGCGTGAGTGTTACACCTCGCGGTGCAGTTCGACCCTGATGTGTCAACTCTGCTTAGAAGCAGGACAGGACCTGGGAGCTGGTGGCATGCATTATGTGTTGTGTGACTCACAAGTGTGTGTGTGTGTGTGTGTGTGTGTGTGTGTGTGTGTGTGTGTGTGTGTGTGTGTGTGTGTGTGTGTGTGTGTGTGTGTGTGTGTGTGCGCGCACACTGGCGCACTTATGGCCGAAGCATGGCATCATCACCATCATCATCATCCGCTTGAACACCTTCAGGCCTGGCAAGAGATTTCTGACCCCTGCCTGGTCAGTGTGTATCACAGATGTGATGACCTCATCACATTTGGGCAAAAAACGTGTCTATGGCCGTTTTTGGCCCAAGGAGTGTTTTTTTGTGCAGAACTAATGCTCAGAGTGGATTGAAACCTCCTGGTTTGACAAGTCACATGCTGCACAAAGCATGGTGACATTTTGCATTGTTTTCTCTATTAAATGGCATGGTCACATACAGCGGTTATATGGATGGTTCGAACCCGGATTCCCACAGTTACTCTGAACCCCGAATCGCTCCCGTTGTGCAGGTTGGTACCTTGCATGGTCTCCTACACCATGAATGTAAGGATGTGTGTGTGTGAATGTGTAGCACCCAGCCATGAGCCAGACACAACAGTCCCATCAATCTGGCTCACTGAGCCCTATTGGCGCGACTGGTTGTGCGTTGTACTGGCGAGTGGGAGTCCTGGGTTCAATCCCTGCTTCCGTGTAATACTACAATCGTTCGTATGTAATGTACCATCTTTGTAAAGGTGGGTGATGAATGATGAATGTAATGCCATTTTGTCCAATGAAATGGTCAGGTAGATAATGGCAAGGACATTGTGAATAGCAGATTCAGCTTGAGGATCTGCTACTTTTCTTTTCATTTTAAACACAACAGTCCGAGAAGATAAACCTATTTCCATATTAATAGAAATTAAAACAAACGCACCCACTGATCTACTCTTCTAATTACTGTGTAGTAGGCCTATGGCACGGGAAGAAATATACGCACCACCCACACGTTCACAACAACCTTTGGCTGGAATGTTTATTAGAGTTTCAGAAACAGAGATCAGTAATTATATATAAAAAATAATAATAATCACCTACTGTAACAAGAGAGAACAGTCAAGAGTATGAATAATACAACAATTACATTAATACACAAGAGACTTCTCTCTTGACTCCTAGTTGTTAGGCACTTACACAAGGCAAGCTAAACATGGCCGCACAGACACTTGCGCACGCAAAACCTATGTATAGTGAATACAGTGGAGTTATTTACTTAAGTTAAGAATGAGTTGCAGATACCTGTAGCACCCTCTCCTGCCCAAATAAATAATTACACCAATGGAATGTGTTCAAAGACAGGGAGACACGGGCATAACATCCATTTAGCACAGTGGTTTTCAACCCTTTTTGTGTCAATGTCCGAATTTAACCACAAGCCACCATGATTATGAGAACTTAGAATATGTTGTTATTGTTGTATAAGATTGTTGTCAACAATTCCATGCTGCATTGATGTGGCTGGTACCATTAGGACAGATAACAGGAAATATTGGTCAAAATAACAATCCTACATTCACCAATTTTGTAGAATTCTTTAAATTAACTGCTAGTCTGCCATTGCTGTGAGTACAGTCTTCTACAATTAAAAAGTCATCCTCAGCACCATTGTCTTTGATCAACGGCAATCACTAGTTGTAGTCTCAATGACACAAGATATCACGCTTCATTATCATCGTTCCCACAAACATGCATCGCTTGTATGTTCTATTCCATGACACAGATGACGTTTGATTTTTGGTCAAAACAGTGTATATTCCGTGGCACAGATGGCTCCGAAATGTAAACAGGAAGTGACCAAGGTTTGTCAAGCAGCCTAAAATAAGATGATA
>CM076977.1:20472031-20502031 GCA_039105355.1 Benthosema pterotum
CCGCTGGCCACACGTCGCCGTTGCACTGCAGAGGATGATCACACACATGGGATGGAGGGAGAAACACTTATCACTTCATCCAGGCCTGTTTTCAGGCACCATCTTGAATGTCGCAGGAAGTAGCTAGAAATAGCTAAAACCAGGGGTGTAGTGGAGGGGGAACGCGGGGGATGGCGTCCCCCCACTTCTCACATCTTAAATATTTTTGGGGCAAAAGTAGGGCTATGTTTTTTGTCTTGTCATTTACTTGTATGGATACAAGTGTAAACAATGCATTGTAAACAATCTTTCTCAATATGCTATACTTGTTTTAATAGCGTGTCTGTGTGTGTTGCGCAGGTGCAAGCAAATGCAAGTGTGCATGCACGTGTCTTAAAGGGGAATTCTGCTCATTTTGAATATTTTACTATGTCATTAATATACCTTATTACATGGCTTGAATGAATGCTCCAATCAGAAGCCAGCGTTCTGGTCATGTGAGCGGTCACATAATACAGTATAATCACCGCTCCTCGCCATTATTGACCGCTGCATAAACAAGTTCCCCAAAGTGCAAACAGCTGTGTTCATATCAATCCGCGCTGCGCTTCCGCATTTAGTTCCAGCACGCCGTTAGCGGGTCCATTTGGTTAGCTACGTATTTGGTTGTTTACATGCCGTTGCTGTCACCCTCTCAAGGACCACTGGTGGTCCTCGGACGTTGAAAACCACTGACGTAAGCCCGCGGTGCGCTTCCGCATTTAGTTCCAGCACGCCGTTAGTGGGTCCATTTGGTTAGCAGCTACGTATTTGGTTGTTTACATGCCGTTGCCGTCACCCTCTCAAGGACCACTGGTGGTCCTCGGGCGTTGAAAACCACTGACGTAAGCCATGTAATAAGCGGGATAACACCCTTCGAGGCGGTGATTTGTTTCCTAACTAACTGACCTCGGCTGCGCCTCGGTCAGTTAATAGGAAACAAATCACCGCCTCGTCGGGTGTTATCCCTTACTTAGAGATGTTGTGTTGACATGGTAAAAAGTTCCCCCATTCTGTGTTTCCTAGAAATGGAGGTCTGAAAAAAATCATTAGCATGGCGAAA
This sequence comes from Benthosema pterotum, assembly GCA_039105355.1. NCBI lineage: Eukaryota > Metazoa > Chordata > Actinopteri > Myctophiformes > Myctophidae > Benthosema > Benthosema pterotum. Next base: position 20,473,113 of record CM076977.1, read on the forward strand.
TACTGTACATCTTGATGACATCATCAAGATGTGCTTCACCATGTTAATGAGTTTCCTTTTTTTGAGAGTGTACAAATGGAACCAAATGGACCCGCTAGAGGCCATTTGGTTCACATTTGTACACTCAGAAAAAAAATGAAAATGGGTGGAATTCCCCTTTAAGAGGCGTCCCCCCACTTCTAAAAGTCCCACTACAACACTGGCTAAAACAAACCCAAGGCGATCAACAACCATGCGAGGTATGTGTACTCCTAACGTGACTAACGCCGGGACCCTGATGGACAGTCAAAAACAGTCGCTTTCGATTAGATCAGAAGTTATTCACATTCAAAGAGTTTTCAGCCTACAGGATGAAGTGGAGGGGAACCTCTTTGGATGATGAAAAATGAATGAGGCAATACCAGAATTCAGGTTAGAGTGTATAAGGATTTCCTACTCGAGCAAGAACCTTTTTAACTCTATGAGCAGCAGGGGCGAAATCCAAAAGCGACCTCGCCCGCGGGCGCCCGTTTTCAAAAGCGGGCGCCCGCTTTCACAAAAACGGGCGCCCGTTTTTGTGAAACCGGGCGCCCGCTTTTGAAAACGGGCGCCCGTTTTCAAAAGCAAAGGTTATGGTTAGGGTTAGGTTAGGTTTAGGCATAGGTTTACTAAGGTTAAGTTTAGGGTTAGAGTTAGGTTTAGGCATAGCCTAGTTTGTGAAAACGGGCGCCCGCTTTTGAAAACGGGCGCCCGCTTTTGAAAACGGGCGCCCGTTTTTGTGAAACGGGCGCCCGTTTTTGTGAAACCGGGCGCCCGTTTTTGTGAAAGCGGGCGCCCGCTTTTGAAACCGGGCGCCCGCGGGCGAGGTCGCTTTTGGATTTCGCTGGCTCTCTCTATGAGTGTAAACATTGAAGGGGGGCTCACCTGGATACTTAGGAAAGTAGCAAACCACTCCAACCTCTCTGAGTGAGTTTCACAGCAGAGATACCTGGAACACACACACACACACACACACACACACACACACACACACACACACACACACACACACACACACACACACACACACACACACACACACACACACACACACACACACACACAATGTATTTATGTCTACACAATGGGGATTGCACACAAGAACATATATTTCAAGTGCAGCTAAGTTATATCCACAAATTCATGGCACAGAGACAGACAGACAGACAGACAGACAGACAGACAGACAGACAGACAGACACACAATGAAACATTTGGATAGCCTTGCTTAATGGGCAGGAGGGAGGCAGAACAAAGGCATTACATAAGGCACGAGGCAGGTGACCACTCAAAAAGTGTACTCCCTCCCCCTGTAGCCAAGGAGGCAACAATCTATAGCCATACTAGCCTGGTCTAGCCTGGTCTAGCCACTAACGTGTCGTCATCCCCGGCCCCTCCCGCGCCCGTCCACTGCTGTTCTACGTCACATTATTTAGAGCGACGCCCACCCCGGAAGGTTCACTCCCACTTGAAGGCCACTTTCCAACGTGCGTTAGTCCAGGCTTTCCGTTTTCGCGCAAGGCGAACGAAAATGAAAGCCTGGGTGTCGAGGCTATAGCCATACAAACCACAGACACAGATAATACATGGGAGGGGTGGAGGGACCGCGCGCGCGCGCGTGTGTGTGTGTGTGTGCGTGTGCGCATGCGTGTATGCATAGGGGTATGTGAACACAGCAGGAAATAGAAAAACAGGGTCAGAATTCTGAGGCATGAAAAACGTCTGACAGATGGGAGTGAGGTGCTAATCGAAACAGACACACTCCTTTCTGAAGGTGCTGACGGCAGGTGTTGCTTCTAAATGAATCCTACAGCTAAACGCATGCACACACGCACACGTGCACAACCAAAGCACCTTCAAAGTACAGTACATCAATGCCTGTGAATAATGTCCACATACACAGCTACTGTACGTACTACCTTACCGCAAGTGCTGCTGTTCTTCATTTCTTAGCAAGTTTTGTTACCACTGCTGCATTGTCAGCAACCAAAACCTTGTGTAGCATGTAGGATATGTACAGTACAATAAACAAAAAAGCACACATGTTCATACTGTACAGTCATTGTTTACATGCACTACCATTCAGACACATTCATATACAACCTACGTATGCCGGAGGAATCCATGCAAGGCTTGCACACAGGGGCAATTAGGGGTTCGGAGTCTTGCTCAAAGACACTTCGAACAGGATTCGTACTGAGAACCTTGCGGTCCCAATCCAGCCAGTCAACCCCTGAACCGCCAGACTGCATTTCCATTCCCAAAAAGGAATTGGGTTTATAACAGTGGTTTTCAACCTTTTTCATACCAGGGGCCAGGGCCCACTATTTACTCAGGATTTGAGCCACGGAGCACCATTTGATGACATTTTAGCCCCACAGACCCCAAAACTAAAGATTTCTTTCGCGTGCTTTGGGAAAAAAAAACGGCAAACATCCAGTACAGATCAAAAGACCATTATTAATCTTGTACGTTCTCTTGTTGTGTAGACTTTTCAGATGATGAATATTTTAACTCTTGAGAGTGTAAACATGATTGGTTCCATTCGTTCCATTTTCATAATTTGGTTTCATTTTTACATTCTGAAGGAGTTACATCTGGTTAACCAACTTTCCATCATTTAGCCTGGGGACCACCTGGAACCCTCTCAAGGACCACTGGTGGTCCCCGGACCGCCGGTCGAAAACCACTAGTGCATAACTTTGGTCTGACCTGAAGCAGGGATGAAACGTGTGGAGCCTTGCAACAAACTCACATTTGAATGCGACCAAAAAAAAAAAAAGTGCAAAGGTTGCGACAAAACAAACTAACGTTCCGGGACCTTCAGTTTAAAATAAACAAGTTCCTAGAGGCAGAATATCCACCGCAACAGGCATGGAACACCAGAGTCTAACTGCGTTGCGTACGGACATCCACATTGTGCGATGCTTATTATCCGTGTGTGTCCGTGTGTATCCGCGTGTGCGTGAGTGTAGGTGCGGCGACTACACAAATCACGACTGTGCCCAAGCCGGCCGGCGGCGACTATTAAAAAGCTCTGTGCCGAGGAGCCGCTAATGACACCATGATACATGAACAACACGCACGTACGCACACATGTGGGACGGCGGCGTGTCAGGGCCATCGTTAACAGAGCTCGTTAGCGTCCATTAGGGATCATTATAACCCACACTCTATTAATCTACTCTAGAGAGAACGTCCACTGTGTCCCGAGGCGCGCACACACGCACACACATGCACAAACACACACACGGATCGCTGATGATCCTCTCCTCTGTCAGGGCAGCAAAGGATGAGGAGCGAGAACAGTAACTGTAGACCACTGGTTTGGCAGGGACCACCATTGGTCTTCGACTGGGGTTCCTGGTGGTCCCCAGGCTCCCCATGATGAAAAGTTGGTAACCAAATGGACCTTTATTATATTGTTAACTCTTGAGAGTGTAAAATTAAACCTCATTTAGGTTCATTTTATGCTCTCGAGAGTTAAATTATTGTTAAATGCCTGCATTACTTTGCATTAATTTGCCTGTTATCTCTCCTAATGGCCCCAACATCAGCACAACGCAACATGACATTGTGGACTCATCTTATCACATGACAACAGCAAAAATTTCCATGTTTTTCGGTCTGGGAGGCTAAATGTCATCAACAGACAAGCGCGGAATACATAATAGATCCTACGATGAAAAACACTGAATTATGCTGTTAGGATGCTGGAGGAATGAGGACTCCACTGGGTACACTTGGTTGTGCATGGCATCGCACATGTCTGTCTGTACAGTATGAGGGGGTGCTGGGAGCGCGCTGTGCTAATGTAGCAATAATGTGGCGTGACTGGAAGACATTACAGCTGTCAGCATGACAGCGCAACATGCACACACGCACGCACACGCACACACACACACGCACACGCACGCACACAATATCCAAAGCTGTTGAGAGATGTTTTAAGTGCAGAGCTGTCCATAAAAGCAGCAGGTAGAGATGAAAGAAACAGAGACGAGGTAATGGAATAGACGCCACTAGCTAGCGGGGTGAAGCTACACGATCTCGGAGTAAATGATGTCGCAGTACATCATTTACATGTACGTAGTGCACATAAAGGGACACCTCACCATTTTAGTATACAGTACATGTTAATGACGTTTAGATGATTTAGAACACTATCCCAGGGTTCTTTATGTGTGTAATGTGTGGTTTTAGATAGTTTAGCAGTATCAGCGTCTCTGATGTCATAGACAGTTTCCCGAACTACAATTCCCACAATAGCTTAGCAGTGAGCCCAATTCCCATACTGCTTTGGCGCACCGCTCCTCCTTGCGGATAGGGGGCGGGCTGTCTTACTGCTAACATCGAAAATATCTAAAACCACAACTTAAATAAATGAAGACCTACAACAAAGTGTTCAAAATCTACTAAAAGTTATTAACACTGCTTTTATTTGTTTTTTCTTTGCTAATAGTTTGAAGTTTCCTTTAAATGCAGCCATCTAGGTCAATATTGGAATATTGATACATTAATTTCAACTAATAGTATTAAGATTTTACTTGTCTAATGTCCAATATAATTGGATACAAAGTAAACTATATAACTAACGTGTGTTGCGTGTGTGTGTGTGTGTGTGTGTGTGTGTGTGTGTGTGTGTGTGTGTAGTGTCGGTGTGTGTGTGTGGTGTCGGTGTGTGTACGCCTCTTGGCTGGTGGTGACCTTTCCTGTGCAGATAAGTGACATCACATGCAGTGATCTGACCCGTTTCCTCTTCACTGGTTACAGAGCCTAGCAGCTGCTATCCTGTGAACACTGTGTGTGTGTGTGTGTGTGTGTGTGTGTGTGTGTGTGTGTGTGTGTGTGTGTGTGTGTGTGTGTGTGTGTGTGTGTGTGTGTGTGTGTGTGCATATGCATACAAACATTGCATGAGATTGGATTAATGTTTTATTAAACTCGAAACATGGCACTTATCCCATTCTGGACAGAAGAAGCAAGTATTAGGCTGTTTCTATGATGGGAGTCCTGTGGAGGCTAGCAACAGAAAGTACCAGAAAAATCCATCTCCATATAAAAAGAAGATTTCTTTTTGGATGTTTATGCCTTTATTGACAGGACAGTGTGTAGACAAGAAAAGGGGAGAGAGATGGGGAGTGACATGCGGCAGAGGCCGTCGGGCTCGGGAATCGAACCCGGGGTTCAGGTTGGCTTAGCAGCCTATACATCTCCATATATAAGGACCGCCACACTGACCTCAGCTAACCATGGATAACCATACATGGGGAAGACTAGATCATCATCACCTATAGATCTGGAAGCAGCCAGCAACACTACATCTGACCTCAAACATCAAAACCTTTATCTCCATATATGGCGCTGACCTATTCTGACATTCCATATGTTCATCCTTCCCCTGCCATTCCTGTTCTGACATCATCAAATGGCATCAATTTCAAATGATCAGCTACAAAACATGATCAGAATATGGCCAGCATTGTATATCCCTATCATGATATTAGACTGGATATTGTCTGGCATTTGGGATAATGTGCTACTATTGAATTTGAATTTGAATGAATACTAGTGAATTTGTGATATGGCACAAACGTGTTCTACATATCGGAATCGGAACCAAAGAAAATGAGATGGCATCTTAGGGTCATCCGTAGAAGACATGCTGACTTCTATGGAATCCAAAGGACTGAAGCCAGTGGCGGCGACTGAGAGCTTTAATCCATGGGTAACTGCAGAGCTACTGAAACACTGTGAGTCACGTCCTAAGTCTCTCCACGGTGTCACAACTCATTCCTGTGACAGACGAGGAGGAGGATTTTGAGGATTCTAAAAACCTTACAAAAAGCCCTGGAGCCTTCAGGGAACGTACGCTGAGTGATGATAAAGTGACGGAACTCCCGAAACGTACCACTTCTTTTGATCGTCAGCTTGAGCTTTCGTGACACGTCAAGCACTCTGTCTCTCTGTCTCTCTCTTTCTGTCAGAAAATAAGTGCACGCTTGCCTTGCACACTTGACGACTTCAGTGTCAATCTCCTGTGTCAGATTGCACCAAAAGACAGTATAGACTTGAGTCTGAGCAGAGTGCTCAGCAAGAAACACGCACACGCACACGCACACACACACACACACACACACACACACACACACACACACACACACACACAGATGTGGACATCAGTAGATGTGACATCACACGTTTTTCACGGCAGCTCTACTCACCACTGCTGTCTTTCAGGCTTCTCCTGTTTGTCACTCTCATAGACCACTGTCAGACCCCAGCTATGTAAAAGTAAAAGTATGAATTAAGTATCAACAGTAAAATTATCATTTTTTTTAAGAGTAAGTATTGCTATCATTGTGTATTACAATGCTCATTATGTCTAATTTTCAGATTTTCTAATGTATACAATAATCTTTTGAAAATAGCAAATCTTCAAGCTTGGCTCTTTTCAAAAGGGTGAACACCCATTGACCCAGCCCACGCTCTGACAGCACTGTGGAAGCTGAGCTCCAGTCTGATAATCAGGCTACTTCAGGGTTCTGATTGGTTCTTACCACGTAGGCGGGCGCAGCTTCTTCTTGATGCCCAGGTAGACCTTCAGGTTCTTCACAGGCCATTCACGATCTGGACGATTACTCTGAGAAAGAGAGACAGAGAGACATGCAGTGAGTAGAGAATCAGTGTTTGTGATGTCTCCCTTCTTGTTGATGGACTGCCTGGCCACTCCTAAACACCATATAGTACTATAAGCTTTGTTTTTTTTAAGACACGGACACATGGACAGGATCTTTCTGTGTTAACTGGCAGTTTACTTCCTTACATTTCCATAACTTGTTTTGAATGTTCAGATAGGATGTGTTTACGGTGTGCTGTATCCGGGTCCAAAGTCACATCCAATTCATACTACAGCATCTGCTTCCCACACAGCTTCTCTATCTCTTCAGCATCTGAGACACAGCTGTCCTCGGTGTCCCCACACTTAATTGGAAAAAGTGTATTCTTTAGGCAATGGTTCTGGGGAGTCTTCAACCAGAAAGAGCGAGCGAGAGGGAGAGAGACCCGCCCCCCATGTCCAAATTTGTGTATGTAAACTCAGTTTTGTCCAACACACCTTCTCAGGGGGAGGACCTCTCAGAGGGACCACCTGGGGGACCACCGTGCATGGCGGGTCTGGCTCTTACCCTGATCTCCTTGTACATCCTCAGGGTGGCTCCTCCCAGCATGAAGTAACGCTCGTTGAAGCTCCCCAGTCCCAGAATGCTCCTCTCATCGCGGAACCTCAGTGTGCCGTGCTTGGTCACTTCTGTCTTGGTGGCTTTACTGGCTAGGGGGTCGACAGAAAACACACACACACACACACACACACACACACACACACACACACACACACACACACACACACACACACACATACAATGCATCAGTCAGTGTGAATTCAGAGACAGCATTCACGCATGCATGCATGTGTCTTAGCGTGTGCAGCAATGAGATGTGTTTGAGTAAACGTCCAAGATTTGCTGACTAGATGCACAGTTTTTACAATACATTATTAGATAGATTTTTGTGTTCCTGTTGTGTACTGTACTGTAGTGTATATTTTATGCAGTGGACAGAGATACATTAAGAAAGTGTGTACGTGCATGTGTTGAGCCCATTCTACAATATGGCTCTGAGGCAGGGACATTTTCAACAAAATGGATGAATGGCGCTTACACCCGCCTTCTAATGAGAGCCTCTTGGAAGAGCCACCCATCGATTTAATCTAATATACGGCAAACCTTCCCCCATGTTTCTTCACTAGTCTCATCCAGAAGAACACAGTTTGCCGGCCACTGCTACAGAGCTGACAATGAGGTTATGTATCTTCCCTTATTCTCTGGAATCCTGCATCAAAGCAGACCAGAGATTAAAAAAAATGTTGTTCTCTGATGTCATTCATTGCTATAGGGCATGAGTTTTCAACCTTTTTGATCCCAAGGGTCCATTTGGTTTCATTTTTACGTTCTCAAGAGTTATCTGGTTAACCAACTTAGCTGGGGACCACCTGGAACCCTCTCAAGGACCACTGGTGGTCCCCGGACCACCAGTATCTGCTATAGGGCACCTGCATCTGTAAGCAGGAACTGGGGGGACTGGGTGTCTCTGGTGTGGCATTGTGAGGTCCGTGACCTTGACCGTCAGAAAAAACGATGATGGCTTGTGTGTGTGTGTGTGTGTGTGTGTGTGTGTGTGTGTGTGTGTGTGTGTGTGTGTGTGTGTGTGTGTGTGTGTGTGTGTGTGTGTGTGTGTGTGTGTGCGTGTGTGTACCCAGGTAGACGATAATGGCCTCCATGGCTGGGTGTCTCTTGATGAGCAGGGTGTTTTTGGGTCCGTCCGAGTCGGGCGAGTAGAGGAATGGCAGGACCTTCTCCTGGTGGAACAGAGGACGCTCTGGAATACACACACACACACACACACACACACACACACACACACAATCATGAATGACTTCCAGTCTTTAGGGTGGTTATATATTTGACATCCTTCTCCTATCACAGCAGCTAACAAATCCTTTTCTGCACTTTGCCCAGCAGATATAGGAGCTTCTTTTGTCATTTTTTGTCAAGTTTTCAAACTCTCCATAGGTGATGGTAATCTGTGGAAAGCATGTGTCTCTGATGCTTTGGTACGGTGGACAGATGGTTAGGAAATGTAGCTTAGTAGTCGGTGGATCTCTCTTCAATTCAATTAGCTTTTACTAGCATGAAAAAACATACATTTACATTGCCCTAGCAAGAGTGGAACAAAACATTCAACATGTGAGGGGTAACCTCTGACCCCTCACATGTTCTTCATTCAGATTATGAGCTAATGAGATCAGGTAGAAGGTATAGAACGCCACAGTGCAAACACAACAGGTACAAACACTCATTCGTACCTATCTCTCTATATAAAACTGTTAAATAGATAGCCATTTTTCTTACAAAGGGGTAAGCACTTAGGGTGTATATGTTATTTGTTCCTGTATTGTGTTGTCTTTTGGTTTGCTTTTTGTCTATTGTCCTGTGTATGCAGCTGTGGTCCGGTCTCCAAGACAAGTTTCTCCTTCGGGAGACCAATAAAATGAAACTTGAACTTGAAGATGAAGCAATCAAATAAACATGTAAACAGAGCTGTTAACATAGCATGCATTTTCTGTCAGAGATAGTAGGATGCATTGGCATAGGAGGAGTACCGGAGTGACCCAGCAGGCGGCAGCAGTGTCATGGTTAATGAATGAATGAATGGCACAACAGGGCTGACTTGTTGCTTGGTATGTAATAGACACAACATAAAGAGACAGCCCACTTGCTTCTGGGCCCACAGCCAGGGGTTTGAAACAAGCACGCGTGCAACAATTTCATGGGACTACCCATGAAATTGGGTCCAAAATAAACACATGCCTGTCATTGACTCCTCATAAGCCAGCCTATGCTCTATAGTGCCAGCCCTATTCAGGATTTTAATTTATCATTTTAATCTCAATAGGAAAATGTCTGTATAGACAATACTATGCCGTTTTGTAGGTCCAAGTGATGATTTTATTATAAGAGTCAGTCCTGATGGTAGTAGTAACTTTACCAAAATTGGTTGTTTGTTTTTTCCAGCCAGATGTGCTCTTGAGTTGTGTTATGTAACTTTGCGATAGTGAGTTGGTTTCTACCAGCGGCTCACGCTGAAGCAATGCAAAACAAAACAACAATCAGGATTTCCATGCTCTGACAACAGCCAGGAGAGCAACGCTACAGCAGCAGTGATGCTATCAACTCAAGCCTCAATACAGGGCTTTCACTTCACAAGAAGTGTGACAAAGGAAAGTCGACAGGAATTTGTCTTTGTAAACATCTACTAAGTGATAATAATACAAGTTCAAGATATGAGACTGTGTGTTTCTTTCGTGCTGTTACTGCATGACACTGTGTCGAGAAGCAGTCTAGGAGAGGATGAGAGTGTGTGTGTGTGTGTGTGTGTGTGTGTGTGTGTGTGTGTGTGTGTGTGTGTGTGTGTGTGTGTGTGTGTGCCTGTGGTGTGCCTGTCCGCAGCATGTGTGCGAGCATCTGGTTGCAAACCCCTGGAGTGATCTGGGTCACAGCTCTCATGTACACTGCCAGTAAAGAGCAAGTAAGTAGCTGGCATAAATCCACTTTTACTTTAATTTGATACTCGAAGGTCAGTGGAGATTGAAGGCTCTCTCTCTCTCTCTCTCTGTGTCCTTGTCGTTAAATGTCTCTCACCCACCTGCCTCCTCCTTCTCATTGACCTCCCAGCAGCTCCAGTAATCCTTATCCTTGATGGTGATCTTCCGTCGGTCCAGGATATCACCGGTCAGCTCCGCTGCCGTCATGGCACCAGGGATCTGGGCAGCGGGGCAGGAGCATGAGCATGGGCCGTGGGACGAGAGACCATGGGAGACAGAGAGAGAGAGGAGACAGGAGCATGGGCCGTGGGACGAGAGACCATGGGAGACAGAGAGAGAGAAAGAGAGAGAGAGAGAGAGAGAGAGAGAGAGAGAGGGAGAGAGAAAGAGAGAGAGAGAGAGAGAGACAGAAAGACAGAGAGACAGAGGGAGAGAGAGGAGACAGGAGCATGGGCCGTGGGACGAGAGACCATGTGAGACAGAGAGAGAGAGAGGAGACAGGAGCATGAGCCGTGGGACGAGAGACCATGTGAGACAGAGAGAGAGAAAGAGAGAGAGAGAGAGAGAGAGAGAGAGAGAGAGAGAGAGAGAGAGGAGAGAGAGAAGAGAGAGAGAGAGAGACAGAAAGACAGAGGGAGAGAGAGGAGACAGGAGCATGGGCCGTGGGACAAGAGACTATGTGAGAGAGAGAGAGAGAGAGAGGAGACAGGAGCATGGGCCATGGGACGAGAGACCATGGGAGACAGAGAGAGAGAGAGAGAGAAAAGACAGGAGCATGGGCAGTAGGACGAGAGACCATGTAAGACAGAGAGAGAGGAGATGTGGTGTGGTTACCTTCACAGCATATTCTGACTTGGCCCGTGGGTCTGTGTCCTCCACGTACACTGTGCATATTAATGGTCCTGAACCTCCCAGCATATTAAGCTGTGTGCACACAGACACGCGCACGCACGCACGCACGCACGCACGCACGCACGCACACGCACACGCACACGCACACGCACACACACACACACAACACACAGAATTATCAAAAGTGCTGTGGCCAGATGGACCGAAAGTATGCGTTATGCATATCCCTAATTGGAGATTAGGTAAGTAAGAATGGTGATCCCTTATTGGCTGTTGATGGTGACGTAACAAAGGCACGTTTCAAGGTTGCTCTAGAATCAATAACAGATCTAAACTATTTAGAACAGCAGTTATAATAGACATTAGTAGCTAGTAGCAGAAGTACTTTTTGCACCCAAGTAGGCCATGTGTGTCTTACTTGTTTGTGTGTGTGTGTGTGTGTGTGTGTGTGTGTGTGTGTGTGTGTGTGTGTGTGTGTGTGTGTGTGTGTGTGTGTGTGTGTGTGTGTGTGTGTGTGTGTGACTCACATTTGGGGGGTTGCGGTTATTTCTCAGGTCGAGGATAGCCTTGATCTCAGCCAACTCTTTCTTCAACCTCTCCACATCCACCTAACAGCACAACAACCACACAGTCATCACACTCATCCCTTCCTTAGTAATAATAATAAAGAAGTGTGGACAGACAGCACTTCTGCGCTGCCCACGGTACCCTCCTGTCAGTTCGTTTCTGCACCAACAATTGACAGTCTAAAGGTTTTTTTTTCACACGGGAGTAATAAATCATGCCTCTAGTTCATTTTCAACGGGACTGGCGTTTCGTGCTTAGAAAACGCTGCGTGATAAATCAAGCATGTGACGCCGAGCGTTATCTCACAGGGGAACAGTGGAATCACTGCCATAATGCAGGGCAGGCGTTTATCAGTCCCCGTCTGTAATGTCCTCAAGTCCATCATTTACAGGACACCTTTAGTCTATCATTTACGGGACACCTTTAGTCTATCATTTACGGGACACCTTTAGTCTATCATTTACGGGACACCTTAAGTCTATCATTTACGGGACACCTCTGAAAGCCCTATCTGTCCTGAGTGAACTATGATTTATACATCTAGGATAGATTAGTATGGACTTGGACTGATATTGATCTCAACTGCTCAATTTACAATTTAGGCATTTAGCAGAAGCTCCTAATCCAGAGCAACTTACAGCAAGCAAGAAAACACATGTTGACACATAGGCCTTTAACCAACTAGTCGACTAGAAAAAACACTAGTCGATTTCTTTGGTAGTAGTTGACTAGTCCATAAGAAATTAAAAAGGGAGGGAATCATTATTTTTCATTAATAATATTGTTTTAGTCCTACAACATAAATTGTAGCTACATTGTCGTCGCAGTTTACTTTTTACAATAACAAATATATTTTTTTATAATACATTAACCAAACAGCCCTCCGGGCACAAATTAGTCTCCTACTCAGGTACAGGGTACTGAACTCCTAATTATGTAATACTGTGTCCATAGGTGGCAGACCAGATCAAAATAAATCTTAACATTGCAATGTCTATATAATGAAATTATACTGCTATGTCTACATAAAATGCTGTCCATGTTACATAAGTTGATTCTTTGCATGTGCCTGGAAGGTCGCTGAGTGCTATGATAAGTGCTACGGGCTAAGATGGAGTCTGAAGAGCTGAGTACTGGGAGTGAGCCTTCAGTTTTGAGTGCAATGGAGGCATGCCATTAAAGATGGTAAAGCACACCCTCTTGTGTCATATTGCTTAATTACAACATCCAGCAGATCAATCCTTTGATCCCTGAGGGAGATCCCTGCCCTGCGTTTGCAAACACCAGACATCTTCTGCTCAGCCATATTCACCTCCCTGTTAAACCTGCTTCCACATGCACATCACACACAGGTGATCATGAATGTCACTGTTGAATAAGGAAACCGATCTGCAAAGTTCCAAACGTGATCTTCTTTCCCCCCTGAATTAACGCTCTCCTCGATCACACTTGAGTACAAGCGTAAAAGCATCATCAAAAGTAGCAGATCAACAAGCTTGAAAAACAGCACAAAGCGAGATGATTTGAGCTTGTCGATCTGAAACAATCCAACCCGTGCGTGTGCATCTGTGTGCACGCCATGTGTCTGCTTGTGGTTGTCTGGTGTTTGGAGCATTAATGCTGGCGACAGACACGTCACTCCCAGAGTTTCAACACGTCAAAACTGCATCTCATCATACAAGTGAATCATAACAAATGCCTGGAGATGCTGTGGTGAGGTCTGCTTTTGGAGTGTCTCTGCTGTGGCTGTGCAAGAGGCTAGCTGTCAACATGCATGTCAGTGTATTAGTCTGGAGCTAATGTTGCAAACTGCTCCATGAGTCAGTGTTAGTATTGTATATGGCAATATATTGATATAATTATATGGGTGACTCAATGCTGATGAACTTAACTTTGTTTAATGTTACAAAAGCCCCTCTTGCAAGTTGCAAATACACTCCCTTCCCAGACCCCTTGTTAGGATGTTTAGACATTTTATTTCAATTTAAAGATCTCTGTGAGTGTTGTATTTGTGCAACATGGTCATTATTTTGAATTAACAGATAATCGATAAATTGATCGATTAAATAAATATACCATATTGTGACCTGTGTACCGTGATGCATATCTTTTGTGAGATTGCAAGCAATATTTATCACAAATTTTACGCGGAGATTTTACCCACACCATTGATTGTCCACTAGAATTTGCCAACTTCATGCAGGTAATTTACTGCATTTCTGTGCAAACTAAACATTTGTGATTCTTGCCACTTTTTCCGCAGAGATCATACAATATTGGCCTCATGTAGTAGTAGTAGTAGTAGCAATGGCCGAACCATGACGCCCATACAGCACTAGGGCCTGAGCCTGTCTGCTCTTTCTGTACCAGGAGTCCATACAATAGTTGTGTGTAATGGGGGGTGACCTGGAAGATGTCTATGTAGTTCTGGATGAGGTCCTCCACCACGCGCACGGCCGTGTAGTCTTTCCCATCGGTCTGGAAGAGCGTGGGGCCGAACACGATGGCCAGGTTGTGAGGATTCATCTGGTTTAGCTCAGCGGAATGTTGTACACTGAAGGACACACACACGCATGCACCAAACATGACACACACAAACGGGCCCAGATACACAGACAATGCTGATCTGCTGTCATTGTGGACAAAACCTAATCAAACAACAGCAAAAATTAACTTTGAAATCGGCTCCACCATGAATTTTACTTTTTTTTTTTTCAAATGGTGTCTTTACCATCCCTAGTGTATATTTACACCCCAAAACGTTCATGCACATCGTACATATTGTAAAGACACAGGGAATCACAATGAGGTGGGTGGGGGGAAGCAGTGAGGAGGAGGGGGGCTGTTTTGTGGACATTTGTGGTACTGCAGCCAAACAGCACACAGGGGAAATATGAAAACTAATTGTCTGGGTGGTTGTTTAGGCAGCAGAGTGTATGAAACAACTATTAAAAGGCAACATTCATGTGATCCATTTGATTTTAAATGATGGTGGAGTAAAAGCATGTATAGTATATGCATGGGTAGGGTCTCTAACCAGTAGAGGTGGTTGACCAGTGCTCGTAGTGTAGCCTTGTTGACGCGGGGGAGTCTGCTTAACAGATCCTGATACTTCTGGATCTTCACACTGTCATCCTTAATATCTAGGCAGATAGGGAAAGAGAGAGAGAGAGAGAGAGAGAGAGAGAGAGAGAGAGAGAGAGAGAGAGAGAGAGAAAGAGAGAGAGAGAGAGAGAGAGAGAGAGAGATTCCAATTATGCTGCATAACTCCAAGCGTTTAGAGTAACATCAGTATGTAAGTGTAAGTGTCTGATGTGTTCTCTCTCCTAACAGCCTGCGTGGTGGTTGTTCCTTCAACATGACTTCAATTGTAATAATGTGTAAGAGAGGATAAAAGCGGGATTCAAACTGATTCACAGACAAGCCGGATGATGCTGAGCTCATGGGAAATTAGCAATTAGCATGTCCTCACACACAGCTTCCTGTCACGTCGGATACCCAGGCTTTTATTTTCCTTCACATGGGATCAAAAAATGAAAGCCTGGTGCAGCGTGCGGTATTTCCTGGTCTAGTAGTGGTAGTGAACCACAGTGCAGTGGGGGGATCACTTCAAATAATTGTGGGATCAGGTTTCTCCGACGGTTTCTACTAAGGTCGGGGAGAGGTGACAGCGGCACGCGATCGGTGAACCAATATTCTCCAGCGATTGCTCCATGCGCGCACACCGCTCTAGAACAGAAAGCACGGTGGGCTGGGCATTCTCGGACCTACCGGGGGTGGCGAGCCAGGCGCCGTGGGCCTGCTGCGTGAGCAGACCCTCCTCCAACTTCCGGAAGAAGCGTTTGAGCGTGTTGGAGACATCGTCGGGCTGGTCTGAGCCCTCCTTCAAGTGGACGCTGCGCGCATCCCGGCGGAATGCCTCGTACATGGCCTCCACACGGGAGTTCACACCGCTCTTACGGTAGATGCCCTCCGACCCAATGCCTGAGGAAGAGGAACGAACAAACATGTTTCTCCTGTTGTATCATCGCAATATTACACTGGAGGGCGGTGAGCTTCGGCTCGCGCACGGCTCAAGAGTGTGTACAATGTTTGCACAAAGCTTTCCCACGCTACGTGCGTCCTAGCTTTGGTAAAAAAAAAGTGTGCAATTAAATGTTAAGACAAACTAAACAAATACATATTTACAGTATGCATGAGAAAAGACCTGAGAGGAGAAACTTATTAAGGTGTGTGAGCATTGTTAATCCTCAAACAGTAGCGTCAAAGTCAATTTATATAAGTCTTGAGTACACTGGAATATTAATCTGTTGGCATAGTAGATTTACGATACCTTTTTCCCAGCAGTTCACAGGTAAATATTTACATACATAATACTGCATATGTACTGTATGTAGCATTATAGTATAGGGCGGTGGTTTTCAACAGGTAGTCCTGGTCCCTGAGAGGATTCCAGGTGGTCGACAGGCTAAATGATGGAAAGTTTATTAACCAGATGTAACTCTTTGAGAGAGGAAAAATGAAACCAAATGGACCCTTGAAGGTCCATTTGGTTTCATGTTTACCCTCTCAAGAGTTTAAATATTGACCATCTGAATTAGCCTAAGTCTACACAACTAGAGAATGTAGAAGATTAATGGTCATCTTGATCTGTATGTTTCACTGTTTTTTTCCCCAAATCCAGCCTGGAATTGTGGACAAAATCAAAAGAAATCTTTAGTTTTGGGGTCTGTGGGACTAAAATGGATCAAATGGTAGTCTGTGGCTCAAATTTTGAATAAGTAGTGGGCCCTGGTATGAAAAAGGATGAAAACCACTTGTATAGGGCTGCCAGTTTTCAGTAGCCTCATACAATGACATTTCCTCATTTCCTCCCTGGGAGTTAGGAACAAATACAAGGTAAAGACACCTACATCATTTGGTCATGTGATCAGGCTGCGGCCTGAGACCTAAAGTGACAAAACTCTAACCACAAGTTTGAAAAACACAAGGCAGTGGATGGAGAGGCTGGACCAGCTCATGAATAAACACTATTGATGAACAGTTAGTTCATTCATTCAGTTATTTGTCACGGTTCAGGAATATAAAGGAAGACATACAGTATAACATTATTGCTATTATTTTTTTCAATGTGTACTCATTTTATAGAGGTAACTATAGAGCACAAACTAGTTTCTGAGATGCCTCAATAAAACTACTTTTCATATCAAAAAGTAAGTGATTAGAAAAAAAAAACTATCAAATGTCTTCTTTTATATTCCTAAACTGATTATATTTCAAAGGTCCCAATCATTCATAATGTTTGCTTAGCAGGCTTCCATCCACTGCCATGTATTTTCACTAGCTTCCAGTATGGGATGTGTCACTCGAGGTGTCATGGTGCAGCCCCAACGTCTGGTCACATGACTTCATGTCTCTTCCTTCTCAAATCTTCCTTGTCTAGGAAGAAAGGTCAATGAATCCACGGTGTGACTGTCTGGCCAAAGCCAGGCTAAGTTCTCAGGAGCCAGTGTGATGTGTGTGTGTTTGCAGTTCCCAGGCAAGAACGCTGACTACGGATTAGGAAACCAGGGGAGAAAGCATCTGCAGAAAGCAGAATGCACTCACACACACGGCAGTGAAGAGGGGAAATGGGGTGTGTGAGTGAGGGAGCAGCTCAGGACAGAAGAGAGAAGCAGAGAGGCGTGGGAGAGAGAGAGATAAGCACAGGAGATATGGAGAGAGAGAGAGAGAGAGAGAGAGAGAGAGAGAGAGAGAGAGAGAGTGGAAGTGGAACAGAGAGGTTTTGTTGTTTCACCATCCGCTACGCTAGAAGCCCTGCTATTATGGTCACATGACACCACTCACACACCCCCTTTCCCTGTCCAGAACACAGAGCGAAGGCACTTTCACCCATTGTGTGTGTGTGTGTGTGTGTGTGTGTGTGTGTGTGAGTGTGTGTGTGTGTGTGTGTGAGAGAGAGAGAGAGAGAAAGAGAGAGAGTCCATCCAGTGTGCACAGTGTGATGCAGTACTACAGTAACCTAAGAACAGGAAACCATGCAGCCTGTCTTCTATGGTTCACCAGACCCTGATGCTGAGTAAACTCACTGACCACCTGAAGGCTTTTAGAAGATCTCCAATGGACGGCTATCCCCAAAACACATCATATACGTAGGCCAGCCAAGTCTGTGACTTTTAATGCTTGTTTAGAGCCTATAATATAAATTCTTTGTTCCCAGTACTTGCATGTGTCCCTGCGTGCCTGTGTACGTGCATACCAAACTGTGTGGTGTAGTGCGTCATTTTATAGAAGTATTTAAAGAGCACAAACTAGTTTCTGAATGTAACAAGTATCATGAGACTGTTCACCATGTCATATCTGGCAAACTACTGTATACCTATAAGCAACTATACCTTCTGCTTTACATGCCTCAATAAAAAATATTTATTTTGCACACTGAAAACAGAGTGCTTAGAAAACAACCTGTCATAATATGACAGGTTATTTTCTAAGCACTGAACCGATTATATCACAAGGTTGCAATAATTCATAAATAATAGCGTGCTATGTGCGTACCAAACTGTGTGATGTAGGTGATACAGCTGTGGACAATGACAGGTATGTCTGTGTTGGTGAGCTGCTGTTGACTCAGTGAGTCTCCTCCGCTGCCTGCCGCTGTCTGGATGGCTCCACACCAGCCCAGAAAGTCCAGCTTCTTCTCCCCCTCGATGTACAGCGTTCTGGGAGGTGGGAAGAGTGAGGTGAAGGGAAAAGGCAGGGGAGAGAAAGCACAGACCAATATACTGACTTTCAATTTACAATTTAGGCATTGTAAGACCACGGTGGAAGGAGTGAGTCTGCAGACTTCATGTACAGTACCACCTCGGAGTTAAGCCTGGTCTGCATTACAAAATAGCCTGGGTGATGCGGTCTAGGGCATGGAGATATACAGTACATACTGTATACAAGCGAGTTTGATTGCTGGCAACCATTTGAAAATAGCCCAGAAGAAAAGACATTTGGTGGTTATTCAAACCGTGAATTATCTCCCAACAATCACCAGCTAGGCAGAGTCGGCGAGATTCAGTGATTTTTACCATTCAGAATCAAGCAATTCAACTAAGCCAGGTAACATGATGCATGTTACCCGGCTTAGTTACATACTGTATATAGGAGTAATAGGAAGTAAGCCGTGTCCCCAACACAGGATGATACTCCGCAGCTTAAAGGGTGTCAGATTCTGCTGTTGCTCACCTGCCCTTCTCCACCAGAACCAGAACCCCGTTGTCCTGTTGGATGGCTGTGGGGAGAGAGAGGAGACAGACGGCACAGTGTTTTCACTCAATCGGCTGTCACAGGGGGAAATAATAATAGACTGGCAAACGACAAGATTCTTTTGTTTAAAGTGGGGCATTTGGTATATAGCTAGTTTAGACAGACACACACAAAAACACACACTAAAGTGGACATGCCTGCACACACACTGTCGCAAAGATGTGAACATGCACCTGCGTGCACGCGTGCGGCATGCAAACACACACACACACCCACACGTGAACAGTGCGTTGGCGACTCACAGAGCTCCTGCAGCTTGCGGAGGTGGATCTCCTCCCCCTGGCTGTCGTCCAGGTATGCGTGCAGCGTGGAGTCCACCAGGGCAAACCAGCCCACCTTGGGGGTCTGCAGGTTCAGGCCATCCTTGTACTTCAGGCGACCGATCCGCTCGAAGCCCAGCCTCAGCAGGGGCTCCGCGTCTGCCGGGATGAACGTCTGCACGGGGGAAACACACAACAGGTCGGAGAAACAGTTAGTCACTGCCATTAATTCATCCAGGAGAGGAGGTTTAGTTATATCAGGGGTTTTCAACCTTTTTGATAACAGGGACCACTATTTATTCAGCATTTGAGCCATGGACTACCATTTGACATTTTATCCTCACAGACCCCAAAAACTAAAGATTTCGTTTGGTTTGTCCACAATTCCAAGCTGTATTTTGGAAACAAAACAAAAAAACTTGTCGTCTGGATCAATATCAGGTCTGCTCAAGAGGTGCACAACAGCGCAAGTGTAAAAGATAAAATAAAAGCTAAATTGAATCCAGGTCTAGGGAGTCATGGGCATGTGCAGAAACGAGCATGTGCGCAACAAATTCACAGGACCGTGTTCATAGAAATAGACTTGCGTTGTTGCACGACGACTTCACCGCATGTACCATACAGAGGCGCATTAAGGGATTTGAACAAGGGACCGTACGCTCCCTGGACAGGCTCTCTAGCCATTAAGCTATGGCCAATATGGTGGATTTAACATTTCCCCTAGAATGTTTCATAGGTGTAACCTACAACCGTGAATCCCTTCACAAAAATGTACATTTTATAAATGTTCAGGTATGGCCATTGCTAGAGCATGTGGATGGTGTGGAGCACCTTAGTTATGAAGGTACATGGAAGGAGACAGGAGCTTTTCACCCAACGGTCAGGGGATTCACCTGGACAGCAGAACATACAGTACATGTATGCAGAGGTTTCACCCCATTTGCCCTAGATCCTGAGTCCCAGGCACCTTATCTGCCTCAGTTTCCCAGCCAAGCAACTGCATGGGGACACGGGGCTTCACTCTATCTGTCCTATATCCCCTCCAGGCCAAGCACACAGAGGTTCACACTCGCATGAGATCACCAGTGTGGCCATAAGGACAGGACCCCTTCCTCTCCTCTCCCCTCCCATGCTGGATTCCTAGCCGATGGTGCTGACTGGCGTGCAGCCAGGCTGGAGGGACCACCATTAAACCACCTGGGTTTCCCTTTTTTACCTTCATGCCATCCGGACGCTCTAATTAAAGGACATGACCCAAACCACGCCAATGATTTGCTGTGATGAAGGCTTTGGCCGAAACGTGTCAGTGTTATTAAATGGATCTCTATTTGAGCCTGGTCCTGCATTTTTTACTTGGTGTGCTGCTTTTTCCACTTTTGGTGTATTCTCATGTTTAGTTGTACCTAGAGCCTAGCACCCACTGCCCAAAATTAGAGGAAACGCACTTGTTTTCTTCTCCTCATCGATTTGCCCAGTCCTTTTGAAAATACAAATACAAATACAATTCAAATACATCAACTAATAAGTAACATCTTTGTATGAAAAGTAACTGGTAACCCATGTAATATAACAAATTACTTCAAAATTTTGACTTATGATATTACCAATATATTCCCAAGTAACTTTTTTTCACAAGCGTTGGTACTACTGGCAGCTTGATTGATTAATTATTTTAATCAATCAAGATCTAGAACTCAGTGCACACTTAAACCGTCCAGCACCGCAACACTGCACACAACGCAGTATTTCAAGCACTCAAGTAAGAAACAAACAAATAAACAAAAATACATACCTTGGCAATGGACTTGACCCATTCCTTGTGGCTGTGTTCTTCATCTGTGCCAAACAGATAGAGACGCTCCGAGTCTGAGTACAGCTCAAACGTATAGTCATAACTGAGAGGAGGAGAGAGGGAAGGATCATATCTGTTAATGTATGAACAGTACTGTCACTGCCCTGTAGCTGTGTACATAATAAATGCATGAAGAAGTACTTGAGAGAATTATAACATATAGGAAATCTACAATATTATGTACACAGGTAGATCATGTTTAGTTATTGGTTAGACCGGTCATTAGTCTAACACCCCATCTCTGATCTCAACTACCATCAGAGATGACGACATGTAAATATTAAGTTTAGAAGCTGTTCTTAATTCTAGTGAGATCAAAACGGACGATACCTCAACAAAGATGGCTAAAGAAAACATCCATTGTTCAGTTGTTACATACATCTGTATGGTACAAAGGGACTAGAACCTAACCAAACCAAACCTTATTTACACATACTGTATCTAATGGCGGGGCTAGTGTTCTCAGTATGCTGCCTGCACACAAACGCATCACATTGTGACACGTTTTAAGCTTATATTTCCACTATTCATGAATTTCCTTCTTTGAAGTATGGTGTTATTAAATTATGTATGAATTTGTAATTTCTGCCCTATGTGCACCTTTAATTGCTATTGACGATTTTAGGTTTCGTAAATGAAATGTAAAATAGCCAAAAGCAATTATTTGAGCGACAATTACAAAGCAATTAAGATTTTGTAATGGCAACAGCCCCACTCACAATGCACCAACTGAACAGTACCGCTAAGGCTTCGAGTAAACTGTGGCATTGTGTATCTGTAGCGCCTGGGAATCGTACCCAGGTCTCCTGTGTGGAAAGCCAACATCTAAACCACTAAGCAAAAAGGGATATCCCGCAGACTCAGGGGGATGTATTGGACTTTTAGGCCATCAGACTGAGATTGTGAGCCACTTTGCTACTGTACCTAGCCATGTTTCTTAGGGGTGTTGACAGACAGACAGACAGACTACATACCCATGTTTCTTGAGAGGGTTGACAGCCAGACAGACGATCTCAGCAGCCTTCAGAGATCCGTTGGGTGTGGAGTTCTTGTCACTCTCGTAGTAGCTGAAGCAGCCGTCATGCAGTGTGCACCATCGCCGGCTGAACTCTGCACACATCCACACACAACGGACAGCCCACAGGTTACCATGACAGCCACGATGAAGGAAGCACATGGGACCACATCTTCCCCAGACTTTTACACCTGATGGCTGTAGCTACAGGCCTAAACTCTGTCCTCACAAAAACTAAACCATAACCCTAACCTCATGAACTCATAACAGCTACAGTATACCTAATAGTGCCTTCACTTGGAATTAGGCAAGCCTAAGACGGAAATCGCCAAAACCTGAAATATTTTAACATTTATGGTGTCTGGGTTAGCTTCGGCAGGTCTGGCTGCCGTGCTGTCCTGTTAAAATTAAGTCTGGTTTGTCGTTTACCACCTAATTCCACGTGAAGGCAGCATTAAACTAAGTTTTAGAAGCAGGTGGACACAATTAGCATCTTTTACAAGTGCGAATAGCCAAGAGAAAAAACAGGAAACACAGTTCAGCCACACACACAAACACACACGCAACAAGATTTTTCTAATAATCCATAAAGCATTACTCCACGTTCCGCATGTAGGGTAAACAAAACAACACATGAATTTCATTGGCTATTGCCAGGCAATGTCGTCCAAAAGACAAAATGTTTTGAACGTTTCTCTGCCAACTTTTCAATTATCACCCATCACCTGTTATCACTGGTAGTTGCCGACGGGTCTCATAGACAGACAGCACACTTGAAAGATACACCATCTGTTAAAATGTACCATATCCCTAAACTAAGCCCAATCTCACAGAATGACAATCCCCTAAGCATAAACATAACCATATTATGCAAACGGTCGACTGTTATGCAAAGCACTCACGACTGTTATTAAAAATGGTTGTGACCGTCGTGACGGCCATCGCAGCCGCAAATCGATTTCACCCCTCCTGTGTGTGTGTGTGTGTATGTGTGTGTTTGTGCGTACGTGCGTGTGCATGCATGCATACCCTCCATCCCCTTGCGTTCAGTCACAGCTCTGATCATGGAGCCCGTCTTGAACAGGAAGCCGTTGTGACAGACTGAGGGTGCAGGCTTATAAGAAAACGCCTCCATGACTCCGCCCACTTCTGACCGCGGCAGCTCTGGAAGACAATGACAGGACAGGCAGGGGTCAACCCATTGTGTCCTGAACGCGTTTTGGTGTTTTATCTGTTGAAAAATAGCAGATCAACAAGCTCATGTCGCGCCACCGAGTGGCGCGACATGAGCTTGTTGTTCTGCTATTTTTGAAAAATTGTGAAAAATGATGCGCAAATCTAAGAATGTATTCTATTTGACACCTGATTGTACTTTCTGACAGTAAATTCTAGTTTGTGACTAGTTTCTAGTTTCTGATGCTAGATTCTGACAGATTCTAGTTTCTCTGAAAAATCTGTGTTCCTGTGTCAGTGATGCTTAACATGTTTCATGCCAAAGACCCCCAGAATTGTCCATATTTGGCTGCAGACCCCCCACCTGAAAACATGTTGTTCTAGGAATCCCCCAGAAGCAAAACTTGCGTTAAAAATGTTTGCTTCCAAAATAATGTATTCAGAGATTTGCAGCACATTTTCACAATTTTTCAAAAATAGCAGAACAACAAGCTCATGTCGCGCCACTCGGTGGCGCGACATGAGCTTGTTGATCTGCTATTTTTCAACAGATAAAACACCAAAACGCGTTCAGGACACAATGGGTTAAGTCTCTGAAAGACCTAAAAGGACTGGACACACTAGATTGGCCCGTAAACCCCAACTTTATGGGAACATGCAACATGTGACCTCCCATTTCCCAGACTGCTTCTCTCTCTCTCTCTGACCATTCAGATAATAACAACACAGTCCCTACGCATGGTGGAAGGTACATTCCACCACTAGTAGGTACATTTACATACTGTACATACATTAAGTATAATTTTGAGGTACTTAATTTGAGTATTCCTGATTTCCAATACGTTTACTTCCTATTCTGCTACATATCATAGGCAAATATTATATGTTTTACTCCAATACATGTATTTGAAAACTTGAGCTATTAGTTACTGTGAGTTTCAGAGATAAACGGTAAACACTCCAAACATATTTTAGTCTGTGCGTTTGACAGTCATCAGTCTGTTGAGAAACTACCACACAATCAGTAGCGCAACAACAATGGAGAGATGTGATTATTATCATCCGTTTACAGCTTTCACAGAGATACGATAGTGACAACTTTATTGAGACGCTTTATCTCCTTATACGTTTTTAAAAGGGCAGATAAACAGAGAGATAGGTGAGAATTATAATGACATGGAGGTGAGTGAGTCGTACATTATAGGCTTTTGGAAAATAAGCCTTTATGCCATGTTTGGATAGCTGTCAATCTATCAACAGCTGCTGTGAAATGCAATTGTTGGCATTTTGGAACACAGGATTTATTCACTGACGCAAAATAACACGCAATGCTTAAGCAACACAACACACAGAAGACATCACTCTGTAACTCTGAGTGTTCAAATCAACCCATAAAAAGGGTCAAATTGGGGGCCAATACATACTGTTAAGAAAACCTGCAGACTTCAATAATTGGGTCTTAAGGTCAAAATAAGATCATTATAAAGGTGTGTAGACACAAAATTAATAAATAAATTCCATGGACAGAACCAAGTCTTTGTCACCACAAGTTGGTGATGCCTGTGTTTTAGGGCAAGCTATAACAGTTGACCGTTTGGCCCAAATAGCAGATCTACAAGCTTTTCGTGAAGGTGCCTAGCCGGGTATACTTTCAACACCATAGATATTAGTCTGGAACCAAGTCTCACTTTGAATTGTGGGCCTTTGGGTGAGCAAAATGAAAAGTCAAACGTGGAGAGTAGAGTCAATTTACTGTAACCTGACTAGATGGTGGCAGTAATGTGTT
Organism: Benthosema pterotum; assembly: GCA_039105355.1. Classification (NCBI taxonomy): domain Eukaryota; kingdom Metazoa; phylum Chordata; class Actinopteri; order Myctophiformes; family Myctophidae; genus Benthosema; species Benthosema pterotum. The sequence goes on from CM076977.1 coordinate 20,498,112, forward strand.
CCTCCACCTGCTTCCCCTCTGAACTGTGAACCATTTCTAATCAGAGCGATATGTAGCTGTATGTTCCCGCTACACATGGTATCAACGCCAAACTGGTGACATATTGAAACACAACACTACAAGTCCAATTTATTATGGAGTTATCAGATAGATCAGAGAGAGCAGGTGCAGGTACAGTAGGTGCAGGAAACACAAACATCCCCAGGGGATGTTTGTGTTTCCTGTGGCAGATCGGTGTGGTTTCCAGGCCAGAGGTGGGGTTTACCTGTGTTGAGGTTGAGGCTAAGGAACTGGGCCTGCAGCGGCTGGCCGTGGGCTTGTGCCAGGGCCAGGGGGGAAGGGCAGTCAGCCACGTCTGTGGAGCAGTTCACATCGGCCCCGCAGAACACCAGGCTGAGGGTCTCCAGAACGTCACTGCTCTGCACGTTGATGCATAGAGCCTACAGGAGGGGGCAGACAGACACACACAGCCAGGTTTAATGTCTGAACAAATACTATACTGTTTCTGTAAGGTGTAATGGATGTTTAACAAGTCATTCAGATAGTCAGTATTCTCAGTAAAGGCAGTGTGTCCTCAGTTTTAAAGTTTAACTCAAATCAACTGTGCTCACATGCATGTATAGTTTCTGACTGGTCTGTTGTACCTAAATGGATTTTTAGACGTGTGTCATTGGATTTGTCTCCTGTGAACAGGCATCTACGAATTGTACAATTGTGCAATGTTGTCATGTAGTTCATATAAAAAAATAAACATAACATAACAGAGCATGTCACTGCACGTTGAAGCACAGCTTCTGGAGGGGCGAGTCACTAGACACAAAACAGGTTCATGGTCAGGACACTAGTCACTAGGAAACAGGGCACCCTCTGTTATGATGGATGTCGATAACTTATAAATCATAGTTAATACAACTCATCCACATTCGAGAGAGAGAGAGAGAGAGAGAGAGAGAGAGAGAGATGCGATAGAATTTATATCACAACGTAAAATAAAGGCAACAGACAAAACAAAGACTGTGGTCTAAACATGCCCCCATGCAGCCATTCATTCACCTACTGTAGCTGTTCTATTGCAACATCACACATGCCACACATACTTGCACTCTGCATAGCATTAGTACGCTTTAACAGCGTGTGATAGACAGATGCACACAACATGCACGCAACATGTGCACAAACTGCACATGCACATATCCTTCCTGTACACGCATCAAACTGTCAACAGATATTTATTATTTATACACCCATAGCAAACAGTATGCAAATACACATGTGTAAAATATGGAGGGGGGGGGGTACATGGTGAAAAATGTTTGTACATTACTACATTTTCAAAAGAATAGCTGAAATTTAGCTGATCTACAAGATTTGGAAACATGAAGTTATTAGTTATCAGTTACTTCTTTCTATCTTGAGGTTGTTTGTCTGCTACTATTTATCTGCCTTGTAGCAGGTAGCCAAAGCCAAACGTCTCTCAGATTATCAATGGCCGGGGGTGCAATCATAGTTTGAAGATAAATATTCTGGGACTACTTCAAAAAACAAATACAAAGCAAGGCTGTCAAACAGACAGAAATAAATCTAGGAGTCAAGGAATAGTTCCACTGCAGCTGTCCATGTTATATTGGTTTATTGTTGAATCAAACTGATCTGAATGCCACTGGAGGCCCATAAAATGTGAGTATATATGACTCCATGATTCATAAAACGGGAGTATCTAACTTATTTTCCTTTCGGCTTTTTCTTTCAGGGACGCCAGATCTGCCTCCATCTCACTATATCGATAAATCTCCTCTTTAGTCTTCCTCTAGACCTCCTGCCTGCCTGGCAGTTTCAGCATCCTTCTACAGATATATGCATGTCCAAAGGATCTAACTGTCACTCCACATGTCCAAAGCATCTAACTGTCCCTCCACATGTCCAAAGCATCTAACTGTCCCTCCACATGTCCAAAGCATCTCACTGTCCCTCCATGTGTCCAAAGCATCTCAGTTTGGCCTCTCTGGCGTCATCTCCGAAACGTCTAGACATGCACTGTTCCTCTCCACCCATTCCAACCTGCTTGCACTCCTTTCTTCACCTCTTTTCCACACACTCTTGCTTTGAAATGTTGTACGTAAGTACGTAAAGTCCTACCACCTGCAACCTCACTGTTCCACTTGGGTTCCTCTCTTTCACACATGTATTCCGATTTGCTGCGCCTAACCTTCATCCCTCTCCTTTCCAGAGCTCCTCCGCTCCAGACTTTCCTCTATCTCCTCACTATCCTTGGAAACCCAGATGCTTTATTTCCAGGGACAGAAACAAAGTCTGAAGCAGAGTTCACTTCAATACAGCATATAGTAGTGCAAACGACAATCACTCCCTGCTGATTTCTACGTACACACACACTCCTCTTCTGTGTCACTCTAGTCTAAAATATTAATCTCATGTCATGCAGCTGTGTCTAGTTTCTCCCAGTGGACTCTGCTGGGAGCTGATAAATAAAAAGCATAGATCAGTCCAAGTCTACCTGCTCACTGCCTCACTGGTCTCACTACAGTTCACAATGTCGTCTGCAAACATCATGGTACATGCTCATCTGACAGCCTGTCCATCACCAATGCAAATAATCAGTGCTGATCCTTGAGGCAGACCCACATTGAAGTCCTCTGTCACACCCATAGCACACCTTGCCACTGTCTTACAACCTCCTTAAAATGTCCTGCAGCTCTGCAGCAACAATACTTCTGTCACTCCAGACTTCCTCATACAATAACACAGTTATTCAGCACCTTATCATATGCTCTCTCCAGATCTACGGAAAAAAAATGCAGCTCCGCCTGACTATGTCTGAACTTCTCAGTCAACATTCTCAAGGCAAATATTCCATGGGTAGTATTCTTCCTGGGCATGAGGCCATACTGCTGCTAAGAAAGGCTGACCTCTGCCCTTACTCTAGCTTCTACTACCCTTCCCGTAACTTCATTGTATGGCTCATTAGTTTTAGTATCTATGTACTGTAAGTATCATAATAAAATTGTGTCTATGATGCTATGAATCATAAAATAATGAGCACATCTATGACAGTATGAATCATAACATTGAAGTATCTATGATGCTATGATTCATAAAATATGAAGTTTATACTGCATCTATGACAGTATGAATCATTTGCACACAGACGTTAACTCTAACCCCCGGGTTAACACTACAAAATATAACACAACAGCTTCTCCTCCAGTAGTCTCTCATGCCTCGTATGTTTTGTAGATCTGCTGTTTTCAGTGTGTGGGACACAGCAGGCAAGCAAGTAAATAAAATGAAACATCACTGTATACTGTACATCTGGAATTAATGACCGCCAACACCCCACCTTTAGGGAAACACCACTGACAATAACCACAATGCTGTCACCGTCTGAATGCTGAGTTTAATGTCTGGTTTAAAAAGTAGCAGAAATAACAGATGTGCAAAGAAAAATAGCAGAACTTGGTCAAATACAAGGACCCCCCCCCCATTTTGGCATTCAGTAGTCTACGGACGCCCATTAAATGCCATTTTCATTTCTGGGAGCCCAAATTTACATTATAAAATCAGTTCATTTAACAAATCATTTATGTGCCAATTATGAATTAATTATTTGTGCCACAAATAATTGTCTCAAGACAGCCCCAGCTGAGAAAAGAGGGAGAGAGAGAGAGAGAGAGAGAGACAGAGAGAGAGAGAGAGAGACAGAGAGAGAGACAGAGACAGAGAGAGACAGAGACAGAGAGAGAGAGAGAGACAGAGAGAGAGACAGAGACAGAGAGAGACAGAGACAGAGAGAGAGAGAGAGAGAGAGAGAGAGAGAGAGAGAGAGAGAGAGAGAGAGAGAGAGAGAGAGAGAGAGAGAGAGAGAGAGAGAGAGAGAGAGAGAGAGAGAGAGAGAGAGAGAGAGA
>CM076977.1:20504531-20589531 GCA_039105355.1 Benthosema pterotum
ACATTACCAATAATACTGATAAAAGCAACGTATGGTATCTTTAGTCTTTATTTGAATAACAATAGCAACACATTTTCCATTCTAAAAGGACCAGTACTATTCTGAAATAGCTAATTTAAAACTATATATTTGACCCATATATTTTGTTCTTGAAAGTATAATTGTTGTTATCGACTGAATTATTACAACTAATTTAATTATTGATTCGATTACAATTCATCGATCTTTGTCTATTGATCTGTGGGTCAGCCGTCTAGACGCTTTTTGAACCCCAAATTGCTCCTGATGTGCTTGTTATGCCTTGCATGGTTTCTTCTGCAATCGCTGTATGAATGTCTGTGCGTACGGCTAGCTGGTCAAAGGTCTGCTGGAGGTCCAAAAAAAGAAATACTAGGACCACATAAAAACCCCATCAGCAGTACAGTCCCTGGCTGCTGATCGCTAAACCTGGAGCTCTGCCTGCCACCAGGGAATCACTCGTCTTCAGGAGAAGTTCACAGAGAAGACAGCAGAGGACAACGGCATGCACAGAGGCACCAACATGCCAAAGGTCCACCGACCACCACTGCCATTGTCAATTAATCTAAAGTTTTGCCTTCCCTGTCTCTCCTGTGACAAAGTCTGCGGATCCTGCATTGGTCTGTACAGCCACATGACTACGCACAGATAAGACGACAGACACAAAAACAAACAAACCTAATTTATATTTGGAGCAACGTCATCATTGACATCAATGGACTGCCATAAGCAATGCACCATGTGCATAAAGTCACTATAAATAAAGTCATAAAGTCACTATAAATGCATAATTTATCCAGAATGTAAAGTTTTACTCTCATGCACCTGTACACAAGATAACAACACAAGGTTCAAGGTTTCTTTATTTGCCATTTCAACAAGTTGAATTGGAATTTGTCTTGCTCATATGGGGGGATACAGTTCTAATGTACAGTATTGTACACAAGATTCAACATGCAACAATAAAGTACAACCTTGAACCTTACAGGACAAGAGTTCTTTCTTGAAGCAATAAAGATAAATGTGGAAGGCAAACTTTAAAGAAGATCCAAGACAGCTTTGTGCAGTTGAGGTAGAAAAATCCTTTAATAATTAAAAAAAATGTTAAAAAACACCAAAATGTTTTGTTCTGCATAGGCCTTCATCAGGGTCAACCTCGAACCCTGCCTGATTTAACTGTGCCTGCTGGTCCATCTCGTTTACACTCTTGATTTTGTTAGTGCACCTACAGTAGTACCCACTGCGGATCTATGAATAGCACTCAGTTTGGTGATGTTCTAGTAGCAAAGCATGGCAGATGTTTTAACATGCTATTGTACCTTGCGTGACCTTTGTGACCCCCTTTGAAGATATTCCATAGTACAGTTGTTGTCACACTAAAAGACGCATCTCAAAAGGTCCCTCTACAAAACAATCAATAGCATTGTCATGGAAAATTAAGTCGTCCTAGTGCTATCTGCGGAGAAGACAGTCTTGAAAGAAGACACGTTTAGTTAAAGGGGAGTTCCACATGTTTTCAAAAATTTCCTGAGTGTATAAATGTGAACCAAATGGACCCTAGTGGGTCCATTTATACACTCTCAGAAAAATATGTCCAAAAAGAAAAATGATTAACATGGTGAAAGACATTTGATGATGTTATCAAGTTGTGTTTCAACATGTTAATGATTTATTTCCAACCTCAAATTCTAGGAAACACAGCATGGGGGACCTTTTTTTATTATGTCCACACAACAAGGTTGTGACATTCAAATGATGAAAGTCAAATGATGAAAATTAGTACAATATTGAACTTTGGGTATTTGCAATTTACAATACATTTACTTCTACTCCACTACATCTCAGATGAAATTATTTTTACTCAACTACATTCATGCAAAAAAAAAAAAAGTTACATTCTAGATTCCTGTGTGAAGTGAGAGGCACTCTTATCATTGTACATCATCCATTAATTGTCAATTAATCTTTGTTTTAGGACAATAGCGATGTGCTCGTCCACATTTGGTGAAACTAGTCCAGTTTCAGAGTAAGAGTTGCCATATCTGCACAGCACAACTAGCTTTTATTTTGAAAGAAATCCCGGCACTGATTGTGTGCTTCAACCCAATCTGGGTACCCACCCATCGGCATATATTTGGGAAAACAGCGCCACCGCTGTTGTTCCTTGATGCAAGGCAACTAGTCTGTCTTGAGAGACTAGCTTCAATCTGATAATCCTACAATACATTTTGTCAATTTAAAATAGCTGCTCCAGATGGTTCTATGTCAGCTCTGTGGAAAGCCCTGGACAAGGCATGCACACTTTCCCCCATTCTAATAAAGATAGAAAATAATTCCACTCTGTCATCCAACTTGGTAGTGTGCTTTGTTAGTCCCCACACCTTCTGCGTTCGAATCTCGCCGCCGACACGATTTTTCCAACAACTCTGGACTACATTTTTTTGTGGCCGATAGAGTCTGGTCTCATTCCACGACATAGGGTCGCCATCTATAGCGAACTTGAGCTATGAGAGACGCCACCAAGCGTGCCACAACAAACATTGAGAAGTTAGCCCTGTCCGAGTTCCAATGAGATATGGGCAGATTACTAAATCCTCCTAGTCTCGCTGGGTCCCACAAGTACGGTAAGTCACGATGCATCACCATTTACACAAAGCCGGCGATGCTTGCCAACATGACAAATGGTTATAGAGGCAAAGTAGTTCAGTGTGTGCCACAGAAACAGGGACATTCCGGTAAGGCCAATCAGAGGCGACTTGGTGCCAATAGTTTGTTACTATACATACTTACTAGATGTGTGAACTTGTCAGCCACTTGTATCCATCCTGAAGTACCAGACTGACAGGTACCAGACTGACAGGTAGATCAGGAGCTTTCGCTTCTATAATTGGACGGTTTGCTGTCATCATTACCCGTAATCTAAACCACAAATTCCAGCCAGAAGCTGCACCAAATTCCTGCATCCATATGCTTCTGTAAAATGCAGCCTTCAAAAAAGAATTACATGACTAATAAGACGAGAATTATATAAATTATATGTATAACCAAATTTTGACATTAAAAACATATTAAAGGGGCTTACAGAGAGCGAGTAACAAATAGCGCATTCTAGTTCATTTTCAATGGGACCGGCATTTTGTGCTTAGAAAACGACGTGCGATAAAGCAAGTGTCTTGTGCGGCGTCCAGTGATTTGTGTTGCACGCGTGCTCGTTTCATGCACAAGTGCAATGTTTTTCAAAGCTCAATCTAGTGAGCTTTTTCCCCACGCTACGCGATTCAAAGCAAACAACATAGTGAAAAGTAGTCAAAAGTACAGATACACTTTGCAGAACTGTTTTGCACTTTGTCTGCAAAACTGGGTGAACCCTAAAAGGCCTTCGCTGCTGTGTTCTTTTACATTTTAGATACAGTCTGAGGAGACGAAGGAGAATCAGCAGCAACCGACGTTGGTTCATCGCAAATATATTTCTTAACTTTCTTTACTCTTAAAAGAAAAAGAAAAATGACGAAATGGTTTCTTAACATACATTTAACTGTATAAATTGTTTGTTGTTTGATTGTTTGTCTCGCTCGCGATGTGGGTGATTTTACAGTTGCCGTGGTTACCCGGCATATAACGCCGGGCGATTCTCTTTATGTTGGCACTGCAGAGAGAATCAACAATCGCCACGATAATACGGGCGTTTATAGTTGCCGTCTGGAAAGCCCTTAAATGTTCTATTTGTACACTCACTTGCGACAGGGGTTTTCCCAATTGAGTGAAAGACAAATTAAACTTTTAGTTGTCTGTTCTCTTATTTCCTTTTAAGTAAATCAATCTGAAAGTAAACAACGTAGGACGTGCATTTGTTGACAGTTGATTCACACACACCACTTTTTTGTGTCATGACTCACAAGCCAATCCAAACCTCTGGATAAAGACCTCTCTCTGCCTTCAGACAGTTTAGCATATTTAATTTGTCAGGTCTTGGGTGGTGATGGTCCTAACTCTTTCCAGACAGCTCTCCCACATCAATTTGGACAAGCCACCATAACGTCACTATACCCAATCCATACCCTGGGGGACCCATGGATTTTTCTCTTCATCTTCCGGGCCAAATCCCATTGGGAGGCTTTGGGAGGCTGGGTCGGGTCGCCACAGTGGATCATCTGTTTCCATCTAGTTTCTGTTTGGGACATGTCCCTGGGTCACTCCAGTCCAGCTACCTCCAGGTCCCTTCTCACCCAATCCATACTTCTTTGGGGATTTATGCCATTATTACAAATGCCTGGACAGATAGATCAGACCTCTAAACTAAAACATCCTTGCTGATATGACGTTTTGTGTACACAGAACCATCATTACTGTATGGATTCTGTGAGGGGAAAAGTCATTGGAAAAACAAGGAATGCACTGTACAGCATATGCAGACTAGTGATAGTTTGAATGCCCTCTAGCAGCTAACCGACACTCGTTGTTTAGGCAAATGAACACTACATTTGCACAAAACTACACACTAGCTGGAGAAGTGGAGGATACTTATATATTACTTGCCATTGAAAATTAGAGAGAAAGAGAGAGATAGAGAAACAGACACAGAGAGAGATAGCTTATGTAGTGAGTGACAGATAAATGGTGACAGGGAAACGAACAAAGCATGTAAACAAAGCCGCACATTGATAGAGCCGACCTCTGCATGGGGAACTCACATGTACATAAATATGCACATAAATGCACACACGCACGCAGTAATAAATGCAGGCCCGCAAAACGTGCCCACACAAATTCATATGTCTGCAGACGCACTACACACACCCTCACTCACACACACTACAGAAACACAATACAGAAGTACATCTGGGATTATTATAGTATTGCTCTTTGGCAACACAACGCCTGTAAATGACACGGACACACACACATTCCAAAATGTCTCTCTCTTCAACCTCGCTAAAGGCAGAATGCATTGACTGACACACATACTGCGATTAACCAATGACACATGTATGCACACATACCTACATGTGCCATTGGTTAATCGCGCTGCATGCACGCACGCACACGCACACACACACACACACACGCACACACACACACACACACACACACACACACACACACACACACACACACACACACACACACACACACGGTAATGACTGTCAACAGTATCCGGAACCACATTTACTAAAACAAACATACACATATTTCCACTAACTTCTTGCTAGAAAAAGCCTGCACAAAAACATACCTGCCAGTTTGTCTGTGTCTTCAGTCGCTCCTGTGTGCCAGTCAGTGCACGCACACACACACCCACACACACGATCAGCAGGAGATCAAATCACCCAAATGAGAACTTGTATCATAAGCAGTTTGAAGTGGCAGGAGGTTGTTAAAAGCCAGCTAGCCTCAGACACACACATACAAACAAAGAGAGTTGCTCTGCTCCTCTCAGCCAAACAATGAGAGAGAGACAGAGAGGGAGAAGAGGTGGGGAGAAGAGGGGCAGAGTTAACATACATTCCAGCAAACTAGTATGATGTCAGACAGAGAGAGAGAGAGAGAGAGAGAGAGAGAGAGAGAGAGAGAGAGAGAGAGAGAAGGGGTGGGACTAGATAAACAAACCAGCATGTGCCCAAAGTTACTCTTTCACTTGCTTTCAAACTCAGTTCCCTCTCACTCCACACACACACACACACGCACACACACTATCAAGGAGATTATCATACAGGTAGAAGCAGCTGTTGTTACTGTAGTTCTTCTATTCCCGTTTACGGGAGGCAGGGAGACCGATAGGAAAACACGGGTATCAATGTAGCTGCCACGTCCGGGAAACAACCTCCAGCACACGCTGAACCATTCTTCACAATGAGAGAGAGAGAGAGAGAGAGAGAGAGAGAGAGAGAGAGAGAGAGAGAGAGAGAGAGAGAGAGAGAGAGAGAGAGAGAGACAACATACAACATATGGAGCGGCTGTGGGCTCTGGGCTGTAATCAAAAACACACAGGAAAGAGGTAGAAATCAAAAAAAGTCTCCTTCAGAGATCAATGGAATGAAGGGAGGGGGAGAGAGAGAGAGAGAGAGAGAGAGAGAGAGAGAGAGAGAGAGAGAGAGAGAGAGAGAGAGAGAGAGAGAGAGAGAGAGAGATCACAGAGTATCAGAGCGTGATGGTCAGTGTGGGGGAGGATTGAATGAAGAGGGAGGTCAGCCAGCACTGGAACAAAGCCTGTATTTAGGCCAAACGGTGTGTGTGTGTGTGTGTGTGTGTGTGTGTGGTTTTGTAATTGCTACATGGTGGGGACGTCCGTCTGACAGCACACTCACCAACTGGGGACCCAAAATCCATCTGGGGTCCTCACCCGAGGTCCCCACACCGTTTATCATTTAATTCAATCCAGAACATTGCAATTATGTGCCCAGTGAAGTTCTGTGAAATGTCCCACTTGGTCTTTAAAATCTGAAAAGTGTGTTAAAGTGTGCTAAAAGTGTGCTAGAAGTGCTCCTCCAGTGGCTACAACAGGTACTGCACAGGAGTGTGAAAAGTTTACACACTTCCTGCTGTCTAGCCAATGGGAAGAGAACAACCCCCCCCCCCCCCCCCCCCCCTCTCCCCCAGTTAATTAACGACCCGCAATCATAATGCTTCAGGAGAGTAGGAGAACAACCCCCCCCCCCTCTCCCCCAGTTAATTAACGACCCGCAATCCCTGTGCCTGGGCAATTTGAATTCTCTGTCTGTTTGTACAGAGTGGCACTGAGTGTCAGAACAGTTTGGAGTTTGGAAGCATACAGTTTTCTTACAATATCGTTGTTGACATTATTGCCTTTGTAAACCTTTTAGTGTTTTAAGAAGTATATGTTCTTTAGCATTGCCGAATACTATCAGCAAGGGTAAAGTAATACAATGAATAATTTTCAGGATTCAAATTAAAAAATGGCAAAAAGCAGCAAAAAGCAGCAAGCTCAAAAAAGTTTATCCAAAATAGGAACCTGATTCTTAAAAGGTACCGTAAGTCATTTGGGTGATTTGAAAAATCCCACTGGCCTGGCCTCCCGGTAACAAGATCTGCACACTAAATTTTGGGGTTCAACCACCCATTACTCTACTAGCTTCCAAGCTGTTATGTAGAAATATTCCTATTATTAATGCTGTTTTACACAGTGGTTCTCAAATTGGATTCCAGGGAATCTTGACTGTATACATCCCTAATTAATTATGAACATCATTGTGTCAGGTTAGATGATATGTCCATTTGGTTCCATTTATAGACCATATATTTTTCTGTTCCATTTATAGAACAGAAACATATTATATAGTATACAGTATACACTGAAGCTGTGTGTAAAGTTGGTCTGACCTCTTCAACAGCTTATGCTCTGAGTTAAACTGTCAGCTAGACTCTGCGCCCATCCCCCACTCCACTCAACTGTAGCACTCTGTAGCATCTTTCATTCAGTGTGGACTGGAGTGGGGGATGGGGGGGGTGTGCAGGTGCATTGATTACAAGAAATTATACTCCACTACATCTCAGAGCCAAACATTGTTAAAACATTAGGCCCACTGACCCACTACAATCATTTAAAAGGTATAGTAAGTGATTTGTGTGATTTGGGAAATCCTCCAGTCCTACTGGTTACAAGATGTGCACATGCACATACTCTACAGTGGGGTGAAGTGCACACCTTACCTTACCATAATGAAGCATTTTAACAGAAAAAATTCAGCATGGAACACGCAGTAGGACAGGGGTCTCAAACTCAATTTGTATGATTCTTATGGGTATCCAAATAACATAATAAAATGGATTATTATATAATAAAGCTGGTGCATTCCGTATTTCAATAAAGGGAACTTCTTATTTAAGTAGATCCAGTTTGATCAGTTCAGTGAGTAGAGTAGAGTTGCTGCAGGAGAGAGCACCCCCCCTCTCCCCCAGTTAGAGTGGGAGAATACCCCCTACCCCCCACCCTTGCACTGCATTGATTGGGTCGTTAATTAGCAAAAACAGCAGAAGCCTGTCTGGGGTGTTCACATGAGACTGAGGCAACCTGTGCTCTCTCCAATGTGGAAAATGTTGAGTCAAGTATTTTGTACACTTTGCAACACTGCATCTTTCGTCGAAGGCAACTTAATTTTTGGACATAAGAGGAATTGTAATAGTAGTGAGTACCATGAAATTATTCCTTAAGATTAGCTGATCTGCAAGCCTACAATGTGTCGCCTCTGCAACACGTGCGCTTGTAGATCTGTTGTTCTCACCATATTTGAAAACACAACGTAATATCTCAACTGAATTCCTACAATTCCAAGTCATCTCAGGGTGGGGGGATTTAGTAGACAAGAATGTTGGCAGAGCTTGAGGGCATTGTCATAGCTGATTTTACTGTTGTTTCCATGTTCAACATAGCCAATGTACAAGCTCACTCATATAAGCTCATGTGTTGAGCTTATATTTTCAGTATGCAGTCAAGCATACAATGGCATCTCTTTTATTTCTTCTGGATCTCTTCTCCATTAGTCCCTTCCCCCCTAAACATTTTTGTCACATAGCTTTCTGTTATTTTAGAATCAGCACTCATTTTTCAGGTTCATTTACTGTCTAAATCAGACATGGGCAAACTGCGGCCCGGGGCCCACATGCAGCCTGTTAAGCCTTTTAATCCGGCCTGCCAAACTTGTCCAAATTATATTGTCCTGCATGATATATCATGCAGGACAGTGACACGCTGTGTGGAACTGATTGATGAAGATATAGTCGGCAAGTTAAACCAAAACAAACACTTCTACCATACTTACCCATTTGTCCTAATATTATCCTACGCAATAAAATACATAAATACAACCCATTACACCCAATAGTAGGCTACTAATGAAATAATTAAATCAACACACCTGCAAGTAACCCAAGTGAGCTTCTGAATGTCATTTATTCTGCTTTCTGAGCTGACTATGGCTTCTGGTTGGCCCTGCTGGTTTAGGACAGATTTTATTTGTGCTGGTTTGTAAGGCTGTATACCGAAGCTCGGGATTCGAACCACTCGCTCGCTAAGGTCGCCACGCGAACGAATATTAATGTTCCCGAACCATTCGCATTTATTTATTTATTTAACTTTTCCCCCCATATAGTAGATGTGCGACATCGAGGTGTCAGAAACTCGCTGTAATACGCGCTGTTACTGCAGTTGGAAATGCATTGTTTTCAATGCTTCGAAGCTCGGCCTGAATTTGCTGTTCGATGTTCGAAGGGCAAATTAAGCCCTAGTATACACCACTACTGGTTTGCCTGGATCTGACCTGCCCTGAACGTTTGCCATAGCAGGACATAGCATACATGCAAACACATTTGTCCAGTAGTTTCTTTAGTGTCTCAATCAATCTGAAACAGGTTGCACATGACCGCAGCTGCGACATGCAGTGAGGCTTTCCAACTGACTGGCTGTAGGCCTGTTGTTCTGTGCAAAATATATAAATGATAGTTTGGAAACAAATGCACCCTTATCGGTCTGTAACTACTGTAGTGTACAAATGGAACACATAGACCCATTAGTTTGTACTCGCAATCTGAAAGCTCACAACACGACTTCCAGGGGGTCCCCAGCTAAATGACAATTTTAATCCAAATTTACCCTTACCCTAACAACCACACTTTTTCATTGCATAATAATAATGATAATACTCTTATTAGAGTGTCAAAACACTGCCATTTACTACTTTTATATAGAAATTAAAATAATATTATGCAGAATTTAGTACAGCCTTTAAGCCCGGCCCTCCACAATATTTTCTGTATCTCATTTGGCCCCTTGGGAAAAAATAATTGTCCACCCCTGATTTAGCTGTTTATGAGCTTATTATCTATTATTATTATTAGCCTATTATTATTATGCTGATCCATTCGTATATTGGCCCAACCAGCCAAGCTTGAATCACAGACCACATGGACTTGCCACTAAAGCTGCAGGTCCACTCCACAAACATGCTGGCCTCACAATTATTTAATTCCTTTCGGCCAGTGGTTTTAGACCTTTTATTATTTTTTATTCATAATTTGAGCCCCGGGCCACCATTTGATACATTTTAGCCCCACAGACTCCAAAACTACACCTATATTTGTTTTGCTTTTGTCCACAATTCCAGGCTGGATTTTGGAGAAAACAAAATAATCAAACGTACAGATCAAAATCACCATTAATCTTTTACATTTTGTCGTTGTGTTGACTTGGGCTAATGCACATGATGAATATTTTATTTTTTGAGAGTGTAAACATGAAACCAAATGGACCTGCAACTGCAAAGGTACATTTAGTTTCATTTTTATGCTCTCATAGAGTTACATCTAGTTAACCAACTTTCCATCATTTAGCCTGCGGAACACCTGGAATCCTCTCATGGACCACTGGAAAAGCCCTGCTTTAGGCTACTAAACTAAAGTTGTATTTGCCTGGGCCTGCCGCTGCCCTCGTCTCTTCATTCCTACACAACAACCGTCATTGGTTATTATTATTGTCGACCTAATCAATCTATCAACTTGATGACAGACTGCTCCATACAGGCAACATCAGTGTGGGGACCACCGACCACTGCTTAAACATGTATGCATGTACTTGATATTGGCCACGCAAGCACACAGTAAGCGTGCACGCAAATTGCTGCATGGATACATGCAGTCACGTTTTGAAAACCACACGTCTGCATTACGATGGGAGATTTTGTGTCCTGTGTGTGCTCAAATCTCCTACACAAAAACACACACTTTCACCGCTCGACAATAAATCCTGGCGCAGTCATGCGTCTGACGGTGCATAGGTCTCGCTGTAAGCACAGGACTATCCCGCACCATCGTAGGAAAATAAAACTCAGGTCCGCGAGCCCGCGACGATCGAAAGTGATGGTCGCTTTCTAGTCCAACTCCACGGAAAACAAAATTGGTCAGCTTGCGGCTACAATGAATTAAGGCTGAACGATTAATCGTTTTTAAACCGAAATCGCGATTTGAAAAAATGCGATTTGTGAATCGCAAGGGCCGCGATTTTTCGATTTTTAATGTTTCTATTAGAGATCAGCGGATGAGCTTTTTTCCCACCCGAAATCCGCACACGCACATTGTTGATCCGTCCGCATCCTTCTGCATTATTTAATCGCCTTGCGACGCTGCAACGCGCCGTGAACGCCGCTATTTATTTACGAGTACGTACATCACTCACCCCTATCCAGTGACAGCGTCCACGTGCAGCCTTGGTTGTATGTGTATATTCCGTTGCCATAGAAATCCGTACCGTTTACTCGTCCTCGTCCATTGAATCACATTCTCGCATCGCAACGAGCGAACGTCTTTTCTTGCAATGCATCCAGCGCTCACTGATTACCATGCAGTTGCATACCGAGTCCCATGACACACGTTTATTCATCTCCTCTGTTTTAGCTGGTTTTAAACCTAACAGTGATGATTTAAACTTTACTAGCGCTAAAGGCTGCGGGAGCGACATTATGAACCCCACCGCAGTTCCAGGAACGCTCCCCACGCTGTGATTGCCAGTAATGGCTAACAACTGCGGTGGGATTCATAACACCACGCTGCGGGGATGATGTGGGGTCCTTTCCACTATAGGCGTCCGTTTATGGTGCCTGTCCATAAATGGGCGAATCCAGAGCATCTAGAAATAGCCTACTTTTATTATACGGATGTTGATGTTGGCAAGCTAAATAGTTTTTCAGAAAACAGTTTAAAGACACTTAAAGAATCGGCCTCAGGTCTTATTGAGTTTAGAAGATCTGCAGTATCTACCTGGCTATTCTGATATTTCTTGATAAATTTCAAAATATTTTGTTCAGTAAGAAAAGAAGTTGTACTTCCACAGGTTGTTCAGAAACGGAACATGCACCTGTTGATTTCCAATTCCAGACAGTGTGTTGTGAAGAATGTACTTGGAAAATAAATATAATGCCTGTTGGAAGCAATTCATATCTTTTATCCTTATTCAGAGAAGTAAATGACTGTCTTTTGGTATTGGTAATGTTAAAATACGTTTTTAATGGACATGGTAAAGATTTAAACCGAAACTGGACTCTTTTAAAAAATAATCGCAAATTAATCGCAATCGCAATATTGCTCAAAATAATCGCAATTAGATTTTTTCCCAAAATCGTTCAGCCCTACAATGAATGAAGGAAGGAGAGGGGACGATGTTACGGCCAGTAGTAGAGGAGTTGCGACATTGAGGGGGCAGAAAACAGCAAGCGGCCTACTTAAAGTAAAGCGTGATTTACAACGGCCATGCTCGTGTAACATGGATACTATTAGGCATACTACAAAACTATTTAAAGTAAAGTGGTACAGCGGCCGTGCCCCTGCAACATGGACTAAGTGGTTTCAGAGAATTAAAGCTGGGCTGTCGCCTGAGGACTTGTCACAGATAGCTGTCCCAATGCTGAATAAAAGTATGTAGAGCAGCTGCCATTACACCTTTCCATGGAAGTGAACGGAGATGTCGCAACTCTGGGTTATTTGCCTTTCTGTATGGTGCAACTCTGCCTTTCTCTATGGCTCTGGTAGAGTTGCACCCAGTTGTGCTAGGTCTGGACCGTAGCTTTTTGACATCACGATAGTCCGAGTAATTAATTTACTTAGGTATATTAGCCGCTGTGGACGCAGTAGGAGCGCAATTAGTGGCTAAGAACATTGCGGTAGTAGTAAGCAACTATCTTGTGAAGTTTGGTGCAATATGAGCTTGCGGATCTTCTGTGATGGTGTCAAAACTGTGTTGCCTGTGTTACTCCAATTGAGTAGCTGTGATTTGATGTGATGTGATGTGATGTGATGTGATATTTTTAAGCAAAAATGTAACCAATATGACTATAGTAACTACTATTTTCTTTGGAGGCCTACTGTGGCCCCTAGATTTTTTTTAGAGATAATCAAATACAGGAAGACTAAATGAAAAACATAAAAACAATGAAAAAAAAAAAAGATTGTCATTATAATTTTGACCACAAATTTGCTTATTTTGACCATAAACTCGCTTATAGGAACTTTAAGTCCTCATTTGCTTGGTGTGCTCTGCTGCTGTTGCAGTTGAGATCTAACAAAAAAAGTTCTGAAAAAGTTTTGTATTTTGAAAAAATAAATTTCAGTACAACCTGAAAGGGTGTAGATGTGTTCCATAAAGAAAGACCTGAAATTGTGGTATGGTCACAAACTGTACTGTCTGATGTGTGCGCAGAAATGCTCTGTCTATACAGATGCCCAGAAAGAGTAATATCTGAAACTGTTGTGCAGTGTTGTCCCCAGAAAGTATGCACTATCTGACCGAGTGTTATCAGATGGAGTCCCCAGGAGGATGCAATATCTGACCGAGTGTTATCAGATGGAGTCCCCAGGAGGATGCAATATCTGACCGAGTGTTATCAGATAGAGTCCCCAGGAGGTATGCCATCTGAGGTGTGCTATGGTGTCCCCAGGAAGGCGGAATATCTGTTGGTCCCCAGATGGATGCGTGGAGTCAGGTCTGGGAGAAAAAGTATTGAATTTTGCTAATTTTAAGTGATATTCTGGTTCCTGAGGTTTTTCTGAGCATACATGATTTTTTTCAGAGGCGTACCATGTCTAGAAAGGGGTGTCCCCACACCGTTGGTGTCCACTCATGGGTCCCCATCATGTAGCATTTACAAGCCTGTGTGTGTGTGTGTGTGTGTGTGTGTGTGTGTGTGTGTGTGTGTGTGTGTGTGTGTGTGTGTGTGTGTGTGTGTGTGTGTGTGTGTGTGTGTGTGTGTGTGTGTGTGTGTTTGCAAGCCGTGTGCCACTGTAAGACAAATGCTGCATTTCCAGTTTCACACCAACACACACACAAACAAACAAACACACACACACACACACACACAAACGCTGTGCCAAGCCATTTAAAGTCAAACGAAACACTCACTGTCAGGTGCTATTCTACATGAGTCAGTCACACATGCACATGCACACACACACACACACACACACACACACACACACACACACACACACACACACACACCACACACACACACACACACACACACACACACACACACACACACACACACACACACACACACACACACACACACACACAGTTTATGGTAAGTGTGTTAAGCCGCTAAAGAAGTGTGACCTTTGAAACAGTGAAACATTCAGCACTGCCACTAACAGTAAAACTCTGTCTACGTATGGATATAGAACCTGCTCTCTCACACACACACACACGCACACGCACACGCACACGCACACGCACACACACACACACTTTTCCATCGCCGTCTGGAAGCATTGTTAAGTCCAAAAATTATCCTCTTTGAGATAGTCCAAATAGTCCAGTTCTTGGTCGAAGACGTGACCACCGGTCAAACGGTGGTTATAGTATAAACTACAAACAGAGTTGTGTTTGGGTGAGCAGTGACTGAGTGACCACCACATGCTCAGTGACGTCATGTTGTATTCTTCTACGACTATGAAGGCCTGTAATGTTTATGGCCTAGATTTTCGTTTCCGCTAAACCCCTCATCCCTTAACTTCTTTCCCTTTTTAAACTATTTCAAGAAACATTTTTCAATAGTTAAAAGGGGGCAGTCCACAAGTTCACAACGTGTCAATTGATTGGCATGTTGAACTATTCCAAAAGGTTTATCAAAATAGCAAAAAAGAGATAAGGGGTTTGGCATCAGTGTTGTTCTAGTCTGCGATTTTTAAATTTAGTTTCAGTTTTAGTCCACTTTCAATCACCGGTTTTAGTTTTTATCCTATTTAGTCTAACTCGTCCTTTTTTCATTTAGTCTAGTTTTAGTCGACGAAAAGTAAAGCATTTTAGTTTTTATTTTAGTCCATGGAGCTATGATTTTATTAGTCTAGTTTTAGTCAACAAAAACTATTGTCATTTTAGTCTAGTTTTAGTCTAGTTTTAGTCAATTATTTTAGCCATTTACTAAAGATATTTTATAGCATTTTCTATCATCCTTTTGATAAAAATGACCATTTTAACAAATATGTTAAGCACCATGAATCAACTTGAATTTGCATGTTTATTTGGAATTAGAGTTGGGACTGGTTAGGATTTTATCGAGTCCGGGTCCTTATCAAGTCGGGGTCCTTATCGAGTCCGGGTCCGGACGGGACCCGACGGGATTTATACTTATTATTACATAAGTACAAAATAAACAAACAAACAAAAAAGGCCACTTTATTGGCAGAAATAAAATAATTGTAGGCTACTTTATAGTTATAGGTAGGCATGCAGGCATTACTGGTGGCAAATCATTCAAGTATACTTAAGGTACACTATTTTCCCCCTCTTTTGTTTAATTATGTGTCACAGACACATTATTCTCAAATAATAATAATCTAACTAGTGTACTAGTAATAATACTTGCTACAGTTGTGTCAGACACAACATGCTCTTATTTAGGGCTCAATGGGTAAGCAGAGCCATGCCAGATGTATGCCTTCTAAACAAAAACTAGGCAAAAATCACCCCATGTAATTCCCAGACCAGTAGAGTATAAACAGAGTTACGACATCTCCATTCACTACCATGGAAAGGTCTAATGGCGGCTGCTCTACATAGACTTCTATTTAGTAGCGGGACACTTTGTCCCTATTCAGGCTGCATGAACAGCGTCCGAGCGCCCGGTTTCTGACCCCTCAATGTCGCAACTTCGATATTAGATGGCTATTCCTGGCGACCGTCTCATTTACTGTACTGTACGTTGTCGTGCATTTAGTCTCTCTAAAGTTATATAAAATGTTATGCTTTATCGCACGTGTTTAATTGGACCTGCTTCCATGGAATACTGTAACTCTTGTTGGGGAATTGAGGATTTACTGGACCACACTTTTTTGTGACAACGTGACAAACGCATGGAGTTTATAAGGAGGGCATGATAGACAATCAGTCACTGGATGATTATTGGACATCGCTTCCACTTTCAGTAAGAACACTTTTACATTTTGGACTAAGAGATTAAAGCTGGTGACATTGCAACACGTTTAAAAGAACGCTGATGCCGCGCTAGGCCACACACACACACACACACACACACACACACACACACACACACACACACACACACACACACACACACACACACACACACACACACACACACACACACACACACACGTTTGTGTCGGCAAACGGTATGCTCCTTATTGCTGCTGCTCCGTCGCTGGTGCTGCTGCTGCTGCTGCTGCTCTGAGCTCAGTGCATGTCCTTCGGTTGTTGTTGTAACCAAGCATTCGGTTTTATTCTGCGCACCTCCGTGCAAAGCATAGTTTATTTATGGTTTCGCCCATGAAATATGAGGATTGATGAAAATCTACGTGGCTTGTAGTAGTAGTAGTGTTTACTATTAGCCGCTGCAACCGCACTGTCCCGCTGTAAACTTGAAAGGAGGAGCGAGGGTGTGTTTGGTTAGATGCACGCTGACAATTGACCACAATGCCTCTATACAAAGTGATAGGCGACTGTGCTCCCGGACAGTCCCGGCGTACACTTCCGAACCCAGCGTGCACATCATAGCAAAATAGTAAGCACGCAGCAGAGATACGATCATTATGATACAATTTTCGTATCGTCTTCGTTCGTGAACGAAAATGACAATAGATTTTAGCTTAGTATTTATTTTGTGAACTACATTTTCGTCTAGTCTTTATTAGTCAACGAAATTGCATATTGATTTAGTCCCAGTTATTGTTTATGCACGTGATTTTCGTTTAGTTTAGTATCGTTTTCGTCACGTGAAAAATGGGCGTTGACGAACACATTTCGTTTTAGTTTTCGTTGACGAGAACAACTATGTTTGGCATAAGGGGTTTAGCGTGTGACGAAAATGGAGCCCTATGTATCTTATCCTTATCAGTAAATGAGTCAATCACCACTGTTAGGTTTCCTGTCTCTGTTGTCACACAGGCAGGTCCACCACAATATAGTTAGGATCATGAGACAACTCCTTCAATGTAATAATTAGGAAATGAATTCCTGACCGAACGTCATGAACGTAATGGTTAGGAAATATATAACAATAACAATACAATCCATGTAATTATTTATTATCCTTTTGAGCAAGTGAACCACCTAAGATGTAGTCTCTCAGATATGTTCAAGAAGATAAAATAGTGAATCTGTGAGGTTGTAGATCTCAAAGTTTAAGTCAAAGAAGGTCAAAATCGTTAGATGTGTCACACATGTTACTACAGTGAAATGTGTGCTCATCTGTGCCCAGGAATCATTCCTAGTTGATCTGACCTCCACAAGCCAACCTCCGGCCACTGATGCAAAGTGCCAAGCCGGGAAGCATTGGGTCCCGTTTTTACACTCTTTGGAATGAAGCCCCGACTTCCCAGTGTCAGGGCGGACACTCTACGCTACATGGCCACCATCTGGGTGGCCTATAGGAATCCAGCTGAGGTCTGTGCACCGGAGGTTCATTTGCGCAATTGCGGGAGGGGAAAGGAAAGCGAGGAGACTGGAATTTGAATTGGCAATTTGAAAACAAGCACACCCCCTCTTATGGATCTGACCCGTCCTGACATTCCATGTGTTCATCTGTCCTCGTCAAACCCTGTACACTCAGTACGCGCTCCATATATGGACAGTGAACGCAGTGAACGCAACCTTGCACTTTAGGGCATTTTTCCTGGTAGATGGAGATAGAGAGTGGGAGTAAAAGCGTATAGTAGATATGTATTAGTGGTCTTACATTGTTGAGCTCGTGCTGGTTGCCATACAGCGGGTGGTACCGCCGGTACTTGCCGTGGCGGTACTTGTTGGCGATGAAGCGCCGCCGATCCTCGCTGCAGCTAGAGGGCACCAGAGCCTCACTGGGAGGCACGTTGGCCGCCCAGAAACTGTTGGCACGCTCGTTGCCTAGCAACAGGAACACCTGGACACACACGCGCACACACACAGGAAGATGAGGGAGAAACAGGGTTGATTATGTCTACTAAAAACTGAAATCTTTTTCCAGCGACTAAAACTAAAATGAAACTAGATTACAACTAGCTATGACAACTTAAACTAAGACTAAAAATATTGACAATTTTGGCAACAAATAAAAACTAGACCAAATTGTTAGGAAGGGACTAGTAAGCGAAACATCCAGTGTTTTGGGAAGCTTTAAGTTTTGATGCCATAACTCCTTTTGCTGGTCTACTTGGGTTTGTTTTAGGTTGTTTTTATGATTGTGATTTTAATTTATGTACCTAATTAAACCGTGAATCTAAGTGACAAAGTGACCTACCTCCCTCTGAGAGGGATTTTAATCTTTTTTCCCTGAATCAGACTGAAGTCAGCTGTAATCCACACCCCGGGCCTTCCTAGAATTGCAGGTTAAATCTATTGCCACATTTACACAGAGATCAGACTTTAATTGGCACAATGAAGACCCGTCATTACCGCCGGCTTTATGTTTGTACAAAGCACTAAACCCCAGCTGCCTACTGCGTGGGTGCTTTTCACACAGCCTGGCTGTGTCAGGGATGATCAGAGGTGTGTGACGTGATACACAACGACAGAGCCAGCGTTTTTCTCGGCAATTGTTAGCAGATTCTGTCCCTGGACAAAATGCCAATGCAAAAGGCACACCTCAGACACAGAAATGTGAATGCTGACCTTTTTTTTTAGGTGTTTAGCGTGGATTGATTCGTTGATAGGCTGAATATTCATTACAGGTTGCAAAAAGTAGCAGTGGTAGTACACAACATCAAGCAGTGTTAAAAGGACAACAAAGGTGCAAAAAGACTTGAGGCCTTGTTTCCATTGTGGTCCTGTGTATTTAATTGACAGTGACATTTGTACAATGGTAGTTGTATTGTTTAAACCATGATGTCAAAAAGGTGATTCTAAAGTTACAAGACTCACGTCTCTCTTTTGCCCTTTATCTTCCCCCACTTCTCTCTCAATTATATGCATGCACGCACACTCACACGCACGCACGCACGCACACACGCACAGATGAGAGCTGTAGGTACACCTTAATACCTGTAGTTTATATCACAACATACCTCCACAGGAGACCAATGTTATATTTATTTAAACAAGGCTTATTCATTTTGGGGTAATAATCGCTTTAAATCTGTTATATTGTTGCTGCTGTGAGGGATTTACGTCTCACCCATTCTCTCACGAAATATCTCACGCATCACCAGTGTGTCGCATGTGTGCGCATGTGTGCGTGCGTGCACACCTTTATGAGCTCTTCTGTCCACACTTTCCGGTCCATTTTCAGACTGCGGACCTTGGAGATGCTCGGTCCCAGCCCTCTGTGTTCTCCTGAAAAAAAAAAAAAAAACATGTGGTGCATAATAATTAGTACTGTGGTGTATGGTGCATAATAATTAGATTGTGGTGTATAGACAGCTCTGTGATCTCATGAACAACAACACTGCACCATTAGTTAGCTGCTAAATTAATTCTTGTTACTCTTACATTTTTTGCTACAATAGGGTGATTTTAAGAGAGTCAGGCAAGCATTTTAATGTTGTCTGTTTAAAGACACTCATTAATCCTGTTTTTTTTTAAGCTGGAAACCAGTTTAAGTTTATAACATTATATGATTATTTATGAGAGCTACAGTATACACAATTATGAGAAGACTATGTCTTATAAGTGTGTTCATAATGTGTTATAAACATGGGATGCACAGCATGTGTTACAGGAAATCAATATGTTGAGAAAGAATCTGGAGTGGCTTTGTGACATTCTACAACCTGTTGGCACACAGTGATTTTTAAGGGCAGTATGCTAGAACCTCTGCATACCTACTGCATGCTTGTGTCAAACATTAATCCAAAATAACACATCAACAAGCTTGCCATTTACACCATACAGTTTTGACAAAAATACCAGATCTACAAGCTGAGTCACTACATCCAAAGGATCCAGATGGAAACGAGACTGCAAGGTCTTTCTTCATTGGCTTATATATCATTTATTTTGGCATTTGAGCCACAGACCACCACCACCTCCACCTCTGCTGAGATTTAGTCTATGTAGGCTCAATATATTGTCAATGTTGGATAAGATTCCACCCACAATTCTTGTTGTAGTGTTAGCACCATTAAATGGCAAACAATAATCAATGTAACAATCCTTCATCCTTCGTATATATTTAAAGGTAGGGGAAGTGATTTCACTTTTGTCAGATATCACCCCAATTTTTTTTCTGTTAAAATGCTCTATTATAAGGTGTGCAGACCATATATGGAGTTTCCCCCTCCCCCACGTTAGCAGAGGAGCTAATAAAAGTTTCCCAGGTGGTGGGTGAATTCTCCTCCAATCAGGATCGAGCAGCAGGTTCACATAGTGTAGCTACTCTTGGGGGCCCCTAGTGCACCAGGCTGGTACTACACCATGAATTTCAAATCACTTCCCTTAGCTTTAACATCTATGTCAATTTGGTTACCAACTCTCCACCAGTTAGCTGCACGGGGACCACCTGGAATCCCGTCCTGGACAGTTGGTTTAGAACAACTAA
Organism: Benthosema pterotum; assembly: GCA_039105355.1. Lineage (NCBI taxonomy): Eukaryota > Metazoa > Chordata > Actinopteri > Myctophiformes > Myctophidae > Benthosema > Benthosema pterotum. Next base: position 20,525,021 of record CM076977.1, read on the forward strand.
TAAAAAAAATCAATCAACCAACCAATCAACAGTCGTCACACACCCACCTGCGCAGCGCTTGCAGACGACCACACACAGGTTGATGGCGGCCCACTCCGGCTTGGCGGCTGCGCAGTCTGCGCAGGCTCCGTTGCTGGGCTCGGCCCAGATGCGCTCGGCCACCTCGCCGCTGGACAGTGCCTCGCCGATGGAGTCCCGCATGGCGTCCATCCACTCCCGCTTCAGCTGCTCCGACTCCGCCATGAAGCTGCGCACGGCGGACAGACACATGGCGCGGCCCAGCGTCAGAGCAGACATCGACATGATATACAAACAAACAAAAACGATACCCTATAACAACCTTATTGACTACTAGTATCCAGCATCAACAAGCTTTGGGCTTGTCCATCCTGTTATGGAGCACGTTGGTGGCCCTTGACGTCATGTTTAAAAAGAGGCGATTGAGTCATCCGACGAATCATGAGGTCAATTGCCCTCTGTCTGTTAGAAAAGTACAGGATTGGAAGGCACTTAAAAGATGCTGCGGTTCTGTTCAGAATAAATTCCGCCTGCCATATTTCCACTCAACGAAAAGAAACAGGATCGCTGGATAAGAACAATAGGGTCCATTAGCCTGATCGATAAGGTTAAAATGAATTATATCTGTGTCCCTAGACATGACCATCTGCTTCAGCAGCCACAGAACACACTGACTCTGTGTGACAAACCAGGGGTGCAGTAAGTAAGGCTAGTGTGTGTGTGTACGCATGCATGTGTGTGCAGACTGCACACAGTAGGTGCTCATGAAAACACTTTGAGAGTGCAGTGACTCTTACTCATAGAGTTATATATATATATACTGTATGTACTGTATTAACTACAGAGTGGACAGCCCAAGCTCCCTCAAAGCCATTTGGTTAGATCAGTGGTTTTCAAACTTGGACCTGCAAGGGTCCATTTGGATTAATTTTTACACCTTTCCATCATTTAGCTGAGGACCACCTGGAACCCTCTCCAGGACCACTGGTGGACCCTGGACCACTGGTTGAAAACCAGTGATTTACATGGAAGTTGCTCAGTGTTTTTTTCAAGCATCCGGAAGAACACTCTACTTCTGCATTGTTCTCACATTGGCCACCACTGTGTGGAATTTGTAGCCTCCATGAAGGTGCCTGAAAGAAGGCTAGACCAGCCGATAACCACCAGACCGGTTCTACTCTGAGGGAGAAGTGACAACTTTATGTTTTGATTAGGCATTTGTTGCATCATGCTCACTCAGATTGCAAGAAAGAGCAATCACAGAGCAAACAAGTAGTTGTCCAAATACAGCAGATTGGACATTTTAATGTTTCAAAATTGATTTTCAAAATAGTACTGGACAACGAAAATAAAATAATAGTAATTAATAAGTAACAAATTTCATGAATATTTTCTATTTAACCACTTTAATCTTACAAATTGGCTATTTGAAAATATCCACATTTTTTCAGATGGGGGTCCACAGTTAAATATATAATTTTATTTATGGGTCCTAGAGAAAGCAGGGCCATGCAAGGTTGCCTTTCTTGCTTCTTAAGGCAAAAATAAAGAAATACCTCACACTATTCTTGCTAATGTATGTAAATTTATGTTGTATCAGACCTGCTTGGAATACCAGTACCCTTGATTGAGGAGTTTTCTGGATCATACATTTTTCAGTGAAGTTTCAAGAAAGCACGCAAGTGCGTGTATGTGAGTGTGTGTATCTCCCAGCCCGGTAAGCAGAGCATCACAGTGTAACCAGTGCAGCGTCACAAGAGTACTGTCATGTGTGACATCTTTTTTTTTGTAATGCATACAACTACTAAGTTGTATTTACTAAAAAAATCTAACCAAAAATCACTTTGCCGAAGATAACTCTTCTAAGATCACGTGCTGTGAGCTTGGGTAAGGTTTGCCCAGACTGTCTGTTATTATGAAGCATAATAATAGGCGTAATAATAATAATAATATTATTAATATATAATAATAGACGCTAGAGTACACATGTTCAAATGAAACAAATGTGCACAATGCACCAAGGAACTGTCTTAAGCCCATTGCGAGTGATAATTCAAAATGTGCCGATCTTGTGCAGATAAAAACCTCTGAACTTACCATTGGTCAGCACGCACGGCTGACATTCATTACACTACACATTCAAAACATGCATTGAACATGCACACGCACGCATGCACGCACACACGCGCACACACACACACAGATGTGTGGCCTCAGAACAGCATGACGCAGACCCTCGTGGTTGCGTCCTTCCTCTTCTCGTCTGTTAACACACCATGTGGCCTCTCGCATGCACCCCCCCCCCCCCACACACACACACACACACAAATACACACTCACTCACACAGCCTATCTCTTCTACAAACATGAGTATATTAGGACTTTCCCAAATGCTTTCTGGTGATGAGCCACTGGACTGCGCGCACACACTCACACGCACACGCACACACACACACACACACACCACACACACGCACGCACACACACGCGCGCACACACGCACACACACACAGGTCTTTGTCATCCTCTCCCACAGTATCCAGTGGAGTGAGGTATCTTTCAGATGAGCAGCTGCCTGACCTGACCTCAAATAGACCAGGGCTCAGCCTCCCTCGCTGGAAAAACAAAAACAAAAAAAAAAAAAAAAAAAAAAAAACGGGCGCACTCTGTTCTTCTGTTCTTATATAGATCTTTATGGTTTTCTGGATTTCCACTGAGTAGAAAACCACCTAAATCCATTGGTTAGGTGGTTTTAGATTTCTTTCTCCCCGCAAATCATTTCTATTGAACACTGATTATGTCTGTGTTCATTTTTAAAACTAAACAAACACACACACTAGGCATGTCACGATATCCGGTTTTACCGGTATTACCGGTAGGGGGCGCCAAAACCGGTACTTTGCTTGCCCACCGAATATACCGGGGAAAAAAAAAAAAAAAAAAAAAAAAATTATTATTATTATTATTATTATTATTACCCTTATTATTATTTTTTGCATCCATTCATTCAATATTGTACGTTCTTGGTATGTTAAGTATTGTAATTGTAAGTATGGTAATATTGTTGTCGATGTTTATACTACAAAATATATGCGCCACGCCAGAGTTGCCTACAAAATTGTCTCCATCGCTGCAAACCTGATGTGCGCTGCCGAGTAGTACTCCACCAGGGTCGGATATAGTCATGTGTATGGAGGGGGGGTAATGCCCCTAAATGGCCTGACTGCCCCACCAAACATGATGGAAACATGATGGCTGCCCCTCCCCCCCAATTGGGAAACGTTATATCCGGGACTGTTAGCTGCACACGGAGCAGCATAATCGCTCGATTCGCTCCTAAACTTTTTCGTGTCAAGGAATACTTCCACATGCCTACTACACGCATACAAGGACCACGTAATCAAACCTTCCCAAATCTGTAAGCTGTTTATGGACAACAGGCACAACAACGTGAGTAGCATCGCAGCGTGTTGTGTTGTGTTGTGTTTTTAGCTTGGAGAGCTAACCAGCTGACCAGGACCTGTCCCTGTTGCACCGGGAGCGAAACTGTTGCAAGGACGAGCAAAGAGTTTTAGAGGGGGGATGGGTGACCATGGCCATACCCAGTCTTCACAGATGGGCACAGGGCAGGGGCTGAAGACTCCTTTGTCTTTGTATGTGTGCACGGTCTGCTGGCTTCGTATCAGAGCCTGTAGTGTCAGATTTTACGACATTGAGGGGTCACAAACTGAGCGCTCGAGCTGCTGTTCATAAAGCCTGAATAGAAACAAGCTGGAGTTGCAAATGCATCGCTTTCAACGAGGGCGGCGCAAATAAGAGCTGTTTAGGCATATGTGCAACAAGTCAACTGTTTTAAAGTATTGTACAGTAAGTAAACGATCTAAAATAAAGGGGCTTGAGATAATTCAAAATAGGTTGCTGCCAATGCATTTATATGTAGAAGAGCTGCCATTGGACTGGCCCCATGAAGTAAATGGAGTTGGCGTAACTTTGTCTATTCTCTTAGGCTCCGTGTAGGATGCATATAGCCGATTGCATCTGCAACGCGTGGATCAAAACTACGAATGTGGCCGTTACGGGTTACTATGAGAACGGGGGACGTGGGGGGGGCGGTTTCACCGGTAAAACCGGTATCAAAAGCATTCGGTTTTTCGGTGATAGGACTCTGACACCGTGACATAACTAACACACACAAACTAATATTTCAGGAAATGTACATATATTTCCAGAAAAATAATACGTTGTATTTGGAGTGGCTTCTCCTGACAGACAGCTGCTATATACATACATAATTATACTGTATATACCTGAATATCCGGTAGGGTGTGGTGAGATCGAAGCAACGCCGGTCGGTGTCTTTAATGTTTCCAACGTTCATGTCGATGGAGGTGATGCCCACTCCCAGCTGGTAGTCCTGGACACACAAGACAACACTGCAGGTCAACACAGCACAATAACACACAATTCAACTCTTAATCCAAACACCGCTGAAAACGACAACGGTGTCGTGTTCTGCCTTATTGTATATGCCACGGCTCAGGCTGCGGCATTCGGTAAAAACCCTTATTTTGAAGCGCTAGATCTCCAAAACAGGATGTGTGATGAGGTCATGGTGTTTCTGGTGTCTTGACTAATCTGTCCTCTCACGATCTGTGCAAATAGTTCCGGGTCAGAAGTTAGGAAGCGACGTTTAGCCCTAGTTGTTTTACCCGTGCGCAAACGACGTTCCAGGGGCAAATCTAAGAAAATTTGAATGCATTGGATAGAAAAAAATGGCTGCATCCATTCTGTCCAACACGTTTCCATCGGTGCATTGCATGTTGTTCCACCACCATCAGTGTGTGAACGGGTGAATTTAAAGGGCAATCTCTGTAAAGAGCCATGGATAAAGCTGCTATATAAATGCAGCGCCGTTTACCACACACTCACACCGACACATACCCACCTCCAGGTTCTTATAGAGGAAGACCTTGTCTCCCACCACCACGGTGTACAGTTTGTGCCTGAGGCCTCTCAGGTCTAGGAAGCCCCTGAACTCTGGGCAGGGAGTGGGAGGAGCTGAGGAGGAGCCGCCGGGGTTCAGGTTCAACATGCTGCCCCGACGGCCACCCCGGGTCAAGTCCTGCAGAGTGGACACCCAGTCGTTCCTCTCAGCTGGATGGATGATGGGGCGTGCAAGCATGATGTGATGTGCAGAGAGAGAGAGAGAGAGAGAGAGAGAGAGAGAGAGAGAGAGAGAGAGAGAGAGAGAGAGAGAGAGAGAGAGAGAGAGAGAGAGAGAGAGGATTTCAATAGACTGGTGGAAAGTACTGACGTGTTTTACGTAAAAGTATCAATACTGTTACAATTATAATTCCAGAAATTCAAAATTGACTTGAGTACAAAAGTATTGTGTTATCAAAATCATCTTGAAAAGTACCAAAAGATAAAGTACTCATTATGCGATTTGGCAAGTGTTCAAATGAAAAAAACAAACAAAAACAAAAAACATCTATTGAAAAAGAATATTTCATAAAGGCCAAAAATATAAATATAATTGATCTTTTCTTGATTTAGGCGATAACCAATGAAATTCAAGCAAGAAAAAGTACTGAGAACCACTCACTTGGTTGGTCACCCACAGTTAAAACTGCAAAGCTGTTATTTTAATAAAATCACTTATTTTAACTTTAAATGTACACATTCTATTATTTTGTTTTGTTTCTCACGTCACTGAAACCCTCTGGATTCAAATTTATTTGAATGCTAAATGTGTTCACGCCCACTCACTATGGCAAGCATAGTGAACATACATAAATACACCATACAGTTAACAGAACTACAAAGTTATTATATTATCGATAATGCTTCTCGTCTGTGTCATGTACAATGAATGTGAATCTGTCCCTTCTCTCTCTTGCGCATGAGTCAAAAGAGCAGTCACACGTACACACACACACACACACACACAGAGACTGCGTCACCTTCATTCTCGGCCTTGAAGAGAAAGGTGCGGTTTTTGGTGACAACCTCAAACTTCAGCTCTCCCACAGGACTGACGTCTGTGATGAAGGATGTGGAGATGAGCCTCTTTGAATACACTTCCTAGAAACACACACACACACACACACACACACACACACACACACACACACACACACACACACACACACACACACACACACACACACACACACACACACACACACAGTTTAGTACAATACATCAATTGCGGCTTCACTCAAATGTATTTCGAAGATCCAAAACACTGAGGTGGGAACTGCACACTGTGTGTGAGTGTGTGTGTGTGGGGGTGGGGGGGTGTGCTTGTAATGCATTTACCTTTTCATCATCGAAGTATCTAAGGTAATCACAGTCTAACTTTACCCATCGTCTCTGGTAATACAGGGCCCTGTACACACACACGCACACGGCATACAAACATACCGTCAATCAATGTTTTTCACACTGATGATAATCACTTCAATGATAAATATAAATACTGGAATGTATAGTCATAAGTCATGAGTTAAAGTCCAAAATTCAAAATGGAGGTAGGTACAAAGTTATTGGCATCGAAATGTACTTAAAGTACTCATTATGCAGAATGTTCCTGCCTGCGTGTGTGCATACCCCTGCGGTGGGTTCTTGTCCAGCCAGCCCATCTTCATGACGCTGCACTGACACGTCTCCTCTTTAGCAGGTGCAGCCAGCCGTCCTGCCTTGGGCAGGTAGAAACTCTCCTGAGGTGTACCGATGCTGCGATACTCCTCATCCCATTGGTCAGTACTGAGAGAGAAACACACACACAAAAAGCACACCAACTCCATTGCTGAGGGTTCAAAAATGTTTTCATACTGTAAGTCAGTGCTATTAAAAAATGCTTCAAGAGGGGGTGCCGTGATTTTTGTATTTTTTCCAATTTTGTACATGTTTAAAAGGTGACAGTATGTAAATAGATCCCTAGGTGTGTTTTTATGTGCAATGATGTCTTCCCTTTGTATTTAGGGCTCAGACCCTCCCCCAACTCCTCCCCCTTTATCATGCAACTAAAGCTGTGGGTGTGGCTTCAGTTCAGGTGGATCTCCACCCATCACCACCCACCAGGCAAACCAGGCATACTTAATGAACTGGTAGGGTGGAATCATAAAAATGACAGTTTAGCAAACACTGTACACTTTTTAAGAAAAAATCTTACTTTTCATATAAGATTAATACCTGATGATCATGTTTTAGGGTAGAAAAATTCATGCCACTCCATCTTTAACTTCCCTGGACCCTCGAACTCTCATGGAAGTAATTGACAATAACATATAAAGTACCAACACCAATTTTGTTCATTTTCTAGAACCAATAGCATTGTCTACAGAGATAATATATAACATATATACTGTAAATGTTACATATGTGTGTAACATACTGTATGTCCCAAATAAGATTCATTTCGGATTTCAAGATCATTTTTGGACGAACGAAGAGCTCTAATAACATGTGACTCAGTGCTCTTCATCAACCATTAGTATCGCATATATACAGTAGAGTATACAAAAAAGTACCAAAATATATTATCCGATTAGAGTCGTAGTTTGGGATTGGTTGGATATATTTTTCTGCTTTTGTTCACTTGCTAGTAGTGCTCGTTGGCTGTGTTTGTTAGATTAACAAACAGGCTAGCTCATTAGCACATGAGCTCGAGTCTGATAATCAGGCTATCAGTGCTCTTCATCAACCAATAGTATTGTCTATAGAGTATAACATGTGACTCACTGTTCCTCATCGTCCAATAGCTCGTCGTCGCTGCATAGGGAGTTGTACTGTCGCCTTGTCGTCTGTGTCAGGCGAGGCTGGGGTGCCTCCTGCTGGACAAACACAGCTATGTCTCAGCATGTCTCAACCCACATACAGACCAAGAATAAAAAGGACAAAATTAAAGAAAGGGACTGGCATGTGTTTCCCTTACCGAGTTGTGTGGTAGGTTGTTGTTCATAGCACGGAGACTAGAGAAAACCTCTTCTGAGTCTTCAAAGTCATCTGAACTGTCATCATCAAGAGATTCTGACCCTGAGAGAGAGAGAGAGAGAGAGAGAGAGAGAGAGAGAGAGAGAGAGAGAGAGAGAGAGAGAGAGAGAGAGAACTATGTTGTACTTAAATAGTGTTTTTTCAGCCATTGTCAATTATTATCCATATCCATACTATAATTAAGGACATGTCTGTTTGTCTGAATGAATGTCTGAAACCACTGTAACTCGTCACTGGCTGCACCAATCGCTCTGACTTTTCACATGGGCGTTGACCATAACACTATGAAGAGATTAACAAAGCCCTTTTTTTTTCAAATTAACCAATTGTTAATTAATCATTAAATGAATAGTGAATTCAACTTTCCCTATCGACTTTACATGGGAAACTCCCACCAGCCCCTAGCATACACACATTACAGGCCACCGTTTTAGCCGATATTCCCACTGTGGTGTTTCTAGTGCTATACCAGCAATGTAACATTGTGACGTACAGGGGATTATGCCTAATAAAATACTCATTAAAATGTACCCATGAAGCATCCTGACCCCTTATGGGTCAGTACATTTTGTAGTCTTGATTCTCTGGATATCACATCCCCTGCATGAACGTGCGTGCATGGTGATTGTGTGAGATGCCAAGTCAGCTGAACTAATGCTGAACTAAAAACGGAAGTTTTTAGTTCAGCATCTTTATTTTTAGTAGTATTCACTTTTTTGACAGTTTCACAACTACTTCTACTCTCACAGGAGGGAGGTAGCCTGACTAAAGCCAGATCGATTCAGATGCTGGCAGATAGGTCTGGAATAGCTCAATTATACTTAATTATACGCCCATTTCCTACTCTAGGGAACTGGGGTGGCCAATCAGGACATCCCAGGCCACCCCAGTTTGCTGGAGAAGGGAATGGGCGTACAATAGAGCTATTCCAGACCTATCTGCTGACAGGCAATTTTGTGCCAACAGCTGATTCGGTGTGGCTTTAGCCAGGCTAGGAGGGAGAGCTGTTTCATGTCTTCCATGCACATCATTGTTCGGCAGATTTTTATATTATAATTTTTTCAACTCTCTAATTGCCCACCCCATTATGCTTAACTCGCCAAAAAATTGACGGTTTTCAGGGCTGCCAAAAGGTGGGAGGATTATAGGATTATACTACACAAGACAGACATATACTACACATCGTGTGCCCTATCGATGGTGCACATGGAACACTGGTTTCTGAAATGCCCACAGCCCTCCTGAGAAACAGATTGAGTAGAAAACAAAAGCTATTTTATGAGGACATTATATGATGATACTTTGAAAAGAGGTGAAGTGGTTATTTAACTGGTTTTCTTTCTTTCTCTATTTATCCAAAAAATAACGTCTTTTTAAATCAGTAGCTGTCAAACATTTTCGTGCAAAGGTCGTCAGTGGATTGCCCCATTAAAAATGTGTTGTGCACGGATCCCCAGAAGAGATGATTTGTGTTAACACTTTTAAGACTTTTCAAAAAAGTCAAAAATAGCAGATGCATAAGCAGGATGAAATCAACCAGCTCAAAATGCACTAACCTACTTACTTTTAACACTTTTGAATTTTAAATGTGAACACTAACAGTTTTTGGTGATATGAGATCTCCACCCAGGACAGAGCAGTGGCCTTGTGGTTAGAGTGTCCGCCCTGGAACTGGGAGGCCGGGGTTCGATTCCCAGTCGGGTCAAAGACTCTAAAAATGGGACCCAATGCTTCCCTGCTTGGCACTCAGCATCAAAGGGATGGATTGGGGGTCAAAATCAGCTAATGATTCCCGAGTGCGACAAGCCACAGCTCACCGCTCCTTGGAGCTCACCACTCCAAGTGATGGGTCAAAAGCGGAGAACCAATTTCGCTGCGGTAACATAGTGAAAAACCATGCGACTTTGACTTTAACTTTTAGACTGTCAATGATGATCAAAGCATGAAATCACCACGAAATATCGGTGAAATAGGCAGAGCGAAAGATCGGCTACCTAGAATTATGCAAATGTCATGGTGCTTTCTAAACTTTACATTCTTTTTGTGTCCAAAAATGACTTGGACAGCATATACCTGAGGGGTGATCAAACCTTTAGAAAAAAACAATATCATATTAAATATTTTACAAATATATATATTTTTTAAAATGCATGGGTCAGATCCATTAACTCTTACAAAGGCAACAAAGTTCACCGTGTTGGAATACTGTAGCTACAGCACAGCATCTGAAGGACATTCCAAATCTCTGCAAGCTCATTTGCATACAATAGTGAAAACCAACGGAAACCAAAGGCTTTTCCAGAAGGTCAAGAAAATAGAAAACGCTTAGCAGTAAATTAAAGTAAAGTATACTACAGGTAATAAATATATACTGCAGGTGTACACATAATATTACGTGATAGTGATACTTTAAGTGGTTCATAGTCTTTTATACCATTAGTGTTGTGTCGAGTATTTTTTGTATTTATATGGAAAAAAAAAGATTACGTAAAAGTGACAAAAATGTCACATAGGAAAATCCCGATACTGTAAAAGTCCAGTATTCAAAATCAATTGAGCAAGAGTGAAAGTGTGCATAAAGTAAAAAAAAAAGTAAAAGTACTCATTGTGTCGAATGTCCTGTTTCACAGGTTTTTCAAATGTAGGAAAATCCCCTGAAACAACACATAATAATAACTCTCCACAAAGTAATTAGTAGAGTAGAACAGAAAGCATACAATCCCACACAACTGCAGGATTAGAGTAAACATACATTCCGACATTGCGGCTTTTAACCCCGCTCCAGATTAACTTTGCTGAGCAAAAACGTACGTTCTCCTACTTCAATTCATTGTAGCGTCAAATCAAACCCTCCTCCTCATGCAGTACCAGTCCGTGCCAAACTGTAAACTATCCAGGACTCAAATTCTAGAAGCATCAAGATCAGATGTACGAGACAAGAAGAAGACGATGGCTGGGTTATAAGGCTGTATACTCACGGTGATGAAGGTCGGGCGGTGGAAGCTGGGGGGGAAGCCTCCTGGCGGGGAGAGGAGCTGGGTGCGCCTCAGCCGGCCCTCCTCCTCCTCCTCCGGATGCTTGATGGTTCTCAGGTCCGGCCCGCGGCGTACCCCTGGCGGGCGGGGGCCGAGTCCGCTCACTCTGCTGCGCCTCAGTGATTGGACGCTGCGTCTCCTCGCTGGGGGAGGACGAGGAGGCGAGGAGGAGAGGGGGGCGAGCAGGGGGAGGTGGAGTTGGAAGGGCAGGAGGAGGAGGAGGAGAAGGAGGAGAAGGAAAGGAGTCGTCAGTTACTATGACGACGGGAGGTCGGTTGAAAAAGCCAACAAACAGGCGGCTGATCCTGTGCATCCTCTATTCGTCGCCGGTATACCGGACGCCCCTCCTCCTCTCCTAAGCTTCACTCTGCTATACACTCATGGCATAGTACTGTATATAAAATACAGTACATACACTGTTAGCAAATCATCTAACTCAGGAGTTCAGGAGTTGAAGTTGGAGAACTAACTTCAAGTCCAGAAGACACATGAAAGGCAAACAGAGCTGCAGGTCCTTCAAATGTGGTTCCTCTCATCAGCAATATTCCTTATTCTGCATTATGTAAGTCTGCTCTTCACGTCCAGAAACTGCACACACGCCCAACACCACATAAAGAGTTAAGTTGGGAGAGAGTGTTTGCAGAGCGTCTGGCTAGCGCCGAGGTAACCATGCCTTGATCCATGCACACCGCCGACCGGGCCGCGTTGCTACACCAGGTCCTGTGCCAACTCAACGGGAACTTAGCATTCAACACACGTACGTTCCAGGATTCCTGAGCACAACTTCTGAATGTCAGAGTGAGACCTTTTGTTCCTCTTTCACTGTGCTCTCCCCTCTACGTTCCATCTCTCTCTCTCTCTCTCTCTCTCTCTCTCTAGCTGTCTATATCACTCTGTCTCTCTCTCTGTCTCTCTGTGACACTGAAATGCAAGTCTCATCCTGCCTGACACAGTGGGGACATACCATCAAAATACCTCTGGATACACGAACGCACACGCACGCATGCACACGATGTTTACCTGTGCTGCAGACACTATTTTTGACACGCACTGCGACTTTCAGTTGTTCAGCCATACACGCACACGCACACATACACACACAGTGGGAGAGTGCTTCGCTCTGTCTCTGTTTACCTGTGCTGCACACACACCATTATCAACAGCCACTGTGACTTTCAGTTGTTCAGCCAAAACATGATAATTATAGTACATGTAGATAGCATCACCCGGCTGGGAGGCACATACCATTTTTTGGTTTCTGATCAGGTCGGCAGCAGAAAGAACCCACGTCATGTTAGTCACTGGTTTGTAGTCATCAGGCCAGAAACATCCAACCAGAATTTTCCTGCATCATCACTTTAGCGCCTACCCAATAAAAGCCTTGATGCAACGAAGTTTGCTTTTTCTATCCGTCTTCCATTCTAACTCGACTGGCAACTGGCAATTTAGACTACAGTAGTAGATACAGTACACTCAGCGTTTCAATGTGGATTGGGGAAGAAAAACAATGTAGCGCTGAAAAAAACGGAACCTTTCAAATGATAACTGTAATGCAACACGGGTTATTTTTCTCCAAATTTCCTGGTTTTCACAATGAAGGATTAATGTATGTGTGTACAACACAGTCCTGCTCTTTATTTATGCACTATTGTGAAAGTTCCCTTTTTCAAGTTTTCTCACAACAGTGAGAACAGAAAGGGCCGTTTCATTCTTCTTTTTGTTTTTTAGTTTGAGACCATATCCAAAAATGCATAATGGTATCCATACTGTAGTGTCTATGCTCTTGGCAAAATGCACTACGGTATTTTCATATTTCATATTTTGGTTGAGGCTCTTTGGTGTGTGACATGGGACAACGCAACAGAAAGACCACTAGAAGTTTAGAAAAAGAAAAACACAATATTCGAAGTGAACAATATATTCTTCTTTTGATGAGACACTCACTTCACCTAAGACTGTCCAAATTAATATAAACATTAGAATTATGCAAATAGCTGTCTTAATAAAACACCTAGATTATTGGCTGTAGTTTATTTTAGAATATTGATGGTGTGCATGTGTCAAAACTGTCAATCTTACACCCCTACCCACTTTGACAGACTTAGAATTGCAATGGGTTGGGTCACAAGATTTAATACACTACCAAAATAAGATGGATTCCACAAAGTCCACTCCCACCACAGCAGTCAGAGTTCAATAAACCATGTGCAACCCCCTCCTTTTAACCTCCTTATATATTTTTATTTTCCCTTGTATCAACACTATGATACTGCTTCTGACTTTACACAAGCAAATATTTGTATGTATTGAGTTGAATTGTACTGTGAATCTCCAAGCAGTTAATAATAAAATAAATAAATCAAAACCCTGTTCTGGCTCTGGAAATGCTACAGAGTGACTATGTTAGTCTAGTTTCACTTTCAGTCACCGTTCGTCGTGGACAAGAATACATTTCCTGCTGACAGCTCAAAAATGCAGTTACACACAGGATCATCTGACACATATGTTTGACGTGATGGCGTGAATATCAGCTCTTAAAGTGCAAGACCACTTTGGTAGAGGCTTGGGGGTTGTGCGACTGGACATGATGTAACACTAAATGTGGTCGGATAATGATGTTTTTAACATGTTTCAACTTGTCAGTTGTCATTTGTAGTTATATTATTGTTTATTTTCACTTATAACTTGTTTCTTGTTTCTTTTTGCTGATTCTTTTAGCTGTATGCTTTATGTGTATGCATCTCGTATCTTTCTTTAATATGGACTACTAAATATGTTGAATGATTGTTTCTGTGCTTATACGTAAGTCCTATTGATCATTGAAGCACTGACCACAACTTTAACGTCTGTGCTCAGTGCACCTGGCTGATCTCCTTTTCTCACCACTTCATCAGAGATGAACAAAAACACTTCCTGGTGACAGCAGCTACAAAGTAGTACAGGCACAGGATCATTCAACACAAATTTTAGCGTGATGGTAAGATTTGATTTATCTGCCTTGAAGCAGGCACTATCAGCCTAACTGTGATCAGATGACAGCACTTAAGCAGCAGGACACCGTGGGTTCAAATCCGGTGCATAAGAGAAAAGGTTACATAGTGCTGCTTTAAAGGGGAACATCACGGTGAACACATGGTGAATCACAACTTGATGATGTATTGTATGTCATGAAGATGTCATTCACCATGTACTAATGACACCATTGTTAATGGAATAAATGACACCATCTGATTAATGACAGCAAAATGTTGAAAATGGGTGGAATTCCAAAAGTTTTCCAGAGAGGAGGCAGAGTCTAGACCTTGCCCAGCTAGACCAGATGTGACAGTCAGGCTGACTGTAATATGCTGTATGCAATAGTAGGCTCTATAGCAGGGGTGGGCAATTATTTTTCCCAAGGGAAAACCAAATGGACCCCGCAAGGGTCCATTTGGTTTCATTTTTACACTCTCAAAGAGTTACATCTGGTTAACCAACTTTCCATATTTAACTGGAATTCTCTCAAGGACCACTGGTGGTCCCCGGGCCGGTCACAGTCAGCCAAAGGGCCGCATTTGGCCCCCGGGCCGCATAATGCCCAGGTATGCTCTATAGAAAGACTTAAAATGAAGAGGAAATTGAACATTTCGCACGTTTCCTCCCCATTTACACAGGAGATGAGAATCTACACAGGAGATGGAGGGGGTGCACCAGTATCGACATACTATATTTAACCTGCTCTAACTAGCGGACGTCATGTGGTACAAGGAACAATGACCCCTTCCTTTCTACTCTTATGTGAGCCATTAACCTTAGTACATTGTGCAGATTCTCTTTAGGGCCATGTTCTGCTCACACGCGTGCAAGCATATACAGTAGCAGTTTTTGTGATTACACGCATTACATTCATTCACTTAATCACAAATGCGCACACAAACACACACAAACTGGAGCAATTTGGGGAATCTTGCTCAAAGACCCTTCAACACACACAAACTCTGGGGTAGCCCACAGGGATCAAACTGGGAACCAATTGTCAAAAAATAAAAAATAACTCAAAAGATTTTGGGTGAGGCTAGTAGAGAAGAGATCCAATGATCCAAGTCATGGCATTTTTATTTTTATTTTTTGCTTCGGTTGCATTCTGAAAACATCAGATCTAAGGGTTGAAAACTAAATGAAATGTAGTGCTGTCAAGATCAACACTAGAATACAGTGTGCACACACAGCAGAGCCACAGTGTGTGTTTGGTATTCGGTGAACGTTTGAACCTTCACTTCATATCACTAATAGTTACATAGACTCTCTGCATATTAATGTATGTTCACCTTAAATTTAATCTAAAACTAAATATACAGTAAAATTAACAGCATAACAGCAGGGACCTGAAGATAGTTATACACACACACACACACACACACGAAAGACAGGCTTCCTCGTTTGAAAGAGAGACAGAGAGAGAGGGAGAGAGAGAGACAGAGAGAGAGAGAGACAGAGAGAGACAGAGAGAAAGAGATAGAGAGAGAGACAAACAGAGAGAGATAGAGAGGTACAGAGAGAGAGAAACAAAGAGAGAGAGAGAGAGAGAGAGAGAGAGAGAGAGAGAGGAGAGAGAGAGTACCTCTCTTACCTGTCTTCCAAGCATTTCATGAAGCAATAACACACAAATACACACACAGCAATCGGAAAATCAAATCCTTACTAGAAGAGGGGAGGGGACAAAGTCGACAGAGGAGGAAACACATTTTCACTGTGTGTGTGTGTGTGTCACTGCCAAAAAGGTGACACAGTCAAGCAGCCGGGTGCATTGTCTACAATGCGAAAGCCCCTTTGTTTCATTCAGTACACGCACGCACCCACCCACCCACACAGTACACACACACAGAATGACGCAAACAGAGCGGACATGGTGTAACGGTTAACTTAGTCGAGTAATCGAGTCTTAGTGCTTTTTCTGGTTAGATCCTCATAGCAGATGTTGTATTGACTGTCCTGCACTTTCTTTCTTCTTTAAGATTTGTTTTTGGGCTTTTATACCTTTATTGACAGGACAGTCTGTAGACAGGAAAGGGGGAGAGAGATGGGGAGTGACATGCGGCAGAGGCCCTCAGGCTTGGGAGTTGAACCTGCGGTACGCTGTCAGGTTGGCTTAGCAGCCTAGGTGCCCAGATGGTTGAGCTAATCGCCTGGGCCGACTGTCCTGCACTTTCATTGAACTGCACCTGTTCTATAAGCTGTTAGGCATGTAAGAATATACCGTACATCAATTTATATCAGTGTAAAATGGTGACGATATGAATCGGTTTAATAAAAAGATGTATCGCGATCCTCACACTAGAGGGCGAAATTGACTTAAACTACCATTATTGATCAGTGCCACTACCCTGGCGAGTCATATGGCGTGGAGTGAGTCTGTCACTCAGAGTTCCTTCCTTCTTTCATGCAATATGATATATCATGCGTATAGCCTGGCGAGTCAGACTTACAGTATATGGCGTGGAGTCAGTCAGTCACTCAGAGTGCCTTCCTTCTTCCACGCAATATCATATATCATATTGCGTGGAAGAAGGAAGGAACACGCCAGGCTACAGAGCCGCTGCACTGATCAAGAAGAACACAGTGAGACAAAAACAACAATAAAGACGTGCGGCAGCATTCATGTACAGGCTACAGCATAAACACTAAACAGAGAGAGACAGAGGGACAGATACGTTTGGTTTAACAGCGCACCACCGTTCTAGCGCTTCATGTGCCGTTTTGTGGTGGAGGTGATCCCCTGCTGTTCATTTAGCCTAGCACGGTAGACTTATCTATAGCGTAGCAGCGTGTGTGTGAGTGTGTGTGTGTGTGTACACCACGTATGCAATGTCCAATGCCCTGAGAAAAGTATCTGCTCTGTTGTCCCAACCTGGACAGCAGAGCAGATACTTTTCTCTGTGGTTTATATAATAAGCCAGTTATGGCTATTTCTCGCTGTGTCTGTTTGTCTGCCTGCCTGCCTGTCTCTCTGTCTGCCTGTCTCTCTGTCTGCCTGCCTGTCTGTCTGCTATTATAGTGGAACAAATTTGGAAGAGCTTTACCCATGATTGTTGTCTGCTGTGATTGATACGTATGCCAACAGTATTGTTCTGCCTAAATATGCAACTTGTAACTGACTGTTCTTTGATTATGATTGCACTGCCAGTATTTGTCCTTTGTAGATAAGTCTGCTGTAGTTCAGCGGATGTGGACATAAATAAAGTAGTTACTGCAGGCTGGCAATGGTGTGTGTGCATCTGTGTGTGTGTGAAAATACTGGATTTCATTGAGGGGAAAAAAATCCATCTCATTTTTCTGGAAATTAGAGTTAAATATTGTATACTATCGTGAAAAATCGTATCGTGAACCTCATATCGTGATACGTATTGTATCGTGAGTTGAGTGTATTGTTACATGCCTATAAGCTGTTAATAACATTTTGATGTATGTATGTATGTATGTATGTATGTATGTATGTATGTATGTATGTATGTATGTATGTATGTATGTATGTATGTATGTATGTATGTATGTATGTATGTATGTTAGGGATGTGAAAAAAGTCGGAAATCAACACGATTGTCGACACGTGTTCACAGCGACACAAAAAAGTACACGTCGACAAATTGCCTCTTTTTTCTTTTTTATATTAATGATTTTTATTTTGTATACTTTGTAATTTCTTGTTCAAAACGTTATAACGTTACTGTTTTCAAGGGAAGAGAATTGCTTATTTCGGGTACCCCTATTACTATGACTGTACCGAGGACATGTCTGTGCTGTGCGTGTCTGTGCTGCGTCCTCCTCCTCCTTCCCCCCGCAGTCTGTCTCAAAGAAACGGAAATGATCGCTTATTTGCTTATTTTTTGGAACCACGGCACAAACGCCTAAAGTTCACCACCGACGTTGTGAACATGTCACTGCTTTCTTGTCAAATCTCGAGCTCCAAAGCTCGAATCTTTGGAGCGGGGCGTGCGCTCAAACTTGTTCTGCAAATGCAACCTAAAAAAAGAAAAAAAGAAAGCAAGAAAGAAGGCGATTGCAGACGCTCTTTACCCTCCGCGTTATGGATTATATCTTTGATAAAATACTGCAAAAGGTACACAGTGACAGTAGTCTCATTTAACATTGATTCTCTCAGAACACATGCATACGGCTGCGTTGTGGGCCGTAGGGCAACATTTTGCGCTGGGTCCCGCGGGTGCCACAGGCTAAAAGAAATAATAAAAAAATCGCCGCAGGCTAAAAAAAATAATTAAAAAAATCGACAACATTTCGACATTGGGCCGCGACACGTCGATATTCCAAATATGTGTCGATTTGTACAGTATATGTACGCTGGTATATGTAAGCTTGCATGTATCCGCTATTTGTATATAGTATACTGTATTGTAGGTGTTTATGTATTTCTTTTAGGGCAATTCTCTCTCTTCGTGAACGTTGCCGGGCTTGTACACTAAAGTGGTCTCCGGTACTTGTTGTATTTGTCTGCTGAGGAAGCAAAATTGGATGTATCATGGATGTTTTTGTTCACTGAAGCAAAACTGGGACAAATAGAAGCATTTCCCTTCAAAACTATGATTATGATTATGATTATTTAATTTCACAAACAAAGGCTCATGTGCAAGGCTAGGTTTTAAATCATTTGCATGTTATTGTGTGATAAGTACCAATTATATTTCTTCGTCTTTTTTTAATTGATTGATTGCCAGTTGAATTTGTCAACCAAAAAAACTAAAGATTTGGGCAGGCCATGGACTCATAATGGAAGATATACTTTTACGAATACTGTTACGAAAATAGCCGATCTACAAGCTCACAAGGTGTCATAGCACAATGTATTGTGAGTTTGTAGATCTGCTATGTTCAGAGGACAACACCCAAGCGCGTGTGTGTGTGCGAGCGTGCACGCGCATATGTGTGCGCGTATGCTGCAACAGTAAAGCTCTCTGTGTTCATGCTGGGCAAATCCAACCACAGACGTCACAGGATTTATTTTTGTTGTTAGTTTTTTTGACAGTCTTTTTTGTCCGATTCCAGGAAGCGTCACATGGTCACTGGGCCTGCTCTACCACATTCACTGCTAAACAAAAACAAGCATAGCTGCAGTTCACCGTTCCGGCCAGGAGATGGCAGCGTTAGCCACTAATAAAACAAGACAAATGCAGCAGTGGTTCCAAAACCTTTTCATTTCAAGGACTACCAAATTGACAACATTAGTCTGCGAACCCCATTTAGAAATATATGCCAAGAAAGCCCCATAAAAACTGCTGCTTGCTACCAGTAGAAAACCAATTTTGTTTTCTAACTGATGGAAGATTCTTTTGGATGATTTGGAATAACTAAATTGCAGGGAAAAATTGAATTTGTCTTGAAATATTGTTTCTTTCTGGGGAGGGCTTTGGAATGTAGATAAATAATAATTAAGGGTAAAATGTAGTAAAAAAAATAATATTAAAATTAATAATCAAGGAACCCTGTACAAATGCGTACGTGAACCACATACGGATCCCAACCCACTGTTTTGTTAGACAGGTTTTTTTTGTATCTCTGTGACATCAGTGTTATACAGCGACATCCAAACAATTCTCAAGGTTCTTTCAGACGTTAATCGATTAACACAGACGGTGTCGCCTGGAGCAACAGCAGCTCTGTTCCAGGAGTGCTCAAGGACGGCACACAATGCAATGTTTGTGTTGTCACATCTCGACGTACAAAAAGAAAGAAAAAGAAAAGAAGGTACTTTACTCATTGCTCATGTGAAAGGACCTTAATTAAGCCAGGTGTGCATAACGATGTCTCTTACCTGTGAGCGGTGGTCCTCTGAGCCGCATCCCTGGGAGACCGGCGGGGGATGGGTGGGGCCGTAGCACCGCCGCTCCTAGGCCCCGCCCCTGCCTTGGGGGGAAGGGGCGGGACATCGCTGGGCTCAGTCGATGAAGAGGAGGAGGAGGAGGAAGAAAGAGAGGCCGAGGGGGAAACCTCTCCTGCCCCCCGCTGGGCAGAGGGGGATAATCTCCCCTCTCCTTTCCTCCGCTGGGCGGGGGAGGAGGGGGGGAGGATGGCCAGCGTGTCGGGCCGTCGGGGCGAGGGGGAACGCGAGCCCCCGGACGGCGTGCTGGGGAGCGAGAGAGGAGCGTGGACGAGGGAGGGGACGGCGGCGTTGGTCCGATGGGGTCTTACTGGGGCCTGAACGGTGGTGGCCCCGGCGGTTCCTCTGCCTGCCCCTACCGGGACTGGCGACACGGTTGCAGGCGTCACTGTGGGAGCCACGGGGGTGAAGCGCTGCGGGGGGCAGTTGGGGGAGCTCCGCGGCGGGATTGGGGGACACACGGAGACGTAAGGGATGGGGGGGCACTCGGAGCCGGAGGGCATGGGGGGGCAATCAGAGCCGGAGGGGATGGGGGGGCAATCGGAGCCGGAGGGGATGGGGGGCACTCGGAGCCGGAGGGGATGGGGGGGCACTCGGAGCCGGAGGGCATGGGGGGGCACTCGGAGCTTGTCGTTTGCGGGGACCCGATCGGGGACCCGGAGAGATATTTAGTCCTGGATCTAGGAACTGGCCTCACCCCCTGGTCCACGCCTCCTCCTCTTCCCCCCTCCACCTCTCCTCCTCTGGGTACGCTCCTTCTCTCTCTTGGTGTTGGCGTGGGCGTCGGCTTGGCAGTCCCCTCCCCGCAAACCTCCTTCAGCCTGGGGACTGGCCTGTCGGCCATGGGTCTCTCCACCTCCTCAGGGTCCAGTGTGTCTCCGGGTATGGGTCCAGGAGGCAAGGGTCTCTCCCCCTCCACAGGGACTACCGTGTCCCCGGGCATGGGGACTGCTCTGTCTTTGGGCACGGGTCTCTCCCCCTCCCCGGGTACCGGTGTCTCCCCGGGGACGGGTCTAGGGGGCGCGGGGACCGGTCTGTCCCTGGGGATGAGTCCAGGGGGAGTGGGGACCGGTCTGTCCCTCGGGACGGGTCCAGGGGGTGCGGGGACTGGTCTGTCCCTGGGGACGGGTCCAGGGGGCGTGGGGACTGGTCTGTCTTTAAGCGTGGGTCCAGGGGGAGTGGACCTCTCCCCTTCTCCTCCACCTCTTAGCACGGGTCTCTCCCCCTCCCCAGGGACCAGTCTTTCCCTGGGGACGGGTCCAGGGGGCAGGGGGACCGGTCTGTCCCTGGGAACAGGTGCAGGAGGGGTGGGCATGGGCCTCTGGTTCACCTCTCCTTCGGCCCTAGCATCCAACTCCTCCTCCTCCTCTTCTCTGTCCTTGTTCCTCTCCCTGGGGGCGGGTCTCTCCCGCCGCCCGGCTGGTGAGCTGGACACGGTTCTCTCTCGGTTCAGGGGGCTTGCTCTGACCGGTGCCCGCCGCCAACTGCTCCGCTCCTCCCCACGGCCGTGCAGGGCATCATGCTGGGGGTCGGCGGAGTCCAGAGGGGTGGCAGGGGGGTTGTCCGGGTGATCCGGGCGGTCTGGGTGGCCAGGCTGCAGTATTTATGCCAAATATAGCGTTATTGATATGATATACGATATTCTATATATCAAAATAAAAGTGTTGCAACATTACCACCACATGCTAAATATAGTGCCCGTTGTAACCTTTATTTCTAAGCGCCAGATACCCGATACCGGATGCTATGATTATGCAATCTTGTGTGTGGTGTCCAGACTGGTTGTCGTTCTAACCCTCTGTGCAAACACATCCAGGCCACGAGTCTCAAAACGCCTGGTCTGACAGAAAAGCGTCCATTTGAATGCATAGCATAGAATGCGTGTGTGTGAAAAACAAAACAAAATTACCATGCCCATTCTGTCCCGAATGAAATGCGACAAAACAGCTTTTTTGCAATGCAATTGATTAGCACACATAGCTCTGTGTTGGGTGTGGACTGTGGAGGACAGTTAAAATCTTACTTCTCTTCTCGAATTTGTTGTCTTAAAAAAAGTAGAATAAAAATAAAAATAAAATGCATAATAAGTATTCCACACTTTTAATCTAAAGAAATTTGCTTAAGTACCAAGGGACTTAAGAACATTTATCGTTTTGTAACTGAACTGTGTCTGAACTGGTTGTATAACACTGTGGTACTGTAACATGAATGATTAGGATTGCATCAGTCTATAGCAGATAAAATCATCACAGCACTACCTATTCTCATTTTTTAAGTAACAGTTTCTTCCCCCAAGCAGTCAGGCTGCTGAACATCTGACGCTGTATTGCACTTTCCTTTTGTGTGTGCGTTCTCTCTTTTGCAATATACTGTAGGTGTTGCTTTGACCTGTATACAACAATTTACAGTATATCTGTCTTAGGACTGAGTGCATGGAGGAAAAACTATTTAATTGTATTTATAC
This sequence comes from Benthosema pterotum, assembly GCA_039105355.1. Classification (NCBI taxonomy): domain Eukaryota; kingdom Metazoa; phylum Chordata; class Actinopteri; order Myctophiformes; family Myctophidae; genus Benthosema; species Benthosema pterotum. The sequence continues at coordinate 20,547,405 of CM076977.1, forward strand.
TCTGTATAAATAAATACAAAAATGAACCTGAACCTAAGTGTAGTGAGAATGAAACCTAGCACGGGATTGGATATTGCGATATAGTGATATATTGCTAATGTATCGCGATACTGAAAGACGATATAGGTTCAGGTTCAGGTTTATTTAAGTCGCTTAAAGGGCAAATAGTATGCAGCACAAGAAGACAGGGCAGCTAAAACAGAAAAACAACGAAAACAAAAAACAGTGAGACAGTACAAAAAACAGTACATGTATACACAGTACCTTAAATACACAACTAAAGTGCTGAGATACAGTACTAGGCGTACGGCAAGTCAAAGTGCACGGGCAAGTAGATGCTCAAGGCCTTCCAGCACATGGGATGATGTACTGGGAGACAGTAATAAATAGATAAAAAGATAAGATAAAAAAGTAAAAAAGACAGTAAGAGTTACAGAGGACCAGAAGGGCTAAGACCTACCCTTAGCACCATTTAATGTGCCTATGGAGACGGGTACAAATGAAAACTTGTATCTGTTTTTCGAGGCACGGGGGGCACGAAAACGGAGGCCTGACGGGAGAGGTACATACCCCCCATGAAGAGGATGAGCAGAGTCAGAGCAGATAGACAGGGATTTTTTGAGGACCTGTCTGTTATATATAAGGTCAAGGCTGCTCACCTGTGATCCAATTATTTTTAGGCAACCTTGACAATTCTCCCTAGAGAATTTTTATCTCTGATGCTGAGATTTCCGTACCAGCATATAATAGAGAAAGAAATGATGGACTTAATATACGCACAGTAAAATAGTTTCATTAGTGTCTTGTCGATGATATACGACAATATAATCAGGAATGGGCAGCCTTGACGCTGGAAAAGGCCACTATTTCCATGCACACTCCACATTACAGATGTCGTCTGTAATCTGATCTACAAGCTCATGTTTTAAGCTTGTAGGTCAGCATTTTTTGCTATATTTGAATTGAAATCCAGATTTCGTTTTCTATGCTTTCATTTGCATCCTGAAAAGTAACCTCTTTGTTTAGTTTCAAACGCATGTGCAGTAGTTATGTTAACTGTATGAACTCATTAAGCTATGTATACTGTATGTTTACCGTAGACTGAAGTAAGTAAAGCAGGTCATGTTATATGTTTGGAGTTGTTAACAGCAGAAATCAATAAAACATCAGCATTCTGACTCGGTGGCCATTAATTGAAGGCAATGGGCAGCCATGTTGCCTATGCATACAATGTTGTGCTACCCTGGAAAACAGCCTAATTTGTCACAGGAAAAGATACTTAATTCCCTGGGGAGATTGGTACTCCTCAGTCTGAGTTACATTTCACTCACCCCAGGGTTGTGGGTGATCAATCAGATCCCACTTTTGCTGTGACCTTGTAATCTTTTTGTAACCCCCGTGTATAAGTAAAACCAGACTAGGTCCAGACTAGTACTGCAAGTATTGGCCAAAAAAAAGACATCTGAATTAAAACACCATGTGGGTTCAAATGAATTTCGAGTGATTTGAATATCGAATGTACAGTTTTTTAATTTCAATATGAAATAATCCAGCCCATTATGCTGTAGTGTAAGACATTCTCTTTCTAATTCTATATGCTGTGCTCTCGCGAATCTTGCTCAAATTAATGATTCATAATTATCTTAATAGCCTAATTTTTGTATAATGTTTTAGTTTCCGTGGCCCAGAACTGCGAGAACTTGCACAGCATTTTTTATTTTATTATATCATATATATTAAAATTATTAATTTCCCTGCGGGGACAATAAAGTACATCTCATCATCTCATGTCATCATTAAAAAGTCATAGCTTAATTTATTGTATTTAAATATTCTTTTGTTTTTTACATTCGATGCATGGAATATCCTTTGCAGCACTATTCCAGTCTAATATCTACTCGGTCTGGCCGTGGCATTGTGCAATCCTTACCAGGTGTGATGAAGCGGGCGCTGCTCGGCGGCGGCTGAGCGCTGTGCTCTTCTGCAGGCTGGCCAGGATGCGGCGGCGGTGTCCCGGCAGGCTGACCCCCATGTCCTCCAGCCGCTCCGCCGTCAGACTGCTCTGGCACTCCTGGAAGGTGGCGAGCCCGGCGGCGCTGAACGCCCCGTGGTACTGCTCCAGACGCAGCACGCACAGCCAGTCCCACACCGGCTCGCACGTGTCCGTCTCCGACATCGTTTGTGTGTGTGCGTGTGTCCGGGAGGGAAATGTTAGATCATGGCTCCAACAATCTGTGGAAGAGGGGAAAAAAGAAAAATTGAAGTCGAAAATAAAAATATAGCTGTAAGCAGCAATAAGGCGGTGCCAAACAGGAAGGCACCCCCCCCCCCCCCGCCAAACACACACACACACACACACACACACACACAACACACACACACACACACACACACACACACACACACACACACACACACACACACACACACACACACAATTTTTGTTGTGTATGATATATGTTATATTAAATAGTTGCCGCTGTGTTGTCTGAAGGAAGTTAATAAGGTACAATGAACCTAATGAAGCTATGATCTTGTGTTCCATTTGTTATGTTAAGCTTAATGATTAACATTAGCTTAACTATTTAACATCCCTACATGGAAACATTACAATAGCAACACTACTCATGTACTCCAAAAAATCACGCTGCTATACACTTTTCATGTCAACGATCCCCAAAATGAAAATTATTAGCCTGTGGATCCCTATTTGAAGAGATGGTTCATTAGGTTCCAAACTGTCATTTAGCTGGGGGACCCCCTGGAACTCCCTCAAGCACTCCTGGGTGTCCCAGACCCAAATTCTGGCCCCAGGGAGTAAGATAATGGATCTGCAGACGGGCCGGCTTAGTTCTCTGTTCTGTTCTGGAGGAAGGAAACAGTAAAGTGAAGTTGACTCACTCTTTGAGTCAAATATTGAGTTTCAGTTTGAATATGTTTTGCAATTGCAAACTAATAGCTAATATAAGTACTTCCCCCCCACCTAACTTGACTTCTGCATATAAAAGTGCAAGAGAGTGTGACAGAACGTTATTCCAGCCACTTCCTTTCCCCTCCATCAAGGTACCTGCCCTAGGGAACACGGGGAGCATATGTGAGGGTACCTTCCCTATAGAGCAGGGGTTTTCAACAGGTGGTCCGGGGACCACCAGTGGTCCTTGAGAGGGTTCCAGTGGTCCCCAGGCCAAATGATGGAAAGTTGGTTAACCAGATGTAACTTTGAGAATGTAAAAATGAAACCAAATGGACCCTTGCGGGTCCATTTGGTTTCATTTTCACACTCTCAAGAGTTAAAATATTCATCATCTGAATTAGCACCACCTAATTAAGAAGTCTACACTGTTTTGTTTGCAAAATCCAGCCCTGAATTGTGGACAAAACCAACATAATTCTTTAGTTTTTGGTCTTTGGGGTGAAAATGTAATCGAATGGTGGTCCGTGGCTCAAATGCTGAATAAATGGTGGTCCCTGGGGTCAAAAAGGTTGAAAACCCCCCCTATAGAGGATAGGAAGAACATGCAAACAGCCCACACAGAAAGGCCCTTTCACCAAATCCACCCTGCGTGGGTACATGGGCACTGATGTCGTGATGGAGAGAACTCCCCTAATAGCGTCCCCACCAACGACGATATTCTACTGATCAGACTAAATCGGACCAAAGAAGCCCTTTCAATACAATCTATTTGAAGCATTTTATTTGAATGAACTCACCCGTGCAGTGATCCGGTGAATAAAGAGACCTCAAGTTTCCGCTTACTGTATACACAGCATCACGTGTATGCCTGTCACCAATAATGTCCAGATATACAGCACATTATGTGTCACTATCACTAACATTAAGTATCAGACCTACTCAATACCCAAATTAAACCACGCCACCAGGCCTTAAGGTAATCAAATAAAAACATATTAAATATAATTTGAACAAAGATGATGGTTAAGTGCAAACGTATTTTTTTTTATGAATATTCATTCATACCCCCCCCCCCCCCCCCCCCCCCCATTATTTCTTTTCTCTTATTGGATTCTTGGACTACCTTTTCTTAAAATAAACACATTGCATTTTTCTTTTCTTATTTAACAGAACACTTTTTTCACCAAGGTAGGCCATGAGCGAGTGTTCCAGTAAATGTGATAGGAAAAGGGCCAATTTACTTCAGGTTACTTCAAATGATACCTATTTTAAAAACAGTTGAACCTAGAAGCATGAAGTTACTTATCATGAATGAGTAGGCCAATAATTTAGATTGTATGTATGAATAAATAAATAAATAATCAGAGACAATACAGTATGCGGGGGACTATAGTTAGGCATGTCCAGCCTCTATGCGTGAAAATCGAGCAATTTTTGGTAAAAGCATGACTTTTTATGGGACTGCAGTGACAGCTAATTTCCAAAATGGCCACCATTGATGTTATTTACCAATTCAGGTTAGACAACATTCATTTGTCCTACCTGATCTACCTGTGAAAATCAACTGAGCCCAGGAAATCAGCTGACATACTCTGTGTACTCAACTCAACTACTCAACTGTACTCCTAGCCAGATCACCATCCAGATTGCCAACCAGCTCCTGCCCTGAACTTCTAGTATTATCCTGCACTGCCAGAACACCATCTCTTGTACCCGCCACAAGAAAACACAGTGAAGCAGCAATACAGGCCCATGGCCTAAGATACCCGACTTCACCAACACCAAATTATAACTTGGACCTTCTGCCATCCAAAGCAGTCAAGCATCAAGTCCTAGTTGAACACCTCAAGCTTGAACAGGCTCGCCTGCTGGCCGACAGGGGCCTCCAGCAGGGCCCAGCTAGACTTAAAAAGTTAATGTTGAGAAATAGCCCCAGAACACTGAGAGACCATAAGAAGTGTGGAGAAACTTTGGCAGGAGGCCCTCGCCCACCTCATCCTTGATGGGGGTACGCCCCCTAGAGGCTTTATTTAGTAGTGAACATCTCCTAACATGGAGACGGAACCTATTGACCCTTCAGTAAAAGGGTACCCACATGGAAAGAAAATATATGTACATATATGCATCATATATGTTGGATATGCACCAAAATCAGGTACATACTGTATATGCGCATATGTGGATATATAGGACATACATGTGTCCTATATAACCACATGCCACAGTCAGGTTCATATATGGGGCCAATTTCATATATACGGTATGTGCATGTATTTTCCTTCCACGTGGGATCTGCATGATACTGTACATGAAGGTCATTTGAACTGTGAACAAACTGCTAGATAACTGTTGACCTATAGGTAAAGACAGTGTGTGGGCCGCCTCTTCTCTTCTTACGAGGTCTTCTCCCACCACTTGTACTCCTCATTCATCTCTAGGCTAAATGAAGTGTGTGTGAGAAAATATGTGTATTTCTTTCCCTAAATATTTTTTATCCCACGATTTTGTAACCCATTTTTTCACCCAGTGCCAATATACAAAATATGTGTATTTCTGTAAAAACAGGAACATCAATCGATGTCTTCACCAAAGGGGTTTGTGAGCGTTGGCTCAGAGTTGAACTACTGTACAGATTCTGTCACAGGTCACACCACAACTATATTAGGCCTGAACACTGCACGATGACGGAACACGGGCAAAATATGCGCACATATTCATAAATTATCCCAGAATAGGATGTGAGTATAAAAGGTCAGCAGTTTTCTCAGCTGTGAGTCAGATGATGACGGATGGCATTTAAGGACATGCAGCTGCTGACTGTCGGTTGTGGATATATACCAGCGGTTACCACACGTATTTCATGTCAACGACCTCCATTTAGAGAATTGCGGCTATAAATCCATTATTAGTTGGCTAAAGATGGTTGCATCCATTCATCCAGAATGGAAACTCCACTGGCATCACGTTCTTTTTGCCTGCCACGGCAACGATCATGATGGATATTACACAATGATATGAATGAACATTACATAATGTCCAATAATCACAGTGCTACTTATTGTCTCCAAGGCATAGGGAAGAGAGTATATTTTGCACTCCATCCATTTGTTTGTCTGTCCATCCATGTGCCTGTACGTCTGTGTACGTTCTCTGTTTTTTGACATCATGGATTAATGTCTGGATCCAACCATGGTCAGCACTATTTGGTCATACTGTGTCATATCGGCATTGGCAAATATTCCAATCTACCCACTGACATAGGGCTCAAGGGTTGACAGTTAAATGTATGTTGGTAAATGTATCTAGGGGTAAATGTATGTTCTTGGGGCAGGTGGAGTTTGCTTTCGAGTTAACTAAACTTTAATTGCACATTATGAGTGAGGAGTCGACTATAAACACAATACAAGTGTTATAACACAGTAGACACAGTATAAACATAACACAAGATCTCAACACAAGATATCGTGGTTTCGGGATTGGATGAGGAACGCAGAATGTGTATTGAGACATCCCTAGTCAGAACAAGTAAATTAGGCTTAAATTAGGCTACCACTATGTGCATCATATGTTGACATATTCGATAGTGAATGTATGAAGACCACATACACACTGTATCTAGATTAAACTTTTTCTTTTTTTTTCATGTGACATAAAATTAAGAAATTCTGAGAATCGTTTTGTTCTCTAACTGTAGAGAACCTTCAGCCTGATAAAATACTCTGAATTTGTTTCAAAGACTGAAAACTAGTGAGTATGCACCAGCCTGTGTGTGCGGTAAAATGAACAGACGTCATTTCCTGTATACCGTTTCCTATAACGGGTCAGAGACCACAGCAGGGCATCTCTCTGAGAGAGAGAGAGAGAGAGAGAGAGAGAGAGAGAGAGAGAGAGAGAGAGAGAGAGAGAGAGAGAGAGAGACAGAAACAGAGACAGAGACAGAGACAGAGAGAGACTCAGATCATATTGACTTAACATTCTTTGAGCCTAGATATGCACAGATATATTACACATGACTTGAAACTGTTGCTTTGTTCTGATTGGGCAGCCTGTCTGTCACTCTCTGACCAAGAGCACTTCCCATTTCTCAAAGGAGGAAGTCAAGACAGACGGTGAGCTGTCAAACAGTCAGCTTTATGAAACACACGTTGATTGCTGCAGAGTTCATAATTCTGTCATGTATGTATTATTGATATGCTCATAAACAACTCGCCTACGAGCAAAACACAAAGTCAACTTATCAGTGCTTGGCTTGCACACAGACACACAAATATGCACACATGCACACATGTGTGTGCACACACACACACAAACACGCACACGCACACGCACACACACACAGCTGACAAGGTCCAGCATTATTGACCAGACCATCTTTACTTCAGCTCTTACTGGAAGAGGAAAAGCAGCTTGGAATAACAGTCACCTGTGTGTGTGCATGAGTGTGTGCGGCCGTGCGCATGTGTGTGTGTGTGTGTGTGTGTGTGTGTGTGTGTGTCATGCATGCTACATTCACATTAGAAGAGAGTCGTCTGGATTATAGACAGCTTGTGGAGATCACAGCATGAAAAAGAAGTACCGGTAGGTTTATTTACCAAAAACGTAGTAGGCCTACATGTAAAGGTGTTCCCCTTCAGCTAAAAATATTTATCTTCAAAATGTATTGAAGCACGCAATACATGGCAACTAGAGGTATTCTCCTTACTCATAATGACTTTTCACAAAAAAGGTGATAAACTTGTATCATTAAGCTATACTGAAATATCGTCCCCACCACACCAGACATCAGTAAGTAATTTAGTCATCAATTAATCAGACTACCCGGTAGTCCTATACCCATTGTGTATTATATGATCTGTAAATTATGTGCAGGTCACATTGATTGGGAGAGAATTGTTGATGTTGGAAACTTTGGTGGAACTTGCGTCACAAAATAAATGTTAAATAAAACCGTTAATGTTAGACCTTACCCGTTCTGAATGTAATTGTAACAAACCCAGAGGGTCATTACAATGTGTATGGATGACACCCAGTTTGTAGCCTATGCTCTGTCACATAGCCTGGTAGTCCCAGATGTGTTTTGTGAGTTGTGCAGATCAAAGACTAGGCCAATTAGCATGCAAAAGCTCTTTTTTAGCTCTGGCTTAAGAAAACGCCTGGCTTTTGAAAGCTATGATGTTGTGAGCTTGAAGAGGATGCTGTCACTTCATCGGGAGTTGTGTGTGCTTGTGTTGTATTGATAGCGAGCTGCAGATCGTTGCATTCCCACTGTAAACGTGCACTTGGCGACTTGCGCATACACCAGACGCACGTACACAGGCGCACACGCGTAAACGTGGCGTTTGAATAATAACTTTGGAGAGGACTTGGTACCGTGGGCCGCCGCGCGTTAATATCTAGACGTTGCAGTGGTAGTAGATATAATTTGTGTCACCGTGCCGTGCCGAGAGTATATTGCCTGTGTGGGTCAGTCGTCTGGCAGGCGGAACAGCGACAACACTGTGCCGTGCCGAGAGAACGTTGCCTGTGTGGGTCAGTCACCTGGCAGGCGAAACAGCGAGAGCAGAGAACGCTGTACCCAGCACCTCTGGCTGTAGCCATAATGGGAGGTGATGCGGCAAACTGTGACCACAAATAAATGTGTCTCTGTGACACATGATGTTTTTTTTTATCTGTATCCGGTGACACGTGATATGCGTGAAGTTTAGTTTTTGACAGAAAAGTATTAAAATTAAAATGATGGGTATAATATTTTGTGTTTATAAGGCGCGCATATTGATGCTGAATGACAGGGCTGTGTGACTTGAAGTTCATTGAGGCTGTCCGTGCGCCGTGGCGTTACGCAAATGGAGACAAATGACACAGTACATTGCACATTGCACAGGAAGTGGACAGACAGACACGATTCCTAGAATTATATAGAGAGATCATCAACTAATCACAGAGGTTTTTCCGCATTAATCATGGGTGTTAAGTGTAACTAGGGGTGCAACTAATGATTATTTTCATAATCGATTCATTGGCCGATTATTTGAACAATTACTTGATTAATCGGATTACAACACTTTTTTTCACACCTTAATAATACATTTTAGGTTATTTTACACATATTCTAACCAAGAAAAGGGTAATTCAGTCAATATGTTTTGTTCTTGATACTATAATCGGGCCATATGCAGTTGCTACTGTGCATGTGCAACTTAGTGAGGAAAGAGAGATGGCTCACTCCTCTTTAGGTTAAAGAAGAGTGAGCCTCAGTCTAAACTAAAGCCCTGGAAAAAAAAACACGGTTAAGTGATGAATTGCAAAAACTCCAGTGATTAGTTGCCCATTTGATTAATCGATTACTAAATTAGTTGACAACTAATTGTAACTGTAATTGTAACTAAACTAAGACCAGTGATCCACTTCTCTTCCCTTACAATCTGATGAACAGTACAGTAGAGACTGCAAAGCAAAATATGATGCAATGATTATATAGTTATCAAGAATAAAACAAAGGGCTTAATGTACTGTACTGTATATTTGAGTTCAGAAGAGTACTTTTAGACATGTGTCATTTCTTTCTTATTTTGTTAAGCCTAAAGACACCACCGAGTTTATTTATTTATGTTTTATTTGTTAATTGAACGAATCATCAACGAACATTATATATATTATATATTTTTAATGATAGTAAAATAACTGTCGTAATCCAATGAATCAATTAATCATTTAAATAATTCATTGGCAGATGAACCGATTATGAATATAGTCATTAGTTGCAGACCTATTATGAAAATATAATTGTGTTCCAGAGTCAGCAGCAGTGAAGCAGTCACTGCAGTGCACATACTGTAACCCTGGCTGCCCTGCGTCGTGGACAGAGTGGGAGGAGAGCTCTATTATTTTGCTGCTGAAGCATCCGCTCCCTTTCGTTTCTGCTGCCTCACACAACCATCGAACACCCCTGGTCTGCTTTTCAGTTTCAAAACACCCATTCGTCCCTCTCTCTCTCTCTCTACTCTCCCCCACCCTCTCAGAAAGGAGCCAACAGGGCTCTCTGTGTTGCCTCAACAATGGTGCATTCTGTTGCCTGGGCGAGCGTGCGTGTGAGTGCATGCATGCGTGCGCAATAAGGGGAGGAAATATATGAAATACACTGCAGAGACCGAGCCGAGTGCATGTTCACTAAATGATGCTGTGTGCACGCACGCACATGCACACGATACGCACGCACGCCCCTACTAGGCACCCTTGCTGGTAAGAGCTGTGATGCATGCGTTGCTGCTATACTGTAGTGTGCAATTGTACATGAAGTGAACATGCGTGCCTCTCTGTGGTTCCGTCCAGGGTCAACTCGGTTTCAAAAGTCTCTTTCACAATCGTCCCCGCCCCCTCTTCCTGTCTCTTCTTTCTGTCATTTACTTTTAGGCCTGAGAGTCAATTTAGGCACTCTGGGCTGAATTTAGCAACTCAGTAGGCAAGAACAACACATGGTGATACTACATTTGATCAAATACATCAAGAATCATACATAAGCTATAAGAATATAACAGTGGAATACCTGTAAAGTAAACTATATGAACTGCTTATAATGATGATATAATGTGCCGTCCTCAGAAAAAGCCATCTAATTAAGTTGGCCTTTGCATACACATACTCAGATGCTAGGGCAAGTGCACAGACAAGCGTGTGTGTGTGTGTGTGTGCGTGTGTGTGTGTGTGTGTGTGTGTGTGTGTGTGTGTGTGTGTGTGTGTACTTTTAGTGCCAGAGGCATTTTGGGGGGGGGGGGGGGGGGGGGGGGGGGGGGGGGAGATGTATTCAAAGAAATAAGCAAAGTATAAATGCATCAACATCAGGGTTTCCCCCAGCGCTTTATTATCAGGGCGGCCGCCTGAGTGAAGCCCGCCCCGCCTTGGCTACGTTCCCCAAAAAAAAAAAAGTAAAAATGTGTCGTTCATACAGTGGCATGTTAATAAAGTTATCTGCACTAAGCCTTCAAACCGAAAGTGCGATTTGAAACCATGTCATTAGCAAATCACAACGGCCGCGATCATTCAGTATTATTCAGTAGCAGTGGCGACATTAGGGTTCATCAGCCATGGGTGCCGATATCAAAAGGGCCCTTTCAGCGTGCGCGCTCACACATGCGCGTGCAGGAGTGTTTGTCAGATAATTTGGATCGTTTGGGAAGGCTCTCTTCTACGGCCTATATTCTCGTCCTATCCACCTTGACTAATAAAAAATCAACAGCAACATTACATTATAAGGTTGAATAGCCAGAAAAATTATAACAAGAGTCACCAATCAGCCAACCATGCTATGGATAAGCAGGTGAAGATGAATGGATGTATTTAGATAAAGTATTTTGATAGATGAATACAGACATCCCACCTAAAAAAACTAAAATATATTAACATTTAGGGCTATGCCACACATGATAAGTGATTAACATATCCTACCATAGATTATATGGTTGCAGTGGCTGTTTTTTTAATCAGTAGAGTCAGTAGGATTGTTATTTGGTTACAGTTTCTGTTACCTTTGTTTTAAAGCTAAATTAAAATATATGATAAACACATAGATAAGCATATTAAGCTCTTTGTGATTTATATTGAGGACTTATAAATAGCTCTTGATTATATTAAGATTATATTTTATAAATATAATTGATTATATTATAGAGTAAAAATAGATTATACTGTGCAAACAGACTGAGATCATGTAATTAGCTCCATATACACAGCTGTGTCGTATTCCATATTATAAGAACGGGGAATCCCCGATACGCACGGCATGGGGCAGAGAGACTGTGCATGGAGAAAATGCGAAAATTTCCCCTCTCCTTTTGTGTGATAAATGCATACTATAAACGCATGACCTATATAGCAACTGAAATATACTTGGATATACTTGGACCACACTTGGAATTATTGAAATCGGGTGAGAATGGCCTGAGAGTTTTTAGATTGGAATCTCAAAAAAAATCTCGGCGGACTTTCAAAAGGTAAGCACAGAGTCGACCAGCAGCGACAACTCCGTTCTCTTTAAGTGCCAGTCCATGGGCGGCCATTATACATGGACTTCTATTGAGGATCGGGACAATAAATAGGGACCAACATGCTGCACAAACAGCTCTCGGGCGCTTAGTTTCTGATGCCTCAATGTCGCAGCTTTTGGCATTAGCCATCTTTGTACGTCTGACTGTAATAAGGTTGCTGTTCACCGCACTTTTTTTTAGATGAAAGTAAAGTGACATTAGCTCATCTCCCGTATGCTGCTCGCGTGGGCCCACGCGACAAGATATATTTTAATAAAAGGAGAAGGAAAAAAGTCTGTTTGGGCCTCGGGGCCCCCCTAGGGTGGTCGATGGGGCATGGGTGCACGCACCCACGCACCCATTATAAATGACGCTAGTGTTCAGTAGTATCAGTATCAACCGGAGCGAGTCTGATCCAGTGGTTGACAGACACTCTTTGCTGCGCGCTGCCCAATCAGTGCGTATGCAGTGCTTCTGTGCACGCACACGGGCACACGGAGTTGTTTAGCTCCCGAAGCAGTAGCTGGTGGCTGTCTGGTCAACGCATGCCGTCTGTGTCCCGCCCGACTCCCGCGGACCCCGTCATGTCAGCCTAACCAAACGACATCCACGCTGGAAATTATTGCGTTTCAACTGGGGTGCAGCTTTCAGCTTAACGTAGTCACCCTCTCCCTGTCTGTTGAATAATTAGCACATAGGCTAGCTTGTAGCTGGTGTGCTGCTTCTGAGTGTGTGCTGCTTCTGAGTGTGTGTGTGTGTGTGTGTGTGTGTGTGTGTGTGTGTGTGTGTGTGGGTGTGTGTGTGGTGTGTGTGTGTGTGTGTGTGTGTGTGTGTCTTGAAGCGTATTTTGCGAGTATTTTGAGGTGACCAGATATCCCGTTTCTGTGGGACAGTCACAGGGTGACCAGATGTCCTTCTTTGCGTGGGACAGTGTCTCATTTCAAAGACCCTGTCCCACATTGTGACTGACAGACTACAGCTGTCAATTGTCCTAAAAGTCCCCCTTCTGTTTTCTGTTGTAAAGTTTTCTCACTGTCTCTGTTAATGCTAGATGTGTTTTAAGCCTGTTGAAATAACAGGTGAAATACTTACTAAATGAATAAATAACAAATTCATGGCTAGGGACTACTTATGGACAAATGATGCATGAGGCATTTTTAATGCCAACTGTAATGTGTTGCTACCTGCAATTAAATGTCCTCTCAAGTATACTTCTGTCCCTCAAATGAACAGTTTTGGTCCACTTAAGTCTGATTGATCAATCTATTGTGAAAGAAAAAATATTCTACCAGTCTGCTGTTCTGATAAGAAATGAAATATGGCCTAATAATGACATAACTGCAGTAAATGCCATTTAATATGTGATGACCGCGAAAATGCAGTCATTCCCTTATTGACTATAAGGGAATTTATAGTCATTTTTTACTGTGGCACTCTGAGTGTCAAGGAAAAAAATCATGGCACTTCATGTCAAAAGGTTGCCTACCCCCTGGCCTACGGTATTGTAATTACATCACATGCACGTGCACATGCACGGACGTGCACGCGCACGAGCACAGACTCGAAGCCTCACCACCTTCCTTGACTACCAATTTTCTGGGGGAAACACTGAACATTATACTCTACATACACTAAACAACCAAATGTAAATCCCAACCCAAATGTTCTGCAGATCTACAAGGTTTGGGATCAGCTTGCTACTGTGGATGGTTTATTTTCACAGAATGTTCTGCTACTATGATATGACCATGCCCAGTAGGGAGGCCATGGGCTTCCTGTAATTACAAATCTGCGTGTGTGTGTGTGCGCGCACGCACACGTGCGTGCGTATGCGTGTGTGTATTCTCTCAGTCTCAACATGTAACACTTAGTCTGCTAAAGTGTTGGCGTTGTGGTAAGACAAACTCATACTGTATCAGCAACACGTGACACACGCACACACAGACTTTGTTGACCTGTTTACCAAGTTGTGTGCACATGGCCCTTGTCAGGGTATTTATTCCAGTGTGAGGCTAGCATTGTCCGCCCCCGGACAATGGTCATGTTTCTCACACACTCGCATCATTTCATTTGCACTTATAGTTTTCACTCACAATCATTGTGATATTTTTGTCTAGTTGTTGGAGGCTTACACCACGCAGTGGTTATAGTTGTGGCGAGATAACAGGCTATGAGGCACTGTGGGTGAAGCCTTTAGGTCAACTTTATATCAACAGAATGCAGGGGCGTTTTTGCCATTCGCCAGATTAGGTAATTGCCTGGGGGTGCCATGAGAGGGAACCAGGCATGCTTTAAAAGGGATCCCACATTATACTTGTCCTCTATAACTACAATTGAACATTTAAAACACATATAATATGTTATTGTTATTATAATCGTTATTGCTGTGATGATGACTTTTGTTTTCACCCCAAAACTCTAAATAGAGAGGCGGAGAATAAACTTTAACATTATTCCAACAAGGCATGTTATCTGCTAAAAACCTGACTCATTGTCATCACCGTTGTAACATGGTGTCACACATGCACACACTCACAGGCTGAGAATGTGCAGCACACAGCACGCACACTAACTCTGAACAACGTGGAACAGCAAACAGCGAGCACCCTGAACTTGGAAGTTGCGTGGGTTCACATTCTTTACTCTGACTAGGCATTATGCCTGAACTGCAATAAGACAATAATCCTTATAATCTGTTGCTTTAACCCAATTCCAATCCTACGTCAACACCACAACGTTCAGGGAGGTACGAAGAAGAACAAACAGTGCTCCTTATGTTAAATAGTTGATAACCACATCTTTAACACTTTTACACAATTAGAGAAGGTAGAAGAATTGCAACTTCCATCAATGTTCTGCCTGTTATATCTCTTTATGGTAACAACGTCAATGAATACTGAATGGAATTGTGGACAAACTCTCATCAACAACAACATATTCTTTAGTTCGGGTCCAAGAGGCTCGATCTCATGAAATAGTGGTCAAATGCAGAAATAAATAATGGACCTTGATACGAAAAGGGCCGAAAAACAGTGCTGTGGGAGATTGGGACCCCCACCTTTAAGTAAACACAGACCGAACGGACATGACTCACGCACCCACCACCCCCATTTGGTATGTATGTACACGCTCAACCCACTTTGACCCCCTCTCCATTTAAATTAAAGTGACTCAGTTCTGCCAGTAATGCACCACTTTGTCTGTGTGTGTGTGTGTGTGTGTGTCTGTGTGTGTGTGTGTGTGTGTGTGTGTGTGTGTGTGTGTTGTGTGTGTGTGTGTGTGTGTGTGTGTGTGTGTGTGTGTGTGTGTGTGTGTGTGTGTGTGTGTGTGTGTACATCCTCTTTTGGAGCTGGTGCACAGTTTCACATGCAGAGCGTTCTGTGGCCACAGTGTCGTTGGTAAAGCACCACATCCAGCCCAGGACAAACACACATTTCGGCCTGGCTTATATAGTAATCTCAGTCACTGCGTTTGCAAATCATTTAGCTATGGACCCCATGGAACTCCCTCAAGGACCCCATCTTAAGAAGCACATTTTTAAACCAAGTATGATATGAGAACAGACTCTACACATGTCTTCTCAATAACAGTTCTCTGGAAGGCCTATGTTTCTATAACCATTCCATTGCATTCTGCTCAATGTTTCCATGGAAACAAGGACGCCCAAAATTATTCGCACAATGACTTTCCAAAACATTACCATACTATTTAACACAATTTCTAATTTTCGGTGCAATAACTACTATGCCAACAGGCAGGGAGCAAAATGTAAAGTGCCAATGTACGTTGTATAATGATAGAACTGTATCCCAAATGCTGTGCCAAATGTTTGTTATGCCGCCTATTCTAGGGAATAGGAATTATCTTGTCACATATATTAGATGGTATTTTGTGTAAGGTTATGCATTATTGTGAAAGTGTATTAACTGCATCAATCGCCAAAAACAAAGAACAATGTGAAAATCCAAAGCTTTTCCAGGATTGGAGTCTTTTTTTATTTTATTTCAAGCCATTTCCTTGAATTTCATGACTGGAAGAACTGTCACAGTCAGTGTGTGTGTGTGTGTGTGTGTGTGTGTGTGTGTGTGTGTGTGTGTGTGTGTGTGTGTGTGTGTGTGTGTGTGTGTGTGTGTGTGTGTGTGCAATCTGTCAGGATCACAAATGTGACGTCAGAGAGGGGAAGTGTTCAGGAAGTGTTGGAAAATAGCAGATTGACAAGCTCATAGCATCTGTAGAATCTTGTTATATATATACAGGCGATAGAACAACAACAACCTCCGTCTTCCCCTTTTTATTTTGCTGCTCTTTACACCGGTCAGCAGAAACCAGAGACATGATTTATAAACCGACAGACAAATACGACAATGTTATCATCAGTGTATACGTTTCATTGCAGTTCTGACAGTGACTTATTGTGTGACGTGTTGTTAATCATGAGCACATGCTCTTTCTCGCTCTCTCTGACGTGGTGTGCCCTAAAAGACAACAAGCCAGTTCCTCTTCTGCAGATCATTACAGAGAGACTGGCCCAACAGCATTTACGACAATGAAAGAAAAGGAGACAGACAGACAGAAAACAATTGCAAACTGCAGCAAAATGTGTGAGCCGCTGTGGACAGGAGAAGGCTGTCAAATGGAATACAAGCACTTAAAAAAAAGAGAAAACACTATGCTTATAATAACTAATAGAGAGCGGCAGTGGCTCAGGGGTAGAGTCACCGGATGGTAACCACAAGGTTGCCGGTTCGATCCCGGGCTCCCGCAGAGTTAGTGTCGAAGTGTCCTTGAGCAAGACACTGAACCCCTAATTGCTCCTGATGTGCTAGTAGGTACCTTGCATGGTTTCCACTGCCATCAGTGTGTGAATGTGTGTGTGAATGGGTGAATGTGATGCACAAGCTATGTAAAGCGCCTTGGATAAGGGCGCTATATAAATGCACCATTTACATCATTTAATAGAGATCAGCATATGCGGATTCACCTGCAGATAAACCGCAGGTTAGGATGAATTGGATCAATGGAATATATAAATAATTAATCATGGATAATCCGCAGATGAAATAATTCTGGGGATGAAGTACTTGCATATATGTATATACAGTATAGACGTATTATAGCTTTTCAATCAGAAACAATATTGCTTTTAAAACACACAAAATGTCAAAATCTTGTAGTAGGCCTATATTATTTTCCATCAGGCTCAATAGACGGCCACCTATATTTCTGGATAAGGACCACAATAACAACACAGCAGGAGCATTTAGTTAGCCAGCTACAAGCTAGCATTGCTGTGAGCTTGTAGAGTATAATTTAAGGCGGATGGCGGATGGATTCGGATGTATGAATTTGATTAATTAATTAACATGGACGGATGCGGACGGATCATCAATATGTGTGGACGGATTTCGGATGAGAAAAAAGCTTATCTGCTGATCTCTAATATCTAACCATCATACGTGAATACAGTATATGCCTGTCTGTGTCACACGCTCCATATTTGGGGAAGAACTCCACTCGCTGGCTGAGTCACCAGAGAGAGTGCAGTTACACCAAAGGCAAAATTACAGGATTGCTTCAAACACACAGCTGTAGTGTGCGGCTGTCTTGCAATTTACGAGGTGTATCCATTCCCACGTTCACTCGTCTTACTAGTACTTCTATAATACATTGTGTTATCTGATTAAGCTGTGACAAGGCCATGGATGACTCTGCACACTGTGTCCTAGAGGCTGTTTTTGTGTTATAGCCTATTTGTTGTGGTTCACTTTGTCCTTGAAGCAGCTTCAGTAAAGCTGTAATTTCATCTCTGGGTACAACTACCATAACAAGTCATTTTGTACAAGCACATAATATGATGTTACACAAGTGAAACGCCTTAAGGGATAGTTCAGATCTTTTTTAACTCAAGTTGTATAAAATGCACATCATTAATATAGTGGTATCAACGGTATTCATTGACATCCAAATTCCCATGGTAGAAGTTCTGCTCTGGTTTTGGTGAAATATGAAGTAGTTCCTGTTAGTGTTGTAGTTCTCGAGACATTGTCTCGTCTCGAGGTCGATCTCGAGAACGTTTTTCGTCATTTTCGTCTTGTCTCGTTCTCGCCAATCAATTGTCTTGATCTTGCCTCGACCTCGCGGCTCTCCACTTCATTGGTCTCGTGGTCTCGTCTTGGTCTCGAATCATTTTGTCTCGATCTTGTCCCGACCTCGGAGTCTATGTCTCGGGTCTCCTTCACCAACGAGACCTCCCGAGACGAGACAATGCGAAGGAAAAGTTAATTGTGTGGCGCGAGGAGAGGACGCATTCATAAAGACAGCTGCTGCGCAGAGCTCAGAGCCTTAGAGTATAGACAGAGTTACGACATCTCCGTTCACCCCCATAGAGAGGTCTAATGGCGGCTGCCCTCGTTGAAAACAATGTATTTGCAACTTCAAAGTGCTCTGTTTTCTGTCCCACTCTATGTCGCAACTCTTCTAGATGGCTCTGGAGAAGCCTACATGTTGCTGCTGCTCACTGGCAGAACACAACTACAGAGAGAATATAGGCATGGATGAGACAATGAGGCAAACGTCTGTTCCAAGGGGTTTCAACCTTTCTGATACCAGGGACCACTATTTAGGCTATTCACTATTTGAGCCACGGACCACCATTTGAGGTCATTTTATCCCCACAGACCCCAAAACTAAATATTTCTTTTGCTTTTGTCCATCTTCTAGTTGTGTAGACTTGAGCCAAAATCTATTGATATTCATCTTCAGTCCATCAAAAAAAGAGTTTACGGGAGATATAAAAAGGTGATGCTCGAAGAAAAGGCTATCGTTCATTTAACTTTGAATGAGCATTGAGCAAAAAGAAATCAAATGGTCCAAACGTCCACCCTATTCGCCTATTGTGTTATTATTAGGCCTAATATGTTCTACTAATATTACTTAGTTACTTTTGTCATGCTGCTGCGTTCAACAGTATTGCGTTGGTGAAGGGAGATGAGCTAATGCCACTTTAGTTTGATCTTTAAAAAAAAGAGCGCAGCGTAGACTTTATTAGGCAGACGTACAAAGACATCTGGTGTCAAAGCTGCGACATTGAGGCGTCAGAAAACTGAGTGCTTGAGAGCGGTTTGTGCAGCATGTTGTCCCTACTGTCCCGATCCTCAATAGAAGTCTATGTAGAAGAGCCGCGCTTGGACTGGCCACTTAAAGAGAACGGAGTTGGCGCTAATGCTCTGCGTTGCTCTTACCTTGAACAAACTCCGGTAATTCTTTTTGTTGAGATTTGAATCGAAAATCTCAGGCCATGCTCACCTGATTGCAATAATTCCAACTGTGGTCCAAGTATATCCAAGGATATTTTCATTTGCCATATAAGTCATGCGTTTATAATATGTGTTTTATCACACAATAGAAGGGCTAAATGTCCACACTCGATGCGCTGTCTGTCAGGAGATTTCATACACAGCTGTTCTGTTCTGAACTAATTAGGCTACGTGATGCCTATATCATCAATTAATCCACTGGAGCTATAAGCCCTCATATACTCAATATTAAATCAAAAAGATCTTATGCTTATGTATGTTTATCATACATTTTAATTTTGCATTAAAACATAGTTGACAGACAGAACTGTAACCAAATAACAATCCACTGACTGAAATAACAGCCTACTGCAACTATGTAATCTATGGTAGCCTAGGTTAATCGTGTGTGGCAAATAAATGGTAAATCCTCAACTAGTTTAATTTCGAGGACCCTGTGACCATGGCAATCCTCTATCTGTGAGACCCCAAAATATTAATTTAAATCAAAGCGTAGGCTACTAATTGCCTGATCCATTTGATTCCATTTGTACACTAGGATTTGCAGACCTACATGGGCCTATATAAGAGTCCATTTCTCAAAAGTCTCAAAGTGGGATCCAGGAGGATTTGGAACCACACTGCTAACATATAGTTGGTTCTAGAGCCCGACCGATACAAAATTTCAGGGCCGATCCGATATGCCGATACAATATGGAATACAATCACCGATAGCCGATTTGTGACCGATATAGTTTTTTTTTTAAGCTGGAATGAAAATAGACTTTTTTCTACTTTGAATTGTGCAAAGATTTGGTGCCGATATGATTATGCAGTGATACAGTCACATTGACAGTAGTACATGGTAGACAAACTGCTGTCTTAAACCAATATCTTTATTCAAGACAAAACAAAGAGTAGTAGAACTAGCATTACACACTCAGGGTCAATGTCCCACTTCTGCAGCATCTCCAAAAACACAAGAATCTGTCGTGAAAGCTATGTGTTCTCCAGCTTTTTCAGAGAGAAGCTCTTTGACTTTTATCACCAGTTTGTCATACACTTCATGCAGCTTCTGTGTGCGGAAGAACTTCTCAGTCTTCAGGATGTACCTCGGCTCCATGGCAGCTACAAGTCTCTTAAAACAAACACCTTCAACCATGTTGTGTGTGTGTGTGTGTGTGTGTGTGTGTGTGTATCAGTGGCAAGCATCTCCAGCTTCTTTGCTCTTGGAAATCCAGTGTCCTTTCTCCTTTTGTCAGCCATCTGTGTGATGAAGAAAACATTTTATTAGGATTTTTAAAAAATATATTTAATCATGTATACGAAAGAACACTTTAAACTTTTTTTTAATGTGATCATATATTTTGCATGAATTGTTCTGAAGGGCAAATAATTGACAGTTTGTTTAAAAATAGAAAAGAAACATCTATATTATCTATAAAGCAATGCAATGTGACGTAACTGCATGCTGCAATTACAGATTGAGTTGGCTAATTCATAACCCTCATTAACACCACACTATATTTTAAATGATCTTTCTTCCTCTCCTTTCTCCTTCTGTTTGTCACAATGTTGGCTAACTAGCTACTTACCAGGGGCGGATTGGCCATCTGGAGTACAGGGAGTTTTTTCCCGGTGGCCTGCACCACCTAGTGGCTGGACAAGATCCAAAATGCACTAGAATGTGCTAGATGCTCACCTGGAACATACAGATCAAAATGACCATTAATCTTCTACATTCTCTAGTTGTGTAGACTAAGTTGGGCTAATTCACATGATGAATATTTTAACTCTTGAGGGTGTAAAAATGAAACCAAATGGACCCGCAAGGGTCCATTTGGTTTCATTTTACACTCTCAAAGAGTTGCAAAGGCAATTATCCCGGTGGGAAAATATGTGCCAATCCGCCCCTGCTACTTACATAAATAGCAGTAATGTAATAACATGATAAAGAGAACAATGCAAGTAGGCTAGTTCAATATGAATGAATGAATGAATGAATGAATGAATGAATGAATGAATGAATGAATGAATGTAAAGGTAGGCTCTGCTTGGAACACTAAGCCACTGTATTTGCATCTGTATGGGTGGGTCGTGTGACTTGTTGAATGAAAACTGCCCAGTGACTGACCACGCAAGTAGGAGAACTGTGAACTGTCCCTCTCTAAGTTTCTTTCTCGTCTTGACTCAAGGTAGGCTACGCAGAGATTTGAGTAGTAGTATGGCGGAGGACACACACACACACACACACACGCACGCACGCACGCACGCACGCACGCACGCAATGTAGCTATGTAGCTATGTAGCTATTCTTCTAAAATAGTTGCGACATTGATGGGTCAGAAAAGAGGGATCGCGCGATCCCATAGACTCCAATGCATTTCATAACTTCCGGCTGTCCTATTTTGTCCCTATTCTCAATAGAAGACTATGTAGAAGAGCCTCCATTGGGCTGGCCCATGGAGTAAACAGAGTTGACGCACCTCTACATTCTGACAGAGTCTTTGACGAGGAGAAGGATTTAGTTTCTTTTTCATAATAAATAAACCAAGTAAACGACAACAATGCTGAACGTAACTAACAGTAGCCCGTCATCGTGTCTTGGGTTCGATCCTTTTAGCATTTAATTGTGTTAGTATTGAACAGGAACTTTTAGTCAAACATGTCGTGGCCAGTCTGCAGTTCATCATAGTTACAACGTGTCGGCTGTGGGTGGTGTGTTGGGGAGCATGTTTTAAGTTGAACTGAGCAATGCAATGTTGCCAATATGTTCAAATGACACACAAATAATTATTTCATGAACCAGTCATGGTTAGAACTACTTACGGTTGCATGTGGCAAAGTAAATGCAAAGTGGTCCCTCTTCAGTCGCAGTGTTGTTGAGCTCTCTCTGTCTCTGTAGTGTACTAAGCAGCATGGAGGGTCTGGGCTGACTGTCACAGGCAGGCACAGCGCACTCTTGTGGGCAAAATAATTGCAAATATAGGCCTACACCAGTGCAATGAATTTCAGCAACGTGTTTTCGCTGCTTTTTTTTTCTTTCTATCGGCGAAAATTTCCTCCGATACGATAGAACCTCCGATAGACGGGGACCCCTTATATCGGCAGCCGATAAAAAACGCCGATTCTATCGGTCGGGGACTAGTTGGTTCATTTTGTAAATGTATTATAATGGTTAAGCCTACTAATTATAGGCTACTGTAGCCTATACCTACAGTACTACTGATATTGTAATAATGATGTTAAATGTGCATTAACACTAAAGTTGTGTGGGAGAAGGTTATGTGCAATTGAATTATCATAAGCAATTGTTTCAGTCATTAAAGTAGGCTAGCACATTACAATAGAATAATAGTGGGTCATTATAAGGGAGAGTAGGTTCATTGTTCTTGTCTGTAAGGTGATGGTTCATTATGCCTACTCATTCATTTTTGTTTTGTCTAGTTTTACCATTGAGGTGTAATTAGTTGCTAATTCAGTTAAAAACATCGTGGCCTAGCCTACAAAGTTAGATTGTCTTCTGTACAAATAAGAAAAAAAAAGATGTCTTGGTTTTGGTCTTGGTCTCGACCTCTCTAGGTCTTGGCCTCGGCTTGACCACTCTTGGTCTTGGTCTTGTCTTGGTCTCGACCCCTCTAGGTCTTGGTCTTGTCTTGGTCTCGACCCTCTAGGTGCTAGTCTCGTCTCGATCTCGTCTCGATCAAGTCTGTGGGTGTCTTGGTCTCGTCTTGGTCTCGACCCTCTAGGTGCTAGTCTCGTCTCGGTCTCGTCTCGATCAAGTCCGTGGGTGTCTTGGTCTTGTCTTGGTCTCGGTTTAGGTGGTCTCGACTACAACACTAGTTCCTGTCATTTTGTCACTGGGGGCAGGGACCATGCAGTAAAAGTAAATGAATCCACCAAACTAACATTACGCGGACCCATTTAAAAAATATTATCATGTCCTTCATTCATTTTTGAATCATGGGGGAACTATGTTTTTTGTGTCTATGTCACTACGCCCATAAAAATGAACTAAGGATGTGCTAATATTTTAGAAATAATTCAATAATACAAATGATGTTAGTTTTGTGGATTCATGTACTTCCACTGTGTGACCCCACAATATAACCGGACCTAGTTAATATTGACTAAAACCAGAACAGAACTCCCACCACCGTACACTGGACATCAATTAATACAGTTGACACCACTATATTACTACTAAGTATACTACTTAAGTTCCAAAAATATGAAGTATTCCTTCAAAGGAGATCCACCATGACTTTTCCTGTATTTTGAGTGTTTTTACCATCCTCAGTGTATTTTTACACCCCAAAAAAGGTGTTTTTTTAAACAGTTGCAGTGTGCAGTAACAGTGTGCAGTAGGCTTAATAATAGCTGACAATGTGGTGATTGGTGTGGTAGGTAGAGCAAGCTGTCTGTGGATCATCTATGTATCACAACAGGGCTATCCCTTCAATAAATACCTGAAACTTGATATATGGAGATCTAGGAGCAGTGATGGGGATAACGGCGTTATTGATAACTTCGTTACGTAATCAGATTAGTTTTATTAGTAACGGAGTAACCTAACGAGTTATTTTTGCAATTTAGTAGTTAGTTACTTAGTTACATTTCCAAAAAAGTAACTCGTTACTATAGTTCGTCGCAATTCATTTTCTTGAGATTGCCCGTTGTTGTAGCGTATATTCCTCCTTCTGTTATGGTAGAATAAGCCGACTGCACGTTGTGGCTTCATCCTTCTGCGAGTGATGTGCGTAGTTTACATTTTCTGTCTGCACATCCTGTAAATCCGCCTAAGAAATAATAGTAAACCTACTGTCTAGCTGGTGTGTAGTTATACTCTAGTATGAATCTTTTATTTTGAAAAGGAAGAAAGAGGAAGTCCGCTGGCTGCTTGCGTAGTGAAGCAGCTACTGTAGGCGCGACTTGCTAAAAGTCTTGTAAACAATGACGCCGTACACTGTTGGATTAATTTTTGGATTAACACGCGCACTCTCGATTGGGAATCGGCTATAAACTCTGGCTGCGTTATTAGGTGAGTAATGTTTAATTCATTGTTTGGCCGCCGTGCCTTGTCTTATATAGACTACTGTAGTTCATAGGCTGGGTTATGATGGTCAGTTGAAAAGCCTGCAGGAGTTGCCGCCGTGTTGCATGGAGAGGGCATCATCATGCTATCTGACTGGTTGTACCGCGTACAGCATAATATTGTCTGTGCGCCTACTGTGGATCTGACATCGCCTACTTTGTACCAACCTAGTTCATAGTGGGTGACATGGTGTCACTGTTGTTGTCGTTGTTGTTGTTGGTGATGATGGTTTTCATGTGTGCAACATGGAGTGCGACTGATGCACTGGTAATACAATGCAACTAAATTGTGCACACATTAAAAACAAAGAGAAAAGGAGTATTTTAATTGTGTTCAGGAACGGAAAATAACGGAAAATAATCTATTACGTTACTTTTTATAGAAAGTAACTTGTAACTTAACGAGATTAGTTTTAGGGGCAGTAGTCCAATAACCTAACGTTGTTAGTTTATAAAGTAACGATACCCAACACTGTCTAGGAGTAATCAGGTGTGATCAATTGGCTAATTTGGGAACTAGAGCCTGGGCACGGGCGCTGTTCAGAGCTTTGGCAGAGTATTCCGTGGTGGTTTTGGACAACAATGTCTCTTGTTGCCCTCAAGGCGTCTTACTGGTAGAAATAGTAGATGTGGTAGAGGATAATTGTGTCTATTGTGATTTAGCTTGACCACCTGAGTGGTCATCCCTTGTGAGTCTCCTTCTATGACACGAGAAATATATAGGCCTATGGTATTAAAAAGCCTACACAAGACCAGAATAAGAACAGATATGACCAGGAACAGAGTCTCAAATACAGTAATATCACGCTTACTCATCTATGTAAGCATCAATATGCTTACCTAGATAAGTGTTTCGACACTGAGTCAAGCAGATAAATTATGACAGGGCCCAGTGTAGGCCCCAGCAAATAATAGGATGGGGTTCCCTCCAGCAGTCAGAATAGCGGGGGGCACAGTCAAATAGGCGTAGAAGGCATAGAAACTAGCAAGCATTCACTGATATTTCATTGGCTTTCAAGATATCATTCAGGGCTTGACACTAACGCTTGCCGCTTGCCTGGGGCAAGTAAAAAAAAAATAGTCAGGCAAGTGAAGACTGCTACCTGGTTGCCCGATCGGGCAAGTGTGTGACTTAGTGCACTATAACACAGCAAAAGATATATTTGTTTTGAAGGAGGTCATTCCACTATCTCTCCCATATTTCTCCCAGGTCCATTTGGTTCCAAAATATAATTTTGCTGGCTGAGGTCACAGACAGACCCCTGAGTCGGTGACCACTATGGGAACCTCTGATATACAAATTGAATATTTACTGTAGCTGATTGTGACTTAAACAAAACAGTCTTTGACCGCGAAAGGAAATGTTTAAAGCACCCCAAGTAGAAAGTAAACTTAAATGCAAAATTTACAATATATTTTGGGGGACAAGTGACCATGACCTGAGGGCAAGTAGAACCTGACTAGCACTTGCCCAGTCAGTGTACTAAGGAGACCTTAACCCCTGTCATGACTCAGTATCTGTGTTCTCTCTACAGTCAGTCTGTGGTTGACGCTTCACAAGTCAACTTTACATTAAGTCATTGTACTTTGGCAGTTGGCACACGCAGGAAGATGCCCTGAATGACTGAGTATAAAATGCCCTGAATGACTGAGTATAAAGCGACTGACTGACTATAAAATGACCGACTGATAGCCTGGTTTCCATCCTGATTGGTCCATTCTACACACTGGAAATGTCACTTCGCAAATCAGTCTGGTCAGCCAGGGGCTGCTTGACTTCACCCGTTGCATAGCCACGTTGTTGCTGGTATGTCACCTGCCAGCGCCACTCTCATAGTCTCATATTCTCATCATTGACAAAAATAGCACCATTCAAGACTTAAAAACCTACTGTAAAAAGTTAACATCCCCGTAGTCTACGGCCCACACAGTAATGGCTGCGTGGGCTGTGAGATTAGTGAATTGAGGGGACTTTGCAGGACAACAACAGTAGTTGCACAGAAAGCATTGATAGTGTTTTTCCACAACGCACAGCACAGACCAATCAGAAGCCTCGGCTGCATTTCAACCTTCATATGTCCATCCTACCTGTGTGGATCGGCTCCTGGCCAGACTGATTTGCGAAGTGACATTTCCAATGCGTGGAAAGGAGCAAAGACGATGGGTCCACTCCAGGCTGACTGACTATAAATTGACTAACTGACATTAAACTGACCAATTGACTGGCTATAATTCACTGTCTATAAACTGGCTGACTTACCTACAGACTGACTGACTGACTGACTGACTGACTGACTGACTGACTGACTGACTGACTGACTGACTGACTGATTGACTGACTGACTGACTGACTATAAACTGACTGACTGACTGACTGACTGACTGACTGGCTATAAACTGACTGACTGACTGACCAACTGACTAACTATAAACTGACTGACTGACTGGCTATAAACTGACTGCTGACTGACTGACTGACCAACTGACTGGCTATAAACTGACTGGCTGACCAACTGACTGACTGGCTATAAACTGACTGACTGGCTATAAACTGACTGACTGACTGACCAACTGACTGGCTCCAGTCTGTGATTGGGACATAAACAACAACTGCGTCAGCACTGCATCATTCATTCATTCTCCTCCAACGAGTCCAACATAACGGAGCTGAGAAAAACAAACAACACACGAGACTGAGACTGACTGACTGCCAACAAGGAGGAGGGGGAGGCTGTCAGAAGAGGAGAGGAGGGCATGCATGCACGGATTCTTGCTGCATGCCTTTGTGCATGGTGGCTTTTCTGTAGTAGCCTAACTAAAAACTAAAAAGCAGAAGCCGGGGGAATTACGGACTTGAACGTTAACAAAACCAAACGCTTCGTCGTCATCATGCATTCATCAATGTCACAATACAATCATCATCATGTCTGTTGTTACAAAAGCTTTCATCAAACGGTCGTGATTTGTTGTGTCGGTTTTCAACGCAAAAACAACAACACGGTCCAGTCCATCCCATATGAAGTACGCACGCACACGCGCACGTACACACACACACACGCGCGCGCGCAAAGTTATCTTTGCAGGCGGCCGTCACTTTTATGCTACTGTTCGGGGCTTTACAGTGATTATCAAATACAATGTAAGTTTAAAACTAAAGTTAAAGACGAAATAAAGAGGGGAATGAATAGTGAAAAAGTGTCAAATGTCCACGAGAACAACAAAAAGCTCTCTTACCTTGTGAGTCGTTGAGAGCCTTGGTGAAGTGAAACCGTATGAAGTGGTGGTGATGTTGATGATCAGCTCAGAGACACCAAAACCTCTGAGAAACTTCTCCTTCCGTGCGGTGTGGGGACAGGGGGTCACGTGACGCACACGCGCGGATCTAGGCGTGGGCATGGGGGGGCAATGCCCCCTTAAAGGGGAACTAAAGAACAGAACTAAAGAATTTAAATCAAAATGGTATGGGGGTGGGTTCGTCGCCGATGAAGCTGCCCTCATGCCATTTTCGCCTGCCCCTTCAATTGGGAGATGTTATATCCGGGCCTGGAGAAGAGAGAGAGAGAGAGAGAGAGAGAGAGAGAGATTGACTATCTCTGATAGGCCTGCCTACTGTTGGCTAACACCGCTCTCTCTACACCTTTATATTTAATTCCCACTTCAATTTCTATTTATCATATTATATATGTTTTTATGTGGGAAGTCTTGCTCTACTTCTGCCTTGCCAATGTAAACATATATGTTTTCTCATGCCAATTAAACTCGTTGGAATTGAATTGAATTGAATTCAACATAAATGTTGAGTACAATTTCCTATAGTTGGTATTCCCTGGTATTCAGTGTCAGTGTAGCACGTGTTTTGCTTTCTTATTCAATATAATATTTATTTGTATTGAAAAACACCTTATCCCTAAGAAAGGCCTTCAATCACCAAACTGAATACTTCATAATGTCCGAGTGCTAAATTAAAGCACAACATATTGAAGGTCTAAAGCCCTATATCACACCAAAGAAACAAGACTGTTTTAGTTTGTTTTGTTTTTCCAATATACTAGCCTATTAAGTAATTATTACCTAGCCTACATTTTAAAGTAGTACATTCAAATCATTACGGCTGTTGAATGATAAAAAGTCAAAAAAGCATGATTAGGCCTAATCACCATTTGAACTATGTCCAAAATATGCCATGTTTTTGAACATTTTAAAAACACACACACACACACACACACACACACACACACACACACACACACACACACACACACACACACACACACACACACACACACACACACACACACACACACACACACACACACAAACTGTTTAACTCTCAAATATTTAAGTGATCTACAAGCCCTCAATTCTGGTAGATCGCTAGAGACTCACAGTTGTCTCCTTGCAACCGTGCTCAGCGCTGTACGATTTTTTTCAAAGAAAAATTGCTCAGCGGGTTGGGTCAGTGTGCACGTGAGTTAATTATATTAAAATTGTAATCAGATTAATAATCAAAATTAATTTAACCCAATTAGGACTCATCATTTTCAACGTAATATTCATATTACTATTTGAGCAAGTGTAGGCCTATAGCCTATTCATAATTAGTAATTATTGTTAAACATTTAGTATCATTATTATTGATTAGGCCTATTTTAAGAAATATATTATATTACAAGTCACTGCATTTCGGTGATATGTAATATTACATACTATATTAAGTTACGTCGTAGGCCTAGTGCATATTACCCACCACTGATTGTGATTGTAGATCTTTGGTTGAGCTTATAGACAGCCTTACCGAGGCTAATTATCAGTTGTAATGACCCATATGAACCACAAGAGGCCACAATAACCATTATAATAAATGTAGGGCACCCTGCACAGAAACCTATACCTACTGAGCACATGACTAATCTCAGACGTTTAAGAAATATATATATATATATATATATATATATATATATATATATATATATATATATATATATATATATATATATATATATATATATATATATATATATATATATATATATATATATATATATATATATATATATATATATATATATATATATATATATATATTATATATATATATATATATATATATATATTATATATATATATATATATATATATATATATATATATATATATATATTTTTTTTTTAGGCATTTTATCTATTGCTCAGTGCGTATAAAACATAAGAAACAAATGTGCTTTGCATAATGAAATGAAATATAGCTGTCCACAAAGTCCAGCAAAATATGTTGTTACTGCCACGTCAAATATGACCGCAAGGAGGTGCCCAGGTGCATCCCTTTGTTAGTTTGGTTGTCATGAAGAGTTGAGAGTGGTCAGTGGTAGTGAAGTTACTCAATTTCCAATTACAATTTTGAAAGCAAACAAAAGCCACCTTTAGTGTCCCCCTGGCCCGAAACTGATGATGTTGATGATGTTGATGATGATGATGATGATGATGATGATGATGATGATGATGATGATGATGATGATGATGATGATGATGATGATGAAGAAGAATCCTCATCCTGATATGACAGTGATGATTATGAGGATGTTCATTGAACAAAGTGAGTGAAAGACAGATAATATTCTCTCCCCACTGCACTTAGAGGTGTGGCTTGCTCACCCATGCCCAGTTAGCCCATAGTAAAACCCATAGGCTACGGGACCCTAATTCCTCCCCTCCCCTGTAGTTAAAGCCTTGGCTTTAACTGTCTATTTTCAACATTCTAATATGTCATTAGTATACCCTAGAGGTGCTGGGTGGACATAATAGTTCCCCCATTCTGTGTTCCCAAGAAATGGAGTTTTCTTTAGACGCTTCTTTTTTATGAGAGCATACAAATGGAACCAAATGAATCTGTAAGGGTTCATTGAAAATGGGTGGAAATCCCCTTTAACAGCAGAGATGTGAACACATTTGGAGTGACAAGTGCATGGGTCTCCTTATGGCAGATCTTGCTGTGAACTTAACCTATTTTTAAGATTCTGTTAATTCTTCTTCTTCTTCTTCTTCTTCTTCTTCTTCTTCTTCTTCTTCTTCTTCTTCTTCTTCTTCTTCTTCTTCTTCTTCTTCTTCTTCTTCTTCTTCTTCTTCTTCTTCTTATTATTATTATTATTATTATTATTATTATTATTACAAATGCAGAAATAATTTGAGAAATGCAAACAATACAAAAACAAAACATACAAAATGATCAATTGGATACTAGGCCCATGACTTAAGATTGACATCAAATTTGCCCTGATTGTAATTGATTCACGTTTTCTCATGTCAATAAAGCACTTGAATTGAATTGAAAGGAGAGGAGAAAAGGAGAAAGAGAGAGATAAGGAGGCAGGGAGACAGGGAGGAGGACAAGAGAAAATAAAGAGACAGGAGAGGAGGAGAGGAGGCGAGGAGGGGACTGATGAGTCATCACCACTGTGTGCACCAGCCTTGGTGGGCTATAATGTGCTGTGGAGGTGGCACACACACACACACACACACACACACACACACACACACACACACACACACACACACACACACACACACACGCACGCACGCACCCACCCCCCCCCCCCCCCCCCCCCCCCCCCCACACACACACACACACACACACACACTGCACCCACTTACGCACACACACACACTGAACTCACACTCACACACATGTATGCACACACACACACACACACACACACACACACACACACACACACACACACACACACACTGACACGCCGTATGTCAGGATAATAGCTGAGTCGGTGAAACAGAGGCCTCAGCCTCATTAAGGAGTAAAGGACGGTGGATGATTAGAAACAACGGCAGGAGGAGAGAGAAAGAGAGAGAGGGCGTTACATCAGTACACTCTACCACCAGAGGAAGAAAGGCTTATAGGCAAACATTGGCACAGTGAAGGGTGATCACCGACAGGCTGGCATAAGTGTGAGAGAGGATTTGTCTTTTTTTAAAACATTAAATTAATCTCTCTCAAATGCATGCAAATCCAAATACTGCACATAGTTCTCTATCCACTCAAACTGAACTCTGACATGGGGAGGGAGTCATTGGAGATCAGTGGGTTATTTCTAATGAAATCGGTTTTATTTTGAAGGTGGTGTCATACTTCATCATAATGTTGACATGACAAAATGACTAGTATCAAAATGTTGCAGAACCCTGCTTGACTATAGGCTACATTAGGCGTACTACTTACAACTCTTCATATCAAGGCGCATCATTTCTTTGGCATTTGAGCCACGGACCAGACCACCCCCAGGGGCAGCCTTAGGAATCTGGAGGCCCATTTCAAGAGTAAATATGAGGCCCCCATAGACGTCATTCTGCAGGTGTTTTGACTGTTAAATACTGTTATCTCACAACTGATTCTACAAATTAGAGGTTCAGCGTAAAGAGAAAGGGCCAAAGAGTGGCAGGGGGGTGGACTCACGCCTGATGGTCAGTCTGAACTTGGAGGCCTGTGTAAGGGTTGAGGCCCGTTTCAATTGAAACTGGTGAAACATAAGGCCTCCTACCAGTCCCTATGCTGGTAAATGCTGATATTTAGCCTTGCATAATGCATAAACAAAACTTGCTATCATGGGGTATGATTCTTCTACATTCTCTTTTGTTTAGACTTCGTTTCAATTATGGGTCCATTTGGTTTCATTTGACACTCTTTGACAAGAGTTAAGAGTTAAGGGTTATATGAGGTCCATTTGTTTAGCAACTGTCCGTCATTTAGCATATGGGGACCACCTGGAACCGCCTCAAGGACCACTGGTTGAAAAGCACAGCTACTTGAGTATCCTAATTCCAATTTCCAATACTTTTACTTAGTTCTACAGCGTTCTAATCCAAATGTTATAAATGTGTATGTCACATACGCACATACATGAGTGCACACATGCACGTACACAAGTACACATGTGCAGCACTCTATGTAATAATTCACTTCCTGTCTCTGACATGATGCGGGATCTCTCCCTCTCTCTGTTTTAATGGCGAGTTTATGTGAAGGTTGCCATGACAACATATTGGATGATGATCCCGCTTCACAGTATAGGTCAGGCATACACGCATGCATGCACACACTTGTAGGCATAGGCATGTGCGCGCGGGCACACACACACACACACACACACACACACACACACACACACACACACACACACACACACACACACACACACACACACACACACACACACACACACACACACACACACACACACAAACTGCTGTCAGGATGGAAACCTTGTATGTCCAAAACTGCTATATAAAATACTCAAACTATAGCTGATTGTTTACGACACAAAAGGGTTACAAAATTGGGGGATAAAGTCTTAGAAAAGCAAATAGATTATAAAACCCACAGACTTAATACATTCAAAAGGCTTTGAATGTAGCATAACTAGAAGATCTACAAGCTAATGCACTACGCTCTGCAGTGCAATGCATTGTCAGCTTGTAGATCTGACGCAAAGGCATACATTTCTGAAGAACCATAACATGTTGAATCATGGAGATAGGAGGTTACTGCGGAGCAAGTCTGATTTCGAAGAAAAAAAAAAAAGAAATCAATGCGCATCTCTCGGAGGTGTGGACAGGACCATTATAAAATGATCACACAGCAACTCTCCTTAGTGTTGATTTAATCGCAGGAGCGTACAGAAGGCACCAAACTAGGTCCGGCTGGTCGATGAGGCTCCATCTGTGCACCCTCTGGAGAGACAGGGCCAGATTAACGTGCACTCAGGATTTTACGGTGCAGGTCAAAGACATGTGACCTTTTCCTGAATGTGCATATATTGTATACCTGTAAGGAATTGTGAAAAGTAAATTTACTCTGTATAGGCTACTTAAGTATTGAATTGTTGTATTTCCAACCTCCCAATACTTTACCTGAACACTCCAGTATCTGGGATGCATATCTTGCACTTTTACTCCACTGCAATTATTTCGACTTTGATTTCAAAGCATACATTGATCACCTAAACCCTATAGGCTACATTTACAACAAAGCAATAGCACACACACATACACACACACTCACAGAAATTACTCCAAACACCAATGAAATTGAAAATCCTTTTTTTTAATTAATCTGTATTTAAGTTTCAAACTCTACATACATTCATACAGCTCGTTAACAGAGGAGAAAACAGTGTGTGTGTGTGTGTGTGTGTGTGTGTGTGTGTGTGTGTGTGTGTGTGTGTGTGTGTGTGTGTGTCTCGTGTGCACACTCGTGCTTGCGTGTGTCTCGGTTACTGACCGCCTGCACACCCACATATGTAAATGATGTGCTAACAAAGGAGAAGTGTAATCGACACAGACTTATTATAATCAACGGCCCACAGAACACGGACAGGGAGACAATGACATGATGCGAGCGTGCGTGCGTGTGCGTGCGGGGTGCATGTATGAATAAATAGCCTAGATATATATGGTCACAGTCAGGCACAAACCTCCCACAGCCATAGAGTATAGACCAAGGTAGGACATTGAGGGAGCAGACAACAGTCCCGGTCATGTGGTTCATGTAACTCATTTGCCACTATGCAAAAAAATAAATGAATGTACGATCACACAAATGCAACAAATGTAGCAGATCTACACACAGCAATTGTACTGTAGATATGGTACTTTTGATACTTTCTGAATTTGAATCTTGAAAACTAACAGTTTTTGGAGATATGACGCTTTCCAACCCGACAGGGACACACAAGTACCAGAAGTGGCAATGGTCAAAGCTATGCACAACTAAAGTAACCTTGTATACACAAGGTCGTCGCCTCGTCGGAACCGTGGCCCGTCGGAACCGTGATCCTTCAGAACCGTGACCCGTCGGAACCGTGGGTTGTCGGAACCGTGGGTTGACCCCCACACGGGTATGGTTGAAATGAAATCGCACTTTGATGGCGTGGACATTGGGTTGGTCGGCATTCAAATTCCTCTCCTGTGCAGAACGAGTCAAGCCAAACTTTAATTTTCTCTTTACAAAGATGTTAGAGCTAGTCAGTGTCCTCGCCTGGCCCTGAACATAAAACAACAGCAGCAGTAGGATTAACATTGTTTTTTACTGTCAGTTTCCAGACTGTTAATAACTAAAGCTGCTAAATGGGTGAGCCTTCACCGGTAAACCTGCTCTATTTCAGTTTCACATCCTCCTAATACCTCACAATGTAAGAGCATTGTGGTTCACATGCATTTTTCTGTCAAGTTCTCGTGACATTCACCTTTTTTTTCTTTTCTTTTCTTTTCTATTAGGATTTCTGACCTCAATTGCACCCACATAACCTGAACTTTGAACATTCACTGGATGTGGCCTGGAGTTTTTTCTGGGTGCGGAGGCCTATTGTGCTGTAATGAAAACAGGCAAGCGTGCCCTCAACAGTGACATCTACTGCCAATTTCCTATGTAATATATAGGATGTTGTTGACTGTTACATCACAGTCCGCAGCACTTGTTTGAGTCAGAACACCCCAGGAAATCTACTGAATGTTAAAAGTGCAGGTTTTGAGAAAACAAACAAAAGATAGATAGAAAAATGGAATTTATGTCACAATCCCTTGAATTGGGTGAAATTTATTGCTCAATCAGGGCAGTGGTGGATCAAGGGTACAGTGGTCCGGTGAAGCGCCCAGATTGCTCGATCCCAGACTCAGCCCCAGAGATAATGTTGAAGTTCCCTTGAGCAAGATGCTAAACCTCACCCTAATTGCTAGTCATGTGCAGGTTGGTGCCTTGAATGTGTGTGTGTGTGTGTGTGTGTGTGTGTGTGTGTGTGTGTGTGTGTGTGTGTGTGTGTGTGTGTGTGTGTGTGTGTGTGTGTGTGTGTGTGTGTGTGTGTGTGTGTGTGTGTGTGTGTGTGTGTGTGTGAAAATGGGTGAATGTAGTGCACAACCTACAGTATGTAATGCACTTTGGATAAAAAGCCTTTCATAAATGCACAGTTTACCATTTTCAGTTAACTTACATGAGCCAGATTAGGTCGTTTTGATATATTGTCAGCTAAATGTCCAGCACTAACAGATATGCATTCATGTGCAAGTACATATGTACCCTCCATTACATCTATAGGTGTATGTGTGTGTGTGTGTGTGTGTGTGTGTGTGTGTGTGTGTGTGTGTGTGTGTGTGTGTGTGTGTGTGTGTGTCCACTAGTCTCTCTCCCTCTCTTTCTTCGGCTCTCAGTCGCTGTCTCTCTCTCGCTCCTGGCTCTCGGCCAGGCAGCTCTCGTCGATGTTTTCCAGGCTGTCTGCGTGCTGGATGCTGAGCTCGGAGAGGGGGATGTTGGATAATGTAGTCTGTTCCGGGTAGAGCCAGGGCTTCAGGCCCGGGTTGTGTCTCTGTTTCCACTCTGGATACTTCACACACGCCTTGTTGATCTTCTTCATCGCCTGACCAGAGAGAGACAGACAGAAGGAGGGGGGTTATGAGAAGTGACAGAGAAATGGTTGGCAGTGTTTAAACAATTTAATCGCCATATTGATTTAAAGGAATAAACACCTTCCGTACAAATAATGGGCTGGAGATTTCTGAAAAGTAACTTTTCCTTTCAAAACATTAAATAGATACAAAAAGTCTGCCTGAAATACAACATTGATTAATTAAACATTTTATTGATAACAAATACAAGGTTATACAAAAAACAACAACCCTGAGGTACGGACAGACTGACAGACTCTTCTACAGTGTCTACAAGCCCACCTGAAGGCCTATTCAGAGATGGATTTTCGGTGGCCACCGCGACCACCGCTTCCTACAATATGACGTCATACCACCGCTACCACCGCTACCACCGCACCTCCCAGCCCATGTTTTTCCTCTACACCCTCACAAACATTTTTATTGGTTGAGATGCACACACTGCTATGTATTGATTTTTTTGATTGCACGCACGCACGCACGCACGCACGCACGCGCACACGCACACGCACACGCACACGCACACGCACACGCACACGCACACGCACACGCACACGCACACACACACACACACACACACACACACACACACACACACACACATGGGACAGATGAAAAGGATTTGTTGACAACAATAAAGTTCTAGATCGTCTGCAGGGCAAAGCAAGTGCCTCTCTACAGGGAAACACCCGCAGCATCAAAGTATAAGCGAAACCGAGGGGAAAACGGCAAAAAAATAAATAAATCTGTATTTATTTATTTATTTTGATTTTTGGCTACAAAGTTGCCTACATTTAAATATCTACTTAAGATATGTCTATGTAGAAAAATGTATTGGAACTTCTACCAAGCCACTTGTCGGGGTGGGACTTCAAAGCTCTATTATCAACGCTGCTACAAAGACTGAGGAACCAAAGCAAAAATAATTGCTTGTATGTAGTCGCACACAAGATGTAACAATGATGAACAACACTTTGAACCTTGAAGGGGGAGGCTAATTCCAGACACAGGCTTCTCATTCCACATATTTCAGCGTATTCATCTGGCGATGGCATTTCACCATCTGACAGCATGCATTGTGTGCTGTCTCAAAAGCTCTGGAAATATTATTCCTTTGCCAAGATTCAGCCCAATTATTTGACACCGACCCGACGCCGACGCACAGAGTTGGGCGGAGGCGGATGTGAAGAGATCAAAGGAGAGAGATCGATAGAATACAGAGATGTAGATTGTTTTTTTTGGCATTGGCCATTGGACCATTTAAATTTAAATGAATTACTCTGTTCAGCTTTAAGGATTTGTAAATCAAACGAGCACAAGGCATAGGGCCTAAATGGGCCTAAATGGAAACAAGACTGCAAGGACTTTTATTGCTATCCCAGTATTCCATTCATACATCAATCGGTTTGTCCAGATGCTACCCAGCTAAACAAATGGAGTATCGGTAATGAAATGGACCCTTATTAGATCTTTTTACTATTTTCGAGAGTGTAAGATTAAACCAAATGCTTTCATTTTAATCTCTAAAGAGTTACATTGTAGTTAAACATTTGTATTAGTTAATTTACTTACAATAAGTCTGCACAATTAGAAAATGTGGTACAATTCTTATTTTGATCAACATTTTCCCATTATCTCTCTTAACTGTACCAACGGCCCTGAAGCACCTTGCCGGTCCCCAGCACAGCAGGGTTACCAGTCTAAGGCCCATGGTGGTGACCACATACTGTAAGCTCCTTCTGCAAATGTCATAAAAAATGTTCCCATGGTACCATTGCTGAATAAATAATGGGCCTAATGAAATACAGTTGTAGGTTGGAAACCACTGATACATACAGTACAGTAACTAAATCGACACAGATGATTTTCACATTAACAATGTAGGCCGTTCAGCTCTAAAAGGGGTTGATGATAAAATTCTATTAGAGGCTAAATTTGTCAACTTCTGCTTACTCTCAACTGGCACCAGTTTATCCAGCCACAAAGGAACCTTAGAAACACACCTGGCACACTTTGAAACATTGTTGCGATTGTGTTAAAATTCACTCTCCAAGCAACCTTTTTTACAGGTGTCTTGAAAAGTCAACGAACATCCAGAGGACTCTAGCCCAGACACCCAGGCTTTCATTTGTGTCCAGTTGTCCACGTAGCGCGGAAACGGAAAGCCTGGGCGAAATCGTTTGCCACGGTGGGACTCAACCTTTTGTTGAAGTGGCGAGATGTTCATGAGCCTCTGGCGTCATAAGCCAATCGGAGACTAAGCCCTGTATACCTCATTCAGACAAAGAAAAAAGAAAACGACACCGTTTTGAATTTACTTAAACAATATATTCTATATTAAGTGTTCATCTCCACACGTGTGACGCAAAGCATTAGCAACGTCTTAGCGTAACATTTTGCAGATTTTCGCAATGCCGCTCATTTCCTTGTTTCCCACTCAAAGGAAACTGTCTTTCTAAACCTAAAACCTAAAAACTAAAATGTCCATGGTTTAGATCAGAATGCAGATATGCCTTAACCAATCATATTCCAAGCATAGTGGAATATTAAAGCTTCTGGAGAGACATCCGATGTGAAAGCACAGCACAGTATGTGAAAGTACAGCACAGTATGGAACATTACACCTCCCAGTTTGTGTGGGCAAACGGAAGGTGGGGCTTTTCAGAATAAAATATTATATTATCTGGGCACCGACATTTACTTTGAAAAAAGTCAGGCACAGTGGAAGAGTTAAGTGCCTTGAGAAAATGTTTGTTGTAATTTGTTACTACATTAAAATAAACTTGACAGGAAACAAAATAAGACAATTTGGGCTGAATTCAACACTGAGGGGGCGGACGCAGCAGAGTGGCTAAAGCCTCTGTTGTGGTGGCCTCCAAAATCTAGTATCTACCCCTGGACCAAGGGGATATCCCTGTAGTCTAGTGATTAAGATGTCGGACTTCCACGTGGGAGACCAGCGTTCGAATCCTGGGTGTTATACCGGTATATGGAGGAGAGTTATGGTAGCACCGTGTTGTGTTAACACAGTATGCACACACAGTGTGTGTGCGTGAGAGAGCCTCACACGCTATTATAAAGATATGCCCTCGTCCCTCTCCTCTCCATCTTGTCATGGCTGGCCTATTTCAGTGCACGCGCGCGCACACACACACACACACACACACACACACACACACACACACACAAGACATCATTCATTATACATGGAGCTCCATGGCGCCCCCATTCTGCTCTGCTGGGTGTGGGTGTGACCATAATGTATGAGACAACGTCTCTCTCTCTCTCTCTCTCTCTCTCTCTCTCTCTCTCTCTCTCTCTCTCTCTCTCTACTCTGTTTCTATCTCTCTCTTTTCTTTACCACAGTGGTTTTCAACCCTTTTCATTTCAAGGTCTGTTATCTATTCAGCCATTGAGCCACGTAATCGCGAGGGACAAACATTGAAGGATGATAGTGTGTGACAAATTTTCAACTCAGTCAGACGACTAGAAATGTTGTAATTTGAGAATTTGAGTCAGAATATTCAATAGATCACTTTTTCTATATACCAAGATGGAGGAATACACACAATGATTTGTAGTCTCCAGGGTGATTGTGTTCCATTTGATAACCTTCTCCTGACACAGCAGCTCATAAATCTTGCTGCTTTGTTTGCACATTGGTGTACTTCACCCAGCAGATATGTTTGTTGTATGCATGTATGTTGTTGTCTTGTGTCATGTTTTTAAACTGTCCCCCCTGCGTGCATGTGTGTGTGTGAGTGTGTGTGTGTGTGTGTGTGTGTGTGTGTGTGTGTGTGTGTGTGTGTGTGTGTGTGTGTGTGTGTGTGTGTGATGTAATTGACTTACTTTGGGAGCAAGAAACTGGGAAGACTTGTTGACAACCCACTTGGGTAGTGAACCTGAGAGAGAGAGAGAGAGTGAGAGAGAGAGAGAGAGAGAGAGAGAGAGAGAGAGAGAGAGAGAGAGAGAGAGAGAGAGAGAGAGAGAGAGAGAGAGAGAGAGAGAGAGAGAGAGAGAGAGAGAGAGACAGAGAGAGAGAGAGAGAGAGAGAGTTATCTATGTGTTATCTGGGCTCAAAGAAAGTCAAGTCACTCTGACCTGATACTTTCTACTAGCAGAAGTCTCCCTGTCTTTCTCTCTCATGCAAGTTGACATACACATGCATTAAAATGAGATGGAGACTAAGAGCTTTCAGAGAGAAGAGAGAGAGAGAGAGAGAGAGAGAGAGAGAGAGAGAGAGAGAGAGAGAGAGAGAGAGAGAGAGAGAGAGAGAGAGAGCCTGTCAAGCAGAGAGAACAGTACTCTTGTCTTCATATAGTTACTATGGCGACTCCTTTAGAAATAAGGCCAGAGAAATTAATGATTCATTACAGCCTCCAACTCACACCACCCAACATGTGTGTGTGTGTATGTGCGTGCACACCTACGTGACTGAACTGAGTGTATGTTCTCCTCTTTTTTACTATCATATGTTATTATAAAGACCAAAAACATAAAAAAACAATATCACATTCAGTTCCAGGGAAACTGTGTGTGCATGTGTGCACGTGCGTGCATGCACGTACCCTTGGGGTCGACCTGAGCCAGGTATGTGAGGATACAGTGGTCTGGTCCCTGGCTCTGCACCATGTAGCCTGTCTGAAGGGACACGGCGCGCACAAAGTCCTTCTTTGGAGGGTATTTCTGCAGGGTAGGAAAAAGTACACATGTGCACGCACACACACATACACACGCACAGGCGCACGCGCACACGCACACACACACACACACACACACACACACACACACACACACACACACACACACACACACACACACACAGTGGTTCAAACACAGAATACATTTTACTGATCATTACTAGTTGTATAAAGGTTAGAGAATCCGTAAAGAAAGCTCTACTTTCACAGTTGCTTTTACATGATCTTATCACCAACAGTTGTTGGTGGTCAAAATGTGGAAGTGGCACACTGCACAGTGTTTCCTTGTTGCTAAATGCACAGGGCCCTCCTGCAGTCCCAGCTTTGACCAGTAGGGCCGGGGGGTTCAGGAACAGCCGATAATAGGGCTTTGCTCCCTCCCCAATACCTCTCTGAACTGGTTGGAACCAGCCAGGAAGTGGGAACTACACTGTCCTGACCTAGCTGATGCATCGGAAATATAAATTGCATATGAGACTTTTTATTCATATATTTATCCACATACGTGCACATACTGTATGTATATGAACCTGGCCGCGTATATAGAGTATAAGCTATATTCTGCATATACTGTACTTGCCATATATTGGCATAATAGTTTATTATATAAATAAAAGAATAACAACACCATTAGTCTTTTCATGTTTACGCAGCCCCTTAGAAGGTGCCCACGCACCACAAGGGAACCACTGCAATAGATAATTTACAGTGGGTGTGCTAAAAGTTTTAGTAAAAAAAAAAGTATCACTCCCAAGCACTAAACAGCTCTGTTCTCCACCCAGCTACTCATATTTTTAGGAAATGGTCCAATGCTCCAAATCCAGGAAGTAAAACTGGAATAACAACAAGTAATGAAATAAGCACAAACTGAATTAGCATTCACGAGTCAGCGACTTTCTTGCAAGTCTAGCAGCCATTATGAAATGCAAAGAGGACGCTCGGAACATGAAAGAGATGAATGCAGTGGTGTGCGCGTGTGCATGTGTGTGTGTGTGTGTGTGTGTGTGTGCACACACATTTGCGTGTGTTGGCAGAAAGCTCCTCAGCATAAATTAGTTTTAGTCTTAATATTCACAGAGTTGACAGAATTCAACTTAAAAATGGGCAGTTATACCATCTAAGTCGGAACACGACTGTGTACTCGGCCAAAAACAGTCACCA
The DNA here is from genome assembly GCA_039105355.1 of Benthosema pterotum. Taxonomy (NCBI): domain Eukaryota; kingdom Metazoa; phylum Chordata; class Actinopteri; order Myctophiformes; family Myctophidae; genus Benthosema; species Benthosema pterotum. The sequence continues at coordinate 20,589,033 of CM076977.1, forward strand.
TACCAGCTCATAGACTGCTGTGACACGCCAACCTGTGATGTGGCCTGAGCTTGTAGTTTGGCAATTTTAGGCACAGGACAATTAGTGGAATACCTGGCCTGTAAAGTGGGTATGGATGGAGCTTGTTCATTTGTATTGATAACACCTTATTGATCAGACTTGTAGTCTGAGTGTTTTTATCAAGCATTTTCTATTATTTTGTGAAAAGACGAGAGACAATTGATTTTGAAAAGAACAAATACAATACTTGACTAACAGACGTAATTTATTTTTCCAAAATAATATTGAAGAAACTGTTAGGTAACTGGCAGGTAGCAACAGTTGATCGACTTTTAGGCCGATATGTTTGTGCCAGCATGGGTGATTAAACATAATTTCTTGATTGCCTCGTCTTGATTGTTTAAACGTCATGGGCTGCTATACTTCATGAGACCAAAAGTGTGTTGAATTTGATACCATGATAACAACATGGTTGCTACCAGGATTTTTTCAGCTCCAT
>CM076977.1:20592031-20764531 GCA_039105355.1 Benthosema pterotum
ACACACACACACACACACACACACACACACACACACACACAAAACATGCATGCAGGTCAACTCAGTACATTGTTTAAATGCACCACTATAAAATGCAAAAAGCAGCAGCTTAATTTGCAACTTTCATAAATCATCTTTCCTAAATGTACAAAGTGGGTCTCAGATGTCTGTCTGTCTGTGTAATCTGACATGGATGACTCTTAACACACCCAGAACATCAGATAAGACCCAACACACATACCATACATTCTTACCTTCTGTGTATGCGTGTGCATGCACGTGCGTGTGTGCTGTGCATGTGTACATGCACGTCTGTGTGTGCGTGTCACCGTACATGAGTAGTATCCCACGTCTGCATTGACGGTGAGCTTCCCGATGTCGAAGGTCTCGATGACGTTGGCGTCCCACTTGCGCCGGTACTCTGTGTCATGGAGGACGTCGTACATGGCCTCCGCGCACACGTCCTTACACACCATCCGACACTGTATATGGGACACACACACAGTACACAGAGACACACCACCCCTTTAACACTAGTCAAAAAACCACTGTTACAGAACAACATAAATGACAAACCAAGAGACACCAACACAACCCTACATTGCTCTCACAAGAATGATTCTGGCAAGAGAATCCAAGATCGAAGAGGGTTGATCTGTTACTCACTGATACAGGTAAAATATGGGCCTTATGCAGGCCCTCTACGGTCGCAGACCACCAGGAATATGTACTGTATGCCCAGTAGGACCTGTGGCCAGCCCCTACCTTTTGGTCAAAACCATGGACAGTGCCACAGATTTAGTAGTTATCTACCGTAATATGAAATATTATAATATTGAACATCTACATCTAAGTCTAAAATGAACAGTACTGCTCTGAACCCAAATAAATAAATATGTAAGATGTATGTTTTAATTATTGTTGTAAATTTTTGCTTTGCAGTTACTACTGTGCATGTGCAACTATCAACAGATCGTAAGGGAAGAGACGAGGGTCGCATTCTAACTTAATACCTCGGTAGACTCGATGCGATTGGGCAGAGAAGTTATGATACTTAATCTACTGCGGTTTGCTTTTGCATAAACTACACAGTGAAGTGTGTGTGTGTGTGTGTGTGTGTGTGTGTGTGTGTGTGTGTGTGTGTGTGTGTGTGTGTGTGTGTGTGTGTGTGTGTGCGCGTGCGCACGCACACGTGCATGCACTTCCCGGTCCAGGTCTGTAAGCACAGATTATTAACTTGACCTGAGCTCCATGATACAAAATAGAAACAGAACATGAGTGATAAACTACTACATACTGCATTCAATACAGAACAAACACCTCCACTAAAGATTAATGGTCATCAAAGGCGGTTTGGCCGTAGTGGCTTGCAACCAGCTCAAGGACAGACAGCGGGGAACATCTGAATCGATTAGCCTGATGAATCACTTATTATGCTCCACTGCACTGGTAGTGCAGAAATAAAATATGCCATCTACAAGTTTACAGCACCAATGGCTAGTTTCACAAACACAGTTGCACACACACACACGCACACACACACACACACGCCCCAGGAAAATACCGTTACTACAGTTACAGCAGCCACAGGGGGAAACAGTGCTAATTAAAGTACAGAGGGAACGTGACAGAGAGAGGGAGAGAGAAATAGGGGGAGAGAGATGCATAAATTAATAAATAGGGGAGATATGATTGTAATTAATTCCACATTATGCCTCAGTCCAGATGATTGTAACTCAGTCCAAGATGGATGGATGAGGAGTCTCAATCCGAAGAAAACAAAGATTTTTAACTAGAACGTTAGCTAGCACAACACAAGATCACAGTGGTATCCACCCACACCAAAAATGTGGTATCACAATCGGATCAACAAGAAAGAGAAGTGTACCTGGACACTTGAATGACAAAAAACAAGCAAAACACAGAAAAATCAAACAAACAAGCAAAATTTGGTTTCATTAACGCAGACTGCGAGTCACTGAACACTACATTTAGCTTTGTGAATCAAATGCACCAAAAGTGCATCAATTTCGTTTTCAAAAGGAGCTTAATTAAGCATTTTATGCTTAATTAAGCATAAAGCTTGTCACGGTGCACAGAACTTAGCTCACATTCACTTTTTTTATTTATGGTGTGTGAGTAAATACACTTTAATTATTTTGTGTCCTTTTTTAAATACTCCGGTTACCATTGCCATTGATATCCACCAATTAAACGCAATTATTATTTGTTTTATTCTCAATGCCCTTGATCAACGGCAATCACTTCTTTAGTACTTTTGATTGATCGAGTCATAATACTACTCAGGGTTAGTATAGCATCAGGTTGCTAGCTTGTAGTCTCAATAACACGCGCATCATCATCTTGCACATAAACAGCCATTCAATCTTTTTCTTTCAATCATCTGCATATCCTATTCTTGTCTCAGTTGGCATTTTCTGTCCAACAGGGTTATATTCCTGCTTACAGTATATAGTGATGAGTCCAAAATGTAAACAGGAAATCATGCTCATGCATAATGTGAGTTGCAAAATGAGTTTAATGTTGAATGTATGAACTGTCAGAGAGGGCATTTCTCCAGGAGGAGCGAAAGCAATCCTCGACGGCCGCCGGAACGGTTCTGCATTCACAGTCACGACGGTTTGCATAACAGTCGTGACGGTTTGCATAATGGTAGAGGGTTAGGGTTAGGTTTAGTTGGGAAAACAGTTGCCTCTTCTGTTATGCAAAACAGCCGCAACTGTTATGCCAAAAGGCAGACTGTTATGTAAATTAAGTCACTATTGTTATGCAAAATGGTTGACTGTTATGCAAAACAGTCACTATTGTTTTTGGTTATAAAACCGTTGCGACGGCCGTTGCGATCAAGGATTGATTTCGCTGGCTGCACATTCCAGTTGGATTTATTGGGGCGTATTTTCCCCCTTTTTTAGGTTTTCCGAGCTCAATTGCACCTCCCCAAAAAACCCTGAATCTTTAATATTCATTAGACGTTCTGTGCTATGGAATTTCCGTCTCAAACAAGTGGTCTGATTTTCCTGCGGTTTTCAACGTGACAGCCTGCAAATCCACATGGTATTTGCCAGCAGATGTCACTGTTATCACTGTTTTACCTGTTTTCAATACACTCAAGATCACAGAAAATCCACCAAATGTTCAAAGATCAGTTTTCTTGGTGTGTAATTGATGTCATAAAAGCTACAAGAAAAACAAAAAAATAAATGAAAAATGGGAACCGCATGCAGGTTTTAGATTAGAACAGAAAAGTCGTCGAAGAGTCGTGGACTTTAGCTCAGGCCCTGTTTCGATATCCACGTAACTGTACATGTGCATATGCAAACACATGCACGCTTGCAGACACACACAGAGAGTGTGTGTGTGTGTGTGGTGTGTGTGTGTGTGTGTGTGTGTGTGTGTGTGTGTGTGTGTGTGTGTGTGTGTGTGTGTGTGTGTGTGCGCGCGTGCGTAAGTGCAAGTATCTGAGTGTGTGCATACGCGTGTGCATGTGTGTGATTCTATTACAGACTAATTCAGTGAACGGTGCAGACAGAGGGAGAGCAGTAAACGGGTGAAAGGGAGTTCAGAGAAGACGAAAAGACATGGAGACAGACAGATGGGTGAGCTGAGCTCACATCATCTGCATGTGCATTCTGTGTGTGTGTGTGTGTGTGTGTGTGTGTGTGTGTGTGTGTGTGTGTGTGTGTGTGTGTGTGTGTGTGCGCGCGTGCACACACATGCATGCGTGTGCGTGTTAAACTAATTCAGAATAGAAGGAGGGAAAATAATAAATTGAAGGGCGCCTGTGTGAGTCATAGCTAAGGCAGGCCTCCCTGAGTCCAGGAGCCCAGGAGTTCCCATACTGTGCATGTGCAGGGATGTGTGTGAGTGCGCGTCCGTGCACGCATGCATGCCATGCAGCATGCATGTTAAGCAGGGGTGGGGTGGTGAACGATGGCCAACCATCTGACAGTTTATCAATCCCCCAAGGAAAACAAATACACATGCACGCACCAGCACCACACACACACCTGCACACACACAGATACCATCTATGCAAAAACGCATAGTAACGTACAATGAGGGGGTGGGTAAAGGGTAAAGACGGGGAGTCCGAAACGCACGCATTATCGCGGGGATTTCACCGTGCCACTCAGTTCCGACAGACGAAAATCGCGTAGTGAGAAAAAAAAAAGTTCACAGGATTGAGGTCTAAAATACATTGCGTGCGTGTGCACAAAACGAGCATGTGCGCAATAAACCACACTGGACGCTGTGCTATAACGCCCGGCGACACATGCTTGCTTTATCGCACACCGTTTTCTGAGCACAAAACTAGAAGGCGCACGATTTGTTACTCCCCATCTGTAAAGCCCTGATGCTGCTGGTTGTTATAAATATTGAACCAATGGAATGTAGTAAATAGGGATGTGAAAAAAAGTTGGAAATCGACACAATTGTCGACACGTGTTCACGGCGACACAAAAAAGTACAAGTTGACAAATCGCCTCTTTTTTCTTTTTTATTTTTCGGGTTTAGCCAGGCCCGGATCTAAAATTTCACAATTGGGGGGCGGCAGGCGAAAACTTCATGTGGCAGCTCCATTATATTTCGGGGGTTTAGGGGGCATCCCCCCCCCCCCGTGCACAGCATTTCATCCGGCTAACAAACGCAAACGTGACCCAAAAAAGAAAAGAAAGCAAGAAACAAGGCAATCACGGACGCTCTTTTCCCCGCTCTCGACCCTCGCATTATGGATTATATGTTTGATAAAATACTGCAAAAGGTACACAGTGACAGTAGCCTAATTTAACATCGATTCTCTCAGAACACATGCACACGGCTGCGTAGTATTCCGTAGTAGTAAAATATGCAATGGACAAAACCTCTTTTGTCGTAAAATGGTGCATTTCTATAAAGCTTTACCTTACCTATCCAAGGTGCTTTACCTATACTGTAGATTGTACATCGCACGCACGCACGCACGCGCACGCGCACACGCACACGCACACGCACACACACACACACACACACACACACACACACACACACACACACACACACACACACACACACACACACACATGCAAGGCACCAACTAACTCATCGAGAGCAATTCAAGCAATTGATGACAGTAGCAGCCCCAACAGGACAACTATTACACACACACACACATTAATTTGATTCTTTTTTTCAATCATTCAACACCCCTAATATAATAAATAAAATACACACACACACTCGCCATGTACATTCACCACTCATGGATAACTGAACATGCAGGCTTATATTTTAACTATAAATAGATGTATCTTCATGTATCACCTCATTGAACACACACGCACACGCACACACACACACACACACCCACCCTCGGGCGAGGTCTACAAAATCAACCAGTTCTAACTGTTATATTTATTATTCAATGTCTCCTGTTTGTAAAGAGGAAACACACCTGTCCTCTAGGAATACCCCCCCCCCCCCCACACACACACACACACACACAGTGCCAGTCCCTCCTTGAACACACATCAAATACACTCCAAGGGATTAGGCAAATAAGGGCGACTTACTCAAGTTACACACATGCGCGCACACACACACACACACACGCACACGCACACGCACACACACACACACACACACACACACACACACACACACACACACACACACACACACACACACACACACTTTCAACTGCACTCACTCAGGAACATTCTGTTGACTTATTGCATTCATTTCCATAACCTCTCTGTATATCTCTGACTCTCTCCAAGAGCTTTGAATGTACCACTGTGACTGATAGATAACACATCGATGCCATTCAGTCAAGCAGCAGCACTGGATGGTGACAACTAGAGATGCTTCCAATATTTGGCACTGCTGAATAAGGGCCTAGGTCTCTAGGACGCAAGTTTTCTTTTTTTTGTTGTTGTTGGGGAGGAGGGAGGTTAAATTTGGAGGTTGCGATAAAAAATGACAATATGTTTAGGTAAATAAACATTACCAAATTTCCTACTTTAAACAAAAGAAGCCTGTCAGCTGCCTGACAATAGCAGCATGCAGAAGGTAGTGTAATCTACCTGTGCCACATCACCCATACACTGTAAAGCCGTGAGTGTTATTTGAACTCTGGGAGTACAAGTGGACCCACTAGTTTTTTTTGTGTGCAGCTGTGCACAACAGTGCAGCTGAATAATCACCTGCCTTTCACATCCTGTTCTGCGTGAGCGAACACACACACACACACACACACACACACACACACACACACACACACACACACACACACACACACACACACACACACACACACACACACACACACACACACACACACACACACACACACACACACACACACACACACACACACACACACACACACACACCTCTCTTAAGTAAATACCTAATGGCAAGCTAAGCTCTCTGCCTGAACCCGGACAGTCACACGTACGCGCGCGCACACATGCATGATGTTTGATAATTTGACCCTGCTTGTGTTCTTTTCTTTTCTTCTCATATACCTCTACTGCTCTATCCACTCTCTCCTTACGGAAACTATCACTGATAAAGGGCGCAGGTGTGAGAACACACTAATCTTTCACCCACATATTTTTCTTCTTCTTCTTTAGTCCTCCTTTGTAAGCCTGGGATGTGACAATGAGGAGAGATATCTGGCCTTGTCTGTGTCTCACCATGTCTCACCTTCTTTGTATAGGCCTGTGAAGTGACAATGAAGAGATATGTGGCAGAGTCTGTGTTTTCCTGCAAGGCTAGAGAAACGGGGCAGGATTTCTACACCAGTGAACAGATCAGCTGATGTGATCAAACAGCCAGTGTGTCCGTGCCAGCTGAGCTGTGTGGTCAGAGGGTGAAGAGCCAACGTCTCGCTTTCACATACTGTTAACATCCTACAGTCACACGGTCAGCATAATGTCAAAGGACACAACGGCGGTGGATGGGCAAGTGTAATGTAATTTTCTTGTAACACTGCGTATGTCCAAAAGTGTGATAAACTTATGGAATGTCAGAACAGGAAGGATGGGTGGGGAAGGATCAACATATGGAATGTAAGAACAGGTCCACTCCATGGTTTCTGTGTCTGCCCGGCTCCATATATGCAGATCCAGTACACCTATGCAGAATCCGATCCAATCTTCTCCATGTATGGCTATAGAGATTGAGTTAGATGAGGTGTGATGTCACAAGATGTGACCATATACGGGTAATTATGGAAGTGTGGTGTCACAAGGAGTGAACATACATGGGGGCATGATGTCATAAGGCGTGACCATATAAAGTGACTACGCCATGCGGTCGCAATTAGCTTCACTAAAGATAATCTACACATTAGTTTCTTATTTCTATTTAATTCAGTTCCTTGTATTGTTCCTGCTTACTGTAAATCACTCGAGAAAGCAGCTATAAGCAATAATTTGCCAAAATCTTAAGGGCCTCGTCTATTTAAAAAATGCATTCATAATACAGCCAGCAATCACTAAAAATGTTGTCCCTGTGACACATCTAGAAGGCCGCAATCTGCATTGAAAAATATTCTCAGAAGCTTTGCCATTGGTGGATTTGCCTGTCTATTTCTTGATTGGTTAGTCATTGCAACCTTTTTTCCCCCTCCGACCAATGACAAAGCTTCTAAGAAAATCATTGAATGCAGATTGTGTCCCCTCGATGTATCACAGAGAACGACTTTCTTGGGAGTGTTTTATTCATTGCTGGCTGTATGAATAGCAAAAATAAATAGAAACAAAGGTAATTTACATTTTGACATGATATTGCTTATAGCTACTTGTCTGCTAAAATTGCAGACTGTAAAAAAGGCAATGTTGGGCATACAACGTTGCAGCTGTACAGTAGTGTCTTGCATAGCGATGTAGAGAACTTCCATTCAGGGAGCGGCTGCATACAAGTAGTGGTAGAAAAAACACCACATTTCTAAAAAGGTAAAAATAAACACTGACTTATAGAAATACATGTAGAAGTACAAGTAGAAGTCTGGAATTCAAAATTCACTTGAATAAACATACAAACATATGAAATTATACCAAAAATAGAAAAGCCATAATGCATAATGTCTCATTTTACAGGTTTTCAAATGTCTAAAAAAGAACATTTGGAAATACCAGCTACAAGCTCAGGTTCTTACAGGAATTCTGTAAGTCAAACACTAAACCAACACACAGACTTCAATAGGTTTCTGGCTCTAGGGTGCAAATTTCAAACTGCGCTGTTATCTACTACAAATACTACTAACATTGAGTGACTGCAGTTTCTTCCATCTGTGAAATGTACTTTCAAATTATAAGATATCTAAAATATTTTGAAAAGGGTTAGTATAAGCACCATGCAGGCCCCTCTAAGTCAACGGGATAAAGCCCATGATATTTTACAAATGTTGAACATGATTGTAAGTGGTACGGGCTCAGCTGTTCCATAGTATAGGGGTCAGAGAGCTCTAAGACACTCGCGGTTATGTCAAATGTCAAAATCAATAAAATGCATCTGCCAGAGTGTTCATCTAAGGCTGAGTTCATACCATGGCTACAGGCATTTTAGGACATTTCGCTTTATACCATGAAAACGTGATGGCATAAATAAATGAGTAGATGAAGTAAAAATAAGATGATAGATGGCTTTTTCTCCTAATTGGCTGAAATGTAGTCACCTACAGCATTTGAACAAGTATTTTCTGTTTGTTAAAGAGCTGGGGAGACAGGCTGACTTCTGTTACTGAACACACACCTATCTTTGTTTTAAGCAGAAACTCACTCAGTGAAAGTGACAGACACAAGACAAGGCAACGTGGCAGAAGCAAAGACCAAACATTGCATCATCAACGTACATTATGCAGTGTCATCATCTGTCTAAAATTACACTGCCGACTTCAAATTTAACACATACGTTCCATAACACAACAGGGAGTGCAGTGCCCGTTGGTGGGCAAGTCAGAGGCACGGTTTTCCAAAGCTGCCACAAAAGGCCTCTGCCCGGGCTTTGGACAGGGCCCCTGTCCTAGATCTCCACATACTGTATGGAGCTGGCCTGCTGTGACATCTACAAAAAAATCCATATGTGGGCATGTCTGACAAAAAAAAACAAGTTAAAATATTGTCAAACATTTGCATTACTTAATTTACACGATCAGCACTCGGTAGAGTGCAAACTTGCGTGCTGTGCACAAGTAGGCCATTGCCTACTTGCATGAGCAGTACCCGACACCTCCGGGAGGTAGAAGTCGTGGGGCGGCCGGCGACTGTCCACCGTCCACTGTTGACTGATGACTGCAAACCGATCACGTAACTTGCACTCACTATGCCCACTCAAGTAAAAAGACATCTACACAATTAGAGAATGGAGAATAACCCTTGATTTGATTGCTTTTCCCGTTGTCTCTCCTAATATTTGGGGAAAAAATCCAATTACTACACAATTTTGTTGACAGACTGGCAAAAACTAGTGTGCCACAGGAACTGTTGCAAGTGTGCTTACAATATTCTGGGATACAGTATGTTAGTGTGGTCACTGTATCATTAAAGGCACATCAACATGGCATTTCAAAACATATGCCAACATGAGCTTCAGGCAGTAGCCAACTTACTAACTTACTATGACACCAGGGTCTTAAGGTGCCAAGGAAAGAGAAATTTAATAAACAGAACTTTAAACGCAGTGTGAAATAGAGCACTTAGAAGATTTATTAGACAGATCCGATTCCTATATGTTTTTTGTTTTATATAAACCAGCTATTGTCTAGATTTTAGATCAGCACTCGGTAGAGTGCAAACCTGCGTGTTGCGCACAAGTAGGCCATGGCCTGCTCGTGTGTGAGCGGAGAAGGCTGATAATCATGACATTAGCGATAAAGGTCTTTTACTTACGTCACCACTATGTCATCAACTAAACCGGACAATCCGAGCAACCCAAAGGGACCGACCGCCAAATGGCAAACATCAAACACCGCATACTGAATACCTGAAGCCAATTACTCTCAAAGTAATGAATGGAGAATTTACTTTGTCAAGTCGGGTGACAACCCTTGGCCAATAAGGGACCACCAATCTTGATTTTGCGCAATCTTGATTTGCGACTGTAGAGTTCTTCAATTGGGGGGGGGGGGGGGGGGGGGGGCAATTTGGGGGTCCTTCACATGAAAACGTTTGGCGACTGTTTCCTTACTTTGATCTTGTGGAGGGACTTCTCCTCATCCATGCTCTGTGTCCACACCGTGATGCCGGACTTGTTGTAGGTGAGCGTCCATCCCTCCTCGCACAGGCACTCCGCCTTGAAGCTAGCGAACGCCCGGTCGTCCGGGATAGCCACTCCGTCTACGGACATATGGATCTGGAGATCTGTTAGAGAAAAAAAAGGCGGATGGTGTTCACTTCCCATATAAACTCCGTATTTGGGAATGCCCAAATATGTAGACAGACAAACAGACATTTCTGCCTGGTTTACAGTAATCGGAAACACTGTGTTGGGAGTAAGTTGAAAAGTGGTGACGTGGTCCTTCAAGTCTTATCCCATCTCCCCCATAGACATTCCAAAAAGTATTTTATTCATGCAGGGCGTTTTCAACCAGTGGCTCAGTCTTTGGACCTTCAGTGGTCCTTGAGGGGGTTCCAGGGGGTCCCCATGCTTACAGGTCTTTAAATGTCATCATTTTACTATACACCTGAACTGCTGCTGGCTGTGGGCAGTTTAGGAACCTATCTGAGCACTCAGGAGGGCAGTCCTGTCCACCTGTGACATGGTCATTCAGCAGATTTTCTTAGATAAGATAGATTTTATGGCGGGAATGATTTGCTTCCATTTCTTGCAGCTTTGCAACTTTATTAGCTTGGACATCATCATTTCCAAATGATGATGTCACTGGTGATTCCTGATCCTGAACAGATGAGACACAATATAGATTCTCATCATGATGACCATTATATGACCAATTCAGACCTGGATGTAACATTTCCCATTTGGTGGGGGCAACCCATACCATTTTCGGTTACAGGACTTACATTATGCAAGTAAAACATCAATAACATGAGTTATTGTTGCTTGCAACAGGCATGAAGCATGCATAAAGCTAAAGGTCTGACTCAGATTTGAATGATGAAACGGTGTAAGTTAAATATAAATAGGTATACTGTAAAACCAGTAGGCTATGTTGAAATATCTTTGGAATTTGGGTTGTTTTGCATGCTGTCGCGTTTGGTGGGGCAGTCAGGCCATTTAAGGGTGCATTACCCCCCATACCCGTGCCTAGATCCGGCTCTGGACCAATTACATGAAAGCGGGTTGGAAAAGTGGTGAAGTGGGCCTTTAAATTACAGGGGTGATGGTCGGAGCAGCGTTACAACTCACCGAACGGATGGATGGATGGATAGATGGATGCAGACTATCCAAAGCAGGCAGCCTGGCTACAGCAGCAGATGAATTAAAGGGCGTCCCAGGCAGACAGTCTCTTCTCCCTTATACCGGTAGAATCTTGGCTGTTTCAGTTCCTTCCAGCTGAAGCTGCTCCTGCAGTATACGTGATGAGGACGAATAGAACTTCTCTCACTGTTAATTTAATTTTCCTTCTTTTTTGCACTGAAGAAGAAGCCTTTTGTAGGCTAGAAAAGAAGAGAAAAAGCACCGGTCGGTCGAGCGAGCGAGGAGCCGCGTCTTGTGATGTACGCGTAACGTGTGTGTGTGTGTGTGTGTGTGTGTGTGTGTGTGTGTGTGTGTGTGTGTGTGTGTGTGTGTGTGTGTGTGTGTGTGTGTGTGTGTGTGTGTGTGTGTGTGTTCTCTACCTACCTAGCGGCTGCTCTGTGCCCAACATCAACAAACAACAGGCAGCGCTCGCCGCAAAAACGACAACAAACAATTAACAATTAACAGCGACTAATAATAGGTCCTGACCGCAGCCTTCGATTTGTCTCTAGTCGATAAGTTTCAGTTCACACAGAGGAAGACACGCATTGGCTTTTCCTCCTCCTGCTCCAGGCAACCATATGTTAGCCTACGGTTCCTCTCTCTCTCTCTCTCTCTCTCTCTCTCTCTCTCTCTCTCTCTCTCTCTCTCTCTCTCTCTCTCTCTCTCTCTCTCTCTCTCTCTCTCTCTCTCTCTCTCTCTCTCTCTCCTCTCGCTCCACCTCTCCCTCTCTGTCTCTCTATCTATCTAATAGAAAACACAGATAAACAGACAGACAGACAGGTGGTAGATGATGCAGTGAGGAAGAAGGTGACTGAAAACCGCCTCCCCGTGAAATAGACATACAGTATATATTGTCTATTGTTACTTATTTCTTATTACTATCGACCAGTGGTTTTCAACCTTTTTGTTCACAGCTGGGCCCACTATTTCTTTAATTGATGAAAATGACCATTAATCCTCTACATTCTCTAATTGTGTGACGTCTTAATTAAGTGGTGCTAATGCAGATGGTGAATATTTCACTGTAACTCTTGAGAGTGTAAAATGAAACCAAATAGAAAGAGTTACATCTGCTTAACATTTCTATATTTAGCTGGGGACCACCTGGAACCCTCTCAAGGACCACTCGGTACGACTGGTTGGAAACCACTGCTATAACCTACTACTAGTTACTTTGTATATTATTATTGTTAGGCTACTACTACTGCTGCTGCTGCTGCTGCTGCTGCTGCTACTAGGATGGTGGCAAGTCTAAGTTTTGGGATGTATATTAGAAGTTTTCTAACCATTGAAATGGGCGGAAAATGTGTGTGGGAAAATATACAGTATAGCCTATTAAGCTACACTCCTTGTTACTCGAAACAAGTAGTGTAGCTTCACTACAAGCTATTCCCAGAACAAATGTAGTGAGCTATACTACAAGCTATGGGAAAACGTAGCTTAAGCTATGTTGCTTAGGTAGTACTTGTAACAAGTTGCTGCCCATCACTAGCCTACTACCACTACTGCTGCTGCTGCTACTACTACTACAAAACACACCTACACCTTCTTAGAGGCTTAGACAGATAATAGCAGATGAGTTTTTTGTTCATTGCTCAAAGATCCGGTTTACAGCCCCGCCTACTAACGTGCACATAAGCGTAAGCTGTTTCCATATCCGTTCCAGACCGGATATCAATCCAACTGTTACCTCGGAACCCTCTCAGAGAAAACGCTGTGCTGAATAAAAAGTGTAACATGATCGACATCTGTTGGTGAGATGGGCGTATTGCACTCAAAATCATGTGACGCAGCATACTGCTGGTACTGTAGTTCCCTACAAGGAGTATCCAATCCAGGAGATGAAGCAAAGGCATTTCAATTTAGGCTCATGAACCTGTTTTGATTGATGTTCATGAATTATGTTAAGGTTCAAATTAACTTTATTGTCTCTTGCCGTAATAATACCCACATTCAAATTGAACAACACATCCCCCAGGGGACTGGAGGAAACTGGTAGCTGAGAGTTATTAACTAACTAAAACAGAAGGGAGGAATATAAGTTTGACGTGGAATTCTGTGGAATTCATTGTATTGCATCCATTAATTAATTTGTACGATGCAATGTGAGAAAGAGTCAATGCTGAGTTGACATAGACCGATCTAGAAATGATGGGCCTCTGGGCCACTGCCAGCCAAAGGGCCCCTCTTCAACGAAGCATTTTTCTCCCCGGCGTGGCGCAACGCCATATCAGCAGGATTTACAGCATGGGATTGCTTGAAAATAATAAACACCAAAAATAACTAAGCCAAATGCAATACAAAATGTTTAAACACTTGCAGTAATGTACCGTATCATGTGGGTTTATGACTTTTGGGGTTATTTTACTGACACAAAATTAATGAAACCATTGTGACAAGGACCGTGTGCATCACTGTTATTCACTGTTACCCCTTTTTTGGGTATGCCCAGTCCTAAAATATTTCCACCCTAATAACTGACAAAAATTGGTGGATTTCCCCTTTAAATTGATGGAAGATCCGTGTTTTGATCTGTGTTTTGATTGTTGCATGATGTCACAACACGTGTCATTGGTGGCTTCACATGCGTCAAGCGACCATATATGGTCCCAGCTTGGCACTCTATGACGTAGAGGGGACTTAATGTGGTCCATAAAAGGCCACTTCCCTGCAGTCCGACATGTCATAGTGCAAGTCTGTAAGTGTTTGATATATAGTATATATACAAGGATATACCAAACAAGGGTAACAGATCATAAAAGGAGAACGTTTGGAGCGTTAGTAAAAGGATGTCGGGCCAGTCTGAATCATCGCCTGAAAAGTCAGGAAAGAAAAGCTCTGTTGTTTCGGAGGTCTGCCCGGGTCCAGGAGCCGTCGACAGTGGCGCGGCTTCCTCGCTAAACAAGATGGCGGCGGATGACCGCGTCACAAGTGCGACCAGAGGGCGCAAGAGAGGAGTAGGGGGAGGGCAGGCGACGGAACCCAAAAAGACACGCGGACGTGTGAAGATAGACATCGACCTAATCCGGGATGGGGTTAGGCGCCGGACGACCTTCAGCAAGCGGAAGAAGTACATCCTGAAGAAGGCCCAAGAGCTCGCCAAGCTGACCGGGGCCGACGTCGTCGTGCTGGCGCACAGCGAGACGGGACGAGTCCACAAGTGGGCCAGCCCCGTGTTCCGGCCTATGATCGAGAGTGAAGGCGGCAGAGCCCTGATCCGAACGTGCCTCGGCGGTGGGGACACTGATTGCCCTGCCGGGCTCTCCAAGAGTGCCGCCACCGTGAGTTCCAAGGAGCCGGACGCCACTGTCCAGACGTCCGAGACGCAGCCACAGTGGGGGCACGATGAGAATGCCACCACAACTGCCACCCCCACCACCCCCGCGACCCTGAGGAACGGGTCATGCTACCAATACCACCTGCCAGCGACGCTAGATGTAATGTCACCGGGTACAGCGTATCTCGAACCCTACATCCCCGTCGTTACCCTGGAACAGGTGAGGATGGCCCAAGTGGCCTTAATGCAGGGGGGAGGGCAGAACACCTTCTACATGGACCACGGTAGCCTGTACCATGTGCCGACGACGGTGGCGGCACTGCCCCCTGGTTCATCACCGATGGTGAGTGGCCGGCAGCAGCAGCGTTAGCAGCACAATTTACAGTTTACAATTTTACAAGTTTACACTAAGCGAGAACACAAAAACATGGTAATACATCAAAAGTAAAATTGTGAATCCTGCGTAAGCCTCAGAAGATCCTAACAGTGGAATATCTAAGAAAACTATACAATAGAGCGTAACATCTACAGTATATAAAGTGCCGGTTAGGATCTATAGGTCAAACTTATATGAATTTATACATACACTCGTAAGGAGGTTGAGGGTAGGGCAAGCACTACGGCAAGTGCTATGGGCTGAAGTGGGATTGAAAGTTCCGATTAGTTAGTTTGGGGCAAGTGGAGTTGTCTAGGCCTTTTTGGCAAGGGGGGGTAAATGGTAAATGGTGCATTTATATAGCGCCTTTATCCAAGGCGCTTTACATAGATTGTGCATCACATTCACCCATTCACACACACATTCATACACTGATGACACTGGAAACCATGCAAGGTACCTACTAGCACATCAGGAGCAATTAGGGGTTAAGTGTCTTGCTCAGGGACACATCGACACTAACTCTGCGGGAGCCCGGGATCGAACCGGCAACCTTGTGGTTACCATCCGGTTACTCTACCTCTGAGCCACTGCCGCCCCAGTAATAGTAGTAGCAGCAGTAATAGTAGTAGCAGCACGACACAGGTACTCCTTTTTATTAGCAGTAAACCACTTCAGCCTTCCGGCACAGTTGGAGTAACCCAGACCAGCTCGCACAGCCAATTTCTCGTCGTCCACACTACATCGTTGGCGATGCATTGTGGGCTTGTACGGTTGATCTGCTTTTTTGAAGGACATATACAATATAATTGTTGTTTTCAAACAGTGTTTGTTTAAGCAAATGGCATAGACAAAGAGACATCTCATGTTTGTTTTGAGGCAAAAACAAACAATAGCACCAACAACATTATGTTTTAATCACTGTTGTAAGATGAGAAGAGTGCCGCCTCAGGTTTGAAGTTCTGCCAAGAAGCCTGCAGGATGAGTCTCCCCTCCCTATCCTCTTCCCTATGGGCAGGCTTTTTTGTACTTCTTACGCTAGCCTTTACACCAGGGTTCCCCAATTCATTTCCAACCAATGGTCCTTGAGGTTGTTTTAGGTGGTCCAAAGCTAAATGGCCTAGTGACCTGTTGGGGGACCCTGTCAAATGTCTGCCAAATATGATGTACGGTAAATTTCACCTTCCAATCACATGAATTCAGTTGTTCATGAGATGTAGTATAATAATGATAAGACCCTAGTTTATGTCAAAGTTGCTATCATTTCATTTTCATTTGTTTTCATTCTGCTGCTGCTCTGTTTCAAGTGTTGTTGTTTTTTCATCAGAAGCCCAGCTCCAGATTTGCAAGATTGAATGAAATAAGCAACCATGATAAAACAATCCATCCATTTCAAAATAACTATTTTAAATACTGCCAAAATACTGCAGAATTCTACATTCATTCAAACTGAACTCTGATGGGGGAGGTAGTCTGGGAGATGGGTGGCTCCACACATTTCAAGCAAATTATAAAAAATCTACAAAACACACACACAACACACAATACTACTCTTAACAAGAGTTGTGCCCCTGCGGGGCACAGGTCTCCACCGTCCGGGCTCAGGTTTGAACGTGTGCACATTGCAAAGTAGTTTATTGTGAGTGTAATGAGACAATACTACTATCTATGACGTCATCTTCCCTATCTCACTCTTTATGATGTCATCTCAAAGCTCATTCTACCTCTGGCTCCTAACTTTGTCATCATCTAACAAATCAAGTCGAGTAACTGATTCGAAAGTGAAAAAAAAGAGGTGAAAAAAGGCATATTCTACTGTTTGAATGAACAAAATATGATACAAACAAGAATGTGCCCCTACGGGGCACAGGTCTCCACCGTCCGGGCTCAAGAATTGATGATATTATTCTAATATATATAAAATACTAATGTCTTTTCTGAATTTGAAATTTCTATTTCATTTCAGTTGCAAATAAAAAATCATTCAAATTCTATGGAAGAGTTCAAGAAAAAAAATATCTGGGGTCAGTCATGAGGTCATGACTGTCCACTTTCGGTGATTGGTACTCACATGATCTCGTTGGAGTTAATCGTCTCTGTCTAAGTTTCTTCCTTTCTTCTATTTCCTTCTCCCGATACTTTCTCTTTCTGTTTCTCTCCCTAATTCTTCTCTGATGTCTCTGTTCCTCAAACTGACGAGTTATGCTTTCACTCTCCTTTCCTATTTGAAATAGCAATGACTCCTGATATTCTACCCCATAGCTTTCTTCAGCATTCATGGATAAGTCTTTGTCCCAAGATTGCGAAGTCAATTTTTCTCTCTTCTCATGAACTTTGCTTTCATTCCATTCTCCTTTATGAAATACTAATAATTTCTGAGATTCTTCCCCTGTGCACTCTCGATCATATATGCTCAAATCATTCTTATTTCCATCTACTGTATGAGAAGACAACATTCTTCTAACTACCTATTGATTTTTATTAAACAATATTTTTAGAATCTCATCTTTCTTTCTTATATATGCTATGTATTACATCATCTTCTTTTCATTACGTACAAAAATCTCTATTTCACACTTCTATCTCCACCGTATCTCTTACCTATGACCTCATCATGACGTCATCTCAAGCTCAGGTCTCCTCCTAGAGACCTGTACCCAGGTACAGATTCAAGACAGATAGTCGTGCAACAGACAGACTTAGGACGTGCACGGACAGAGAATGATTACCTCATCATTCTTTAATCATGGGACAGACAGATTTGTGCACGGACGGAGGGCGTTTTATAGTCCCCACCTTCATCATGACCTCATCATGACGTCATCTCAAGCTCAGGTCTCCTCCTAGAGCCCTGTACCCAGGTACAGATTCAAGACAGATAGTCGTGCAACAGACAGACTTAGGACGTGCACGGACAGAGGGCCTTTTTCAATCCCTTTTATAATGATTACCTCATCATGCTGTAATCATGGGACAGACAGATTCCTCGTGCCACGGACAGATTTAGGACGTGCACGGACGGAGGACGTTTTATAGTCCACTTCTATCTCCACTGTATCTATTACCTATGACCTCATCATGACGTCATCTCAAGCTCAGGTCTCCTCCTAGAGACCTGTACCTAGGTACAGATTCAAGACAGATAGTCGTGCAACAGACAGACTTAGGACGTGCACGGACAGAGAATGATTACCTCATCATTCTTTAATCATGGGACAGACAGATTCGTGCACGGACGGAGGGCGTTTTATAGTCCCCACCTTCATCATGACCTCATCATGACGTCATCTCAAGCTCAGGTCTCCTCCTAGAGACCTGTACCCAGGTACAGATTCAAGACAGATAGTCGTGCAATAGACAGACTTAGGACGTGCACGGACAGAGGGCCTTTTTCAATCCCTTTTATAATGATTACCTCATCATGCTGTAATCATGGGACAGACAGATTCCTCGTGCCACAGACAGATTTAGGACGTGCACGGACGGAGGGCGTTTTATAGTCCTCCACCTTCGGTGGAGACAAAGAAAGAAGAAGATAATAATAATAATAACAAGGGTTGTGCCCCTACGGGGCACAGGTCTCCACCGTCCGGGCTCAGGTTTGAACCTGTGCACACTGCAAAGTAGTTTATTGTGAGTGTAATGAGACAACATTCATGACTATATATAAACGTATTTTAGTCACTACATAAATATGTTTTTAACATTAACTTCTTTCAGGATTAAAAAAAATGAGTTTTCAAAGCAGGTATATCCTATGTAGAGATAAAATAATGATGTGTTTTTTGTATTTGAAATCTATTTTCAGGTGATTTAAAACAAAAAAAAACATTCAAATTCTATGTAAGAGTTCAAGGTTAAGAATTGATGATATTATTCTTAAAAAAAAGGTTACAGTTATCAAACCAGGTATATCCTATGTAGAAATAAAACAATGATGTCTTTCTGAATTTGAAATCTCTATTTCATATCAGTTGGAAATAAAAAATCATTCAAATTCTATATGTTAAAATCATATAAAAATTATATATGATAAAATCTTTGTCTTTCAACCTTATATCATCCTACTCATGACATCATCTCAACTTCATTCCATGCACAAACCCCCATCTCAGACCTCTATCTCACAGACCCCTATCTCAGAGATCATAGCTATAAAATCTTCATCTCTTTCTCCTAGCTCAAGGTCCCTCTACTATGATGTCAGCTCAGGGTCTTCAAGAGTCCTTCTAACTAGGCCTCCTGACTGACTTCCGTCTCCCACTATCTCTGAGCACCTCCTACCTATGACCTCATCACGACGTCATCTCAAGCTTCTCCCACCTCAAACTCTGCCCACCTCAGGACTGCCACTATCTATGATGTCATCTTCCCTATCTCACTCTCTATGATGTCACCTCAAACATCAATCTACCTCCGGCTCCTAACCTTGTCATCATCTAACGAATCCTCCCAACTCAGGCTTCCCTATCTCACTCTTTATGACATCATCTCAAGGCTCACCCTAGCTCAAGGGTCCTCCCAGATCAGGCCCCCCTACCTCGACGTCATCTCAGGAGCCTCAAGGGTCCTCCTAACTCAAAGCCCTCCTAGCTCAACTATGACGTCGTCATGACATCATATAACGGACAAATCGGGGGCACATACGGGCTACGTTCACGGACAGAGGGCGTTTCATATAACGGACAAATCGAGGGCACATACGGGCTACGTGCACAGACAGAGGGCGTTTTATAGTCACCACCTTCGGTGGAGACAACTAGAAGCTTTCATTGGAACTTTGAAATGTTCTAACGTACCCGGATTCCATATTTGGACACACACCAAGTCTGATATGGACTTCCATATTTGGGCTAAGTTACATGATATGATGTGACGTAACTATTATTATGTGAGTGTCAAGATTTGGCTAGCTTTAAACCTACACTAATGGCAGTTGCACCTATAGAATAAATCTTAAGAAACGGCAATGTTGCTCAAACTTGACAGAGAGGTGTACTTCCGCCGGATGAAGCGGTTGTACAGCAACTGGAGGGAAGGAGATGATCTTGCCAAGGTGGGTGCTATCGTCGTGTCGGTCGGAGCACCGGATGACACGACCGTGTATGCCAAATCCACAGCTCTCCAGACCTGGCTGTTCGGGCTCGAGCTGACAGACACGGTCATGGTGTTGTGTCGGGCCAACATCATCTTCCTGACCAGCAAAGATACGGTAGAGTTCCTGGAGCAGGTGGCCGCTGCCCAGAGCGACTCCAATATCGATGGAGTCCCTGCCGCTACGCTGCTCACCAGTCAGGAGGATGGCAGCAACGAGGCCAGCTTCGACCAGATGATCGAGGCCATCAAAGCCAGCACGGAGGGGAGGGCAGCGGGCGTCTTCAGCAAGGACAGGTTCTCCGGGGAGTTTGTCGGGAGCTGGAATGACACCGTTGCGGCGGAGGGAATACAGACGGTCGATATCAGTGCTGCGATTGCCCACATCATGGCGGTGAAGGAAGACGGCGAGCTGCGGCTGATGAGAAAAGCCGCGTCCATCACCAGTGCACTCTACTCAGGCTTCTTCAAGGAGCGAGCGATGGAGATCATTGACAACGACGAGGAGGTGTGTCACAGCACACTGGCAGAGCACGTGGTGAAGGCAGCGGAGGAGAGCAAGTACCAGGGAGGCGCGGACCCGTCCTCAGTGACGATGTGTTACCCGCCCATCATTCAGAGTGGAGGGAGCCACAGTCTGAGGTTCAACAACGGCAGCAACGACGACCATATGCGCTACTTTGGAGCCATCACTTGCGCCATGGGTGTGCGCTACAAGTCCTACTGTTCCAACTTGGTCCGAACACTGATGGTGGACCCCACGCAGGAGATGCAGGACAACTACGTTTTTTTGCTACAGGTCGAGGAGAAGCTGCTGAAGGAGCTCAAACACGGGGTGAAATGTTGCGACGCTTACAACGCCGTCCGAGACTACGTCAAGAAAGAGAGGTTGGACCTTGCATCCAAACTTACCAAGAAACTTGGTTTTGCCATGGGGATAGAGTTCAGAGAGTCCTCCTTGATGTTGAATAGCAAAAACCAGCACAGACTGAAGGCAGGCATGGTGATGAGCATCTGTCTGGGATTCGAGGACCTGACGGATGAAAAAGGAAACAAATACGCCATTTTCGTCGGTGACACGGTGAAGGTCAACCAAGAGGAGATGGCTGAGGTGCTGACGCAAGTCAAGAAGAAGCTCAAAAACGTGTCCATCTTCCACAAGGACGACGATGAGGTAAATGAAAGCGAAGACAACGGCATAGAGAATGACACTGAGGCACTGTCACCGTGCAAATTGAGAACACGGCGTGGCACCACCCTTCTAACGGACGATGGAAGCACTGCGAGCGAGGTGACGATGACCGACGATCAAAGGAGGCGAACCCACCAAAAGGAGCTGGCCGCTCGGGTGAACGAGGAAGCCAAACGGCGTTTGACAGAACAGAAGGGAGGAGAGCTGACGCCGCCACCAGATGCACAGAAGTCTGCCAGAAAGTCGGATGTTGTGTCTTCATATGGGAGTGCCTCCGAGATGCCCCGTGGTGAGCGGGACATCCGGGACATGAAGATCTTTGTTGACAAAAAGGCTGAGACAGTCGTCGTGCCCCTCTTTGGCACCGCCACACCTTTCCACATCGCCACCATCAAGAACGTCAGCATGTCGGTGGAGGGAGACTTCACGTACCTGAGAATGAACTTTTACATACCGGGTGGTGGCGGCGGCTTACCGGACCTTCCCAACCATGCCACCTTTGTCAAGGAGGTCACGTACCGCGCATCCAATCTAAAGAGGATGGACACAGCGTCTGTCCCCTCATCCAACCTGCAAAACGCCTTCCGCCTTATCAAGGAGGCACAAAAGCGCTACAAGGTGCGCCGAGAGGAGGAGGGGGAGGAGAAGGAGGGTGCAGTTGCACGGGACTCGCTTGTCGTCAGCGTAACCCGCCTCAACCCCAAACTCAAGGACCTGTACATCCGGCCCAACATCGGCCCCAAGAGGATGCAGGGATCACTGGAGGCGCACTCCAACGGCTTTCGCTTCATATCGGTGCATGGTGACAAGGTGGACATACTGTATGGCAATGTCAAGCACGCCATCTTCCAGCCCTGCGACAATGAGATGGTCGCCGTGCTGCATTTCCACCTTCGTGATGGGATCTTGTTCGGCAAGAAGCGGCACACAGATGTGCAGTTCTACACCGAGGTGGGCGAGATCACCACAGACCTGCAGGGCAAGCGGCAACGGCACGTGCTGGACCACGACGACCGTGACGCCCTGTATGCCGAGCAGGCCGAGCGCGACATGAAACACAAGGTCAAGTCCATCTTCAGCAGTTTCGCAGAGAAGGTCCAGGCGCTGACCAAGGATGAGCTGGAGTTCGAGGTGCCCTTTAGACACCTGGGCTTCCAAGGAGCTACCTTTAGGAGCACCGTCCATCTACAGCCCACGTCCAGCGCACTGGTCAACGTCACAGAGTGGCCGCCGTTCGTGGTGAGCCTGGACGAGCTGGAGCTGGTCCATTTTGAGCGTGTACAGTTCAACCTGAAGACCTTCGACATGGTCCTTGTGTATAAGGATTATGGCAAGAAGGTCACCATGATCAATGCCGTGTCCGCCAACTCCCTGGATTCGATCAAAGCGTGGCTCGACTCACGCGACATCAGATACACTGAGGGACTCCAGTCGCTGAACTGGACCAAGATCATGAAGACCATCACCACCGATCCTGAGGACTTCTTCGAGCTGGGCGGCTGGTCCTTCCTTGAGTTGGGGAACGAGAACGAGAACGAGGACACCGGGGCAGAGGATTCCGAGGACGATGATACTTATGAAGAGGAGGAGGAGGAGTCCAGCGAAGATTACGAATCAGAGGCATCAGAGACATCAGACTCGGAGGACTCTAAGGAGGAGTCCGAGTCTCTGAGCAGTGATGAGGAGAGAGGCAAAGACTGGGAGGAACTGGAAGAGGAAGCCAGGGAGGCAGACAAACAGAGGGCTGAAGAGAGCAGCAGGAAGAGGAAGCTTCAAGCCCTGTCCCAGCCCCCTTCCATCATTAAGAGGCTAAAGCCATAAAATCCGTCCGTCTCATCCTGTACGAAAGCCTTGAGAACCGAGACTTGTGGCCCCATGGGTCAATGGGGACTAGCTTCAGCATGAGGGGTATCTATTTTTTTCATATATCTAAGTTAAAATTGTTAAAATAAAAACATAAAAAACGCTTTCAGTCAATGCTGTCTAGAAAGTCATATTTTCAAATTCACCATACTTAACATGCCATCTGTTTCGCACACCCTGCACAAGAAAAAAACTGACCAATGGATTTCTCAACTTTTATATACATATATTTACTATATATTTGGGGGCGAAAGTTAAGGCACGCCTTAAAACATATACTATAGGGCAGGGGTTTTCAACCTTTTTGACTCCAGGGCCCACCATTTATTCAGTATTTGAGCCACGGACCACCATTTGAGGACATTTAGCCCCACAGACCCCAAAACTAGAGATTTCTTTTGCTTTTGTCCACAATTCCAGGTTGGATTTGGGGAAACAAAACAGGCAAAATATAAAGACCAAAATGACCATTGATCATCATTGTGTAGACTTGGAGCTAACTAAGATGGTGAATATTTTAACTCTTGAGAGTGTAAAAATGAAACCAAATGGACCCGCAAGGGTCCATTTGGTTTCATTTTTACGTTCTCAAGAGTTACATCTGGTTAACCAACTTAGCTGGGGACCACCTGGAACCCTCTCAGGGACCTCTGGTGGTCCCCGGACCACCTGTATAACCCAAATTACAAAATAAAAACACAATCAATATTTTATTTCATCCTTCATGTCCATGTATGCTAAACATTAAAACAAATTACCGCAATAGCTCCTAAGGATAATCAGCATCAGAGGAATATTTTAAATATTTGAATTTACATGTGCATACATACAGTACATCCCATAGGGCCAGGCCAATCAATATTGATGTTTTTGTCTTATTAGCCAGGGATTGTTTTAAGGACTTAAAAGTTGGCTAAAGCAAAACAAGAAGTCTTTGCTTTGGCCATCTTTGTTGAAGAGCCTGGGCTGTTTACAGTATATGTTGTAGTCTTAGTAGAATTCTGAAAGGTTTCTAAACTAAATATTAAGGCTAAGCCATAGCTAGGGCTTAAGGTTATAGGTTTAGTTTTTGTTGCTAATGTTTCCAGACAAGCCATCATCATCAAAGTGACTTGGTGCCTCGTAGTTATAAGGGTCAGTAGCTGGTTGCCCGAATAAAAGGGAAACCAAGCCTTAGCTATTTCTATGGCATAGAGATGACGCTGATGTGAAGTTGAGCATATCGTCATGGCATCATTGAAGTCCTTCCTTATAAGGTGGAACACCGGGCCACAGTTGGAAGTTCAAAAGAAGCACAACCGTGAGAGCTTTTATTGTTTATTGTTTATTGCTTTTATAGAGTTTGCACATAGTTCGAGCAGGACGAACCGTGTCGACCAGACGCACTGATTCCCCGTCATTTTCGGAGGACAAAGAACGGAATCAGAGATGGATAATAACAACAGGGACGACCTAATCTACAAGGCCAAGCTGGCCGACCAGGCCCAGCGCTACGACGACATGGTGGCCGCCATGAAGGCCGTGACAGAGCAGGGTCAGGAGCTGAGCAACGAGGAGCGCAACCATCTCTCTGTCGCCTACAAGAACGTGGTGGGTGCGCGGCGCGCCGCCTGGCGCATTGTCTCCAGCATCGAACAGAAGGGCGTCGACGGCGAGGAGAAGCGGCAGATGGTCCGTGAGTACCGCGAGAAGATCGAGGCGGAGCTGCGGCGCATCTGCGACGAGGTCCTGCGGCTGCTGGACGCCCACCTCATTGGCAATGCCACGCAGCCTGAGAGCAAGGTGTTCTACCTCAAAATGAAGGGCGACTACTACCGCTACCTGTCGGAGGTGGCGCAGGGGGATGCCAAGCGGAGCGCGGCGGAGAGCTCGCAGGGCGCCTACCAGGAGGCCTTCGGGATCAGCCGCAAGGACATGCAGCCCACGCACCCCATACGGCTGGGCCTGGCGCTCAACTACTCAGTGTTCTACTACGAGATCCTCAACGCGCCGGAGCAGGCCTCCAGCCTGGCCAGGTCGGCGTTCGACGAGGCCATCACCGAGCTGGACACCTGCAACCCCAGCCTGAACCCCGACTCATACAAGGATAGTACGCTCATCATGCAGCTACTGAGGGACAACCTGACGCTGTGGACGCCAGACACCCAGGGCGAAGAGGTGTCCGGCGGTGGCGGAGGAGGACACCCGGAGTTAGAGAGCTGAAGAAATGTACCTCGCTCGTCTGTCTAATCTAAATCTCATACCTGGCTAAATGCTTTTTTTATTTTTCACGTGCAGTGAAAAGTTCAAGTACAGCCAAGCCAAATACGTTTTGAATGCGTTTTTACGTGAGCCAACATGATGTGGCCCACCGCTTGTAGGCTACATTTAATGATACACTTTTCATGTTGGTTGTCCGTGTCTGAAAAGTCGCTGTCGATCCGCACCTCCGTCACTCCGTGTTCAATTGCCTTTTTTCGGCCACAATACATGAACTAGATTGGCACTCAGTAGAGTGCAACCCTGCGTGCCATGGCCTACTTGTGTGTGAGCGGGCTGGGCTAATACTAATGACATTAGCTATAAAGGTTTTTTACTTACGTCACATTGCATCATCACCTAAACCGGCCAATTGGAGTACCCTGAAGGGCCGACCGCCAAACAATGTTTGCCTTACTTGCGCCTGCTCCTCTCACACAAGTACAGAAAAGGAATGTTCTGGCATTTCTCGTTTTATGGTTAGTATTACAATTTAGATACAGACTGTTAGCTTGTTGTTCTTCCCCTGTGCCTAATCACCATTAGGCTACTGTCTTCGTCTGTGAGAGACGTGTGTCTCCTACACTGAAATATAATGGTAGTTAATAAGTTAGTTGCTAAAACTTGGCATTCTAGTAACTTACACTGGAGGGCAGTAGCAGGCTATGAGGTAAAGACTTCAAGCAAGGGTTCCTTCTGCATTGTTGGGTTTGAGCTTCTTTCTGAGCTATGGATGTTGTGTTTGTTTCAGAACCTATTTATACTGAATTACCACCTTAGAAAATAAGTGATGTTATAATACAAAAGTGTATATGCCTGGCGCTTTTTGTTCCATTCCTAAGCCAATAATGCTGTTGTCTTGACAAAACCTTGTCTAATCACTAATTAGCATACTGTCATTCTAACGTGATTAATCTGTTCTCAAATTTTGTATTAACGGCTCACTTTAACCAATTGCTTCTACCCCTAGTATCAATTTAGCATTTGTCTTTTTTTCTCCTTTTTTGGAGCGGTACCCCTGTGTACCATCAGAGGTGGCCTCAAGTATCACCAATGGTTGGGAACCTCATGCTCTACCGGTCCCTGCCCTGCCTGTCTTTGTTGTGGATATAGGGAACATGCAGAAAGTGAGCAGGGACGCTGTTAAAATCTAAAACATCCCAAACCACATATTACACGCATACGGTAAACCCTCCAGGAAAGTGCTCTGAAAAAGTAATATATCTATAAAAAGACTGCAGATCAGATCACACGTAGGCATGCGGCCCGGGGCCTCATGCACCCCCATCTTCACTTAATGCGGTTATACTATTGATTTTAGTTTAGATATTGTCCTTTTAATGCGGCTATACTGATAGAATACTGATACGTTATCGATTTTAGTTTAGATATTGGCAATTTTAGTTTAGATATTGTTGATTTAGTTGCTTGATGCCTAGTGTTCGAATTGTAGGCTGTCTTGTCTTTGTATATATTTTTTATTTAAGATCATAAAGTAAGCATGAGTATAACTAAATATTGTATTTTTGAAATGTAATAACATTTTTACTTTTTGCAATTCCATTTCAAAAATAGCATGGAACCATTCCTGATTCCAATTCAAAAATAGCAGATTGGCTACTTTTGTGTGACATACTGTAATCATAGACTAATCCCCACCATGGCGATTTTTTTTTTTTTTTTTTTTTAGAGCACACGCACTACAGTAATTATGACATGGAACTGCGACAGTCACATGCATTTCAGCAATATTGACAGCAAGCAATTGCCAGAAAAACTAGCCCAAATAGACTCAATTAATTACCTGCTCTGTGTGCGTTTCTCTTCAGCAAAAACAAATAGGAAACTATAAATGACCACTTCTCTGTACACTCTACCACTCTTTGGGGGTGCCGTCATTTGCCCTAATGCTCTTTGTTCCAAAATTACCACCCTAACCCCTAAACATAACTGCTAGCACAGGAGTAGGCTAGTAGCACATCTTCAGACGCACTGATAACTAACAGGCAGATAACTAACAGGAATTACACCTGTAACTCCTAGTTATCTGCTGTTTGTTCTTAACTGAAATAACAATGAAATATCAAAGCCCACTGTGACATTGATGGTTAAACATTGCAGTATAACATTATATACTGTATAAAATACAGTATAATAACTTATTCTGGCCTCCAGTATACAGTACGCCAATGGTTGCCAAAGTGAGGTCTGCGGGCACCCGAGGGTCCTTGATGGAGTTTCAGCAGTCCCTACTCCCCAGCAGAATGGACCAAATGGACCATTGATGGGTCTGTAACTCGGTAGAGCACTGGGTAGAGTGCAAACTTGCATGTTGTGATCGGAACGAGCTAATACTTATGACATCAGTTATAAAGGTCTCTTACTTACATCACCATTACGTCATCACCTAAACCGGCCAAACGGAGTATCCCAAGGCCCCAAGGGACAACCGACCACTGATAAATGTAAATAAAAAATGAATAGAAATGTTGTATAATACATACTGTATATATAGAGACAAAAGTGGGGGCAAAAATGATGTATGATGATGAGAGCGCCCCCTCACTTCACACGGATGTGACCTTTTTTGTTGTTAGTATTCGATATGGAATTCCCATTGACAGCGTATGGATAATTTCACATCATAGTGTGTGAGCAAATTGACTATTTTACATCATAATGTCTGAGCAAATAATAATGATGATATCATAATAATGATGTCATAATGTTGTACAATGGGGGTAGGTGACGCTACTCTATATTTTATCCTTTAAAGGGCGACTCGAGCCACTGAGGTCAGAGTTTTGTCCCGTTTTGGTCAAGTCAAACAGGTTGAATACACTTTTGTTACACAGGCACCGATGATTAATTCAGACAACTGTCCGCCCAAACGGCGGGCAGAAACCGGAGCGGCCACGGCGCCCCCGGCGGCCCATGACGTCTCCAGGGCCTCGGCCACAGATGGCAGCAGGAAAGGTGCGTCGAACCGCGACAGAGGGGAGAAGGAGGTCGCGGCCGCCCCCCAAGCCAAGAAAACACGCGGGCGTGTCAAGATCGACATGAGGTTCATCAACAACCGGCTGAGGCGATGCACGACCTTCAGCAAGAGGAAAACTGGCATCATGAAGAAGGCCAAGGAGCTGGCCACGCTGACGGGTACCCAGATATTCTTGGTCGTGGCCAGCGAGACGGGACACGTTTACAGCAACGCCACCTACAAGTTCCGACCCATGCTGGATAGCGACAAGGGCAGGTCCCTGATCCGCGCGTGCCTTGCCTCCCCCGACCCGCCGCCGCAGTATGACCAGCACGCCGATCCACGCATAAGCCTCGGGGGCTTCGAGGAGCCGACCCTGTCCGGCAGCAGCCAGCAGCAGCCGACGCCCGCGGCTGCGTCAGAGGTCCACGCCAAGGACGATCTACAGCTGACCTTCAACGAGGCCAGTCTGCCAGCCACCGCTGTCCCCGCCAGCAGCGCCCAGTCCGTGTCACCCGCGGCGACCCCTACCAGCATACAGCCGAGTGGCGTTCAACCCTACCCCATCAACTACCTACAGACGGCAGGTAGCAACTACACCCAGCTGGCCAACGGCTACACATACATGCCAGCGGAGAATGTGGGTAACAGTAGCTACTGGTACCCTCTGGGCGGGATGTCCTACAGGGCAGACGAGCAGTTCGCCTTCTCCCAGGGAGCTTCTGCTCAGCTACAGCTGAGCCACACACAGGACCTACAGGGCTATCTCACCATGGCTCCGCCAGGCTCCGACCAGAGCCACGAGGAGCAGCAGGGCGGGTGCATTCTGACAGAGCTACAGTCAGTCAACATGGATGCGGCGCATTATACTAGCATGCAGGGCATCTACAACACCAGTTCGATGGTTTAATATGGTGGAGCCTTGGACTCTTGAACTGTCAGCTACAGGAGATCAATGCCGCAGTCCACATGCATGGAAACAGAGGTTGTTTGTTGTTGTTTTTTAGGGGGAAATTTATGTATGCAGCCGGGATTCACAACTCAAATTAAACAAATTACATCTACATCAACTCTGTGGCCTTGGATCCCCTCGGGATCTCCCAGGAGGAGGTCGCTAATCTTGCTCGGGACAGAGAAGTCTGGAGCTCTGGTGGAGCTGTTGCCGCCACGACACAACCTTGGATAAGCGGATGAAGATGGATGGAACCACAATCAAAGCCATCAACTCACTTCAGCCAAAATACTTACAGCCTAGTTGTAAGGGTTTATTTCAGGAAATTGGTCCCTACCTGTGGGCAGAATGATTCAAGAACAAGTTGCAAACATCTGTCACCCAGAGAAAAACACGACTCTATTTAACTTGGCCGATACCCTAGTGTCTCAATTCAAAGCCAAATTTGGAACTATACTAGACCAAAAATGGTGTAACTAATGTCCTTTTAGAGAGTGGGTGACACAGGCCTTTGATTTCAGGGTCTAAGGGACGTGGATATGGGAAAAAGAGAAAAAGAAAAAAGCTCAACACAATCCAAATCTAGTCGGCCGTGGGTGTGTGCACAAAACGAGTATGCTTCTGTTTGAAAATGCCTGCCTGTGTTCCCTTAGCCCCCATATTTGGATATGGTCTGTCTGTGCTTATATGGAGATCCCTTATGTATTATGCACAAATGTGGTCGGTCAGATCGATGCTTCTGGACATTGGGATCTCCATACACTTTATGGCTATGCTGTATATTATGGGTATTGGCTCAACAGTTCGGAACAATTGTCTATCCGTCCAACTAAACACAGGCAGGCATGTTACCTGGTGGATGTACTTAGTTCCAGCACGTGTTTGACTCTGATAGATACCCCCCTCTATATCCATAATCCAACCTATGGCAAGTATACTTACATATACTGGACTTAATCCTCTTTGTGTCATCCGTCTGAATATTGCCCAGTGCTGCACTGGGCAATATTTATTTGTGTTTATTTGTGTCGACCTATTTTTTTTCTCTTCCATGATTCCCTTAAAATGGCACTACACCAATCCCACATCCATCTTTTGAGCTTGATGACACTAGACAGTGGGGTCAGGCCTGTGGTGCTGTAAAGGTCTTCACTGAGGCTGTCACAGGTCAGAAAATCTCCAGTATTCCTCTTGTGCAACAAACTTGTGACAGATGGCCCTGTGTCCTTTGGACTATCCAATCTTTTTAACCTGGCAACACCGGCGTAACGTTGGCGAAACTAAAAGACAACGGGAGGGCACCAAAATACTGGTTTAATTTTTATTTCTAAATATTTTTAAGGGGCGCTAGCCCCTCCTATATAAAGTTTCCATTCCATACACCCCAAGATTTGCCAAATTAAACAATCCAAACACTCCAGTAGGCTTTCTTACCTTTATTTACAGTAGATTTATTTCCAAAATGGTTCAGTTGTTATTTTCACGAAAAAACAAAACAAAACATATTTATTGGCTGTTTTGACTTCTGCACCTTTAGTTTAAAATGGGGCTATGGGATGTTGTTCATTCTCCTATTTCCATCACTCAAAATACATTTTTTGCTGTATATTGTCCCTCCACCATGTCAATAGTGTGTTGTTGCTCACACTTTTACTTACGGTTCAGCTGTGGTTCAGCCATTAACCTTGCCCCACCCCCTCCACCCAAAAGACTTACGGTCACTGAGGAGTTTTTCCACAATATAAAAACTGGAACACTTTTTGGGTGGAATTCTTCTTCAAATGCTATTGCAATGAAGGGAACATTTACGCCATATGTAAGCAAGCAAGTTGGCTAATTACTTTTCACCTAACATGTATCCTGATTGGCCAGATGATTCATGATGAAGGGCATGGTGCGAGAGTCCGTTTTCTATTCAGTAACCAATGCCAAATGCACACTTCCTAGAAGCTAACAGTGAACCTCTCTGGAATCCCAGAATGGCTCGTTATAGCACTACCATGTGGCCGCTTTTTACATGTTTACCCATAACTGCCATGATCTGCAGACGCATTAAATGCACACTACCTAGATAAGGACAAAACTTCGACCTGCATTTCCCACATCTGCGTTTTGTAGTGCCTCAGGGAGGCCAGTTTTTTGTAGAACACCTTTTTCATATTACTCCTACAGATTCGGTTCCAAATCCTGCAAATTGTTACACAGCATAGTCGTCATTTGCTCAAAACAGATCGGTCCCGTATTACATATTCCATCCTAATTTGCTTTAATGGGAGACATTTGCAGGATAAAGCTGTTTTTAACACAAAATATACAGTAGTATGCAATACAGCATGCAATTTAGGTGTGATCATTCACATACACACTTTCCTGCTAGGCTGAGAAATATATCCCACACTTTTCACATTGGTCTGTTATAGCAACAACAGGTGTATTTTGGCAAAACACTTTTTTTTTTAACAAAACGCCTCAAATCATCAAATTACTGGTGACACAAGGTGGCCAACAGCCTGGAAACACTGGCCCAGTGTGTCCAATGTAGCCTTCCTGATTGACACAGGCAACAGCAAACACACATTCATGCACTCATGAACGCACACACACACACACACACACACGCACGCATACGCGCGCACACACACACGCGCGCGCACACACACACACACGCACACAGACATGCACGCACGCACGCATGCACGCACACACACGCACAATAATATTGTATACTTAATAGGCTTTCACGTAAAAAAAACAGATTTCAGCTAGTTCTGTTTTTTGTTTGTTTTTGTTTTGTTTTGTTTTGTTTGAGCAGATCAAGCAGATCAGAGACACTGCCTCCTGCCATATAGCCATAGTTTATAACCTGTTATGTCTATAGGAGGAAGGATGAAATAGTTAAGCAAAAGAAGAGAGAATGCACCCATATTGATGCTGTACAAACAAGCAGTAGACTGGAAAATAATCCCTCATTGGGAAACAAACCTTACAGGTTTATATTTCCAATATATGCCACTTCCCCACTGGGTGTCTTTGGAGATCAGAGGATTTAGAGGATTAGGCAGGCCTACTTTCATAGACAGAAATGTGAACAGTACAGAATGAATGAATGAATGAATGAATGCCTTTATTTCAGACTCAGGGTCCATAGAGAGAAGACACAAAAGACATAATACAATACACAGAACATTCAGTAGAAGACAGTCCAAATGTACAGGTTAAAAAACATTTGAGACAATTATAAATAGAGACTTTTAAGCCAGTGCTTTCTCAGGCTAGAAGAGTATCTAGTGCAACTTTTAGCGGGGTTATTCAAGCTGACGATGATGCTATTCACAGACTCATCTAAGCGACACATGAATCTATGCATTAGGTTCCGAAGAACAGCATGAAAAGTATGGACTCTAGCAGCAACAAACATCTCACTGGCACTACACCATCTAGGTCTTTTGAGTAAGATTCTCATTGCATCATTATATGCTACTTGAAGTTTCTGAATACTTGCTTTTTTGTAGTTTGACGACAGGTGAACAGTACAGAGTCAAAAACCCAAAGGATATCTGACCGTCTTGTTTCCATTGGGTATTCCTGGGTTTCCTGGGTATTCAATTCATAATCGTCGCAAAAATCTAGTCATGATGCTTGGGGAAAATGGAAGGTTGTGAAGGGGCCAATCGTGGAGATGCAGCTTAAATCTGGAGCATTTATGGCAGAATTTAGCCCAAGGAGTGTTTTTTGTGCAAAACAAATGCTTACAATGAATGGATATAGAATCATGAAAAGATAGGTTGATCACAAGATAGTCACACTTAGTTTGTCTGCGCATCACACCGGGTTTATAAAGCTAACTAAAACTAACTAAAAATGAAAACTAGAATTAAAATTGGTGTTCACAAAACGAATGCCCTAGTGTTATTTTTAACATTTATATATGCATTTTGGATATTTATTATTATATGTTAAAATTGTATCCTTTCTCATGAATGAGTTGAATCCAATACCTGTTGTATCCTATATCTGACAGGAAAAAAACAAACGATTATAACTCTGTCACACTCCATTTTGTTATGGACCTTATACCTTCATGAACAACGTTATTATGAGACTTGTGAGATTCTTACACAAAAGTTTAACCCACCCAACACTGAAATGCAAAACATACGTACTAGCATGTCACGGTATACCTTACTTTGGTATTAGCACAATGCATGTTTCGCCGTGCTGTAAAATCATCTCATACGTGGCATCCCTAATACATACACACCACTTTTGGTCTAGCTGACCACAATACTGGCAAGCTTTGCTGGCACACGTATATTGAAGAGCAACCCATTGTACTAAACACATGACAGACGCATAGAGTTTCACCATGAAGCAATCAGTCTGTGTGAAAGAGTCTCTATCACTCACAGTGTTGCATTTTTCCTTTTTGGGGATATAAAAGATGCCAAGATTGAAAACCAAAACTAACTTGCTTTACTTGGTTCACAAAGGAGAGTGTAACAGGATACTACTGTCCACACACAAAGACCCCGTGTCCCTCTGTAGGCCGTGTCGGAAATCAGTGAAAAACATGTGCCTTGAAATTGAATTTCCTTTCCACGTCTTGACAGTATAATTGCCGACTTTGGCTTAAAGGTTCACTGTACTGTCCATCTTGCAATATTTTGTCACAAGCCAGAAATGTGTATATGAACGTGTACAGTATAACCCTCTAAAAAGAAGAAACAAATATGAATTAAAAGGAGTTAAAAGGTGGGGAACTCTTACACGTGCATCATCCATTCCATGACATTGAGAAATTAATGTTTGTGTAGGACAAACAGACACTTTGCTTGTCCCCATGACATCAATTGTCCATTCATTGTGAATTTAAGGTTAAATGGTAAGTGGGGCATTTATATAGGTCTACAGCAGCACCTTTATCCAAGGCACTTTACAATCACCCATTGATACTGTAATTGGTGTACATTATCATACACTAATTGCAGCAGAAGCCATGTCAACCAGCACAGTTTTCCGGGAGCAGTTTGTGGTTCAGGGTTGATCACAAGAACACTTGTTGTTCACTAGTCCGATCCAGAAGAACACAGTTTGCCGACAACTGCCTCAAAACAGACCACACGGTACTACAGGATACTGTCGTACCGTGATGTCATTACGCTAGGACACATGTATTTGTATAGTAAGCACAAACTGAGTGGCAATGATGGTCTGGTGATATAAAGTAATGTACTGCTTTATATCAGTGTTTTCCATTCTAATCTGCTGTCTTTGCACTTTTTGGCACCTTAATAAAACAGTAAGTTTATCCAGTTCCTTCTTTTCTTGTCTTTTGATGCTATTGTCCAGCACAACAGAGCACCAGTCACTTCAGATGGCTTTGATATGTGGTTGTGGGTGCAGCATGTCATTCAATGATCCATGGATGGGCAGTTTGAATCCTGCCACCTCCTCATGTCGACAAGACACTGAACCTCAAATTGCACCCAATTTCCTTGTATGGTTTCCGCCACAATCGTTGTATGAATGTGTGTGAGGGTAATGTACTATAAAGGCATAGAAATGCATAATTTATTATTGGCCTCTAAGATGACATTAACAAAAGATAAAGCATGCACATCCAATAACTGGCCCAGGTGCAGGACAAAAAGAGTTCATAGAAAAGAAATAAGGTCCGCAACACTGGATGAGAGACTCAGCTCCTCTACTTTATTCAACGTTTCGATCGTTTGTGATCTTCTTCAGGAAGAAGATCACAAACGATCGAAACGGAAGAAGATCACAAACGATCGAAACGTTGAATAAAGTAGAGGAGCTGAGTCTCTCATCCAGTGTTGCGGACCTTATTTCTTTTCTAAGATGACATTCCAATGGAATTATAAAAAACAGGTTCGCAATGATGAGCATTGTGCCCGCCACATATACACAGACCAGTTCAGTCAGTAAACTCAGTTTTTTCGTGGTGTACCAAAGGTCCTGGGTGAAGCCAATTTAAATGAGCAAACGAGACACATAACAGCAGCCTATGACAAAAACAATCAACATCCTGTTAGTCCGACTTTCATGGCCGGTTAAGAATGATGATATGATAGTGATAGTAATCTGTCGAACTAAAGGGAGGTCTGAAACAATGACATGCTAGTAACAGAGAGAACAACTAGATTTACACACAATTTCAGGGTAATTATTATCCTACTTTGTCTTTCTATGTCACACAAAAAGACACCTAGACATGGAAGTGCATGTTTAGGTGCAGCTACAGCGGTCCAGTGATAAAGCATGACAAAGTATTCTAGGTTATTTTTTCCCCAGCCCAGTCACAAAAAGAGCAGGAGGGTAATATTTCAACCAAGCCTACATTATTGCTGTAACAAAGGGTCACCCCCAGAGAGTCTTCCCTGCTCTGAGCACATAAGAGATGATTCTTAATCTGATCACAGAAGTCAACATTTATGAGAAACTGGGGGAAAGGGAATGAAAAGAGACATGGATGGAAGGAATACCGAAGCGACTCTGTTAAGGCGCAAAGTAGGCTACAGACAAGACCCTTGTTCCTTGTTGTCTTTACATCTTTTGGCACCTAAATAAAAACAGGCAGTAAGTTTATCTGAGTTGCTCCAGTGCCTTCCTTTCTTGCCTTTTTTGCCATTGTCCAGCCCCTGTGATGCACCAGACCTGCCCAATGTGAGCTCTTTCTTGGGGCTAGTGAACTGGGTCTGTTGTGTCTCTGTTTGCACTTGCCAGTGATTCTGTCCAGAGATAGCATTCATTGAATTCAGTTTGATCCAAGTGTCAAGTCACAACAAGTTGTCTCAAGACACTTTTACTCACATACCGATATTCAATTCATATGAACAAGTACTGAACAAAAGCAACGTACTGGGACATTGCCGTTCCAAATTGCAGTTCCGCATCCACGTGCACTTGTTCTTTTGTAGTGTGCTGTTAAAAGAGCGTAAGGTTTCACTTTTTTTATTATGGCCCAACTGGAACCCCTTTGGACCAATGTTGACCCCTGTAACCACGGGTTGAAAATCTAAGCCTATTGGAAAGAGCAGCTGGGCTTTCCCACCAACGTGGATACAGGAAAAATAAATATACACACGTTACCATGACCTATATAGAGTTATATAAAGGCTGAGGCTGTCTCTGTCTCCAACAGTTTAAACATCGTCCTCATCGTCCAGGTGAGCTTTAAAGAGGATGAAGGCTGCCGTTACTCTACTGCTCCACGTGGGGGTGCTGTTGTGTCTGTCCGGGACAGGCTGGGGATCCGATTTTGTCTGGAATCCCACCACACAAGGCCCGCCACAACGTAAAGCCACACTGATGCCGGTACCAACCATCCGGGAGCTCTGGATGGAGTTGATTGAAAGGCTGGAGATGAGGCATGAGGGTAACATCAAACTTTAAAAGGTTTCATGACATTAATGTTCATTTATTTGGTATTTTTCATTGCATTTAGGTTTTTATTGTGCCCAAACTGCCCAAACAACCGGAACATTTCTTTAGGAGTTGGAGGCCTTTTGAGTTGCAATGAAAACAGTGACATCTGCTGGAAAATCTCGTTCACATAGAAACCAAAAAAGAAGGGAAAAAATACTCATACTTTATTTTATGTCACTATCCCTTTAAAGGATAACTTCACACCTAACTTTCAACTCCGCCATTATATAATTCATATAATTGGTGACATGAGGAATGATTGTACAAAGCTGCTGTCTACAACTAGGTTGAAAATGTGTGGAGTTGTCTTTTAATAGATGTTTCATCATGACATGTGGCTAGTTACTTTACATAATACAAGTATTTTAATTGAAGTACATCTTTTTAAGCAGTGTTGGCTTGGTTGGAAATAAAAAACAAACTCCTTTAATGCTAGAACAATTTCATGTTTGTTTTTCTATTAATGTGATTACAGCCATGGTGGCAGACATCGAGAACCTGGAAGCAAGGAACGCAGGTGAATTCCTCACACACAAACTTTCATCGATCAAGGAATGCAGGACTGCTGTTTGCTTACACTCATGAACTGCTGACAACCTCTCATCATTTGCAAAATATAGTAAAGTACACTCACCTATTTACTCACCTATACTCACCAATACAAAGGCAGCTTGCGCTATTAGAAAGCCTATTTTCCTTAGTAGTCAAACTCTGATCACTCACCCACACCACATGTTTAAAATGCACTTTTGGGGATTCTTTTCCCACCAAAAGTAAAAATCTTAGTATCACGAGACAGCACAGTGGAGAATCTACAAGCATTCATTCATTTCGTGGTGAAAACAAAAATCCTTCCTGGTCAAAATATATGTGGTGGGAGGGCTCAGGGTGAAACATCCTTTAAATTTTCACCACAGATGAGAGTCAAAGTCGAACCGGTTAGCCACGCACGTTACCTCTGTGAATGTGTCGCATTTTACCCTTCACTTAGAGTGTGAGCCGTAGCATGTGCTGCGCTTGGAATCGTTCATTGATTTGACCCCAATCCAACCCATTGATACTGAGAGCTAATCAGGGAGGCATTGGGCTCCATTTTTGCAGTCTTCAGTATGACTCCACTAGGGATCGAACCACAACTTCTCTGTTTCAGGGCAAACTTCTAACCACACGGCCAGATGCTGGTATGTGTTTTCATGCACGACCAGGAAGACAACAGTTTCATAGCCTTATGTAACAGCAGCAAAGGGCATTATAGGACAATGAACCAGAACAGGAACACTATATATAGGTGAATTTATCTCACATGAACTCAGTGAGAATAACATAATGCGTAACCTGACTGTGTCTATAATAACTCTGTGTTTACTAAAAGATTTTTCATAGTTTCAATTTCATGTTTACAGCCTTGCAGAGAGACCTGTTCTTCGTGCGGACAGACGGCATAGAAGGTACCTTGAATTCATCTCACACAGTTTTGATTTTAAAAGGAAATTTTGACTTTTTTGTAGTAGTCACTTGAATAATTGTCATTTAGTTTCAGTCACCTGGAATGTTTTAGTGTAGTTTAAATATTTGTGGTTTAATGTGTGGACTGATATTCTCACTTATCTACTATCTATCTATACAAAACCATATGCATAAGTTATTAACGTGTGTTGTGAGGTTGTACAACAGCGGACCATGCAGCACTATACCGGTTGTAATCTCTACAACTGAGTAGTGAAAGTGCTTGCAGATCAGCTATTTTCAATCAACTTAACATGGAGATTAACAATCAATAAAAACACTGGAAGATGCAGGCCTCATATATTGCTATTGTTGTGTTCTTGAATCATACCATGATCATTATCATATTGGCATCAAATGGGCAGTCAAATACATCTGCAGATGTTTTGCTATGGAAGCAAAGCTCGTTCCATCAAAACGTTAGTCATTGTGCTGCATCGGTTGTAGCCATGGAGATGTCAAAATCATCTTTCTGTATGTATAATTTTACACAGAGAGTGCATCTTAAGCATCTCTGCTTGAAGGTCTGTGACAGAAATGTTGCCTCTTATTAAAGTAGTTCCCTTGCAAGTGCAGGTGTGCGGGCCTCTATGTGCACTTTGGTGCATTTAATAATGCAATGTAGAAATAACTACTGCTACGAGTAAAAGTTGAGGAACTGAGTCCTTGCTGGAAGCACCAAAATGAATGTCTTTATGCAGCATGTCCCGTTTCAAGTCTTTGGAAAATAGCAGGTCTACAAGCTCACTTAGTAATGTGTCGCATTGTGAAAATTTAAAGGAGATAAATTGTGTTATTTATTTATTTTTATTCTCTCTCATGGACAGCGCGGAGACGTATGGAGATGTCCTTCAACCGCAGTTTGACCGCCCTCCAGAGCAACCTGAACAGAGTGTGGACCTGGATCAATGCTAACAGAGGTGAATGGCTGTGGTGGAACTCTCTCCAAATAGAGATGTCCCTGTCACATTTTTGCTCTTTCCCATCTTTTGATTTTGAGTGTCTACAACTCTACATAATGACAATGCAATTTGCCCCGATCAGTACAGTGTCCAAAATCACAGACAATGTCCAGTCTAACCACGATATGGATAGAATTTTGATAATAATACCGATCATGTGAATGGATCGGAACAACCTAATTAAAATAGTTTGGATGATATTCATTCATCCATCCATCCATCCATCCATCCATCCATCCATCCATCCATCCATCCATCCATCCATCCATCCATCCATCCATCCATCTATCCATTCATTGTGTTAGTTTTATCCTTTTTATACTTTGCATTATTTGCCAGGTGCGTGATAGGTAAGTAAAATTATAAAAACTTCAATTAAATTACAGACAAACCACCACAAATTAAAACTAAGAGGATTTTGTCAATAATTTCTATTTGTTTTGGTTCGTTTTCTAAAGAAAATGCCATATTTTTGTTATAGTTTTTTCTGTAGTTCATTTAAAGGCAGGGTATGTCTCTCCAATCTTTTATTAATCAGAAAAAAATATGTGCAGGATATTGTCTGGAGACAAATTCAGCAAGCGAAATTATGTAAAATTGGTGGTATTGTGTACAAATGTATTTTAAGTATTTGTATGTAGGCCTACTTCGACACAAAAGATGTGTACATTGGCCGATGGGGGGTCTGGGATAAATTCTGCAGAAATGGCAGTCCAGCCCCGCCAAAATAAATACTGTACCACTTATACCCTACTTTTAATAAAAATGTTTTTGTTGTGCTAGTCACTCCTACAGCACAGCAAAGCATCTATTATATGGGGGAAAAAAAGTAAAACCAGCTCCCTCTCTCTTCATCACACAGAAAGTCGCAGTGACTTCTCAGCGGGGCTGACCAATGAATCGATCTGCATCGAAGGACCAATGGTGGTGAACTACCGCGCCGTGTTCATCAACCTGGGGGGAGACTATAATGTGCAGACCGGTGTGTACACCGTGACTCGCCCGGGCGTCTATGTGATGGCGCTCGTCGTCTACAGCAACAGTGGGGAACCCTTTGCGCTGTTGCGCCTCTGCATCGAGCTGAGGGTCAACGGCATGACCGTGATCAACCCCAGCGAAAACTACAGACAGGTCTGATTTAAGAGTTTTTATTGATTACGTTATATCTCTTCAGGTGACAGATGTGTGTGCGACTGTATCAGACAGCGGTCTTGATAATGATGATGACGACGATGGTGATGATGCAACAAACCAACCTTGTCTCGTCTTGTCTCTTGTAGGACCAGGAGGACAGCACCACAGCTGTGATCTCCATGCATCTGGACGCTGGAGACAGGGTGGATGTCTTTCTGCCTGAAAATTGTGAATTGTGCGACGACAACAGTCACCACAACACCTTCACCATCTTCCTGCAATACCCCGACTCCACTGGCCCTCCACACCACTGAGACCTTCTGCTCTTTTTGTAGCTCATACACTTATCAATCATTACTTTAGGGTCTTTACCTCTGCTGTATATGCCCTTACTGTACACTTCATTAACAGGGTCTGTAAAGTCTTTTCTTCTAGAAGAGCAAGGGTTCTCAAACCATGCTGTGTGCACCCCTTGTGGATGTCTGACATGTTTTATTTTAAAAATATTGAACTAAATTTGTACTATTCTGCCAAAAATATATAGCCTATTGAATATATGCCCTATTCAGGTATATATCGCTTATGTGATATGTACAGGCCGGACAAATATGAATAATGTTATTATATGTGAATAAAATTATATATGTTCATACTTCAAAACCACATAACCCAATCTGTATTTAAATTACATCCAGCACATAATTCTACAATCATTGAAACTCACATTCATTAAACTAATGACTTGGGAAACAGTGATAACAATAATGGTAATTGAGTCTAATAATCATACACCTGGAAAGAAAATATTGAAGTGAAAATAAATGTTGCATGAAGTGAAACAAATGTTGCATGAAAATCAGATGGAAATAATTTTGATTCCTAACATAACGATCATATATGGCATGCCAACTATCAAGAACATAACGACGCGGCACTTCATTTCGAAAAAGGTTGCCTACCCCTGCAATACAGTACAGTACAGTATAGTACAATACAGCACAGCTTTAGTATTTAGTATTGACAATATAACAGCTCCCTCACTCCATCACACAGCCAGTCGCAGTGACTTCTCAGGTGGGCTGACCAATAATGAGACGGGAAGTTTGCGATTGTACAAACCGTACAGTTAACACTACAGAGTCTATTGGGTCTTTACATCTAGCGTATGCTTCACTATAGTATTTTTTATCCCCTCTTTGCTCTCTTTTTGCCATCCAACTTATTATTTGTTTGTTAGGCCTTGTTATTCTTCCATTCTTCGCTTTGCACTAGTGCTATTTCAAGCTGAATAAAATGATGCTGAACCATCACTTCCTGACTCATTCCTTGATCTACAGTATGTACCAATTATGTATCTATTATATGGGTGCCTCAGCCACAGACGCCATTTGAGTTTGTAGATGTTTTGAAGAATAAAAATCACACCCAGTGTGAAGTGAGTCGGGATGCTCCGTGCGGGGGTCCCCAAGTGTGGTTGTTTAGCTCAGTGTGCAAAATTAAATGCTTATAAAGTGGAAGCATAAGGAAAGGTTGAGTTGTTCCTGCCATAGCATTAAGTGTAAGGCCATAAGACACTGGAATGTTTCTATAGATTGTAATTTGCAAAGTTGTGTGAGACAGTTATACCAGCATGACCTGATGAAGATCTTGACGATCAAAATGTTGCCTTACTATTAACAAAGATAGTCTTTTGTTACCAGTGGTGTGCGGGCCCGAAACTCTCATCCGCTGAAGTCCATTTGAGCCCAGCACGCATGTGCGTATTCTATGTTTACTCTACAGTTCTACTCAACAAAAATAAACGCAACACTTTTGTTTTTGCTCCCATTTTCATGTGATGGACTTAAAAGATCTAAAATTTCTCTCAAACATTGTTCACAAATCTGCTCACTATCACACAAACGTGTGATAGTGAGCACTTCTGCTTTGCTGAGATAATCCATCCCACCTCACAGGTGTGCCACATAAAGATGTAGATGTGACATCATGGTTAGTGCACAGGTGTACCTTACTCTCAAAGAGTTACACCTATTTAACCAACTGTCCATCATTTACCTGGGGACCACCTGTATCCCTCTCAAAGACCCTTGGTGGTCCGTGGAGCGTGTGTTTCATTAAAGGAGAATTCCGGCCCCAAAGTTGTTGTTTTTTTTTTTTTTATCTTTATCTGCATTTTTTTTAAGTGGTCCAGATGTTATTTTGTGAAAATACTCCTTTATGGCTGTTTCCCCTACCCAAAAATAAGCTTATAATGGGGCCAATGGGCGTTGTGCAAGTTCACCTATATACATCGCTCCAAAATGCAATTTTTTTGCTATATATTGTGTCTCCACCATGTCAGTAGTGAGTTAACACTCACACTTTCACTTTCACTTTTGGTTCAGCAGTGATCCAGCGGTCTCAAAAGCTGGGGGCGTGGCACATGGTTTATGGCTGAACCACTGCTGAAAAGTGAAAGTGTGAGTGTTATCACACTACTGACATGGTGGAGACACAATATATAGCAAAAAATTGCATTTTGGAGCGATGTATATAGGTGAACTTGCACAACGCCCATTGGCCCCACTATAAGCTTATTTTGGGGTAGGGGAAACAGCCATAAAGGAGTAGGCCTATTTTCACAAAATAACACCTAGACCACTTTTTTCAAAAAAATAAAAAATAAAATAATAATAATAATAATAATAATAATAATAATAATAATAATAATAATAATAATAATAATAATAATAATAATAATAAAGATAAAAAAAAAAAAAACTTTTGGGCCGGAATTCTCCTTTAAGGTCACAAACTTCACCGGACCGGAGGCTTTTTTTATGGTTATTTTGCTAGAGTATTAAATCTTGTGGACCAGACTCATTGCAAGATGTTGTACTCTGTCGTCAACCCTAAGCCAACCCAGACGGTCAAATAATTAATTAGCGATCAGTTCGGATATCTAGGCCATCCGAGAAGTGTGAACGAGGCCCCGTCAAAAACAGGGCACTTTTTCTTTGTGATTATTTTATCATTCTATCAATGCCACTCAAAGGTAGCACAAAAGAGCCAACCTACAAGCTCATAACACAAGCTCATAACATGAACCAGAACAGTGGCCTTATGGTTAGAGTTTAATAATGCAATCATTGAATGCATGCAGTTTCATCTTTGCATATTAGTATTTAGTTCTATTATTGACTGCATTTTAAGGGGTATTCATGTTTTTTAAAGGAAAATTACTTTTGCCGTTTCCCTGAGACGTCCTCGTAAACCGGTCCGGTTCCCATGTGTTGAAACGCAGTAGCCTACGGTGGGTCAGGCCACCCGCCACCAGCCCTTGACTTGTACCAATTGTTCTATTTTGGGCTGCACCGTGTATTTGAGTCTGACATCTCTGCTTTAAGTGGAAGTGCATGGCCACGCCGCAGCTATAACAGTCCAAGTTAATCCAAGTTATTATTATTATTTCCTCAGCCCAGTCACAAAAAAAGCATGCATGAGGGGAATATTTCAACATTTCATGGCTATATTATTACTGTAACAAAGGGTCACCCCCAGAAAGAGTTTTAGCTACTGTGAGCACAGCCACATGTA
This sequence comes from Benthosema pterotum, assembly GCA_039105355.1. Classification (NCBI taxonomy): domain Eukaryota; kingdom Metazoa; phylum Chordata; class Actinopteri; order Myctophiformes; family Myctophidae; genus Benthosema; species Benthosema pterotum. The sequence continues at coordinate 20,636,052 of CM076977.1, forward strand.
AGAGATGATTGTTAATCTGATTACAGCAGTCAACATTTATGAGAAACCAGGAAAGGATGAAAAGGCGCAAAATACAAGACCCTTGTTCCTTGTTGTCTTTTGTACTTTTTGGCACCTTAATAAAACAGGCAGTAAGTTTATCTGAGTGCTCCCATGGCTTCCTTTCTTGCCTTTTGTTACCATTGTCCTGCCCCTGTGATGCACCAGACCTGACCTGTCTGTTTGCTGTTTCCCACCAACGTGAATACAGGAAAAATACATATACATGAGTCACCATGACCTCGAGCTGAGCTATTTAAAGGCTGAGCCTGTCTCTGTCTCCAACAGTTTAAACATCATCCTCATCGTCCAGGTGAGCTTTAAGGAGGATGAAGGCTGCCGTTAGTCTGCTGCTCCACGTGGGGGTGCTGTTGTGTCTGTCCGGGACAGGCTGGGGACAGTTTATCTGGGAGCCGCCCGAGACCACCACCAGACCTCCCACCACGACCACCACCACGACTACCACGACCACCACCAAACCTCCCACCACGACCACCACCAAACCTCCCACCACAACCACACCTCCAGCACAGCGTGATGTCACAGTGCCGAGCGTACCCTCCATCCGTGACCTGTGGATAGAGTTGGTTGACAGGCTGGAGATGAGGCATATGGGTAATGTTATGATAATATTATAAACCTTAAAAGGTTTCATGATATTCATTTTCATTTGTTATTTTTCATTTGTTTTCGGTTTTATGACCTCAATTACAGCCAAAAGACCGAAACATTCAGTGGATCTTGTCTGTCGTCTGAAGTTTTCTCTACCCAGATAGCAAAATCCATTGATTCAACATTGAATCAACGTTGAATCAATGGATTTTGCTATCTGGGTATGGTTTACTGCAAAGAAAACGGGCAAAACAGTCAAAACAGAATTTCATAGCATTTGTTTGAGCCAGAAAACCTCAGACCAACCCCAAATCCACTGAAAGTTCAGTTTTTGGTGGTACTGTAATTGAGCCCAGAAAACCATAAAATTACTACACATACTTTCTTTTTTGTTACAATCCCTTCAAAGGGTGATTTCAGCCCATTTTTAACTCGTCTTTGTATAACTATAAGTGGTCCTCTACTCCTCATTGTGATAAAATTGTAAATCTTTGGGGAATATTCTTTACATTTAATACTTGACGTGAGAATTATAATTCTTCTGAATCTGAGACATGAGGAATGATTTTACAAAGCTACTGTGTGTTGAAAATGTGCGAATTTGTCTTTTAATAGATGATTCAATTGATGCCATCTGACTGCTGCTTCACATAAACTATACAATGCAAGTATTTTAACTGAAGGACATCTTTTTCCTTTTTCCAAGCAAAATGTCAGTGTAGTTTGTTTTTAATGACCCAATGGCACACAGTGTGGCTACCTCCGTGTGCATGAGGAGGTCCTCACATTCACACCCCTGTGATATTTTATGGCCAGGTATAATATCCTAGTTGGACTATGGTAGATCATTTTAAAAAAGGAAATTGCTTTAATAATCACTCTTCTCTTAAACCTATAATGTGAACCTTGTTATTACAGCCCTGGTGGCAGACATCGAGAACCTGGAGGCAAGGAACACAGGTGAATTCATCACACATTACTCACATTAATCAGTGGTTCTGCTGAGAATAACATCATGGGTAACCTGAATTCTTTGTGGCCTTGATCTCTACACTATGCTTGCTAAAATAAAGATTGAAACAAATATTTTATGTTTCAATTTCATATGTTTACAGCCTTGAACAGAGACCTGTTCTTCCTGCGGACAGAGAGCGGCGAAGGTACCGTGAATTTTAGTAGTCTCTTAAATAATTGTCATTTAGTTTCTACTAAGTCACCTGGATTGTTTTAGTGTTAGTTAGTGATATTTGTGGACTAATGTGTGGACTGATATTCTCACTTAGTGTATCTCACATAACATTTGATCATTTAGTCATTTAGCTGTTTTTTTTTTTTTAAATCCAAAGCGATTTACATTTAGAGCAAGTGAGGTAATAATACATACATACATCAAATCAAAAATCTATTTTTTATTTGTGACATTTTCCTTCCTTCCATGTATCCATGCATGCATTGATGGAGTCATATCTCGACAGTGATCAATACTCATTATCATAGTATGAGTGATCATTCACTCACTCATCATTCACACTAGTTAGTGTGATGCATCAGTTGTAGCCATGGAAGTGCTGATGTCAAAAGTTGAGGAATCCTGGCTGGAAGTACCAGAAGTGAAAGCCATCATGCAGCATGTTCTGTTTCAAGTCTTTGGAAAATAGCAGGACTACAAGCTCAGTTAAGTAATGTGTCGCATTGTGACAATTTAAAGGGGCTAAATTGTGTTATTTTTTTTTATTCTCTTTTTTCTGGACAGCACGGGGACGTATGGAGATGTCCTTCAATCACAGTGTGGCCGCCCTCCAGAACAACCTGAACAGAGTGTGGAGCTGGATCAATGCTAGCAGAGGTGAGTGGCTGTGGTGGGACACTCTCCAATTAGGGAATATTTTCAGGCTGAGATACCAACTCAGTCAGGATACGAATTCCACAAGTGAAATAATGGTGGTATTACAGTATGTACAAATGTATTTCAAGTATTTGTATGTACTAGTCCAGTCCTGCCAAAACAAATACTGTATCACGTATACCCTATCTATTTAGTACTGAAAAAAAAAAAAAAAAAAAAAAAAAAAAACTAAAAACAGCTCCCTCTCTCCTCATCACACAGAAAGTCGCAGTGTCTTCTCAGCGGCACTGACCAACAACAAGACATTGGGTCACTATGGTCCGTTCCCCTACAGGACGGTGGTGATCTACAAAGCTGTGTTCATCAACCTGGGGGGAGACTATGACAACGCGACCGGTGTGTTCACCGTGCGTTATCCGGGCGTCTATGTGATGACGGTCACCGTCTATAGCAACACCGGGCAACCCTTTGAACCGTTGCACCTCTGCGCTGCGCTGGCCATCAACAACCAAGTTGTGATCAACCCCAGCGAGAACTACAGACAGGTCTGTAGGGGTTTTTATTATTGTCTCCACCAGGCCGGAGGCATGGTGGGGAATAGGTTTTACCCTCCCTCCCTCCCTCTGTCCGTCCGTTACAAGGTAATCTCCGGCGCCGTTAACCTGATCGATGCCAAAACTTGCACACACACTCCCTGGATGCCAACCTCTGCAAATTTTCAAGAAGGGCCTATTATAGCGCCACCAGTAGGCAGATTCTTGCAATTGTTTGGCAAAATCTCTGTGTGTGTCCGTCTGTTACCAGCTCCCAAACCGTTAACCTGATCGATGCCACAATTTGCACACACATTCCATGGATGCCAACCATGAACCTCTGCCCCAAATTTTTCACAACGGCCTGTTATAGCACCACCAAGAGGCTGATTTTGTTCTTTTTGTTTGCAAAAATCTGTGCATATGTTTGTCTGTTACCAGCTAATCTCCCAAACCGATAACCTGATCGATGGCAAAATTTGCAAACATTCTCTGGATGCCAACCATGAACCCTCTGCCCCAAGTTTTCCACAATGGCCTGTTATTGCACCACTAGGAGGCCTATTTTACCACACTATAATACTAGGCTGAGAAAAATATTCCTCTTTTTACAATGGCTTGTTATAGCACCACCAACAGGTGGTCATAAAGTCAGAAATGCCACCTTTTTAACATTGGCCTATTTTAGCGCCACTAGGAGGCCACAACCTGAACTGACCTGGTGGAGACCTGTGCCCAGAAGGGCACTTTTCTAGTTGATTATGTTATTTCTCTTCAGCTCACTGTTGTTTGTGGGATTGCTTGTGCACAAGTTCACACATATCAGTCTTGATGATGATGATAGACATTTTACCCTGGGGTCACATGGTTTGATGAGACAAGCTTGTCTCCTGCTTGCTCCATGGGTGTAGGAGTGCAAAAGGCAGCTGTAGAGAGAGCTTGTCTCATCAAACTACGAGACTGCCTTTGAAAATGAATTGTGAGTCGTGTGACATACTGAGGATACAGGAGCCACCATCGTTTATGGGAGCGCCGTCTATTCAATCGCTTATGGCGTTGTTGTAACATGCGACAAACCAACTTTGTCTCGTCTATTGTAGGACCAGGAGGACAGCACCACAGCATTGTTCTCCATGCATCTGAGGGCTGGAGACAGCGTGGAGGTCATTCTCCCTGCTGGATGTGTTTTGCGGGACGACGACAGACACCACAACACCTTCACTGTCTACCTGCAATACCCCGACTCCACTGGAGTCTGATTCTTTCTGCTCTCTCTGTAGCACATCCACTTATCATTACTTTAGGGTCTTTACCTCTGCTGTATAGTCCTCTACTTCACTAACAGGGTCTGTAAGGTCTTTTCTTCTAGAGCAAGGATTCCCAAACCACCACACATCCACCCTCTGTGGATGTGTGACATGTAGTTCAAAATATTGAACTACATTTGTGCCCTGTACAGCTTTATACATGTACATGTATGTATGTGGCTATAGGATAAATATGTCTCTATATAGCTTCTATGATATTTGAATATGTTATTATGCGAATAAAAAATATATATATGTTCATACTTCATATCCACATTAACCCAATAATATTTAATTACAATGTGTTGTGTGTGCCACCCAGGTTTGGGAGATAACAGGGTGCACAGTCAAAACGGCTTGGGAACTGCTACTCCAGAGAGTACACTATAACTAACATATCTAACTATAGAGAGGAACAAAAACGCCCCTAATGGGCGTAAACTTTCGCTTCTAGCCCCGATCCCTCTACTGGGGCAAGTAGGGCAATAGGAGAGAATGGGACTTTGTCAACAGGGACAGTGCAGCTCTCCACTACGCTTCAGTTTGCCCCAGAGCGGGAGGGTCTATGACGCGCCGTTGGTACCCCCTATAAATGTGCCACATCTCTGCATGCACTTGGCACTTCAGAAGGTGATCACTGGCACACGTGGCACAATTGGGAGAGAGATTATTTTTCTTTTAAATATATATAAAACGTGTCTACAGTTAAATTAGTAAGTAATAAGCAAAGTAAGCACATCTCTGTATTTAAATCACATCCTGCACATAATTCTACGTTCATTCAAACACGCATTCATTAAAGTGTGGTAACAATAATCTCGAAAAGGTTGTCCACCCGTGCAGTATAGTACAGTTCAATATAGCGTTGGTATTTAGTATTGAAAAAAAAAAGTATAACAGCTCCCTCACGCCTTCATCACACAGCCAGTGGCAGTGACTTCTCAGGTGGGCTGACCAATAATGAGCTGGGGGGGGGGCAGGGTGGTACCGTACAATTGTACAAACTGTACAGTGGGCTACTTACACTACAGAGTCTATATTGGGTCTTTACATCTAGCGGATCCTTCACTAGTTCTGTTTTTTAACCCCTCTTTGCTCTCTTTTTGCCACCCACCTTGTTATTAAAGCTCATGTTGTTCTTTGATCTTGTTAGTCTTGTTAGTCGGTTTCCACTAGCACTGTTACATTGTAGAAAAGAAGCTGAATAAAATGATGCTGAAACATCACTTCCTGACTCATTCCTTGATCTACAGTATGGACCAATTACGTATCTATTATATGGGTGCCTCAGACGCAGAGGCCATTCAAGTTTGTAGATTTTTGAAGAAAAAACAAAAGCCAATAACAACATATAACACTGAAATATGATATTCTTGTTTGAAGATATATTTGGACAGCGACCTACATGGCTGGTTAAGACTGAGGTTAGGGTCAGCAACCTGGTAACATCGTTGGTTTGACCTCCCATTAGCTCAAACATTACTACTTTAAACCCTAACCATCCTAGAAGTGTGAACGATGCCCAGGGAAAGTGTTAGTACGGTTATCTGCTGGACTATTGGGTGATCAGAAACAATGACATGTCACCCATAGAGTGCTATTTCAACACTCAATCCAGGAGGGCACTTTTACTTTGTGATTATTTTATAATTCTATCTATGCCACTCAAAAGTAGCGCAAAGGAGGCAATCTACAAGCTCATAACATGAAGATCAGCTTTATTGCATTCCTGAATAATTCTTGGCTATGCTTTAATTCACATTTGTCAAACTCCAGGCCCAGGGGCCAAATCAGGCCCGCAAATGAATTATCTTCAGCCCGTAGGATGATATTTAGACTAATTACTATTAGAACTGTCCCTCTTGCGCCTATTGCGCACACCATGAATTGAACTAACTAGACACGCTTAGAGTCTGCACTGTCGTGGCGACAGACGACTTGCGCTCACTCCAATTTGGAAAATGTTGAGTCAAGTATGTTTGTACACTTTGCACACTGCATCTTTCGCCATAGGCAACTTCACATTTGAACATACTGTAAGAGCAATTGTTATAGTCTTACTTACTTACTTAGTCCTCTTGCACTTCAAGGCGCGTAGAGCCAACCATAGCAACCATGCAGGTCTCTCCATCTGGGTCTGTCGTGGGCTAGTTGTTGAGCTTGGGCCAGGATCACGCCACAGACTTTAAGGTCCTGAGTTATGACATCCAGCCAGCGGGTGCGGGGGGCACCTCTGGGTCGTCTCCAGCCAGCTAGCTGGGGGTTGAAGGCGAGGATGGTACGGGTCATACCAGCGAACTCTTCGCATTGCTGCGATGCGCGAAGCTGGGAGTTGTAGGGTTCGCTCTCTTAAAGTCTGGTTGGAGACGTGTTGGTTCCAAGAGATGCCTTCGATCCTCCTAAGAGCTCTGGAGTCGAAGCCGTCAAGCCTGGCCGCTAGGGTGTTGTTTAGTGGCCATGTCTCCGAGCCGTACAGGAGCACCGAAATCACAGAGGCATTATAGACTCGGAGCTTTGTCTCCCTTGATATATTTCTGTGACGCCACAACGGTCTCCACAGTGACTGCATCACTGAGGCTGCTAGGGCGCGGCGTCTGTTGACCTCGATTTTGAGGTCGCCGGTGTTAGATACAGTCGAGCCCAGAAATTTGAAAGTGGGGACAAAGTGGACATGGGTGCCGTCGAACAGGAAGGGTGGTGGGTCGGGTCCATCACCGACATGCATCAGTTCGGTCTTAGACCAACTTATCTTCAGGCCGAGCTTTATCGTCTCCTCATTGAACACGCAGAGGGCCTCCCTGAGCTGCTCAGCAGCAAAATCGTGGGGGATAAAACGGAAAAGGAATATATAAAAAACACCAGCGCACCACTCGTGATGTGGTCTGTTGTCAGTAAGCGTATATATCTGTTATTGTGGAGTTTGGACACATGAGCCACACTGCACATGCACCAAGGGGTACTATCATGGGTACAATAAGCATTGATGGAACATCTATTTATTGCATTACCTTTTGACCAAATGGACCATGTGTACATTTCCTATAGTAGATCCCATATGTTGATCCTATGGCAGAAAAATAAAAATGAAATAAAAATACTTCTATAGGCTGTTTTTTGTAGTTACCATGGCCAATTTAGTCGTAATGTGTTAAGATGCCACTGGCTGTGTATTGATCTGTGCAAAGTACCCTATAAAAAGTTCTATGTAGACTATTGTTTTAGTTAGCGTATTGGCCAATGTAGTGTCATTTTAGTGTTAAATGTGATTTGTATAGGCTGCTGACCGAAGGTGTGTAATAGTTCAGTTTCAACAGCAAAGTATAGTAGGTAGCCTGATGTCTAATGTGTTGAACTGGACTTTTGGACAGAATGCTTCTTGTCCTCGTGTTGGGCTTGTGTTTTTTTGCAAACGGTGATGGCAATGTGACACACTGCAGGGACACAATCATGCCTCCATGCATAAAGTTTTGATATTGTCCAGGCAATCACACAGCAAAGCGTGATTGCACTTCATGCAAATTGTTCACAGTCACGTTTTCCGCACGCATACATTACGATGGGAGATTTGTGTCCTTGGCGACGGTGCCGCCGTGCCGGTGTTCCATGGTAGATGGTGAGGCAGGTTAGCTGGTGTTGTTGACGTATATTCACTGAATATTCATTCAAGGTACTGCCTACTTCTTTGCCACGCCCCGAATTAAAAGCAGCATATGCATGTTCTGTGCCTGGGAGGGTCTGCAACTGACAATACAGATCTTACAGAAAAACACTACATCGCCGTCATTATTTTCCCTCTTATTCATACCCTCACAAAGAATGCGTGGCATTCAGCAAATGTTAAATGACAGAACACTTTAAAATAGCCCACATTGAAAAGGATTTGAACTGGGTCAACATCAGACTGACTAACATTGTAGGTCTGCTCTCTACCACTACACTACGACGACTGCTGAAGTCACTTGAAACTTTCAAGTACATTATTGACTTTGTAACAGCTTCCTTTCACAAGTTAACATAAGTGAAATTATACACCCATGTTAACTGGTGTTATCACCAGATAACATAAACTGCAAACCCAAAGCTCCACAATTTCCTGATTCATGCTTGCTCAAAATAGAACCACACTGCACTATGGAACCACACTGCACTATGGAACAAGCTTCTTAATTACACACTTTCATTCATCATATTATCCAACTTTGACTTATGAACATGGAGCCCTGGAAACGTGGCTAATTCCAAAATGCTTGATCTGGAAATCGATCTATCAATCTATCTGGCTTACATAGGCCTAATACCACTACCACATACAAAAGTAGGTAGCCTACAGTATGTATGGCAACTTGTTCTCATGTACAAGAGTCAAATGTTGACCCCACACAAAGTCAAGATTTGACTTTCCAATGTCAAATTGTGACTTTGGAGAGGGAGCTGTTTTTCCATGTAGTGAACAGGATCAACCTATTTTGTACAAATTTTAGGCTTAAGCTTAAGTTCAGACTGGATCAACTCTACTAGAGTGACTGTGGCTCAGGAGGTTGAGCAGGTGGTCCAGTGATCCATGAGTTGGCGGTTCAAATCCCCACCCGCACCATGAGCAAGTGCGGGTGGGGCTAATAAATGGATTCATGTGAGTTCGAGTTGTCTGTCTATTGGTGTAGCTGAGATGAGATGAGATTGTTTTACTTTCTCAACTCAATTGATTTACTGTCTCATTTTACTGTGAAAGCAGTGCTTGGTGAGGATCATAGAACAGGAAACGGAGCTTTAATAATGTAATCAGTAAATGCATGCAGTTTCATCTTTCTGTTTATTCTATTATTTATTGCATTTTAAAGGGGCATTCATGTTTTTTGAAGGAAAATTAAATTACTGCTGTTTCCCTGAGACGTCCTCGTAAACCAGTTCCCATGTGTTGGAAAGCAGTAGCCTACGGTGGGTCTGGCCCTTGACTTGTACCAATTGTTCCATTTTGGCTCGCCATGTATTTGAGTCTGACATCCCTGCTTTAAGTGGAAGTGCATGGCCAGACCATGGCTACAACAGTCCAGTAATAAAACACCACAAAGCATTCCAAGTTATAATTTCCTCAGCCCAGTCACAAAAAAGATGTATATTATTACTGTAACAAAGGGTCACCCCCAGAGAGTCAGCCACATGTAAGAGATGATTGTTAATCTGATTACAGCAGTCAACATTTATGAGAAACTGGGGAAAGGGGATGAAAAAGGCACAAAATACAAGACCCTTGTTCCTTGTTGTCTTTTGTACTTTTTGGCACCTTAATAAAACAGGCAGTAAGTTTATCTGAGTGCTCCCATGGCTTCCTTTCTTGCCTTTTGTTGCCATTGTCCTGCCCCTGTGATGCACCAGACCTGACCTGTCTGTTTGCTGTTTCCCACCAATGTGAATACAGGAAAAATACATATACATGAGTCACCATGACCTCGAGCTGAGCTATTTAAAGGCTGAGCCTGTCTCTGTCTCCAACATTTTAAACATCATCCTCATCGTCCAGGTGAGCTTTAAGGAGGATGAAGGCTGCCGTTACTCTGCTGCTCCACGTGGGGGTGCTGTTGTGTCTGTCCGGGACAGGCTGGGGACAGTTTATCTGGGAGCCGCCCGAGACCACCACCAGACCTCCCACCACGACCACAACCACACCTCCAGCACAGCGTGATGTCACAGTGCCGAGCGTACCCTCCATCCGTGACCTGTGGATAGAGTTGGTTGACAGGCTGGAGATGAGGCATATGGGTAATGTTATGATAATATTATAAACCTTAAAAGGTTTCATGATATTCATTTTCATTTGTTATTTTTCATTTGTTTTCGGTTTTATGACCTCAATTACAGCCAAAAGACCGAAACATTCAGTGGATCTTGTCTGTCGTCTGGAGTTTTATGGTTTCTATGGTTTGCTGCAAAGAAAACAGGCAGAACAGTGAAAACAGAATATCATAGCATTTGTTTGAGCCAGAAAACCTCAGACCAACCCAAAATCTACTGAAAGTTCATTTTTTGGGGAGTAATTGAGCTCAGAAAACCATGAAACATAAGATAAATCACTACACATACTTCCAATTTTATCACGCTTGTGATAAAATTGTAAATCTTTTGGGACTATTCTTTACACTTTAATACTTGGTGTGAGAATTATAATTATTAAAAATCTGAGACATGAGGAATGATTGTTCAAAGCTACTGTAAGTTGAAAATGTGTGAAGTTGTCTTTTAATAGAGGTGTTTCATTTTTATGATGTGAACCTTGTTATTGCAGCCCTGGTGACAGACATTGAGAACCTGGAGGCAAGGAACACAGGTGAATTATCTCACACACACACACACACACACACACACACACACACACACACACACACACACACACACACACACACACACACACACACACACACACACACACACACACACACACACACACACACACACACACACACACACACAGGAATGCAGGACTGTCTGCTTGCACTCATGCAGACCAGCCTCTCTGTTGTAGAAATAAGTATAAACTGATCACCCGCACCACATTTTTAAAATGCACTTTCTGAGCAGAAAGTGTTTTTTCCTATTTTATTTATTCTTTAAAATTATTTTTTACCAGAAGGAAAGGACAGTGGAGGATTTAAAAGCATTTATTTATTTTCTGGTTCCTTCCTGTTCAAAACGTATGCTCAGGATGTGTCTTGTAATAAGGATGTGTGTTGTAATAACTAACTCAAGTCGCCTTTGAGCCATGCACATTAACCTCAGTGAAATTTGTTCTCTGCATTTGACCCTTCTCTTGGAGTGGTGAACCGCAGCACTGCACTCGTAATCATTACGGGATGTGACCCCAATCCAACCCATTGATGTTGAGGCATTGCATGGGTCCTATTTTTTGGTATGACTTGGCTAGGGATCGAAGCACAACTTCCTTGTTCCAGGGCGAACCTCTAACCACATGGCCAGATGCTGGTCTGTTTTTTCATGCACAGGCAGACGGTAGACAGCCTTAATGCCATACCAGCAAAAGCATTATAGGTATAGGCCGATATTGACTTTTTTACCGATATCCGATATCCCGATATTATCCAACTACTAATTCCCGATACCGATATCAACCGATATCGATATATGCGGCCTCCAGTGGTGGAAAAATAACAGAAACTATTACTATACAAATATTTAATATAAATAAACATTTAGTATAAATACGAATTCATGTTATAGCCTAGAAATACTCCATACAACTATAAATTCAACATGTAGCCTACTTCAGTAAAGTACAAAAGTTATGGTATAAACATGACCGTAGCGCTGAGTCTACATCTCTGCAAATAGTCATAATTTCCAGTTTGTAAATACCGATACCGATATTTTCCGATATGAAATTTGAAAGCTTTTATCGGCCGATAATATCGGAGGGCCGATAATATCTGCCATCTCTAATTATAGGCCCATGAACCAGAACAGGAACATTATAGGCTATATACTGTACACACACACACACACACACACACACACACACACACACACACACACACACACACACACACACACACACACACACACACACACACACACACACACACACACACAGGTATAAAGTTGAATTCATCTCACATGAACAGTGGTTCTGCTGAGAATAATATCATGGGCAACCTGACTTTGTGACCTTAATCTTTAATAACACTATGCTTGCTTAAACTAATATTGTTTCAATTTCATATGTTTACAGCACTGAACAGAAACTTGTTCTTCGTGCAGACAGATAACAACGAAGGTACCGTGAATTTTAGTTGTCCATTAAATAATTGTCATTTAGTTTCAGTCACCTGGAATGTTTTAGTGTTAGTTAGTGATATTTGTGGACTAATGTGTGGACCGATATTCTCACTTATCTCACATAACATTTGATAATTTAGTCATTTAGCAAATGTTTTTTTTTTATCCAAAGCGATTTACAGTGTGAACAGCAAGTGAGGTAATAATACCTTCATCAAATCAAAAATCTATTTTTTCAGTCATGACATTTTCTTTCCTTCCATGTATCCATGAATGCATGCTTAGATGGAGGGATATCTCAACAGTGATCATTATCATCATAGTATGAGTGATCAATCATTCACTCCTCATTCGCACTAGTTAGTGTGATGCATCAGTTGTAGCCATGGAAGTGCTGCTGTCAAAATCATCTTTCCTTAGTAAAAGTTGAGGAATCCTGCCTAGAAGTAACAGAAGTGAAAGCCATCATGCAGCATGTTCTGTTTCAAGTCTTTGGAAAATAGCAGGACTACAAGCTCACTTAAGTAATGTGTCGCATTGTGACAATTTAAAGGAGCTAAATTGTGTTATTCTTTTTTATTCTCTCTTTTTTGCTGGACAGCACGGGGACGTATGGAGATGTCCTTCAATCACAGTGTGGCCGCCCTCCAGAACAACCTGAACAGAGTGTGGAGCTGGATCAATGCTAACAGAGGTGAGTGGCTGTGGTGGGACACTATCCAATCCAAAGTGGTGGTATTATGTACAAATGTATTTCAAGTATTTGTATGTACTTAAAGGAGCCGTATGTAAGATTGTGGCCAAAACTGGTACTGCAATCAGTTTCAAAATACTGTTGAGCGGTGTGTCCCCTCCCCCTTCCCCCCGACTAGAGGTTGCCAGCTAGGCTGCAGGATCATGCAGGCACGTAGACTGCAGGAGCTTCCATGGCAAGTGATGAATCCTACACAGTAATGGTTGTTAACATTGGCAAAAAGCAGTGTTGTAGTGGTACTTTTAGAAGTGGGGGGACGCCTCTGAAAGGGGAATCCCCCCCATTTGAGAAAGGGGAGAAAGGGGAATCCCCCCCATTTGAGTGTACAAATGTGTACACTTGTACAGTCTCAGAAAAAAGGAAACTCATTAACATGGTGAAACACATCTTGATGATGTCATCAAGATGTATTTCACCATGCTAATGTTTTTTTTTTCAGACCCAAAAATATTTTAGATGTGAGAAGTGGGGGGACGCCGTCCCCCCGCGTCCCCCCTCCACTACAACCCTGGCAAAAAGGGGAACGACTCGAAAAAGCGACCAAAAAAAGGCGAAATATTTGCCGGCGAATTTAGTCGCGGCTGCCCGTACACATCTAAATGCGACTCGAATAAAACTATTGGGCTTTCGCTTTTCCGTCCTCCTCTCCTCCTTCTACTGCTCTCCTCTCTGCTGCGTTGTCATTGATATATTTTGTTCCTACCGTGAAGGACGCACGCAGGAGCCGATCGAAATGTTGTTCATAAAAGTTTTTTGTATCATGAGTCATGACCGGAGAAGCGCATGATCGAGTTCATTAATGAATTAATCCGACGGCGCTAAAAGGCTGAAATACAACTTGATCATCTACTCAGCCAAATTAAAAATGCCATAGCCTATCATCCATTTGATCATATCCCTATACAGATTAGCCTAATCTAGGCGCCGTGCTCTTTTATCTAAAGCCCAGTAGCTCAGTGGTTTTCAACCATTTTCATACCAGGGTCCACTATTTATTCAGCATTTGAGCCACGGACCACCACTCGAGGACATTTGCTCCACAGGCCCTAAAATTGAAGATTTATTTTGCTTTTGTCCACAATACCAGGCCATTCTATTTCTATGACCATTCTTCAACATTCTCTAGTTGTATAGACTTGGGCTAATTCACATTATGAATATTATTAACTTGAGTGTAAACATGAAACCAAATGGACCCGCAAGCCGCAAGAGTTTCATCTGGTTTAACCAACTCTCATTTGCGTGGGGACCACCGGGAACTCTCTCAAGAACCACTGGCGCTCCCAGGACCACCTGTTGAAAATCCCTGAAGTAAATCAATCAAATAGATCAGTGACAAATGCGCAGCAGCTTTCCCCGCTGTTTATAGGCACCACAGCCAAATTCAAGAGGAAATGCACAACGCCAGGACTACTCACTTGGTAAAGTTCCCAACTCCTCGTGGTTTCATTTCAATGACTTGTATATCCATTTGTGGGTCCGCGACCCGGGTTATCCTATTAAAGCATGAGAGCGCGTGTCGCCCCAGACCCCTTGCCCTAGAGAAAGCTGTGTAGCCTATAGTTCTATATTAGGCCTATGCACAAACTGCCACCTTATTATGAGATATTAAGGCATAAGATTAATTGTTTGCAGATCGTATATAGCTCGAAGTTTTGCCATGTATTGATGCGCAATACAATATCGCATCACACACACACACACACGCACGCACGCACGCACGCACGCACGCACGCACACACACACACACACACACACACACACACACACACACACACACACACACACAGAGAGAGAGAGAGAGAGAGACACAGAGAGAGAGAGAGAGAGAGAGAGAGAGAAAGAAAGATGCGCTGCGGTTTTGGGTTTCTACACGGCAGAGCAGTTTAGGCTGCTGCATTCTGAAAAAATCGACACCAACGCGAAAAAACAAAAAGCGAAAATAGTCGCATTTTCGCTATTTGGCTAATTCGCCGTGATGTGTAAGCTTACATTGACTCCAATATGTTTTAAAAAAATCCGATTCATAACGAGGTCTTTTAGGTTTCGGAAGGTTAGACATTTCTTTATCTCAACACGTTAGTAGCAGCTGCTGCGGTAACTAGAGCTGAGCTGGCAACCTGGATGGCGAAAAACTTCTGCCTTCGTGATTGGGAGATAAGTGGAGGGTGGCGCTTCGGCCAAAACAAAAAATGACAACAACAACATCAGTTGAGGGCTGCAACTGCACTTTTTAAACGCGATTATCCTGACTTGCATGCTGTTGTCAGTGACACAAGTATTTGAAATGAACGTGATTTTTAAATGTCTGTTGGCATATCAGGGCCATTTTATGATTCGTTTTATTAAAATTCTTACATACGGCTCCTTTAAGACCCGAAAGATGGGTATTTTTTTTTTTTTTGCAAAAATGCTGAGGTAGTCCAGTCCTTTCAAAACAAATACTGTATCACTTATGCCCTACCTTTAACAAAAAATGTTTTTTACTTGTGCTAACCACCCCTACAGCACAGATTTAGTATTGAAAAAAGTAAAAACAGCTCCCTCTCTCCTCATCACACAGAAAGTCGCAGTGTCTTCTCAGCGGGGCTGACCAACAACGAGACATATGGTTGCACCCCCAAGCACCCCTACAGGTCGGTGGTGATCTACGAAGCCGTGTTCATCAACCAGGGGGGAGACTATAACATCGAGACTGGTGTGTTCAGCGTGCGTTATCCGGGCGTCTACGTAATCACGGTCACCGTCCACAGCAACACCTTGAAACCCTTTAATCCGTTGCACCTCTGCGCCGAGGTGGCCATCAACAACGTGCCTGTGATCAACCCCAGCGAGAACTACAGACAGGTCTGTCTTAAGGGTTTTTTTTGATTAGATGTTATTTCTCTTCAGATGACTGATGTTTGTGGGACTGATGTTTGGGAACTTTGTCACGTCTCTTGTAGGACCAGGAGGACAGTACCACAGCAGTGTTCTCCATGCATCTGAGGGCTGGAGACACCGTGGAGGTCATTCTGCCTCCTCACTGTGTGATGTGCGACGACAACAGTCACCACAACACCTTCACCATCTACCTGCAATACCCCGACTCCACTGGAGCCTGATTCTTTCTGCTCTCTCTGTAGCACATCCACTTATTGATCATTACTTTAGGGTCTTTACCTCTGCTGTATATTCCTCTACTGTACACTTCACTAATAGGGTCTGTAAGGTCTTTTCTTCTAGAGCAAGGGTTCCCAAACCATGGTGCGTGCACCCCCTGTGGATGTGTGACATGTTTTATTTTACATATGGAACTACATTTGCATTATTATGCCAATATATAGCCTACTGAATATATGCCCTATTCAGGTTCATATACCGGTATGTGCAAATATGTGGCTATAGGAAATATGTCTATATAGCTTATGTGATATACTGTATACAGGCGGCCAAATTTGAATAATATTTTGCACATAAAAATATGTTCATATTTCATTTCAATCTGGGGTTTGTGCCACCTAGGTTTACAGGGGGTGCACGGCCAAAACGGCTTGGGAACTGCAGCACTAGAGAGTACAGTATAGTCTGTACCTACGTAACTATAAATGTGCCACATCTCTGCGTGTGTCTGTGCACATGGTTGTAATGCACGTAACTCGACAACCCTTTGCCCCAGTGCCCCACTGAATTCAAATTTGGCAGGCCAGGCTCTGCCAGAGGGCCTATAATGAGCCTAAGTCCCCTCACCTGTGCAATTTCCAGCCTCTTTCTCAGTCAATTGATTGCCATGGCAACAACACACGTCAATTGATTACTTAACCAGTCATACTTTTCACAGTCACCCCTCAGACACAGGCAGATACAGACGTGTCAATATACCGATGACCACAAAAGGGTCACAGCCAGGTAGTTAAATTGGGCGCCATGACAAGTTGTTGGGTATTATGAGGTTTGCAAGTTGCATTGTTGGTGTGTTGGTTAAATGCAGTCTATGAGGCTGTAGATTCTAAACAGCTATTTTGTATATTGAAGATTCAGTCTTTTTCTCTCACTGGCAATCAAAGAGAGAAAACAACCAACTTAACATACATATGTGTATCTTTAGTATGTACTAATAATACTAGTATTTAGTATTGAAAGCTCTCTCCTTCATCAGTCGCAGTGACTTCTCAGTGTGGCTGACCAATACTGAGACGTGGGGTTGCAAGGGACCGTACTACAATAATTATCTATAGGTTTTAAAAGGTCCTTATCTACTGTACACTATAGGGTCTATTGGTCTTTACATGAAGTATGCTTCACTATAGTTTATGTCCTCTCTGCTCTTTTGTCTTCAGGTCTTGTTATTCTTCCACGGTTTCCGCTAGTGCTGTTTTGATGTACAGTATAAGAGGCTGAATAGATAAATAATAAAGATACAATATACCGTCACTTCTTGACTCATTCCTTGATGTGTGCATCTACAGTATATGGGTGCCTCAGACTCAGAGGCCATTCGAGTTTGTAGATGTTTTGGAGAAAACCCAAAAGTCAATAACAATATAAGACTGTTCTTATGTTTCTTTCTGAAGATATATTTGGTCAGCGACCTACATGGCTGGTTGAGACTGAGGTTAGGGTCAGGGACCTGGTCAAAGTCATTGGTTTGACGTCCCATTAGTAACCAGTAACTCTAAATCCTAACCTAAAAATAACCACAAGTACGGGAGCAGTGCATGTTCACCAACCTTAGTGTTCCATGATTTCCAAAATTGTTACAAGATTTGAAAATTACTATGAAAGGACCATTAAAGCCCCTGTGATTGTCACAGATACTTTCAGGAAGTTATCTAATAATGGGAGGGTCTGAAAAAAAAAAAGAAATTAAAAAGGTCATTACAATTCTGAGATTCTTGCACATACTGTATATCTACTTTAATGGGAGTTTGGATCTATGGTCAG
Organism: Benthosema pterotum; assembly: GCA_039105355.1. Classification (NCBI taxonomy): domain Eukaryota; kingdom Metazoa; phylum Chordata; class Actinopteri; order Myctophiformes; family Myctophidae; genus Benthosema; species Benthosema pterotum. The sequence goes on from CM076977.1 coordinate 20,653,851, forward strand.
ATCTACAGTCCCCCAGCGATCTAGGTCCAACTAGCCCAGGATATTAATGACTCGATCGTTCACTTGATGGTACAAGCACCAAATTTGGCACACAAGTGCTTTGGAACCTACTCTCTCAGAAAAGTACATTGTCCAAACGAAAAAACAAAATGGCGGCCCCCAAAATCCAAGATGGCCGCCCAGAAATGTGGTTTTTCCTTCATAACTTGAAATGCATTGATTTTATGCCCCATAAATGTATTGAAGGTTAATATAAAGTTGGACATTACGGACAATTTGGTACCAGGTACATGTCTGTATGTACTATGGTTCTTGAGATACAGCATATATGCACTTTTACAGTCTGGGGAGAGCTAGAAATCTGTAACATTGATTCTCAGCAGGGGCGAAATCCAAAAGCGACCTCGCCTGCGGGCGCCCGGTTTCAAAAGCGGGCGCCCGCTTTCACATAAACGGGCGCCCGTTTTTGTGAAACCGGGCGCCCGTTTTCAAAAGCGGGCGCCCGTTTTCACAAACGGGCGCCCTTTTCAAAAGGTTATGGTTAGGGTTAGGTTAGGTTTAGGCATAGGTTTACTGAGGTTAAGTTTAGGGTTAGAGTTAGGTTTAGGCATAGCCTAGTTTGTGAAAACGGGCGCCCGCTTTTGAAAACGGGCGCCCGCTTTTGAAAACGGGCGCCCGTTTTTGTGAAACGGGCGCCCGTTTTTGTGAAACCGGGCGCCCGTTTTTGAAACCGGGCGCCCGCGGGCGAGGTCGCTTTTGGATTTCGCTGGCTCTCTTGATTCTTAAGTTAATCAAATTGTGATACAGGTGTGAAAATTGGTACATATATTCTTCAAACACCACTATTTTCAAAAGTTCCATGTGCCATGCAAAAATCCAAGATGGCCGTCCCCAAAATCCAAGATGGCCGTCCAAAAATGTAGTTTTTCCTTCATAACTCAAAATGCAAAGATTTTAAGCTCTTGAATATATTGAATGTTAATATAAAGTTGGGTATTACGGACATTTTGGTACCAAGTACATGTCTGTATGTACTACGGTTCTTGAGTTACAACATATACTGTAGCATGAGACACCATAATTTTGGCATAATTCATAGTTTTGGCACGTTTCACTCACTCTTCTACTCATCTAGATCCTTTTATCACCATATCTACTATTTTCAGGAAATAGACCCACATATATCATAAACCACTCCAAGTTTTTCAATTGAATTTGCAAATGTAAGCCAGGCAGAAAGGTCTGTCTGCATTACTTTGAGTCTGTGTGTCATAATACCGTAAGTCTATATGGGAAGTGAATGTGTCAAGTGAAGCGTATGCCATAGTGTAATATATGTAATGGTGTAATCTGCTAATAATGCAATAAGGTAATATGTGTAATATATGCAATATAGTCATAGTGTAATAGGGTAACATGTGTAATAGTGTAATATGTGTGTAATAGGGTAAAAGTGTAATAGTTTAATATGTGCAATATATGTAATAATGTCATAGTGTAATAGGGTAATATGTTTTGTGAAATATGTGTAATAAGTGTAAATGGCCTATTACACATACAGGGGTTGACACTAAGGTCTCCGAGGCACTTGTCCATCGGGCAAGTGCAAGTCAGGTTCTACTTGCCCTTAGGTCATGGTCACTTGCCCCCAAAATATATAGTAAATTTTGCATTTAAGTTTACTTTCTTCTTGGGTGCGTTAAACATTTCCTTTTGCAAAAGAAGACTATGTTTTGTTGAAGTTACAATCAGTTACAATCAGCTAGAGTATTCAACTTGTAAATCAGTGGTTCCCACAGTGGTCACAGACTCAGGGGTCCGTGATACCAGCAAAATGATAGTTTGGAACCAAAGAGACTTCGGAGAAAGATACGAGAGATAGCTAGAAAGCAGGAAAAAAAACGCAGAGGCAGAGCACAATGACCACCTTCAAGACAAATATATCTCGTATAGCGAACATATAGTCACACAATTGCCCGATCGGGCAACCAGGTAGCAGTCTTCACTTACCCGACCATGTTTTTTACTTGCCCCGGGCAAGCGGGCAAGTGTTAGTGTCAAGCCCTGACATATTACCCTACAACATGAAGACATTTCTGCAAATATGCACTGAAAACAGCAGTCACATTCAGTTTAGTAACTCCCGACCTGTTCCATCAATTGAAGAACTTGAAATGGTTTAGAAATGGTAAATGGTGCATTTATATAGCACCTTTATCCAAGGTGCTTTACATAGATAGTAGATATGGTGATGATGATCTTTGAGTAAAAGAGTGAAATGTGACAACATGTTACAATTATGGTGCCTCATCACCAGGCCAGGATTAACAATGAATCTTAGTGGAGCTTAAGGGCCCTAGCTTCCCAGGGCCCAAGAATATGCAACTTTACTTAAAGTTCCAGTTATTATTACTGCAGTAAGTAAGCAAGCCTACCCTGGCTCAGCCCTGAATCAGCACCTTAAACAATAATAGCTTATTTTTTCCCTGTGATTCAAGGACTGGTTTCCCTGGCTTTGGGGCCGTTTGTGCCATTTGGAAATCAAATCCCAGCACCAGATTGGCCAAAAGCCCTGTCATTCACTTTGTTTCAAACGTTGCCTGCTTTCTCAATATTCTTATGGGTTCATATGAACCAATCACCGTTAAGACTGCTGCTTTGATAACGCCCATCCCGGAAACTGCTGTGGTAGAGAGGGACTTCAGTCTGAATAATGAAGTGAAACGAAATGACAATTCAGACTGAGGTCAGGCTAAAGCAAGCCTACAAATGCTGTTGTAGCAGTCTTGTTAATGACTCTACCAACAACCAAAAGGTATTAGTCCTTGAATTGTAATTTGTAAACTGATGGTCATTCTGAGTCTCTGACGGTGACAGCTAGTGTACCCTTACCCATGGTAGTTTAGTAAAGAAGTTGAAAGGATGTGCGGCATGTGCCCAGCACAGTGCCTAGCTGTGTTTTGTGCATCAGAGCAGGCAGCAGCAGTGGTGTACACATCAGTGCACTGAACACACGTGCTCCTGTAGTTAATGAATTGGCAGAATCACATAGGGCCCTTTGATTTTATAAAGCGCCAGGGCCCTGAAAGGGTTAATCCAGCACTGCTCATCACTACCTATATGTTGTAACTCAAGAACCGTAATACATACAGACATGTACTTGGTACCAAAATGTCCGTAGTACCCAACTTTATATTAACCACCAATACATTTATGGGGCATAAAATCAATGCATTTCAAGTTATGAAGGAAAAACCACATTTCTGGGCGGACATCTTGGATTTTGGGGACGGCCATCTTGGATTTTTGCATGGCACATGGAACTTTTGAAAATAGTGGTGTTTGAAGAATATATGTACCAATTTTCACACCTGTATCTCAATTTCATTAACTTAAGAATCAATGTTACAGATTTCTAGCTCTCCCCAGACTGTAAAAGTGCATATATGCTGCATCTCAAGAACCGTAGTACATACAGACATGTAACTGGTACCAAATTGTCCGTAATGTCCAACTTCATATTAACCGTCAATACATTTATGGGGCATAAAATCAATGCATTTCAAGTTATGAAGGAAAAAACACATTTCTGGGCGGCCATCTTGGATTTTGAGGGCCGCCATTTTGTTTTTTCGTTTGGACAATGTACTTTTCTGAGAGAGTAGGTTTCAAAGCACGTGTGTGCCAAATTTGGTGCTTGTACCATCAAGTGAACGATTCTCATGAAAAATGGACTTAATATCTTGGACTAAACCCAGGACCGGTTAAGACGGGGGTTAGGGTTGATGACCTTCATGGACAGTTAAGAAAGAAGTTAGTGTTTGGAATAGTGTTAATCAAGAGAGAGTATGTTCCCTCAGGGAAAGGGAAAAAAAGACATGGATGGAAGGTATACCGAAGCGACTCTGTTAAGGTGCAAAGTACAGAGACAAGACCTTGTTGTTCCTTGTTGTCTTCTTTGTACTTCTTTTGGCACCTTAATAAACAGGCAGTAAGTTTGTCTGAGTTGCTCTAGTGCCTTACTTGACTTCCTTGCCTTTTGTTGCCATTGGCCAGCCCCTGTGATGCACCAGACCTGCCCAATCGCTCTTTCTTCTGGCCAGTGAATTGTGTGTATGTTTACACTAGCCAGCGATTTTTGTCCAGATAGCATTCATTGAATTCAGTTTAATCCAAGTGTCAAATCACAACAAGTTGTCTCAAGACTCTTTACTCACGTACCGCTATTAAATGTATTGAATCGTCCAGGTGAGCTTTAAGTCTCCAACCCCTCAATGTCGCAACTACTACGCAACTACTTCTACTAGATGGATGTACGGTGGAGAAGCTGCTAGCTGCTTCTGTTCCATTGGCTGGTGTCTATCACTGCCGGCTGACGTGCATTTGTAGGCAGCGTCTTTTTTCCGCCAGACCGGGCGCACCAAAGAAGCTGGTCTTTGCGGCACTTTTCCGCCATGGCCATTTTTATTTCCCATCCACAGCCAAAACTCCAAAGATGGCGGAAAAGCCGCCAGACTTTTTGCGCTGTGGTGTAGCCACGGCCTGACACAGTGCCGAGCGTATTAGACTTTGGAGGCCATCACTATAGAGGCTGTAGACACCTGCTACACTCACCTCCCTTTTGACCTCCTTCCACGGGGAAACCCGATCCGGGTCACGGCACCAATGTAACGCCCGGGATTCGAACCCGGGTCTCCCACGTGAAAGTCCAACATTTTAACCACTAGACCAAGAGGACATCCCCTTGATCCGGGGGCAGATACTAGACTTTGGATGTCACGGTGTGTGTCGGGTTGGGACCCAGAAGCAGAACCAGGAGGCAGGCAGGTAAAGTCCAGGGTCATTCCAAGGAAACGGTACCATTTGGCCTTTTTTTCCCGAAAAAAAAAGGTTTTGACCGAAAGGTTTCACTTTTCTGAATAGCCCACAATATTAAGGACATCTTCAGCTGTAAGAAAAACATAATTTCCCATCTCAGGCATTCAATTTATTTTTTTTATATATCTTTTAACATGGTAATTGATAACGGAGTTGAGCCAATTAAGTTAATAACGGAGTTGTGATTTTTGTACTAATGATAGCCACTACTCTAACTGAGTTGAGTGAGAGGAGAAGACTTTGCATGCCTGAGGTTACGGAATCAGATATATTGTTGGAATAACAAACAGAATCTTTATAACTAATTGTTTTATATCATTATTTCATGTAACGGAGTTGAGCTGTTATGATTTACGACCACATGTGAGAGTACAAAATGCCTCTAAAACGGTGTAAAATGAGGTTTTAAATTGCCACTTTCTGTAGCATGATGGTCAGAAGAGTTGTAGAATACTACTTCCTATTGTTGATGTCACTAAAGGGCCAGTTAATTGTTGTTATAGAGGGAAGAATGACTTGTGTAACGGAGTTGAGTGCAACTGAGGGACACAGCTATATAATGCCATTTAAATGATAAATCATCTATTTATTCAAAAACTAAACATGTCCAGCAATAAAGTACAGATAGATAGATATGCTCATGTCATAATTTTTGGATTTTTGTTGATGTTTAATAGTCATATGTCAAGTCCACTTTCATCGATGGCCACTGGGGACATGAAAAAATGGACAAAATAGGGGGTGTCTACTGAAAGAAAGCAAGATAATTTCTGATATGAAGCTAAAATCCATGTAATGTTTACACAATATTAAAGGGAACATTTCAGTTGATTAAAGAATCTTTTAAAAATATTTTTCAGTGACTCCATCAATAAAATACAGCTAAAACGGTCAGAGGGACTGCAAAAGGTACCGTTTCCGTGGAATGACCCATTTAATAACATAGAACACTAAACAGCTTACATCAGGGGAAGGCAACAGGAGGACATGCAGGCAGGAACACACAGTAACATAGACATGGATCTGGCAGTGTGAGGGCAGAATGAGTCCAATACTAATATAGGCTATAGGCTGATGAGAGGAGTGAACACAGGTGAGTGGTGTAACAGCAGAGCTAATGACAGAATGGAGACAGCTGTGTAACTGAGAGACTTGACAATACAGGCAACTAGGCATAACAGGAAACACTAATAACAATTAGACTTAACTACAAAATAAGGCCTACAGAGCACAGTTCACAGTTCAGTACCAGACATTGGAGGCCATCACTACAGAGGCTGTAGACACCTGCTACATATAGACTGAGGTTAGGGTCAGCAACTTGGTTTGTCCGGTCTCAGTTGGATTCGAACCTGGTATTCAAAGTCAAGAGACAGACGATGGCCAAAGAGATTTTATCAGCCGGTGACAGCCAGTCAGCTAACCATTAATTGTTAAAAGGGGAAAAAAGCCCCGTTTTCATCCATTAGAAAGTCTACAACAGGGACTTTTGTCCTAGTCCTAGCCCACCAAGCTGTAACGTTGGTCACAATAGTTTTTCATCCAAAATAAATTAAATGTAGGCTATATTTTGGGGATGAGATTTAACATTTATCATATACAGAAGAGATAGAATGAGCAAATGCAAGTTTCACAGTTAAAATGGGATTCAACAGAAGTGTTGCCACTCTCTTACCAGACTACTCTGGCTGGAGTGAAGTATTCTATTCTTTGGTTGGACATGTGAAGCAACAGTGAAGCAACAAGCGACAAATTTAAATACAGACATGCAAGGAAAGTTATTTGACCAAAGTTTGTCGAAAGCCTGGTGGCTTCTGCAGTGAATTTTATCAGTTAATCATTAGTTGTCAATATTACTGGTAACCAATTTTCTTATTTGTGGTAATGGTTAATGGTTATCAGTTAAGACAAACCATCCTTGTCTTTTGTACTTTTTTGGCACTTAAATAAAACACAGTAAGTTTATCTGAGTTGATCCAGTGCCTTCCTTTCTTGCCATTGTCCAGCTCTTGTGATCCACCTCTTTCCTCAGGCCAGTGAAAGGGATGTCTGCTCTTGCCAGCGATTATGTCCAGAGATAGCATTCATTCAATTCAATTGATAAATCATAACAAGTTGTCTCAAGACAGTAGATGTAACCTACATGCAGAGCAAAGGACAGGTAGAAATCCTACCCAGATCAAGCAACTTTGCAACAATGGTAACTCAAAATTGTGTAGCCATCTTGCTGATTAAAGGTAATGCAAATGTTATGCAATTATTTAGTAAGGGCTTCATTTTGTTTCATTTCACACTCACAAGAGTTATGATATTCCAGGGGTCGACATTATAATTGGCCCGATGGCCCGAAACAGGTTTGAAAACACGTGCGGACCACCAGATGGCGCCCTATACTGGCCCGATGGGGCCAGTGGTAAAATGCCCTCGTTGGCGCAATTTGTTGTACAAACTTTTGTTGTATGGTCGCCATGACAACCTGTATTAGTCTTTGATCTTGGGTCAAAAAAGGTTGGGCACCCCTGATATACATATTGTATTATTATTTTTATTTCACAATATGTTGGTGTTGTTTTGTAATTGTTTAAGTTTTATTTATATTTTGTTTATTAGCACAAAAAATATTTTAGGCATTCTGCATTGTATAAGGGTCAGCTTCCTGAACGGTCTATTGGTTTTGACCCCCATGAAAAGAGTGCTGTTAACTTGAATGCATTTAATGCATTAATAAATGGTGGTCTTTTTTGCAGACTATGGGGATCGATTACCTGGGCCAGTGGTTACAGTTGTGGGGCCAGTGATTCTTAAAAGCCACTGGCCCGAAGGGCCAGTGGCAAATTTCCCTTAATGTCTACCCCTGCTCTTATATTTAACCTTCTCAACCGTCCAACGTTTAGACTGCCTACTTGATTCATTGATTTTTGTACACAGTCTGCCAAAAGGATGAAACCAAGAAGCCATTTCAGCTTGTTTCCATTGGGGTCCTCCTCACATAATCAATTCACCATGAACATTAATTACAAAAATATACACACTAATACACAACTCATATAAACAAGTAGGGAACAAAAGGGATTTCCTACTGGGGCCATGGAGTTCCTAATCACAGCCACCTGCAAAGTTTTAGAGCAGTTGGTAGAGTTTGACAGGTTTTTTTTAGAGTTTGACAGTTTTTTTTTTATCATGGCCCACCTGGAACCGCTTCAAGGACTACTGGTAGCTTCTTGGAACGAGCAGTTGAAAATCCAACGCTCTTAGCCTATTGAAGGGAGCAGCTGTGCTTTCCCAATAATGGGATAATTAAATATACATGAGTCACCATGACCTTGAGCTGAGCTATATAAAGGCAGAGCCTGTCTCTGTCCGCCACATTACAATCATCATCCAGGTGAGATTAATGAGGATGAAGGCTGCCGGTACTCTGCTGCTCCACCTGGGGGTGCTGTTGTGTCTGTCTGGGACAGGCTGGTCTCAGACCCAAACCCCCATCGATGACCTTTGGACGGAGTTGATTAACAGGCTGGAGGCGAGGAATCAGGGTAACATTGATAATATTTTAAACTTTAAAGCTTTTGTGATTTAATTTTACATCTATTTTTATATTTGGCCTTAATTACATCCAAGACTCTTGAACACCAAACAGACTCTTTCAGTAATTATAGTGCTGAATAATAGGGACTAATATATTCATATACATTTATACTTGTGATACTCGTGATGTTAAAAAAAAAAATCCGATAACATTTTTTTATCAGAAGGTCCAATTGTAAATTAAGTCTGTAAGTTGAAAATGTGTGAAGTTGTCTTGTAATACATTTTTCATTTAATGTAGCCTACAAGTAATTAACTAATGCCAGAACAATTTAATTTGTGTTTTTAAATGATTACAGCTACACAGACAGATATCGACAACCTGGAGGCAAGGAATACAGGTGAATTCATCACACACATTTTATTTTTTCTATAAAATTTGATTTAAACAAACATTTTAAGTTTAAATTGCATATGCTTACAGCCTTGCGGAGAGACCTGTTGATACTGAGGGCAGAGAACACCGAAGGTACCGTGAATTCATCTCAGTGTTTTTATTGTTTTGTTTTTTTGCCAACAAAGTTACACTGTCAATACCACGCCATGCTTGACAATAATGGCATCTGAACAGGTTGTAACATTGACTCTCTGGAGTCTGTACAGAGTAAGTGGATGCAAAGCAGGGATGCACCAAAAAAAGAAAGGCGCAATGTAACTAAACTTATATAATAGTCACTGTTATGTCGGCATAAAACATTTATTCAGCACTTTGGAATTGTTTAGACAAATGTCAAAATAGGGGTTAAATTAGAACCCCAAATTATATTTATTTTATCCAACAACGCGCATTATGTATTGTGTACTGTATATTACATAATATATTACCAAAATGCCGTAACGTGTAATAGAACATATTTATTACTAGTGTGTAGTCAAGAACAACTAAAGCGAGATCAAGAAAAGACCAAGACCTAGGAGGGTCGAGACCAAACTGAGACCGAGACTACCACGAGACCAGTGTGGTCGAGACAGAGACCAACAGCTAAAGGGTGACGACAGTAGGGCTCCTGCCTTAATTGTCTATAGTTGGACCAATGCAATCATCCAGCGGTGTACTCCGTATTTTACAGCTGTCTTTATGAATGGGCTTCTCGGTCCTCATAATGGATATAGAACATTTTCATTGTCTTGTCTCGGTGGCGCAAGAGATCGGAGACAGTGACAAGAACAGACACATAAATGCAAGAACAGTGAGACCCAAAACAAGACAAAGACAAAATGAGGGTGATGCAAAAATGAGACAGAGACAACGAAAATCCGCCTTGAGACCCGTTTCGTCTCAAGTCGGGACACAGTCTCGGGACCGTGTCCCGTCTCGAGACTTCACCAATTATTACGGAAATCTGTCATTTATTAGAAAGGTCATTCTGCTACTATCAAAAACTGGTACAGCTGCGTTTTGTGCCACTGACCCACAGACAAAAATTAAAGTAACCAACTTATAATAAATACATTAGTTAACAAACATAAATAGGAAACAGATTTGGGATGCACTTATGATAATGTGGATTGGGAATTTATGTTAGAGGGCTCAGGGGCTCTTTTTTGCCGTTTGTTTTTCTTTCCACTGTTTTGTTTGTTTTTCTTGTTTGCAAATCTTTGGGGAAAATATATATTTCGCATTGATTTATTCATTTAAGTGAGGTAACAGGAAGGAGGTAACAGGAAATGCATGCTCAGACAGACGTGTGAACGGATCACCACCATGCTGTTACGTCACCCTGTGGGTGACGTAACAGGCGCGTGGTGGACGGACAAACGCGTGCATGGATGGGACGGGCAGACGGGACAGGGGGCGAAACATAGTCACCACCTTACAGTGGAGACAACTAAGCTAGGGACTCAAGCATGAGATGATGCAACACACAGCCAGACTGGATTACCAGCTTATGTGCCAGGCCCTGAACCCCTCAGCCACAGCCCAGGCACTCACATGACTTTTTCAGTAAAAGTAAATCACTCAATACCACAATTTAGAAATAGCTGCTCTACAAGCTCTCTGAATAAATGTTTTGCATGATGACAATTTAAAGGAGCTAAATTGTGTTGTTTGTTTGTATTCGTTTTTGGTGAACAGCAAGGAGACGTTTGGAGGTTTCCTTCAACCGCAGTCTGGCCATCGTCCAGAACAACCTGAACAGAGTGTGGAGCTGGATCAATGATGACAGAGGTGAGTGGCTTTGATGGGACACGTATATGCTACAATTAGGGAGGCCAATTAGGCCTTGTGGTGGCACTGTACAAGCCATTGCAGAAAATTGATGGCATCCAGGAACCGTGTGTGCAAAAGTTGGCATAACCCGGGTTAATGGGGCCAGAGATTATCTGGTAACAGACGGAAGGACACACGGACGGACAGGGTACAAAACATACTCTCTCCCAATGTCTTTTGTCTGGAGACAATAAAGCTGATTAATAGCTACTCTCTTGGCTGAAATGTACACCTACATTACCTGACGAGTCCTATTACTGAACAAACACTCTATGGCAATGATTACTATCTCATTATAGTGAGTTAAACCTTTAAACAAAAACTATGTCTCCTTCATCACACAGCCAGTTGCAGTGCTTTCTCAGGGGGGCTGACCGACAACGAGACGTATGGTTGCTTGGGACCGTACAAAACTCCGAGGCCGGTGGTCTACCGCTCCATGTTCCTCAACCTGGGGGGAGACTATAACCAGATGGATGGCATGTTCACCGTGCGTATTGCGGGAGTCTACGTGATGGGGCTTGCGGTCCACAGCAACTCCTTGAGGGTCTATAATGAGTTGCACCTCTGTGTCACGCTGAACGTCAACGGCAACATGGTGATCAACCCCAGCGAGAAGTACAAACAGGTCTGATTTAAGGGGTTTTATTGATTATGTCATTTCTCTTCAAGTGACTGGTGTGTGTGGGACTGTGGGTGCACAGGCTCACATACATCAGACACCGGTCTTGATGATGATGATGACACTTCCTAGCTATTTATTGCGTGAGCAGAGCTATCGGTTCATGGTTGTTGACCGTGAACTGAGACAAACCTTGTCTCGTCTCGTCTCTCGTAGGACCAGGAGGACAGCACCACAGCAGTGATCTCCATGCAGCTGAACACTGGAGACAGGGTGGAGGTCTATCAGCCCATCGGTTGTGTTTTGTGCGACGACAACAGTCACCACAACACCTTCACCATCTACCTGCTCTATGCCACTAACTGAGGCCAGGACTTTCCATATCGGTGCATACCTTAGTTTTAGGACGCTTACTCCTACTGTACACTTCACTGGAGATTATACAGTAGGGTCACTCACTACCCCTTCAGTACACTTATAAACAGGTTTCATAGGGTGAGGGTCCTTAGTCTACAATACACAGATATAGTTTTATAGGGTCCTTACCTATACTGTACACTATAGGTTTCATCCTCTCATGCTCTGTGACTCACATTCCATTTACTTTGCCATCAAACTCATGTTCTTTAGGTTTGTTGTTATTCTTCCATGATTTCCACTAAGTGCTGTTTCATGGAAGAAAAGAAGCTGAATATCAATAAAATTGTGCTGAACTATCACTTCCGACTCATTCCTTGGTATGTTTAGAATGATGTACCTCAGAGGCCATTCAAATTTGTAGAGGAGTGCAACACATTTGAAAAGACTTGGGACAGGGGCAACAAAAGACAGGAAAGTTGACTAATGCCCAAATAACACCTACCTTAACAGGTTAGTTGTAAACAGGTTAGTGTTAGTGTGGAGTAATCTATCACAAGCAAAGATGCGGCGAGGTTCATCACTTTCTGAACAATTCTATGAGAAAATTGTCCAACACGTTCAATTGACAAGAGTCTGGACTTCAGACTGAGGACCCCTGGGGGTCCCCACTTACTTTGAGAACCAATATGCACTTTACTATTGTACATTGATAATGAGCTGATGTTAAACATGTACATTCATCTCCCTCAAATATTGAGATATTTGTCACAGCCTTTATAAGATTTAAAACTTTAACATATCTGTCAGTGAATTATTTTAGCAAGATAGTAAACAATCTCAGCAGTTTATACATCCTCCATGGTGGTTCATTCACTAAATACAAAACAGTGTTCTACTGTTGCGGAACTAGACAACACAGACTTTATCAAACACATGTAGTGACGTAACAAATACAAGTACCTAAATATAATGACATGTTTAGTGATGAAGCAATAGAGTTGCGCAGTGGCGTGACTGCCCCTGTTCCAGAAACAGATTCCCTATTCATTTTTCTCAGACTTTTAGCAAATGATTCATAGAAAAAATGATTCAACTCAGGTCATGATAAATCATGATGACACCCCAGTTGACACCTCCGGTTGACACAAAACAAATGCCTACAATTCGTTTTTAGTATATATTGAATGATTATCACCGAACAGTTGTTCTGAAAATGTCCACTTACCAGAATAACAAGTTAAAAGATCCTTGTCTTCTGTTTGGTGAAACAGCAGCCGCCATGTTTTCATGTGACGCCAAGGAGGGCTGTGATTGGAGGATGGCGAAATGACATTCCTTTTACGTTTACATCAAACCAACTTTTCAGAGTCTCAAGATCTCTTCTAACTGTATACAGGAGCTGTCCGAGGTCTTTACCGGCACAGTATAGACTGGTATCATCTGCGAAGAGCACACATTTAAGAGAGGGTAATACATAGCTGATATCGTTTATATACATAATAAATAGTTTCGGTCCTAGCACAGAACCCTGTGGCACTCCATAAGATAGATTTAGCAGGTTGGAATTTACACTGTCAAGGTGAACATACTGTTGTCTGTCTAATAAATAATTTTCGAGCCAAGCTTTTGCCACTCCCCTGAAGCCGTATCTCTCCATTTTATTTAATAATGTCTGGTGGTGGATAGTGTCGAAAGCTTTCTTTAAATCAATAAAGACTCCAACAGTATGATCCCCATTATCAATACCATTAGATATGGCCTCGACTAGTTCATTTACTGCCATTGTTGTGGACACATTTGACCTGAAGCCGTATTGATGGTTACTCAAGAGCTGGTGTTTGTCGATAAAACTGTCTAGCCTGCTTACAAATAATTTTTCCAGAATCTTGGAGAATTGTGGTAGCAGTGAAATGGGCCTGTAATTAGTAAATAAGTGTTTATCACCGCTTTTAAAGATGGGAATTACTTTAGCAGTTTTCATAGCGGTTGGAAAAATACCAGTTAAAAAGGATTGGTTGCAAATATGAACTAGAGGCGTAGCGATTACATCAATTATATTTTTAATTAGTGTCATATCTCGGCCAGAATTGTCAATAGATTTTTTATTTTTGAATGATTTTACAATATCAAGTATCTCTTGCACATGTACACTTTTTAAAAAGATAGAATGCGGATTTGGTTTAATGTTTTTGTAGTCCAGACCAACAGTATTACCGTTGTCTTTTATCTCCTTGGCTAGACTTGGGCCAACATTGACGAAAAAGTGATTAAATTCATTAGCTATTGTTTTTGTATCTTTTATTGTTGCATTCTCTTTTTTAAAGTAGCTTGGATAATTACAATTACTAGATTTTTTCCTAATTAGTTCATTTAGTGTTTTCCAAGTGGCTTTGATATTACCCTTTTGTTTTTCCAGTTGATTGTGGAAGTAATCTTTTTTACAAAATCGTATTATACTGGTTAGCTTATTTTTATAGGTCTTGTATCTGGTCTCAGCATCGACTGTCCTAAGTTTAATAAATTTCCTATATAGATTATTTTTCTTTTTACAGGCATTTTCGATACCTTTAGTGATCCAAGGAGCTTCCTGCTTGTGGGAGTAGTTAATCACAGTTTTCTTCAAAGGGCAGTGTTTGTCGTATAGTTGTAACAGAATGGAAAGAAAAGCATCATATGAACTATTCGGGTCATTTGTATTAAATACATCATTCCAAGACTGTCTACTGAGATCCCTTTTGAGTCCTTCAATGGCTTCAGGTGTTCTGTGTCTGGTTAAGATAAAATTACTTTTTAAGCGTTTGGGTTCTTTTTTGACATAGTTATGAAAGATAGCGAAAACAGGCAGATGGTCACTAGTGTCGTTAATAAGAAGTCCCGTGGTTAATTGGCTGTCAATTGCATTCGTAAAAATATTATCAATAATAGTGGCTGTATCAATAGTTATACGGGTTGGCTTGGTAATGACTGGGAATAGATTGTTACAGAACATAGTGTCTATGAAATTTGTTATTTTACTCTTTCCATATGGGTTTAAAAGGTCTGCGTTAAAGTCGCCACAGGCTATAAGCGTTTTGTTGTTATTTAATTTACTAAACATATTATCAAGTTTTTCATTAAAGATGTCTAGGCATGTTCCAGGAGTTCTATATATACAACTAATAAGCATATTTTTACATTTCTCAAGCTCAATTTCAACTGTAAGGCATTCAAGGATGTTATCTATGTTGTGTGACATACTCTGGACCATGTTACATTTTAAGGAAGTATCAACATATAAGGCAACACCTCCCCCAGCTCTATCAGTTCTATTTGAGGTAAATAATTCATAGCCATCCAAATACACATTTAGATCATCAATGTCCCCATTAAGCCAGGTTTCGGAAACTGCGATGACGCTGAACTTGTCAAATTGAGACAGGTATTCCTTAATCTTGCAGAAATTTTTATTTAAACTTCTACTATTGAAGTGAATTATTGAGAATGTCCCTTCCCTTTTTATATTTTTGAATTGGTAATCGGTAAAATATTGGCAGTTATTATTAATATTGTTATAAAAGTTATTTTCTGGATCTATATCAGAGCCAAACTCGAAAGGTTTATGGTCTGTAAATTCAAAGTTGTTAAAAGTATATTGTTCATAATGTTGGATATTTAAACTTCTCAAGTTAACATTTGCAGCGTCATTAATAGCAAGTTCATCATCATCACAGTTTAAAAAAGGGAACAATGGGTTTTTAGCTAATGGAATTGCCATAGGTAGAGATCCAGGCAGTCAGACTTAGATCCATACTGTATATGGGTTGTCGGAACACACATAGATAGACATGCTCACACAAAGCCAGCAGTGTCATGTTACCTCTCCTGATTACACACAGGAACATCCCTAGTAGTTCATTCACAGAGCCAATCACACCCGAACATGTTTCTACTCCGCACAAATAGAGCATCCCTAGTTGTGTAATCACAGAGTCACTCACAATCACAGCCGAATAGATTTCTAGTCCGTACAAACATGCCATCCCTAGTAATGTAATCACAGAGTCCCTCACAATCACGCCCAAGTGTGTTTCTAGTCCACACAAACAGAACATCCCTAATAGGGCAATTACAGAGCCACTCACAATCACATCCAAATATGTTTCTAGTCCACACGAATGGTCATCTAGATGGATATCCCTCTGCACAACTGTCCACTCACACATGCGCACACACACACCAACACACACCTGCATGGCTATACCAAAAAATAAAAATAAATTTTTTAACAAGACAAAAAAAGTCCATCCTGGTACTGTAGATCTAGACCATGTCCATGTCCAAATACTCCTCAAGTGAAGGAAAAAAATGTGAAAAAATATATTCAAGTCATTTTCTAGTCCAAAGTCATATCCTTGGAAAACGTCCTGCATGTCAGCACAAAAAAGACGATTATGTCCGAAAAACAAACCAGGAGAAAGCTTGGGGCTTGCAAAGTTTCTCCATGGGAAAAGTAAAAACAAAAAATAAAAAAACAGTTTCATTCGCTTAGGAAAGCTTTTCACTTTGCCCAAAAGCACCAGCAAACATAGCAGAGCTTCACGTGTACTGGTTGAGATCTTTGATATCTCTTACCGTTAGTATCTGTGCTTCTTCAGGCGTGTCCCCTTTCAGCTTTATAATCACCCGGCAGTTTCTGGTCCACGTTGCCTGGATTTTGCCTTGTTTCTTCAGCTTTCGGGCCTCTCTAGCAATCTCAGCGTTCTTCTTGGTGAGATGCTCGCTGATGAACACGTCTGTGTCCAACAGCTTCTTCCACTGCTTCAACAGCTCCACTTTCTGTTTTCTGTTCCAAAATCGTATGATGATGTTGAATCCTGAACCATCCTTCTTTGGTAGCGTGTGGCACGCCACGAGATCTGTAGGGTTGATCGTAATGTCATTGGACTCAAAGAATTGAACGACTTGCTTTTCGAGTGATAGTTGCTCCTCTACCGCCGCGTCCTCGCCATCGCTCCTGTTTGCTGCAGCTGCCCTGGCGTAGGATCTTGGCTTCACTTTGAGTCCACTAATAATTACATCTTCCATCCTTGTGTACTGTTCAACATCGTTTAGTCTTTGCTCAAGTTTATCGATGGTTTTCTCTTTCTCTTTGACGATATTCTTCAATGTTTTCACTTCATTCACCAGATCGAGCAAAGTAGCGTAATGCTGGGCCAGCGTGCTCAGCTCCGCCGTCACGTAGTTCAAAGAGTTTTTAATATCCTCGATATCTTCCTCCATTGTTGTCCTATGGGCCTGTGCGGCAGCGTTAGGTTTCTTGGGAGGCATTTTAGTTTCCGATTGTTTAGAAGTACTTTGGTTTACCCAAGCAGCAGCATGCCACAGGGCGCAGCCATCTTGAAACGTGTTGCCAGGTCCTGGAGATCGAGGCTAATCCATGGGCTAATCAGACACTAGCCTCGACACCCAGGCTTTCATTTTCGTCCGCCTTGCGCGAAAACGGAAAGCCTGGACTAACGCGCGTTGGAAAGTGGCCTTGAGGGGGGTGTCAACCCTCCGGGGTGGGCGTCGCTCTAAATGATGTGACGTAGAACAGCAGTGGACGGGCGCGGGAGGGGCCGGAGATGACGACACGTTAGTGAGATCAAATCAGAGCGCAGCACTTCCGCCGTGTGGATCCCACGACACCCCCGCCCCCAAGGCCAAAATCATTGAGGGCTAGACCAGGCTAATCAGACACTGAATCACCTGTGAGGTCCTAAACATGGCTGGTGGAGGACTACAGATGAGTTTAGAGCATACCTGGGCATTATGCGGCCCGGGGGCCAAATGCAGCCCTTTGGCTGACTCTGACCGGCCCGGGGACCACCAGTGGTCCTTGGGAGAGTTCCAGTTAAATATGGAGAGTTGGTTAACCAGATGTAACTCTTTGAGACAGTAAAAATTAAACCAAATGGACCCTTGCGGGTCCATTTGGTTTCGTGTTTACACTCTCAAGAGTTAAAATATTCATCATCTGAGTTACCTAAAATCTACTCAGATAATGTAAAAGAGTGGTAATTTTTTTATGTTTGACTGTTTTGTTTGCCAAATCCAGCCAGGTATTGTGAACAAAAACAAAAGAAGTCTTTAGTGTTGGCATCTGTGGGTCTAAAATGTCATCAAATGGTCCTCTGTGGCTCAAATAGTGAATAAATACAGGGCCCCGGTATCGAAAACTTTGATCTTACTCTTACTTTCGTCCTGAAATTAAATTAATACTACGCAGACTTTAGTTCAGCCTTTAGTCTTGGCCCTCCACAATATTTTATGTACCTCATGTGGCCCCGTGGGAAAAATAATTGCCCACCCTTGGTTTAGAGTATATTAAAGCAGAAGACCCATGAATATAAAAGTGAAAAGTCAAAAGTCATTGATAAAATAAAATGCTACATGTATCAGGCATAGAATTGGCATCAGGGCCTTTAGACTGGAAAGTAATCCCTTATTTGAGCAACTGAGCAGTACCCCACTGTGTAATATAGCCTACGGGTTATCCACTGGGTGGCACCAGACTTCACAAAATGACAGTTCTACTAAATTGTACACAATCTCTGATAGAGCATCTAATCTATTCTCTAGTTGTGTAGATTTGGGCTAATTCAGAAGGTGAATATTTTAACTCTTGAGAGTTTAAACATGAAACCAAATGGACCCTGGTGGGTACAGGGTCCATTTGGTTAAACTCTCAAAGAGTTACATCTGGTTAACCAACTTTCCATCGTTTATCCCTCGGACCACCTGGAATCCACCTGGAAACCACCTGTTGAAAACTCCTGCTCTAGGGCATCATTCTGATATTCTGAACGTGTTCAGTTTCTGGGTACTGTACATATCTAAAACTTCTAAACTACAACGTAATTAGCTCTGGTCCAGAGTTCCACTGCTTCTGAGTCTGACTTGCAAGTCAGACTCAGAAGCAGTGGAACTCTGGACCAGAGCTACAACGTAATAATTTTAGTGAAGACAGAAAATTAAGAAACAAATTGTAATTGGTATTGGTCTCCAATGTGTTAGGCTAGCGACCCTTGAGACCCTGAGATTAAAATGTGTGGAAAGACCATGTGGCGTAGTGCATAGTTAAGGGTTAAATTGGGTGACAGTCAGTCACAGTCAAAGGGTGAGAATTTACACCTGTGCAATAACAATATAATAAGTAGCTCAAAAATGGAAGCCTCAACATAAAAGATGAACATCACAAGCAATTGAAGCAAACAAGGTTCAACGGTATTATTAACCAATCTTTCTCCCAAAAAGTAATTTGATTACATTCTTTGCAATTGAATCATTATTAGTAATCAGATTACTGTATCTTGATTGCTTTACCAAGC
The DNA here is from genome assembly GCA_039105355.1 of Benthosema pterotum. Lineage (NCBI taxonomy): Eukaryota > Metazoa > Chordata > Actinopteri > Myctophiformes > Myctophidae > Benthosema > Benthosema pterotum. The sequence goes on from CM076977.1 coordinate 20,672,860, forward strand.
GAAGAACAAAGTAGGGCCTGGAGATGCTGACAAAGGAAAAGAAGCTGTCGAAGCTGCCCTAAAAGACAGTTCTAACTGAGAACTAAAAGCTACAAAACAAGGACTGCCTGCCAAACTGAAATAATAACTAAAGTAACTAAGCTACATAACTACATTGTGACAAATGTTCATACAGTGTGTGTGTGTGTGTGTGTGTGTGTGTGTGTGTGTGTGTGTGTGTGTGTGTGTGTGTGTGTGTGTGTGTGTGTGTGTGTGTGTGTGTGTGTGTGTGTGTGTGTGTCGCTAGGCAACGAGCCGCCAGAGAGACCTGGAATGGAACCCACGTGGGTCAGCGGGGAAGCAGCGCACAGCCCAGCCCCGCTCACTTCTCGGGCGAGTGGTGGACGAGCGTTACGTCCCCGCCTACATTCTGTCTCAAGTTCAAGTCTACTCATCAAGGCCACCTGCGCGTCTACCCGAGTAGACAAAGAGGGCTGAGGAGGCTGTGTCACTTCCTCACTAGCCTCGACACCCAGGCTTTCATTTTCGTCCGCCTTGCGCGAAAACGGAAAGCCTGGACTAACGCGCGTTGGAAAGTGGCCTTGAGGGGCGTGTCAACCTTCCGGGGTGGGCGTCGCTCTAATTGATGTGACGTAGAACAGCAGTGGACGGGCGTGGGAGGGGCCGGAGATGACGACACGTTAGTGAGATCAAATCAGAGCGCAGCACTTCCGCCGTGTGGATCCCACGACACCCCCGCCCCCCAAGGCCAAAACCATTGAGGGCTAGACCAGGCTACTTCGTCCCTGACTCTCGAGGTGACAGGTCGGGGCATTCTGGCGGTAAGAGAGACACACACACACCCCACGCTTCAGAAATGTGACAGCATGGCCATAGAACTAATGTCGGCACTTCTCTCTTCCTCTCTCCAGGTAACCCGTTCCTGACTTATATCACACTATCACACAGTAGTGATAAATATCCCGGCTGATGGGGAAAGAAGTACCTGTCAAAATAGCCGGTTGAACGTGCACGAAAGCACCAGAGACATTGTGGGAATCCTTTGTTCACCATTTATTAATGTTTTTGTTTATTTACAAGCCCAAGCCCACGGGTCTGTCAGCAATAAAAAGAAAAGGACAAACAACCAGCCCGTCTGAGTGTGTGTTGGTGGTGTTCAGCCTTTTACAGTATGCGTGTGTGCATGCGTGTGTCCATGCGTGTGTCCGTGGGCTATACCCTGAACGGGTATGGACTACAATCATATAACTAATAACTTTAGTAGGCCTAGTGACCGCAAAACTGTGAACAAGTTAGAAAGAATGGATTGGTAAAGTGGTGCATTAGCTTGTGCATCACATTCACCCATTCACACACACGTTCATCCACTGATGGCAGTGGCAGCCATGCAAGGTACCACTAGCACATCAGGAGCAATTAGGGGTTCAGTGTCTTGCTCAAGGACACTTCGACACTAACTCTTCGGGAGCCCGGGATCGAACCGCCATCCGGTGACTGCCGGATGTTGCTGTTGACTGCGGATTGTTGTTGAATGGGAGGTATGTAATTCATTTGAAGGAGGATATCAGTCACAATAGACAAATGTTTTCAACAAGTCTAACATTCATTGATCAAATAATATCTAAATCAAAAAATCTAAACATTGAATCAAGTAATCTAAAATCAATTTCATGCGTTCACACAAAAAACAGAGTAAATCTATACACATATCTCTTTACAGACATAGCCTATACTGCTGTGTGTGTGTGTGTGTGTGTGTGTGTGTGTGTGTGTGTGTGTGTGTGTGTGTGTGTGTGTGTGTGTGTGTGTGTGTGTGTGTGTGTGTGTGCGTGCGTGCGTGCATCAGTGTTGTAGCGGGACCTTTATGGGGGACGTCCCCATATAAGGCAGGTGCACGCACACATGCACGCCCATTTGTGTGCACGTGCGCAATGCACACAGACACTATTAACACATACAGACATGTATAGCCTATTTAGAAACATGCTCAACAAGGATTCATTGTATCCATAAAAGTAAATCAAAAATTAGTCCCCCAATATATTTTAGATGTGAGAGAAGTGAGGGGATTGTGTCCCCCTACGTCGCCGCTCCATGAGTGTGGGTTTGTATCAGCATGGATGGACCCATGGCATACAAAACAAGTCAACACAACATGATATAGTGTACTGTATCAATTCAACTTTTATTATGTCCACATAAACCTATGTCACACTTTACAGAATGTATCTCCTGATATGCAAGTGGTTTAAATATCAATATTATGAATATTATGACATTGCTGATTTCAACAGTTACAATTCCAAGCATGCACACATGACATGACCCACTTTAATGATTTCAGTCTACATTAAAATAGTATTAAAATGGTAATGTTCAATGATAGTTTATAATGTTAATATAAATAAAACTAAATGCATTTGAAATTAATTCAAAAAATACTTTTCAGGATAGCAAAACTGAGAAAAAGCTCAAAACGCACTGCAGTGTGACGTGTGAAGTTTTGAGCTTGTAGATTGGCTATTCTCCTACGACAGTAATGCAATGCAATGAGCCCTCTGGAGTGAGTGTGGAAATACAGTAACCCTCTGGACTGCAGTGAGTGTGGAGCTATAGTGGCACATTATAGTGTGCAAGTATAAGCACCCTGGTTGTTTTATGGAGCGAAATTGGGGTACAGCAGGTACTCTGGGTGTTCTATTGAGACAGGTCAGGGTACAGCAGGTAATCTGTGTGTTCTATTGAGACAGCTCAAGGTACAGCAGGTATGCTGGGTGTTCTATTGAGACAGGTCAGGGTACAGCAGGTATCCTGAGAAGTAGTTGAGCTCCTTGGTGTTTCCACACAGGTTCCTCCCTGACATTAGCTCCATGTACACCTGACACCCTCTCTTCAGCTCCAGCAACACCACCTATGAACACACAATCACAAAGCAAATTCAACATCATCATTATGATTAGTGTTATATATTTGTATTAGGTCTTTGTATTAGGGTGATTCATTGAGATGAATTAATTACAGAAACAATAACGCGATACAAAAAAACAAAAACAAATTTTAATCGTCCACTGAGTGATGTTAGGGGTATTGCCAGAGGGAATTCTTACAAGGAATGAAGTATGGACAAAAATAGCCAGTTTACTCATTGGAGCTGATGGTGTACAATGAGAAGAATTCCCCTCACTTCATGTGGGGGTGATTTTCTACATAGAGCCAACCAGCCAAAGAAATGGCAGAATGAGGATTTAACCTTTTGCTTTTATCTCAGACCATTATGGAAGATGCTTGTATTCTTTCATTGTGAGTTTGACTCATTCTAATACTTTGTATATAGTGCATATTTAGGTTACTACTTGGAGCTTGCAGAGTTTTCTACCTGTGTGCCAGTGCCACTGAACATGTTTCCATGTCCATTTGCTTTTATTAGTATTTTGCATTAATAGTAGTTGTTGTCATATTAGTTGTATTACTAATAGTTTCATAGTTGAGTAGGTTACCACTATCTTCCATGTCCTCTCAGTTTCTTTATTATTATTATTAGTAGTAGTAGTAGCGGTAGTGATATTAGTAGTAACAGCAGTTTGTTACCTGAGTACCACTGTCTTCCATGTCCTCTCGGTTGTCCTCCCACATAGAAGCCACCACCTGACCGTTCTTCATCATTTGCACCTAAACACACACAAGAGTCACAATATCAAATCCAGGATGATATATCAGGAGATCAAGGCAAGAGAACATTTTAAGCTCACATCAAAGGGTCAAGACAGTCTTGACACATGTCCTTGCGGTGCGATATGTTTGTTGTACATTAACACACTGTGTCCTTCATTGATGCATCAGTCCCAATGCATGTAAGTCAACGGAGCATATCACACCAAAGGGACAAGACCGTTTTATTGTTAACTCTTGTGACCGTTTGGACCCAAGGAGTTGCAAGGTGACCCTTTGGTGTGAAAAGGGTTTAGAAGCTTTCCACACATTCTTAACTTATTTACAAACGGCACAGCCATACGGTTCCATGTGTATCACCAATGGGGAATCCATGCTAAACTGCTTTCTATTCCTGAAAGTGTGTAATGTGAAAATGGAAGCCATGCATCATTGCCTTGATGATGAAAATATGAATATATGTTTTTCTTACATTTTTTTTTCTAAAAATCTGCGTAACGATGATGCACATGGAAGACAGGTTTCTGAAATGCCCACAGTCAAGTAAAAAAATAGTGGTGTTTTTTATCATGAACATTAGTGAGGACCAATGAAGATAGGCCTAAAAGTGGTGAAGTGGTTTTGCAGCTTTATGTGTTAGCCAGTCCGTCGGTGGAGCTAATCCCCACATTAATTACCTTGTGGTACAGTCTGTTAGCAAAGCCGTCAGCCCCCCTCCCTACGTTGGAGTATGCTGTGAAGGTGAACAGGTAGACACCTGCACGAGGGGCCGTGAACACACCTGGACGGACAGAGGAGACAGAGACATGAGAGTTAACACAAGGTGCCGCAAAAAACACACCTGGGCAGGGAGAGTGGACTTGAGAATGAGCCCATAAGAGGAGCATACTTTTACAGTGGAAAGCAGAGTTGCCTCCATTTCCTAAATTACGGCTTAGAGACATTACAAGTTCACAAAACAGTTGTATTTGGTATAGAATCTGTGTACTGTATGTGCGTGCAGGGCAGGCGTGCACCCACCTAGGGCAGGGTTGTATCCATAGCCCTGGTTCAGTCTGATGATGGGGTAAGTGATAGAGATGTTGGTTGTAAACGGTCCAAAGCACTCGTCACTGGGCGCCATGGTGGCTGCAAACGATACCTGGATGTCCTCTAAGAGAGAGAGAGAGAGAGAGAGAGAAAGAGAGAGAGCAATATTCTTTTCATGAGAAGAGTACACGCACCTGTTCATAAAATATAGAGAGTACTATGCACGTGACACCATTGTCCCTTAAATTATGCGGGAACGACCACTGAGTGGCAAAAAACGACTTCCTGGCCTTGACAGACCATAAATCCAAACAGAAAAGCCCTATCTGATTGTATGTAAAAGTTAATCTCATCAATATTGCAGCTGTATGGAATGCTTGAAATCACCATAGGCACGTTATGAGATAGGTTACTTTCTCTAGAAATGCCCCACATTTGATTCATTTTCAAAGTGTCAGATTTTGGAAGCGTTCGTAAAACAACCTCCCGCTGCATCCTGCTTTATGTGCAAATTCGAAACAGGTGTTACCTGTACGTACATATGGGCTGTTTGCGTGATAGTCATCAAGGATTTCCAAACAACAGTAGCCTGGCTAATGCCAGACCGCAACCAGCTTTTGTGAATAGTTTTATTATCTGAGTTTGGCCTTAGCCAGGATAAAACTCAGGCACTTCTGCAAAGGAATGTCTACAATGTAATTTTATTAAACAAACACATCGCAGATAGAAAATGGATAATTCAAGCTTTCCATAGGCCCTACAGCAGCAATGTTGGTGAGTTTGATGTTATTTAATACATTTAGATACAACACTGTGTGGATGAATGGGCTGTCTATTGGAAATGCTGCCACTCAGTCTAGACGAGGGGGGCGTGTCCGGGTGGGGAAAATCATCCATGTGCATACTCTTTATTCCTGATTTGCCTGGTGGGTGGTGATGGGTGGTGATCTACCTGAAGCTACATCCACAATATTGTGATGTCACAGCATCACAACAACCACACCAGGTGTCTAGTGAAGTACTGTCACCCTGTAAACACATAACATAATAACAACCACACCAAAGGCACAAATGAAGTTCTGTCACCGCTCACTACAAACAAGTGTGATTTTTACTTAAGCGTGTAGTAGCGTGAGTAATATAGTGTGCGCGTCTCTGTGTACCTGTGACCTCCCTGACACCGGCCTCTAATAGGGTGATCTGGTGCCATAAGTTCATCATCCTGTGAAAGGTGGAGTTCTCCACGGCAAACATCTGGTTGGCGGCGCAGCAGCACCCCCTCTGGTGGTTGAAGGTACAGTCACAGTCGTAGGACCCGGCGCACGAGAGTTGCTCGGGTCTTACTGTGACTGCATGACGAGATGGAGAGAGAGAGAGAGAGAGAGAGAGAGAGAGAGCTTTCGTGAGGATAAAAGTGAGGGGCAGAAATGTGAAGATGCCAAAAGTGGTCGAATGAATATGTGATGTGTCTGATGATAGGCTATCATGATGTATGATGATAGGAGTGCGGGTGCCACTCACTTCACGTGAGTGTGATTTGTTTTGTATGGCACCATTGACTATATGACATTGTGACATGTTCATACACTGTGTGTGTGTGTGTGTGTGTGTGTGTGTGTGTGTGTGTGTGTGTGTGTGTGTGTGTGTGTGTGTGTGTGTGTGTGTGTGTGTGTGTGTGTGTGTGGCATGCGAGTGGAGTGTGTGTAACCTACGTGCAGCCTGCAACATTGTTTCAGCCATGCTGCTATGGCTGCTCACACTGCCACAGAGAAACAACGACCCCCAGAGGCACACGACTGACAGGACGACTAACTTCATGATCTGGAATATTAATGTAATGCAAAAACAAACAAACATGTCAATCACCATGACGCCAAAATAAAACTTTAAAAATATTGTACAGTTGTCCACTAGGCTTGTCCCGATCCAATCACATGGTTGAAAATCGGGGCTCTGTTCAGAGCCTGGGGCTGGGCAGAGAGGCCCTTTGTGGCGGTTCTGGGCAACTGTGGCCACACCTGACTCAACAACACCAGGCATTGCTCTGGTCTGGTGTAGAACATGTGTGTCAAATAAGAAATTGGAGGTGCGAACGGTTCTCCAGTTACGTGGATTACAAACGTACACACACATACAGAGACGTCATAGATTGTATTATTGTGATATGGCATAAGTGTATATACAGATATAAATATCGGATCAGGGAAATCGGTACTACCGACATAAAAATAAAAATTAAATCGTCAGAATCAGAGCAATGATTATCACAAAATATTTAATATACTGACAAACACTCTGTAACAATGATTAGGCTACTGACAGAATATAGTCTCTATAATACTGTTACTGAACAAATACGTTACGGTCACCATAGAGCGAACACTGTTACTGAACACACACACACTATGATTACTGTCACAGAACGCTGTTACTGAACAAACTAAACTCTATAGCAATAATTGTCCCTACTATGGGATTATGGAGCTATTTAAGACAAGTGTAAGTAGCCCGGCTCCATCAGACTTACTGTATGTTGCTGTAGAGTGTTGTCTTGTCTGGTTGTGAGTAACAGTCCTGATGTGAGAGCTGGAGAGTTGCTGCTGTCTATGAAGAGTTGTATGTGTGTGGGCTGGCTTTAGGTTACCTGTCCAGGCTCCTCCCCTTCTTACAGGTGGGCAGCAACGAGGCCACACCCCTCTCCACGTGTACATGCCCACACACGCATTCGGACGCACGGATGCAAATATCCATGCACGCAGCCTCCGCGCAAGTGCGTACCCACCCCACATGTATTTGTGGGGACATCAAAAGCATAGCCATTCTTCTACCAATAATTGTTGTTCATAACTCCTCACCAAATTGCAATGTCCTCAAATGTACCTAACCTATCAAAAGAAAGGTCAGTGAACTCAAACACCTCTGCTTGATAAAACACACCCACATGCACACACACACGCACCCGCTCATGCACACACAGACGCGAGAAATGTAGGGCTGCAAAACAAAACATGGCGAGGAAGATAAAAGGGCAACACCTCATCAATGTAAGGAACCTCCTTTGTTGGTCATCATAGAGCACAGATCTAGTGACACAATGTTTCATTCACAGCACTATTGTGAGGATCACAATGATGTTTTTATCTTTTAGCGGGGCATGGGTATCATATAGCTAACCCATCCAGCAGATCACCCAGTTCTGCTTTAAATTGGAGAGGTATAGATCGATACACAATATGAGCTCAATGGCACCCCGTGGGAATAATCAATACAATTTGTACACAGAATAATGCTTCCTTCTTCCTGGTGCAAATTAAAGCTCTGTTCCATATAAGTATACAGTGGCCACTCACAAGTACCTGGTATGTTTAAGGTACCAACAGGGGATGCTGTTTCACCACTCTCTCAAGGACCCCCATAACTCTAAGAGTGTACAGTGTTTCCAGTTAATAGACAACATCCTACACTCTGACTCTCCATGACTACCATAAGGAAACAGATACTTCCTTAGTATCATTAACGCTGAGTCTGTTTGACCAGAATTCATTATAAGTATAACTTACACAGCTTTGTTTGATCAGATGTTGTCTCTGTTTTAACCAACCCTAACCCTAAAATGAGAGTAAAACTATTCAATTCAAATTAGCTTTTATTGGCATGAAAAAACACTAAAAGAAAACTATTCTAAGATTGTGACCAAAAATAAAAAACAAAATTTCCAGTCAAAATCAACACTGGATCCTAGCTGGTAAACCTAAAATTCTATAGTATTCAGACATTGCAAGCTACAATATAGATCACTTAGCAAACAATGCAACTATCATTGTCTAGCTACTGGTTATACTAGGGTTTATTATTGGCCAAACTAGCAGATCTACAAGAGTGTGCTTGTAACTATTTGCAACATGTTCAATACATATATGCTACAACTCCACTACATCTCTCAGAGGAAAATAATAATGTACCTTTACTGCAAATACTAGTTTGCAGTTAGTTAGTTAGTTAGTTAGTTACAATTACAAAAAAATGACATGTTTATTATACCAGTTTAGGCCTCAACATATAGTATGTTGGTTTCCCATATGGAAAGAAAACTTTATATGCAAAGTTGCAAACTCTTGAAAGTGGCACCTTTTTGATCTTTTTGCATGTCACATATTATTCTTATAAATTACAAAATTATGTTTGAGCTTACAAAAAATACTATGGATCTTATATTAACTTTATTCTCTTATATGAAAGGTGCCACATTATAAAATATATTCCATATGGGTTTAGCTGATATAAGCTGTATAAGCTCACAATGGGCATTGTGAGCTTGTTGAGATGCTCTGCGACTTTCAAAATAGGTTTTAGGTTTGATCTTGCAAAATGGGGACATATTCTGCAAAATGAGCACTTTAATCTGTGGATATTCGATGCTTTTTGAATACAGGACTTGCAGTATGTATGTATAATTTGCTTTGGTAACCACTGACGTTATTGTGAGCAAACCAACAATAGTTGTGTTGGGTTTGTCGTTACTGGGACACGGGTGTAGTTGTGTTGGTTTCGTTGTGAACAGGACACGGGTGTATTTGCTGTGCTCCCCATAGACTCATCCTCCCTGAGATCTCTCTGAGAGAGCTAGGTGCGTTGACATCATTGTCAATCTCGGGAAATAATACGCCATGGCCTCGTTGTCACTGATGGGGCCAAAGATAACTGAGCTTCAGAACTTCAACAATACAATTAGACACAGTAAAAGGAGCCGGTGGGCTGCTCATCGTCATTGTGGCTCAGTTGATTCTCATGCTTTGAAAACAACCGCCTCCCTTTTTTATTTAGACTTTCAGAAGACCCAGGGGTGTCGTTTGCATGTTTGTCATGGTATAGTTTGAGGAGGAAATTTTCCGGCCATCAGCTCACTTGTTGACATGGCGTGACAGTGTGGCTGAACAGAACTGAGTTGTCATAATAATATTGGGTTCTTCAACCGTTTCCATCTCCAAGGTACAACGTTGTACATTTTTATTTGTTTTATTGTACCACACACCACGACCTGGTGATATTTTAGCCTCTCAGACCCAAGATAAGGTTTTTGATATTTATACCAATAGGAGAGATAACATTCAAACCTAAATATAACATAGATTTGTGGCAACAGGTAAGTGGCATTCTGGTTGGCCAGTATCGGATTATGTTTGATGATGTAAGATGAGAAGAGCACCCCTCACTTCACACAGGAGTGATTTTTAATGTTACTTCGTCTAACTCTAAAGATCATAAAAAAAACCCTTTGAACAATCTACAGTATAACGATAACATTTATTTTGGGTCACACTCTTTTTAAGCATAGATTGACTGGCCTTATTACCACTCAATGTGTGAGGGCTCAGTGGAATCCTCTTATCTGTACTTATGTGGCTTTGGCACACTGTAAATAAACTATTCAATTAAGCAAAGTACCTCACAGCAAAATCAATGTCCTTTGATGAAATGTCTGCATTTTATTTTCACAAAAAACATACAACCAGTATCAGTGTACTCATCACATTGTTACGGAGCACGTAACAAACTGTTGGTTTTAGGACACCGCTACTGTGGTGTTTGTGACAATATAAATCAAATGGAAAACAATAGATCATTGATGTTTGATCTCAGACGTCCACAGCTTTATCTCTCTAGGCAATCTGTCATTCCACTTGCCATAATGTGAACCCATGGAAGTTTTAATAAGACATCTTTAAAAATGAGACAAGACAAACAGTAAGTAAGTCGTGGTATGTAAAGAGCTGTGACAACAGAACTAACTCAGTATGTGGCGTAGAGCAGGAAGCCGGAGAATGTGTTGAAGTGGCTGCTGGAGTCACACAGCTCACAGCCTGCAGGCAGGATGACCTTGACTCTGTCCCCAGCATGCAGCTGCATGGCCAGCACTGTGGTGGTGCTGTCCTCCTGGTCCTATAAGGAGACACACATTAGCCTGTTAAACCTTTCATAGCTCAGGCCAACAATCACTAGCATTCTATAGGAAGTAGAAGAAGACCGACATCTCTGGTAGACCAAAACAGCAGTCCTGCTGCAGATCATACAGATCGGATCCTCATCAGAGTTTTTATAAACATTCATATGTCACACACGCTGTGGTCACAGTCAGTTGCTATTGAGCCACAAAACATGGTGGCTTTGTTCATCTATATATAGATACTACTTCACAGCAGCTTTCATTTTCTTTTCTGTAAAGCATTGTGGCTGAAGGGAAAGCAAAAACAAACATGGCGCTGTGGACCTACCTGTCGGTTGGTCTCACTGGTGTGGACCACTATGTCGTCGTTGACCGTCATTTTGGCGCAGGCGCGTAGGCTCCTCCCGGGGATTCCAGCATCACTGTAGACGGTGAGAGCCAGGCTGTAGACACCGGAGTGAGGCACTGTGAACACACCTGTGGTCAAGTTGTAGCCGTTGCCCAAGTTGATGAAGACGTGCTCGTAGACCACCGGAAGCATCTCTTTGAAAGGGCCGAGGCAGTTCCACGCATTGTTGGTCAGCGCCACCGAGAAGGCACTGCGGACGGCTGCATGGGTGGAGGAGAGGGAGGGGTAAAGAAACTTGGCTTGGTTGGACGCCTGCTTTTGAGCAGTCAAAACAAGTTGTTTCAAGACATTTTACATGTAGAGCAAAAGAACTGACAGAGAGCAAGTAACTTTGCAACAGTAAGTAGTAGCCTTGCCAGGCCATGATGTCATGAGGCCCAGCTGAACCATTGAGGCCCATATACTTTAGGTCAGGTAGCCTATCTCCTGTTTCTGTAGTGTGAGGCAGCTTGATGTACAAGTACACCCCTTGGACATGAAGTATGTCGCACTTGTTGCAGGGATATACCCCCAATCAAACTCTTGATGCTGAGTGTCAAGCAGGGAGGCATTGGGTCCCATTTTTGTTTTCTTTGGTATGACCCGGCCAGGAATCGAACCCTGCCCTCAGTCTCAGGGCGGACACTCTACCACAAGGCCACTGAGCTAGTCTACTTTGGTCTACTGGTCTACTTTGCAACAGTGGTAATGGAAAACTCCCCTTGAGGATGTGCTACACTCTGATAAGTTAGGTCTCCATCCGGCTATAAGGACCATTATGTTAAGTTGTAGACTTTATTAAATTCAGGCATCGTCACACCACTGCCTCACCTCTGATGTTGTCAAGGACTTGCTTCGCTCGGTTCAAGGAGGCCCTCAGGCTGTTCAGGGTGTGGTTGTAAAACCTCTCCAGGTTGTGTATCTGCTTCTGCATGAGGCAGCAGCCGCACGACGCCTGGTCCCTCACGCACGCTGTGCACCGTACCCGGAAGGGCAGAGGAGACAACACATAGTAGTCAGGATAGTTTTCAAGATAGATCTCATGATGACCTAATAAGCATTAACAATGCAAAGCAACATGAAAACAATAGACGACGATTTCTTTTTTTACTACCTTGCACAAAGCTTAATAAAAACAAAGTTGTGATGACTATCTCTACAGCAAGTCTATGTAGACAAACTGGGAAAACTGTGCGTGCATGCGTGTGTGTGCGTGCGTACCTACATATGTACAACATATGTGTGTGCATTACTATTGTTCTCTCTTTGGTCTGATGGTCCATCCCAATCGTAGTCTGTAGTCTCTTGCCCATGGACTATAAGTATGGCTGCCAGCAGACACACAACTACAATGTCTGGGAACAAGACAATAACATAACATTATAACATTAGACATGTGACTGTTACTCTCATTGAAAAGTATTATACATACATATACTGTACATATACATATATACATATAAGTATACATATAAGTGGGTCATGCTCATACTCGCACACATGTATGCATTAGAATTGAAAATTTCTAATTGTGCAATATTTGATTGCTCACTGGGTCTGCAAAATCCCTGAGGAAATCTCGTAAAAACTTTCACGGATATAATTAGAGTCAGGGTCCATGAGAAAAGCCATTAAGAATCGTCTTAATGGCTTGGAGTAAACTGTTATAGCCAACTCAGGCTCAGTGTCGTCATTAATGAATGACCATGGAATGGCTCAGAATCTGACCAAAATCATTTCAATTGTTTTGCGATTGTTAAAAGAGCAATTTCCTTTGTCTACTAATACAGTGGTTCACAAAATGTGATTGTACAGCATTGATTGTATACATTGACTATTCAAAAGATAAATGATGTACAAGAAAATATTACACTAATTTTGCAATGTTTCTATTTCTTACAGATAAGCTCCTCTGGAGGTCTCTAAAACATTTACAAATGGGGGTCCACAGCCAAATATACTGTACATTTGGGAGTTTTATATTTTGGAATTTGTTTTGGGATTTGTTACATGTTACATGTACTATATCTATTAGGCTGTGATCTAATAAATAAAATGTATAACACATCTTAAGAGTGATGTAATGATGATCTAACCGTAGAAATATACCTTTCATGTTGAAGCTCAGAGGATGCAGGGTCCGATCCGATTTGATGATGTTGATGTTCCGATGCAGGGAGATCTGAGTGATAGAGGTTTGATAGAAGGTTCCGATGCAGGAGGATTTGAGAACTGATTATAAGGATACACATAGACCTCTGGGTTCTTAAACTGTTAATCTGGACATCAGATCAGAGACACACCCTCCTTTTTGTCCTTAGGAATCCGATACCCCAAATCTTGGCCACTTGCCTGGCAAGTGGCTTTTGGCCAGTAGCAGCAGGGCAGTGTTACTGTGTATGAAATTGCATGGCAGTTGTAAGATATTTTGGGGATTTCTGAGTTTATTGTGAATTATTTAACACACCATGGATTTTAATTGTGTCGTGCTGCATCTTGTAGATCTGCTGTTTTGAGAGTGCCATCATGTCTCTGTATTACCTGTTCACCACAGAAAGTTGTTGATAGTCATTTCATTATCGGTTTTCAGAATGTGCTAGTTGTTTGTGATGGTAACCTTGTTATCACTACTACTATGCGGTCATTGTATGAGATCTCTGTCGCCAAAGGAGTGATAACTGTTTTCAGTCACACTGATCAGGTGTTCTGGATGTAACCAGATTGTTCCAGAATCATCTTTGGTATATGAAATTTGTTTCAAATTTGATTAGAAATTTCTGATCATGGGTAGCTATGGCAACTGTGACGACTATTGTACCACTGGGAGAGAGACTTTGATGCTACAATGACTTGTTCGTGTTTTTACCAATAAATGTCTCTCCCGACATACTTTATTATTCTACAACTTGTTGACTGGAATTACTTTCTTTGTTGCTCTCATGGTTCATTTGGGTATTAGGCATTTGAGTATTCTTTCTGGTTAAAGTGTTTTTCTAAAGTTCCCCTGCTAAAAGATTTGTTAGAAAACATATTCTTTGAGTTAAAGTTGATTCTTAAACTTAAACATTGTAATTGGATTACTTTCTCCAATATTCTCTGTCTTCCGGCTGTGTACTTTATCTGTATACTGTGCACTTGCAGTGCACAGTATACTGCTTGCAGTGTGTGTGTGTTTATGTATGTTTTTCCCTTACTGTCGGGGCAGGCTTCTGTGAGAACTATGAATTTCGCTTTGAGGGATCATGAAGTCTATCGCATCCTATTTGATCAATTTACGTTCGGACACTGAACGGTTATGTACATGAATATCACATATTGTAGCTGGTCACCCATGGCACTGTAAGTAGGACCCAGTAGACCCAATGTGAGTAGGCGTGAGTCCAAAAAAGACACACACACATACCATCGCACTCATGCACTCGCGCATGCACACAAACACACGCACACACACACACACACACACACACACACACACACACACACACACACACACACACACACACACACACACACACACACACACACACACACACACATACATACACATACACATAACCATACACATACATGCTTGTTCAATCAAACAAACAGACCTCACACAACAAACATTTCAATGTCCTTTGATAAAATGTTGTCCTTTTATTTTCACACAAAACGTACAGTCAGTATTTTAGCAAAGTGTACATTCATGACAACGATAATATTTGATGATGATATTCATGAAATGGAAATCAATATATTATTTAGGCAGTGTTGTAGCTATTCTCAAAGATGCACAGGTTCATCTCCACAGTTTAAATGGAAATAAATATGTTAATTTGGCAGTATACTGTAACTATTCTCAGAGATCCACAGGTTCAATTCCACAGTAGAGTATGTAAGCCATCAAATCTGGGGAACACTGTAGTGCAGTGGGTTCTCAAAGCAGGGTCTGCGAGCTAAAGGACCGACCAAATGGACACTTATAGGCCTGTAACTTACAGAGCCACTGCTGCTTTTCGTGGCCCTCTAGGGGGGCGACAATGTTGAGAACCCCTTGAACCAGTGGAAATCTGCAAATTATAATAATAACAGGCCTAAAGCAGAAGCACGGGAGCTTAAATAACAAGATGGCAGCAAAGAAAACGGAACACAAGTCGCAGAGAAGAAACAAATAAATGAAGCATACTGTAGGGGGTAATAGATCCTATAAACGTGACAGTGAAGTGTGCTGTAGAGGTATAAGATGTGAGAACAGAATTGCTCAGTCTGTGGCGTAGAGCAGGAAGCCAGAGAAGGTGTTGAAGTGGCTGTGGGAGTCACACAGCTGACACCCTGCAGGCAGGATGACCTTCACTTTGTCCCCAGCATTCAGCTGCATGGCCAGCACTGTGGTGGTGCTGTCCTCCTGGTCCTATGAGGAGACCACAACAGGTTATTTAGTATTGTTTCATGTTTCAACAACCACCACCAACACAACAACATCAAGGAGGTTCACAGCAATGTTTACTTTGTCAGCAAAAGGTTTAGAGGGGCACTCCACCCATTTTCAGCATTCTACTATGTCATTAATATACCTTAGAGATGTTGTGTGGATTCTGTGTTTCTTAGAAATGGAGGTCTGAAAAAATCATTAACATGGTGAAGCACAACTTGATGACATCCTCAAGTGGTGTTTCACCATGTTAATGATTTTTCTTTCAGACCCATTTTTCATGAGAGGATACAAATGTGAACCAAATGGACCCAAATGACTTTCTTGGATAGGAGGCGAATGCAGCTCGGAAAATTGAAAAAAATGGAGTCCGCCCATATATGGAGTTCTTTGTCAGTAACGCAAATATGGAGTCTGGCAGCTTTTGGGGGTTTGGGTCAGGCATGCCCAAATATCAAGTTTAGGACACACAGACATGCTTCTGCCTAATGGGTCATAAAATTTAAATTTAAGTAAAATCATAACATTTGCTGTCGACACTATCAGTGCGTCATCATCCCTACCTGTTGGTTGGTCTCGCTGGTGTTGATCACTATGTTGTTGTTGACGGTCATCTTGGCGCAGGCGTGCAGGCTGTTCCCGGGGGCTCCGGCGTCACTGTACACGGTGAGTGCCAGGCTGTAGACTCCGGAGCGAGGCACTGTGAACACACCGTTGCCCACGTTGTAGCCACCGCCCAGGTTGAGGAACACGTGCCTGTAGACAACGTCCGCCACCTCACGGAAATCACCGAAGCAGCTCCACGCATCGTTGGTCAGCGCCACCGAGAAGGCACTGCGACTGGCTGCATGCATGGAGGAGATGGAGGGGTTAAAGGGGAATAACATGAAATTCAACTTACTGTTTTATGTGTGTGTTTTTGGTGCTTCCATGTGTGTTTTCTATCCCCAATAACCAAGTTTGAACAATCACGCTTTCATATCATATAGGAGTTTTAATGGAAATTGCTCTCAGGAACGGCTTGTTTGATTTTGACCTCATGAGGATGTTTGATTGATTTTGTTTTTTTAAGTCGCATTTACCTATAATGCGGGCATAAACTTCCCTTGCAAAATGTTAGCCTAACCAGGCTGTGCTCTGCAAGAATGCCTGATCACCCAGCAGCTGATATCTTTTGATTGAATGTTCTGACAAGCATGTTTGAGGATGTTTGAAGATTTGAGACAATAAATCAGATTGCTTCATCTAAGAAATAAACTGGCAAGGGTCTCAGTTCTGCCGTTGTTGAGGAATCACTATGTCCAGGTTGGTATTCGTCCGGCTTGAAGGACCATATTTGAATTGTGAAGTTGTACGCTTAAGTTCAGGCGTATACTCGCCACCTGCTTGCTCACCTCTGACGTTGTCGAGGACGTGCTGCACTCGGAGCAGTGAGGCCTCCAGGCTCTCCAGGCTGTGGTTGAAGAAACTCTCCATGTTGTGCATCTGCCTCTGCATGAGGCAGCAGCCGCACGACGCCTGGTCCGTCAAGCACACTGTACACAATATAAAATCTCATGACTAATTGTTTTTGTCCTCATAAGATGAGATCTGTGACAACTTAAAATGAGACACACACGCTTGCATGCACACACACATGGACACACGCGCACGCACACACACACTTTTAGTACAATATGTGGAATTATGATGTTTTGGTAGCCATACAGCCATGCATGCCAGAGAGTTATAAGCTATCTACAAAAAGGTATCTGCAAAATATAACTTATTTGTTGTGTCTTACGGCTGCTCTCTCCAGCGGAGTTTGTGTCAGGGTGAGCATTAGGTCCGTTCCAGGAGAAGGGGGGGACAGTTTGTCCCTGGACTACAACAATGGCCGCCAGCAGGCTCACAATTACAATACCTGTGAGCAAAACAAGAGTAAACTGTTAACTCAATTAACAGCAGGGAATTATTTAGGAGGAGCACTAGGGCATGGCACTGGAAGATTAAGGTATTTCCTGAAACACGGAAACGGTATTGCTTCCGGACAGGTCTATATAAAACGTCTTTTGGGCAGCCGTTGGCATAGTGGTCCAGCCGCATGGCGGCACAGAGACTCTGGCCTAACCTGCCTTCACTACAACCTTTGCTACAGGTCTCTCCCCTTCTCTCCCTCACACTTGCAGCCATGACATTCCTTCTGGCATCATTTGTAAAACATGGTCCTTGTCCAGTGAGTACATGTAGTCATCTAGTTATATATTACATGGTAATACATGGTGATACATCTTATACATAAAGACAAGTTATCATGAATCATGATTTGACATACATGTAAGATGTAAGATAATTGTTAATTGACAGTCACATTCCATAGTGTATATTTTTCCCCCAATATACAGATAACTGATTGTCTTTGTACAGCGTATATAGTCTACTGTCAGACTGATGGTAGGTTATTATTATTCAGGAATGATCCTTATGATCCTTAATAACCATTTCTAATATGTGGTGCATTGCCTTATGATCCTTGATAACCATTTCTAATATGTGATGCATTGCCTTGCTGTGTCCTTGGTTCTGAGTGCCTGATAAATGTCTAAATTATAAATGCCCAAATGTATAATCTATAACCTTGTAAGTTCCAGGTCTTCTTACCCTTCATGTTGGCGTTCAGATGATGGCGATGATAACAAGGAGGATTGTTCCAGTGGAGATGCTGGAGCTGTAATGGATGGTGGACTGATATGACAGAGACAACGGTGGGTTTTAAACTCTTAGCCGTAGAGAGACACACCCCTTTAGGCTCCTCCACTCCATGTCAACCCCCACCTGACCCAGGTAGGAGCTATAGGTGCTGTCAGCTGATATGTGGAGCTGCTTTGATGACTTGATTGAATAGTTTTAACAGTGGTTTTCAAACAGTGGTCCAGGGACCGCCAGTGGTCCTTGAGAGGATTCCAGGTGATCCTCATGCAGCTACATGATTTTAGAGTTGGTAACCAACTGGATCCTTATAGATCTTTAACGCTTGACAGTGGGAAAAAAAGAGAAACCAAATGCACCTGTAGATCGATTAAAGTACTGTTAAACATCTGAATTTACATCATTTTCAAGTAGTCCAACTTTTGCCACTTTGTCTGTTATCTCTCTTAATTCCAGCATGGAGCTGTGGACAAACAAATCTTTAGTTTTCAGTCTGGGAGACTAAGCAGCATAAAATGCTACATAAATACCAGAAATATGAGTTTTCACATTTCTCAAATTGTACTATACTCACAACTTGTGTAGTAATGCAATAAACACACGTTTCTCTCACACACGCACGCACACACACACACACACACACACACACACACACGCACACACACACACACACACACACACACACACACACACACACACACACACACACACACACACACACACACACACACACACACACACACACACACACACACACCTCATAAGGTTTTGTCAGATAGATTTCATCCAAGAATTGTCTGTCCTCCCCATGTGGGGATTAGTTTGTGTTGTTCCCACCGGCTCACAAAGGCCAGTGGGAACAACAAAGGTGTGTGCGTGCGTGCGTGTGCGTGCGTGCGTGTGTGTGTGTGTGTGTGCCCATGGGTGCGTGTGTGCACATGCATAGCATTGTGCTGAAATATAGGTGTCACATTGTGTATCAACAGGTCGGTATGGGTGAGAAAGACTGATGATAATCAAGATAGCCTATTGCATGGTGATATTAGTATTGTTCATAATCATTAACCTCACTGAAACAATGTCTGAACTCATTCTTTCTTAAACAGTGAAACTGTCTAAACCTAACCTTATTTCTAAATCCTTAATTCAGTAAAACCACACCAAAATTTAAACTTATTTTTGTAAGTAAAACTAAGCCTAAACCCAGACTAGCCTAAACTTACCTAATCCCCAGTAAAACTGAGTAATACTAGAACCTCTGGCTTGGGGATTTAGTGGTCCATGGGGTGAGTGTGTTTTGCTTAAAGCGTTTAATACTATTTGACAATAGACAATCTATATCACAAGGTGTCACAAAGCAAGCCCAGGGGATCTATGTGTCTCTGAATATGTGGGCATTTTCAAATAAGAAATCTGAAATCACACCTTTTTAGCAAATTGCCTTTAATTAAAGGCAATTTGTATATTTCCCTGTTCTGTTTTTTTGTTTTTTGTTTTTTAAATTCAGGTTTGACATCAATGTATGTCAGTCTGAGTTACAGATCTACATTATAAGAGTCCATTTGGTTCCTGTAGCTAGATCAACAGTCGAGTGAAAACACGTAACCCACGAGTAGGCCATGGCCTACTCGTGTGTGAGTGGAGCGAGCTAATTCTTTAATGACATTAGTTATAAAGGTCTCTTACTTATGTCACCATTACATCATCATCTAAACCAAACAGCCATGGCCTACTTGTGCGCAACTCCCAAGTTTGCACTCTGCCGAGTGCTGCTCTACCGTATAAAGCTGCGCAGTGACGTCACCGCCCCGGTTCCAGAAGTCTTTTCCCCATTCATTTTTCTCATAGACTTTTCGAAAATAATTTATATCAAGACGATTACGCCGCGGACAAAACCAACTCGAGTCGTGACGAATCATGATGACACACACAAACTTTTGGGACAATAAAATAATTTCTAAGATGAAAAACGAAACAAAAAGTCTTGTATCATGCCGTTTTCTACTTCTTCCTAATTATATATTATATGACGATATTGTGTTTGTTGTCATGATTTGTCACGACCTGAGTTGGCTTTGGCCGCGGCGCGATCGTGTTTTTATTAACCATTTTCGAAAAGTCTATGAGAAAAATGAATGAGGAAAAGACTTCCGGAACCGGGGCGGTGACGTCACTGCGCAACTCTATAAAGCTGTGCTTTATACTGTTAATAAAGCTTGATTGTTTGATAGAAAATGTTTTGTTTTTCAATTGTGTATCGGATCTACAACGTACAGGCTCAAGACATATCACACTGCAACTTGTTTGTATAGCTTGTATATCGACTCATAAACAGTAAAACAGTACAAAACACATATAACAGGAAAAGAGGCAATGAGAGAGCTTTCAACAGAAAGGCAACTATTGGGGTATTTGAACACTGATGCCTGCCAGTCGTATGTGGAGCTCTTGAATAGTAGAAATTAAAAGTAGAAATTAGGGTGTTTGCCGTCGACCACTTGCCTGATTCCATGTGAAGACAGCATAGTGTAAATATTACGACTAGTGTGTTATGTCATCCACTATCCACAGTAACAGTCTTTGTAAAATTGCCATGCTTTCTTGTGAAATGTACCTATTCTGCAAACTGATAATAAATACTTAAATCATTCAATCTCTTCCTGAAGAGTTGCAATGCAATAATGGAATCCATTGATAATACAAATCAATTATTTACCACCGTTACTGACCAAATACGTCTGGAGCAATCAGAATAATATAGTGCTGCTTACCTGAACCCAATCATTTTAACAACTTATCGATATCAACACCATGTATGTAGGCTACACATTGTATAGCATACTGTGTAGCGTGTAGGGCAGATGGTATCGGTGTCCCAGAAAACCATGAGAACAGCAGCAGCTGACCTGTGGAGGTCACTTAGCTCCACAGGGACCCTGTCTAGGATGTGAAAGATCCTGATCAGAATGAATGGGTGAGGTGCAGATGGGAAGCATAGAAGGATACAGTGTTTATTGATCCCATGAGGGACATTATATTGGTCTTCCGTATCAGTGGTAATTCCAACCAGTGGTTTTCCATCAGCTAAATGATGAAACCATTTCACGCTTTAAGTTAATTTGATTCCGATTGTTTGATTGAAACATTTATAAGAATTACTATATGTTTAGAGAATGTAAAATAATTTGTTAAAAGGTGCTATAAGAATGTTTATTAGTAATATTTTATATTGTACTACAACACACAAACACTTCAAAGAAAGCACCATGGTGCTTTGATATTTTGCCATTTTCAAATCTGAATCCTGGAAGGTGAGAGCTTTGGACAAACTAATGCAAGGTTTTTTCCACCCGACAGAGACAGCCGATTTAATCATTGCTGGCTGTTATATAAGGTGGAAGGAATGGTTTAGTTGCATAATATCTAGAGAGTCATTCATAATTTGGGCCACAGAGAACAATCAGAATGCTATAGCTTATGTGCCTCATTCCTTTCAACCGGCCTGTTGACATGTCACCAGCTGATTTTTATCATGTGGAGAAGTGACATAAGTTGTATCCTGTCCTCTCTTTAGTGTTGTTGTAAGGCTTTTTTTAAATGAATACAATGCAATTGTGTCCATTCTGAAGGGTTTGTTGTCGCTTGACCAGCAGGCACCCAGCCTGGTTATACAATGGTCTACAAGTTATACACACTCTACCATAGAGATTGTTATAAAAAATCAAAAAGTGATTAATTAGTCAGACCACGCATTAAGACACACTATTACAGATATCCAGGTATATTACTTTATTCATAAATATATAATTTTGTAAACATGACATGCCAAAGGACATTGAATTAATGAACAATACGAGGGGCTCAGAGGTCAGGGCGAGAAAAAGCATAATTTATAATTATTTTTTTCTTGTGACACCATAATTGTGAGCTTGTAGATCAGCAGTTTTCCCTGTGAGGACATCACCTGTGCGTTAGTGACAATAAAATATAGTAGAAAACAGAAGAGACATAAATATCTAGCACCAAGGTTATGTTGGTGGAAAAGGAGCCAGAGTAGACAGGTAGCCTTCTCAACTGTCCACAGTTCTAGCTCTTCTGAGACACAGAGTGAGTAGACAAAAATGGTCTCCTAATAGACTAGAGAGGACCAGTTATGAGGAATGGTTGAAAATGCTCCTTATAAGAGCTTGTGACTAAACAATAACTACAGTATGAGAATGGAAGGCAGTGGGACAGACAAGGTGTTTCTCCATCTTGAAGCTCAGTCCAGTTTGCAGATGGTAACGGTGGATCCTACCCCGGCCCAGAACCTGAAGCCTGGGTACAGAGGCCCGTTGAACTGGGTCTGGTGCCTGTGGATTGGATACTAAAATGTAAATATAAACATAATGGCATGAAAATATAAAATATATCCCATTTAATCATTGTCACTCCTGTATGATGCTGCCCTTAATCCCATGAACATTGTCACTTTTGTGTGTGTGTGTGTGTGTGGGGGGGGGGGGGGGGGGGGATTAATATATTTTCAGATGGGGATCTGTCCCCAAATATAATCATATCATTTGAGTGTCGTTATTGACACCACCAAGTTTCAGAACTGCTGATCTAACCACTACAGTAAAGAATGCTCAACTAAAAAAAAAACACGCTAATTTCCAAGACACGCTAGCACTGTAGAGCCATACCTAAACCTAAACCTCCTCCAGCCATACCTGTGGATGAGCAGGGCCTGGTCGTTGTGTATGCGGTAGAAGGACAGGACCCCGGAGTGTTGGTCCAGGTAGACACCGACCCGCCTGGCCTTTGGCGAGCCCAGCAGGGTCTCCTGGCCCTGGTGCCAGAAGGAGAAGCCCGTCCCAGACCAGTACAGGGTCCAGGAGGCCGCGTTGTGGCCCAGACGGCTCTGATCGTCAGATCCCTTGCGGTCCAGATCCTTGTAGGCCACGCCGATGGTTATCTGTGTGTTAAAGGAGGGAAAGGTAGTCACTAGTCACATACTTTGTGGTTATGTGAGTGAGTGAGTGAGTGAGTGAGTGAGTGAGTGAGTGAGTGAGTGAGTGAGTGAGTGAGTGAGTGAGTGAGTGAGTGAGTGAGTGAGTGAGTGAGTGAGTGAGTGAGTGAGTGAGTGATTTGCAATTCCTCTATAATTTCTAGACGGTCTTGACAGTACATTGTTGACCAGATTCCACAAAATATCTTTCTAAATCATGATGTAAAGTTTTGTGAAATCTACAGTATGTTTCTATGTCAGTGGTTCTCAAACTAGCTGTGAACATGTAGATGTTCTACTTTTCAACAGCTAAAGATCTTAATAATGGCTGAAGTGGTTTTAACATTAAAAGGTGAGTGAAGGTCTAACTGGGATAATGGCACCATACCTTCTGGCCCGTCCAGTCCACTTCCCAGTAGTAGGGACTCCCAGCCATGCCCTGGCTGCAGAGGATTTGCCTCCAGTAGGTGAAGCGGTCCGGATGATCCGCTGGGTTCTGGTTCTCTGCCTTTAGGGTGGCCTTCCGACCGCCGTCTGACACCTGTACATTTCGGTAGGCTGTGTTGGGGTCCATGGTGGGCTCAAAGTGATCTGCAGGGAGGAGGAGGAGGAAGAGGGAACCATTAGTTTGTCAGCTTAATATGTTTGTTTGTTTACCATCCGTAGAAATGAACACCAGAACTGCAGAGGGCAAGTGGTCCACTCCACAGTGGGGAAAAAAGGGGTGCAAGGGTGTTATGGGGGGTGAGCCGTTACACTGTTCCCTACCATAAAGAAGAATTCATGGAAGGGGCTGAGCACAGTTAATAAGATAAATTAATTCAGTTAAATTAATGATTTATTTTGTGCCTATTTTGGGGAAGCAGGAACCAATACACTTGCATTTCTGTGGTTTTGAATACAAAAACAAACACTTACATTTCAACATGTCTTCTCTGGTTTGGGGCTCTGGGTTGACTGCTGTCGTCTGGACAGTTGTCACAGGAGGTGCTGTAAAGAAAAGAGAACACCTCAGTGTCCATAGTGTTTCACAATAGGGCTTTGACACCTCTGCTTGTATCGATCAGAATCTCTTGAAAGGTTATACTTCCTTGTTTTTATGTTCTGGAACGTGTTCTTTCTCCCTCCAGATTCAAAGGACAACGCTATTTATTTTCAACCAAGCTACATGTTTTATATTGTTAACATGGAGTTCTCTTTTTCCGTTCATGACCAAATAATAATAATATTAACAATAAATAATAATAAATGAATAATAATCATCACCATCATCATTACATCTTTTAATTGTCTAATAAGCTAAAACATGAAGCTTGTTGGGAAAAAAAAACTAAAGTTGTCCTTTAAGGAGTAGAGTCTGTTTCCACATAATGGCATGAAAGGTTACCTTCAACACGAGGTGGAGGAAGAGGTGGAGGTGTAGCTGAGGCTAGAGGATCACATAGAGAGAGGGTGGGTGGGGGTATTATTATTAAGCATGGGTAATATTGGCCTTAAAGGCCAATCAAGACCTTCACGTTTATGTAATTATGTAACATTTATGTTTGAGTTAGTGGACTTGTGGTTACAGTGTCAACTGGGAGGCCTGGATTAGAGCCTCCGCTGGGCCATATCAAAGACTAGGGAAAAAGCACTACCTCTCACTCTTGGATGGGAGTGTGGGAAGGCACACGACATGGCTCCACCTTTGGGGCGAGTAATGGCAGCTGATTGGACAGAAGATGACGTGGCTCCACCTCGAGACGGCAGCGGACATGAGGCTTCATCATCATCATTAATCAGCCACAAGAAAACAAAGACACAAAGAACATTCATTCAGTGTTGATTCACTTAGGAAAGAAGTCCTTAAACAGTGGTTTATACTTTAATCCACTGAAGTCAGCCAGGAATGGACAAGATCAGAAATTGAGATGCATCAATGCTTTGAAAGTGCAGATAAAAACAACAATGATTTAGACCAATGGTTCTCAGACCCATATGTGTGCCACAGATAGGATACATTTGTAAGTGGGTTCCCTTCTTTTTCGTTTTCTACATTTAGTATTCAATTACCATTTCAAAACATAAAAATGATTCCACAAAAAAGTGGGTTATTGTTGTTTTTCTAAAACGGTTTTCAAATGTGGCAACATAGAATAGAAGTAACATGCCAATTAAAACAGCTTTAAGACTTTCACTAGAATAATAATTTTCTACAAGAAACCAGTAATGTACTGTATATTCCATCTATATGTACCTATATTAGCAGGGGACGTCCTGACCCTCAGCCACTGTCCCCTGTGTGTTCATAAGGTTGCCCAGCCTGGGTCTACTTACCTTGAGGTCTAAGAGGAGGTCGTGGAGGAGGGTTGATCACCATGTCATAAACTAGGAAGAAAATGAGGTTGAAAAGATATTGTTGTATGTATGTTTTTGGTTTGTTTTTTCTTTTCTTCCTTGATTTAATTCCGGCTATATGATGTCATTGCAAAAGTTTAATATTTGACATGTGAATTATGCTTCATGATGAGAGAAGGTTGTAACACTTACCTGTATCTTGCCTGGGATTCGTGACTCCTAAAAAAATAATGATTTGGGACATTGGTCATTTTACCAGCCAAGAATGTCAGCCTTTTTCAGCCTCCTTGTGCAATTACTGTTTTTTTTTTTTTTGAGAAAAAATAAATATCAGTAATTGGACACACAAAATGGCCATTGGTCAATCTCATCATAGCATTATGTAAATTTGTACATTAAATATACAGTAATGATGCTCCTTTTCCACCAAAACAACATTGTTTCAAGAACTGGCTCTGTTCTAGATTCTTGGAAGCTGATAACAACACCCTGGTGGAAAAGGGGCATTTGTTCGATAATTAGTCTATTGGTAGTTAACCTGTGTTTGTTGTGGTGGGTTGACAGTCTTCCACTGCAATACCGTCTTCTGCCACATCACTGGCTACTGGCGTCATACTGCTGTCATTCACTGCAAAGTGCACACAAACACACATGTACTGTACACACATGCTTATTTATGTTCCCCTGATATTAATTAACGATTTAAACATCAAAAATAGGAGATCTACAAGCTCACAGTGTGTCACTTTGTGCCACAGTGTGAGCTTTTACATCAATTAAAAGAAAAAGATGAAGAAAAAGAAAAATATACAAAAAATATTTGGAAGAATTCCCAGTGAATTACAAATTATGTTCCACATATGGATATGAGGAATCAACCGACGGTGAGAATACAATAATGTTACAGACACTGAATTAGTACAACTTTTGCTAGAAACAGATTTTATCAAGGGACTATCGTTCAAATACGAGTATCGTTAACGTTAAGCGATACAGAGCCACCTCCCTCACAATATTCGGACCATGATAATGGTCTAATATGAGATGATTTTAAGATGACCCAATGTTATTCTCCATGGAGAAATTACTTCCTGTGACCCAGGGGATGTCGGCAAGTGATGTCAGGGAATTCTGTGCTCTATTGTGGCAATCCTTGACTGTGAAAAAAAAAATACATTGAGCACTTACCGATACTGACGATTTGGGCCATGCTGGTTTTACACAGGTCCTGGAGCTGGTCTCGGAACTGTGTTACGGCGGAGCGGACCTCCGTCACGACCTTCTGCTCCTGAGCCGGACCCTCCTGACCATCTGTCTGGACTGGCAGGGGCTCCAGGGTCAGGAAGTTCTGCAGGAGAAAGCAATGCATGGTAAATACATCAACTACATAAAGAATTGTCATGAAGAATCATATGGTATGTATGCCAAGAGCCTAACCTGAAAACATGCTTACAGACCTACATAAAATGTAAAGATGAGCGACTGAATATGAATAATTCTGATCATCACCTGCCTTTTTCGCAGGTAGTTATACCAGATAGTTGTTATTGCATGTCTAAACCTAACCTCAATCCAATTCCAAACCTCACAGACTATGCTTAAGCCTAACCTCAAACATTATGCCTAAATCTAACAACTCAAACCTCAGAAGCACTATGCCTAAACATTAAGCATAAACTCACATAATAACAACCTCAAACCATCTGCAAAAGAATGCAGATCCTGATATCATCATCACCAGTGGTGGAAAAGGTACTCTACTTTTTGTGTGTGTGTTTGTGTCATGCTTGTACCTTCAAGAAACAGACTGGATCTTCCATCTCGGCCAGCCGTGCGACCTCCTCACAGTTCCTCCTCCTCCAGCGCAGCATGGCCACCTCCTGCTCCAGGCCCTGGATGTGCACCTCGGTCCTGCTGGGCAGAGAGGCCTCGTGTGCACAGAGCAGCTGAGAGACCTGGGCGGCCATCGCCTCAACACTGCCCACCAGCTCAGAGAACACCGCTGAGCTCTCTGTCTGCACAGCCTGGATGGAAGCCTGGGGAGAGAACGTAACGGTGGGAAACGGAGTCACAAACAAGGTGGTGTGTGATCATGATGCCCCCAAAAGGTGTCCCTCACGCCATTGGTTGGCAGGCGGTTTGATTGCAAAAAGGATATTTAGGAACCAAATGGACACTTATGGATCTATAACTGTGTACAAAAGGATAAATTAACAGATTTCCTTAACCCTGGAAATGGACAAAAAGATTTTTCTTGTTGGAAAAATAAATAGTGAAGTGGAGGGATGAAAAAATACCTTGTGTTGACGGGCCAGGTGTGGCAGTTCTCTGAGATGTTTTTCTGTGTCCTGGATTCTCTTCTGAATGTCAACCTGCATCTGAACCAACTCCTTCTGCAGAAGACCAATAAGCAAATACTGTTAAGATTAAAATTAAACAAAACAGCACTTGCCTTGAGCGACTGTCAAACCAAGATGGACGGATTGCAGTTGATTAAGCTTTAGTCTTTTATCAATACTTGCAACTTGCAATCTTCCGTGTATACTGCCTCTGTGCATCATCATGTTTAATCAAATTGAAATGGCCTTTGTAGGTCTAGAAGGCATTACATTACACAGAATTATGAGAGCTTTTACTTGATTATGGTGCCAAAATGTATTACACTATAGTAGTGTTCTTAAATGTCTGTGCACACCACTGTGTTATGTGTTTCTGTTTTATTTTATTTAATATGGACATAACAAATACATTGCTCTCTGCACAGAAGCACAGAAAGTAGATGTCTTGTTTTACAGTGAGTTAGCACAAGTGCTAATTTTCAACACTGGTCCATAGGAGACTTTTCTAAAAAAGGACAATATATAATTTAAAATACATCCAATTGCAAAATACATCCAATTTAAAATACATCCAATCAGTACAAAAAAAAAAAAAAAAAAAAAAATCTAATATATTCAGCAAAATTACATAATCTTTGTTACAGAAGCAAACACAGTTCTCTGGTGACGAGCCAAGAGCTATACATGTGAGCAAATTTGAGTTGATTTAAGCCAGTATTTGAGTTCTCTGTAAAACACATTATCATCAGTTTCTAATTTCAGAGCCGTGGGCAAGGAGTTCCACTGGTTTGCTCCCTTTACTGAAAAGGCAGACTACCCAGATGAGTTGTTACATCTGGGAACAATACAGTTACCACTTGTTGAGGCTGGTGTATTTGCTCTACCTGAGCTCGGGAGTCTAACTATCAGTCCAGAGAACAGTGGTGAGACATGACCATGTAAACATTTAAAAACAAGTTTGGTGTTAGAAAAGAACACAAAATTTTCAAAAGTAAAAAGGTTGTGCTTTTTTAAAACGCCACAAAGGTGCCATCTCATCGGCTTTTGATCCATAATTTTTATAGCCTGTTTGTATACTGATGTAATGGGTTTCAGGACTGTTTGAGAGGATTGTGACCATGTTGTTATGCTGTATGATAGATGTGAGAAAATGTATAGCAGTGCTGTTTTAGCTGATAAATCCCTTCTGATATGGCGGAAACAGTTTAAATTAGGTTTTACCTTCTTGCATATGTGTTTAACCTGTTTTTCAAATTTTAGATTTTTGTCCAAGATTATTCCTAGATATTTTACTTCACTCATTTCCATAAGGGTTTCATTTTTAATGTGCACTTCAAAAGTATCTGCAGCAGGCCTACTGCGGAGGGAGATACACATTGAAACTGTTTTTTTTACATTTAGTGTTAATTGTGAGGACTCTAGCCAATTTGAAATTTTCTCCAATTCCTTTGTCAGAAGCGCAGCTGCCATGCTAGCTGTTTTAGCCGATGTATATATGGCAGTGTCATCAGCATACATCTGGCAACTGACGCCTGGACAGATATTTGGGAGGTCGTTAATGTACATGGTGAACAACAGTGGTCCGAGCACCGAACCTTGAGGTACCCCCATATTATTAGGGAGCAGAGTGGATTTCTCCCCGTTGACCCTAACACACTGATGTCGCCCTCCTAGATATGACCTAAACCACTGTAAAGATCCTGCAGATATATTGAAGTGTCTTAATTTAGATAGCAGGACTCCATGATTGACGGTGTCAAAGGCCTTTTTCAGGTCCAGAAACACCGTCCCCACAACATGTCCCCCCACCAGTAGACCTTTGAACCTGTCAAGTAAATAGCAGTTAGCTGTCTCTGTGGAATGTTTAGGCCTGAACCCAAACTGCTGTGGGTGCAGTAGTTGTCTAGACTCTAAATATTCTGTTAATTGCATGGCCACAATTTTTTCCAATATTTTTGAGACTACAGGTAGAAGTGCAATGGGTCTATAATTGCTAGCCAAATCCTTGTCTCCTGACTTATGGATTGGGACTATTATTGCTGTTTTCCAGCTCTCTGGGAACGTATTTGTTTTTATTGATTGATTAACCAAGTAGGTAATAGGCTCAAGCAAGCAGGTCTGATTTCTTTTTATTAGTTCACAGTATAAACTGTGTATGTCCTTGGACATAGATGTACTCATATTTGTGATACATTTTTTGACTGTATCACAAGGTACCTCTTTGATTTGAAAATTGTCAGGATGGACTTTGTCAGTCTCTTCTAAGGGACGTGACTCACTGATAGAAAAGTTATTAGACAATTCCTCTACCGATTTTATGAAGAAATTGTTGAATTTGCCATAGCCACATTATCATCAACAATGTCATTATCTACTTTCAGACAGTTTATTTTGGCATGCTTGTGCCTGCTTGAGTCTGTTACTCGGTTAATATGCTGCCATAACTTAGAGCTGTTACCGTTGGCCTCTTCAATAAGCCTGTGGAAGTAGTTACTCCTAGCCTTCCTTAGCTCAGACAGCACTTTGTTCCTCAGGCCTGTGAAGAGAAGATGGTCAGTAATATTTTTTGTTTTTAGGGATTTTTTTAGGGCCATGTCTCGTTTTTTAGTGAGTTGGAAAATATCATTATTAAACCAAGGGAGAGAATATTTTTTTGGTCTGCTATTCCATGTTTTGGTGTATTTGTTCATTAAATTGCCCAAAATTGAGGTGAAATTATTCACACTTTTATTTAGGTCCGGTTCTCTAGTTACCTCATCCCAGTTGGTTTCTAGTAAATCCTGTTCAAAGTTAGCCATCTTTGCCCTAGGGATTCCTGTAGTTGAGGTTCGGCTATCCATTTTACAGTGGTGAACCAGACGTTTACATGTTAGTTTTCTTACAATTAGGGTCATATTATGATCTGAGAGTCCCGTTATAAGATTGTATGTTTTTGTTACTCTTTCTGGCCTATCTGTAAAAACAAGATCAATAAGCGTTTCACTCTTCCTGGTGATGCGGGTAGGTTTATCCACCAGCTGCTTATATTTATATTTCTCCATTACAGATTTCAGTTTTGCTTTGCCTTTTTTATCTGCCCAATTTACATTATAGTCACCCAGAAATATTGTCTCATTACATTTATCACAAGCAGAGAGAAGACTTTTCAGTTCATTATAGAAATCAGCATCATGAGAAGGGGGATTATAAAGTGCAACTATATTAAAATTCATGCTGGGGGACAGTATTACATTGAGTCCCAGGCACTCCAAATTTACATCCAGTTCAAGCTCTAGACATTTAATACTTTCCCTAATATAAATTACAACACCCCCCCCTGCTTTACCTCTCTCTTATCTCTATAATGTAATCTATCCTCAGGTTTGACTAACACACATGCCTGTCTCTCTCTCCTCTCGTCCTCGGGTCTCAGCACATGGTGCTCCTGGTGGGCGGGGTCATCGCGGCACGCGGTGCACACACACTCCTGGCAGTCGTGACAGTAGAGCTCCAGAGGGTGCTGGTGCAGAGGGCAGCTTCGAGGGGCCACGCTGGGCAGTGTGGGGTAGATGCTGCCCTGGCGGCGAGGACCCCCCACCTCCCCGCTCGGCCCTCCCGTCACAACACCACCACCACCGTCAGAGTCTGTTCAACAATTAGTTAGTTGGCAGAGCAAAGTATACAGTGATTGGTCTGTGGCCACAGCTGTGGGTCGGTCACTGGGATTGATTGGCTGGATTAGTTGATGATGTAATTGAGATACCATTTGGTGCTGTTTGGAAAGGGGGTAACGTGTGTATTGTATAATATTTACCTGTGTGTACTGTGTATATACCGTATTGTAGGCCTATGTGTTAGATTTCCAATCTCATTAGATTTGACAGTTTATGTCAAATATAATGAGATTAGTGGGTTGTGGGCGGGGTAAGGGGGTGGGACAGAGGGGCACCTTCCCATTGATTGGCATGATTAGATGGTGATGTAATTAAGATAACTTTATTATAATAATAATTTGCTGTCATTATATGCTCTTGAGTTAATTATTGTTAAAAATCTGCATTGCTTAATTTACAAGTAGTCTACACAAATTACAGAATTACAGACAGTTTTGACAACAGATAGACTACAAAAAATAGACTAAAACAGCAGGGCAAGAAGAGATCCAGTAGAAATAAAAGACAAGTCATTTCATCTTTGGTTGCGCTCTAGGCGCATTGTGATCTTGTAGATGTGCCATTTTCAGCAGGCAAGGAGAGTATGAAATAGGCCAAGAACACCTCTCAGTCAGCAAATTCAAGACTAAAACTAAAAACATTTCACATGACTAAAATATGACTGAAACTGCATCCAGTTTTGGTGAAAAAACACAAACAATGGAGCGTGGTCCCAGTCCCACCTGTCCCAGGAATCAGTTCCAAATACAGGGCTGCTTCGGGTGGAGCGGATGAGATGGAGTTCCCCCTGAAGCTGTTGGTCCTCAGCTTCTCCATGGCCTCCATCAGCACCGTGCTCCTCGACAGAGAGGGACGAGGGTTGAACACCTGACGACACTGTGTGGATCAATCACACATCGCAATGAGTCACCTTACGCTTTATACAGTTATTAGAATGCACCGATACCCTGCTGAATGGCAAGAGGTGTGTTTCTATCAACTTAAATTTGTATCGTAAAAGCGCTATTTTATTTTCCGCTACTACACAATCCACATCTGCAGGGGTCCCTTACTCGGACATACTGTATAACATCGGTTATACAGTTGTATTGTTTCCTACTAAAGGACATAACTGGGTCACAGCTGTCTCCCACAATAAGACATACTGGGAACATACTGTAGTTTCACTGCCCCTTACTACAGAACTTAGTATACCTGGGGACAACTGTATTGTCCTCGGGGCTGCGCTCGGTCCCAGTGGTTCTGGATACAGGCCAGGCAGTACGAGTGTCCACAGGGCAGGGTGGCGGGGTCTTTGAGGGTCTCCAGACACACAGAGCACGCAAACGTCTCCTCTTCTGCCCAGGCTGAGGCCATGACCACGTCCGGCTAGACAAGAAAACGCACAATGCAAGTATATGTTAAGTTCTCCGACGCCACAGATGATTTCGCTTGGATTCTATAAAAGCCAGCAGCATGTCTTTTGCATGGAAGCATGCCGCACAGTGAAAATAGCTTATCTACAAGCTGGATGGCTGAGGGGGCAGGGGACATTATTTGTAATGTCTTTCTTTTGTATGACAGTGCTACTGTAATATCAAATACATATCCAACTAGTACTAGTGCTTCTCAAATACACTTGAAGACCACCGTAAATATGTGTGTACCAAATACAAACAAATGGAACCTAAATTTTATAAGCCTGTGGTGGGGGGGGGACTATGACCCCTGGCCTGGGGGATTCATTTCACAGTTTTGCAAGCTATACTCAGGATCTTGGTCATAGAAACATTTCAGGTATGAGATGCAACCATTCATGGAAAATTAGAGCTATTTATTATATTCAGGACTGTAAACGCTTTTGGGGTTCCCCCTGCAACATACCAGGGGCTCCATTTTCGTTACATACTAAACATAGGCGGATTATGAAATGAAGGGCCCCTGGGCCGCCACCAGCCAAAGGGTCCCCCTACACCGGAGGATTTTTCTGCTTGGCGCGGCGGCATGATGGTTTAGGACTTTTGGGGCTATTGTAGTGACAAAATTAGTAAACCCATTGTTAATAAGGACCGTATGTACCATTATTATTTACTTTTACCCCTTTTTTGGGTGGGCCCTGAGCTTGAGCCTCTTAGCAATCACACGGGGACTCAAGCTCATGGGCCCCCCTAGCTGAGGGGCCCCTGGGCCTGTGCCCAACGTGCCCGTTGGATAATCCTTCCCTGATACTAAACCCCTTATCCCTTTTTACTAAAAACTTTTGTGAATAGTTCAAAGTGCCTATCTATTGACACGCTGTGAGCATGTAGACTGGCCATTTGAACTATTGAAAAATGTTTTTGTTAAATAGTTTAAAAAGGTAAAGAAGTTAAGGCCCAGATCTACAAGCTCATAGCTAATCAGGATTGTCAAGATTTGGAAGACAATTGTAGAATCTGGTCTCATGTCCAAATTGCTTAATTAATAACAAAGATCACTTACTACACCTCGAAGGATATTTTCTCTGGAGGTGAAATCTTAGCTGCGCCGACAACGTGAAAAAGCGTACTGTAGCAACCTTTCCAAGCACAGTAGTCACCTCAAGGCGCTGTTAAAATTACCCTGAGCTGTTCCAAGTCCAACCACCACCAGATACAACCAACAGACAGCAGAAAGAAAGCTGAAATGCCATGATTTCACAACTTGTATTACATGCTGCTCCAAACATGCAGTCTGCTGGGCTGAGGTGCAGGGCAGGAAAGACGGGTTGATCAACAAGTTTAGCTGAAACCACAATGAGGCCTTGGCATGAATGCAACGTCATTGACTCCCCTCAATAATTATAGCCCCTTATTATTTTGAAGATTAATATGCAGCTAATATTGCAGCAATATGGGATTTTTTTTTAATGTTTTTAGAGCAACAAAAAATGTTTGCCACTTATAGCCTTTTATTATTTTGAAGATTAATATGCAGCTAATATTGCAGCAATATGGAATTTTTAATGTTTTTAGAGCAACATAAATTGTTTGCCAGCCAAGGATATGTAATTAATTGTGATTTTAAAATAATGTGTGGGAGCTACAAAGAAAAAAGCATGCACACGCACGCGCGCGCACGCACGCACGCACGCACGCACACACACACACAGCTGTTTGTTCAGGCCAGTTTAGAAAGAATTTAAAGAAACCATCAGTTATATCATTAATGGATGGTGTCAGGACTTTTCACATTGGGTGTCAGGAGTAAAATGAGAACCTTGCCAGGTCTGTTCTATATTTGGGTGGCCTCTCCCAGTCCCTCTAGTGCTGTGGGTTTCACTCACTGTTGGGGAAGTACAGTAGTTTGACAGGTATATGAGGGTATTACCGTCTCTTAGACTATCTTACATAATACATATTTGAGTAGTATCCCTATATGGTGGGGGTAGGGTGGGGTGGTGGCTAGTTTGACTGGTTACATCATTGATTCTCAATGTGGGATCTAGGCATCCCCAGGGGTCCTTGAGGGTGCATATACCCAGCTAAATGACACTTCCTACATGACATAGGCTACAGTCTGTAACTCAAGAGCAGACAATTGCACAAGTCCCTCCGAGCCGAGTCTCAAGCAAGCACAAGTCATTTGGTCCCAAGTCTCAAGCAAGTCAAGTTTTTTTTAGGTTGGGGGCGAGTCAAGTCGAGTCGAGTCCACACAGTTGGGCGAGTCAAGTCGAGTCAAGTCGCATGGTTGTTTCGAGTCGCGTCGAGTCACAATGTTTTCAAGTCAAGTCACTGGTTTTCAAGTCAAGTCACAGGTTACAACTTCCTACGGTCAAATGTAAAAAAATATATATATCAGTTTTTTATCAGTTATCAGTTTTGTTGCAGTGTAACTTGAATTATATGAATGAAAGAAAAAATGTATTAATAGAGATGAGAGTTACAGTACAATTGTGCTTGTGTAGCATTTTGTAGAGCAGGCATACCTGCACGCACACGGATCATTAATTTAACATAGTGTTCATTTTTCATCAGGCACTAAGTTAGCTACCTACTCGTGTACTACACTCAGTTGCCAACTGCCAAAATCCAAAATGCACTAGTGGCACTTCCAAAACGCACTACAAGGAGCTAGAGCAGTGTTTTTCAACCCAGCTCACTATAAAAGCACTAGTAGTGAATATCACCTTGAGTTTTTCAATCATTTTGGCGCTAGGGGGGTCTGGAAAAAAAGCTAAATATAGTGTCAAATGCGTGAAGTTGGCAACACTGAGTCTATGACTACACGTGCATTTGTTTTGGTGGGATGGAAGGACCCGGAGAGCAGAGCTGGCGAAATAATAACTGGACTAAATAAAACTATTTAGCAAGAAGAACGTACCGGTGGAAAGGGAAGGAATGAATAACTATTTTAGGTGGAGGTTGCGTGGAGTGAGGTTTTAACCCCAACAACTGGATACATGTTATGAGAAGTGAAAATTTTGGAAGATGGATTGCTGCCTTTCTAGTTTCTATATGGATGGATGATGGATTATTTATGCAGCCAGTCACATACGGACATACAGGAGCCCAAATCAGCGTTCGTGACAGTGGTGAGTGATATTGTTTTCTGTTGTTTGGCCATCCTCCGTTTCCCATCAGAATGGAAGTTTTTAAAAGCAAATTTGACAACCTTTGGTGATTGTTGTGCAGACGAGGAGGACGAGGTTGTCGAAGAACGCTCAGGAGTAGCAGACGCAGTCGCCATTGTTTTTCTGTGTGTGGTGTAGTGTGGCTGCTGTGGCGTATGGCCTGATCAGAGTCTTTTGTGCTTGCTCGCTCTACATGCCTGTCTCCAATCACTCAATCAATCTATCAATCAATAAACGCGTGAACCTATAGCGTGGCGTTCATTAGAATTACTGAAATAGACAGTTGGAGAGTTGTGGAAACTGGGAAGTACTGCAAACTCCGTTCACTGTTTTCTGACCCCTCAATGTCGCAAGTCTTCTACTAGATCTAGATGGCAATGGCGTTCACCCCCGCTCCGCTCCCGTCAGTGGTTCAGACCGTGGGTCGGGACCCCCGCAAATAGGTGATCGTGTTAGCTCCCTGACTGGTTCATTTGGTTTCATTTGCACACCGTTGCCTCCCGGCAATGGTGACTCGGACGATGACTCGGACGAGTCGCCGAGTCAGGTTGTCTCAAGTCAAGTCCGAGTCTCAAGTATTTTACCTACGTCCCAAGCGAGTCAAGTCGAGTCAAAAATGCGACTTGGCGACTTGACTTGTCGAGTCAATAGGACTCGAGTCCAATTGTCTGCTCAAGAGGGTACAAATTAAACCAAATGTACCCTTATTGCAGGTCTGTATCTCTGAGTGTGTGTATACAAGTTCAGTTCAAATTTATTTTTACAATATTAAGTTGGTCCCATAAAAATATATAATAACTGGTGGTCCATGAAATTATACTGAGCATTAATCTTCCCTATAATGGGCGAGTCCCTGGCATATATTTTCAAATGGAGGGTCTGCAGGCTAATGTGTCACTTGTGTGGGGGTCCTTGACATGAGCATATGCTTGGGGCCTGGAAGCAGTACTGGGGCCTGGAAGCAGTGTTGCCAACTTTGTGCATTTGTCGCTATAGTTAGCTTTTTTTTTCCCCCAGACAATAGCGCCAAAATTAGAGAAAAGGTCCTGGCGGAAAATCTAGTGTTTTTTATGCTTTTGAGTTGGGGCAAAATCGCCTGACAGGCGCCAGAGATGAAACCCTCGTTTTTCACCATTTTAATTTTCCTCCTATGACAGTGGTTTCCAACCAGTTGGTTAACTAGCTGTAACTCTGAGAGCGTAAAAAATTAAACCAAATGGACCCTCTCAAGAGTTAAAAAAAAAAATATATTCATCATGTGAATCATCCCAAGTCTACACACCTTCCAGGCAAGCATCTAGCGCATTCTAGTGCATTTTGGAAGTGACACAGTGACACTAGTGCATTTTGGATTTTGGCAGTTGGCAACACTGGCCTGGAAGGCAGTTAGGGGCCAGTGGCATCTGTTACTGCCAGGGGCCACAGGGCTCTGGGGGGCCATCAATCAAGATAAGAGGTCACTAGTAGTATCGGTCAGGATACAGTATGAGGTAACACATGCCCATTACAGTGAAACCAACCACGCCATATTAAGCACTGGCGTTAGCATCAGCAGCATTGTAGCTCAAGTTAGCAGATCTGAGGCCAGCTGTCTGTACCTCTGGTCAAGGTGAGTGTTTATATTCTCCTCTTTTGTTACAAATAATAACTGTGCTTCTGTGTTCACGGGACAGGGGTCCTGTCGCGTAAACGGCGTGGACGTTTTCAGCACGAGATGCGCGCATTTTAACATTACACGATACGATAAACGCATTTTTAGCAGGCTAGCTAGCACCGTGATTGTGAATCCCACCGCAGTTCTGGGATAGACCCGTGGCTTGGTTGGCAAATTCTATATTCTAATCTAAACAGGTGCAGAAACTGGCATTGTTTTGTGTAATTTAATACTATAAACTTTAAGCATTATGTCGCAAATTAAGGATACGCTAGCATTAACTTCCCAGCCGTAATAGTTCTGCTCAAACACACACGAGCGTCTCAGTGATATAAACTAGTTTTAGATTCATTTCATGGACTACACGCCCTGTCGTCGTTGTTAGAATGATCTCTCATTAACGTTAACGACGACAGAGTTGAGTGTCATTGTTTTATTATTTATTACTTTTAGATTTAATAGCTAAAATAAAAGTTATTGTGGTTGAAGTTGTGGAGCTAAAAACACAACAACGAAGCAGCCACGAAGTGACATTCACACGGCTTCCGTAAGCTGACTCACCACGTGACTGGAGACAGCCTCCTCGTGCAGCTCCATCCTGAGGACCTGATGCTCATTCTATTATAGCAGGGGTTTTCAACCTTTTTCATCCCAGGGCCCACCATTTATTCAGCATTTGAGCCACGGACCATCAATTGAGGATATTTTTAGTCCCACAGACCCGAAAACTAAAGATTTCCTTTGCTTCTGTCCATGGCCATTAATCTTCTAGTTGTGTAGACTTGACTCATGAATACTTTAACTCTTGAGAGTGTAAAAATGAAACCAAATGGACCCGCCAGGGTCCATTTGGTTTCATTTTTACGTTCTCAAGAGTTACATTTGGTTAAACATCTTAGCTGGGGACCACCTGGAACCCTCTCAGGGACCACTGGTGGTCCCCGGACCACCTATTGAAAACTCATGTATTATAGGACTCAATTTTGTTATAGTAAAGTATATTGTTTCTGTAAATGTACAAATACCGCAATGTAGAAAGACCGGTAGAATTCCAGAATTCAACCTTTACTTGAGTTGAGTAAATAACACACTTACTTGCAGTTACTTTCCAAATAGTCAAAGTATAAAATAATAAGACTAATAAGAAGTGTTATTGGTTGTTTTTCATAAACGTTCAATTAGTCTATCTCCATCCCAAATCTTCAAAGTAACATGTAACTAGGCAGACATTATCAGATAAAGATGTGGAGGAAAAATGTATCATGAAATATCAAATGTTGCGCTTATAAGTTTAAAATGTTTTGCCAATTGAGACACCTAGTGGTTGGCAAGTCGTACTGCCTGCCTGACAAACTGTTGACTTCTGTGCTCTTCTGTGCTATGTTCTCAACAAGTGCTTTTGTACCACTAGTTGTCCTTGGTTCCAGGTGGTCCCCTGCAGACAAATGGTGGAGAGTTGATACAAGTGTACCAGTAAATAAGGTCTTTAACTTTTGATAGTGTGAAAGCTCTGCAGAGTTATATACAGTATCAGTGTTGTAGTGGGACTTTTAGAACTGGGGGGACGCCTCTTAAAAGGGGAATTTCACCCATTTTCAATCTCAAAGGAACTCGCATGGTGAAACACATCTTGATGTCATCAAGATGAATTTCATGCTAAGGCTTTTTTTCAGACCTCCATTTCTACGAAACACAGAATGGGGGACCTCTTTATCATGTCCACACAACATATCTAAGGTATATTAATGAGTCGACCAGAGGCGTAGCGTCATTGGGGCCATTGGAGCCATGGCCCCGAATTATTTTGCTGGCCCAGGCTGAGGTACAGTACACTGGGGCCGAGAATTCAGGGGAACAGACAGACAGACACCATGAGTAGCTTAGTGTTGGGGGTGTTAGACGGCTTGACGCCCCGCTATTCATCCAGGCTATTGTTATCAAATGGGTCAAAACCTGTTTAACTGGTCCTGGTGACTGGAGGTGGCAAAGTTGGCCCCCCAAAACAATAGGTGTTAATGGCCCATGCGCCCATCTATTTCCAGTAGCCTAAAACCTTTTGTACTTGCCTTGAGAGGCTGGGGATGAAAGGTATTTGTAAATACAAATTTTGAGAATAAACGAAAATACATATAGCCTACTTATACATATATACAAATATACTTGCACTGTGTATTTATTGACGTTTCATTCACGCTTCTCTTTCTTGCATTACTTATTAGAAAGTAACAACGGCTTTATCTATCGCCCGGTTTAGATGTCCGCCGCTATGCGGGGGGGGGGGGGGGGGGGGTCTACTGGCCGAGGTTGATGTCCGACGCACGCTACGCGCCTGGAGTTGACATAGTAAAATATTGAAAATGAGTGGAATTCCCCTTTAAGACACGTGCATGCACACTTGCATTTGCATGCGCATTTGCGCGCACCTGCTCAGCACACACAGACACGCTACTAAAACAAGTATACCATATTGAGAAAGATCGTTTACAATGTCTAATTGTATCCATAAAAGTAAATGACAAGACAAAAAACATATGGTACGTCTACTTTTGACCCAAAAATATTTTAGATGTCAGAAGTGGGGGGACGCTGTTCCCCTGCATCCGCCACTCCACTACACCCCTGTGTACAGTATCATCGTTAAACATCCTCATTACTTAATTTACAGTATAATTACACTATTACACAGAATGTACAATAACTGTAACTTTGAATGTTTTCCTGCTGTACTGTATTGTTAGCAGCATGCAATTGTGGGCAAAATCTTTGAACAATGACACAAAACATTACAGTGAAAATAAACAATCTTGAGGTTTGTGTCTGAGCGGCTAAATGTCATCAAACAGTGGTTTGATGACATTGCTTTATTGGCTATTTCTCCCCAACCATAACGTCTTTTTGGGGGCATTGGGTTTTAGTGTTAATCTGCATATTTCCATCTGAATAAGTGGTAAAGCGTGCCACTTGGGATACAAATAAAGGTAAGAAAGCCTTCTAGTCCAAAATTCTCCTTTAACTTGAGACTCCCCTTTCCTCTCATTTAGGATGCTCAGGATGCTGGCCTCTGTCCGGCCCCTGCTGCTGGGCACCAGAGACCCTGCCGCGCTGCACGCCTGTTGTAGATGCAGCGGAGCCAGAGCCGCCTCCTTCCTTCACAAAGACATTATTGCATGCGGGACCGAAGGACCCCTAGCGGACAGAGACGCTGCATCCCCTTCTGTCAACTTAGCCACCAATCGGTTGAACGCGCACATTTTCCCCCTGCCTCAGGAGGACTGCCTCTTTGGGGCGTGGCGGCTAGCCTTTTACGCTCAGAGGTCGGAGGCCGTGTACAAACGTCTAGCAGCGCAAAATCACAAAGCAATCACTAGCCCGCACGGCTGTTCCCAACAGGCCGCCAAGTGTCGTCTTCTTCTCCAGCCCTGTAAAAGCCATCTTCGTCATCATCAGCCGTTACTCAGCCACATTGCGGCCGGGTCTCAAAGGCACTTACCTCACAGAGAACACTTTCTTAGGCCCTTCAGCACCTCGGAACACGGGTCACGGTGGTCATTGAACCACCACAGTAGCAGTAGCCCTCCACTACAGTCCACAGGGCCGTCGTCCTCCGGCTCTGGGGCCCAGGCCAGAGCCCAGCTCCATCAGGCCGTGGCGCCTCGCGAGGAGTTCTCCCTGAAGGACTGCCTGTCGCCGGAGAACGAGCAGCGCTGCCGACGGACACTGGCGCCCAACCAGAAGCTGTATGAGACAGACGACTCCAAGGCCAGGAGGAGCCAGAACCAGGGCAGGTGGGTTAAAAGTCATTGACATCACCTTAATTTGTACTCGGAAGTACAATTGAGGGCAAGCCCTCATTTTCAAAGTAGACGAGGGAAAGCAGTGACCCACCCAATATTGGCCACAAAAACTATTTGGCCACAAGAACTATTTGTCCCAATATGGTATACGGTGTTCAGTTTGGTTGATTTTAGGGCCGAAACCAAATAGTCAAAGAGCCACCGTTACCTTCCGTAACCTACTATTTTGTTGTGATGACGTGATCAAAATGAAATCATGTCTTTTGCCATTATCACGTAGATTTAAAACAAAGTTATGTCCATCACAACAACTGCACAAAAACAAGTAATTAATACATAAGCAAAGCAAGTAAAGACCTACTTAATAACAGTAAGGACTTGCATAACAAATAAATAAATTATATGTAATATTAATCATATTTGGCATTTTGTTTTTGGCCAAGTGTTTCCTATTCAGGATGTGTTTTTCAGCTAAGATGACACAACACAGCCAATTTGCGAGAACAATCATCCTAACCTGGAAATTATTACAAGTTTTAAGGCACAGTGATACACTACACTTACTTGTATCTATCTATCTATCTAGGTGGAAGGCCTCAATCCTGGTGTCTCTGTGCTCAGTGGAGGAGGAGCCAGCCTTCCTGTTCACACTGCGCTCCAACGCGCTGAAGGGCAGACACAAGGGAGACGTCAGGTCAGTCGACTGTCCAGCCGAGCGCTGTCACTTTGAAATTGAATTTACTT
Source organism: Benthosema pterotum (assembly GCA_039105355.1). Lineage (NCBI taxonomy): Eukaryota > Metazoa > Chordata > Actinopteri > Myctophiformes > Myctophidae > Benthosema > Benthosema pterotum. The sequence goes on from CM076977.1 coordinate 20,715,073, forward strand.
AAGTCTCTTTGATCCAGGATGCCGCAGCACAGTTTGGTCCAACCAGGCAAAATTCTCACATATGTGTCCAACCCTTCTCTGCTATGACATGTGTTCCGTTCATGTTTTGATGTGCTGACTGTGTGTCCAGCTTTGCAGGTGGTAAGAGTGACCAGGCAGATAAAGACGTGGTGGACACGGCTCTCCGAGAGGCCCAGGAGGAGCTGGGCATCACGGTGGACAAACAGCAGGTGTGGGGTGTCCTCAAGCCACTGCGAGACATGGTGAGATGGAGGTTCATCCACGCAACGTCAAGTTTATTTATTTATTTATCTCCCAAGCTAGGAAATTCATTTTACAGCGGATAATAAAATCCCTAAAAGACACAATTTAGTAAAACAGACATATCACTAGATCCAAATTATTAACTTCCAAATTAACTAAAATCTAGTATAAGGTGCAACTAGAACCAAAACTGCGCCAAGTGTAACTACATCTATTTTCACTACCCCCTCCTGAAACTACACAGCAGCTACCTCTGTTGCTTCCAGATTGATGGTGTAGATAGAAGTAGGTATAAAAGATAAGTTGTACTTCTGGGCACGCTGAATTTGTACTTCTGATTGATGTCTGGTCACCCTGATTGTTTAAGCTTGGTTATTTGTGAGCATAGAAAACACACATGGGAGCACCAATGAATGTGAAATGAATTTCACGTTATTCCCGCATTAATCTGTTTCAGTCTGGGATGCTCATAGCTCCTGTACTGGCCAACCTTGGACCACTAGAGGAGCTGTCCTTCAAACCAAACCCTCAAGAGGTACCGTACAACCTTCTCTTTGTAATGCTGGACGACTTGACAAAATGTTTTTCAATTGTATGAAGATATGGTTGAAATGGGTCTTTTTTCTGTCATTGAAAACCTACCTTCATGTGTTTATGTGTGCGTGTGTGCTGTATGCCCATGTGTGTGCTTGCACGTGTGCGCCCGTGTGTGTGTGTGTGTGTGTGTGTGTGTGTGTGTGTTCTTCAGGTGGAGGAAATCTTCACGGTGTCGCTGTCCCACCTGTGTCACCCACGTAATCGCGGCTACACACATTTCCGTACCGGCAACAAGTACGGATACACGCTCCCTGTGTTCCGCAATGGCAAGCACCGCGTGTGGGGCCTGACTGCCGTGGCACTGGACCACACCCTCAAGATCATAGTCTCACCCTCGACCACACCCTCAGGAACATAGTCCCTGCAGAAATGCACAGGCCGCACCCTCAAGATAGTCCTGCCCCAAACTGCACCCTCAAAATCATAGTCCTGCCCTCAACCACACGATCAAGATCATAGTCCTACGGCAAAGCACAACCTCATAATCATAGGCCCTAAAGAGCCCAAGTATTAGTGTGGACAAATTAGTCCTTTATTTGTGTGAGCCGCAATTGGCCATGCACCTCGGCCGAAGTAGACCGACCGTCTTGGTCATGCTCACGGTTCTGACCATTTCCTTCTAACCCAGCCATGCACGTGGCTGGTTCAAATGTCCCCGCTGGGACCTTCACTAAATTCCTCCCCAAAGAGTGATTGTCCAATTCCAATCCAAATTGTTTAGCAACTGTTGCTAAACTGTTATGTCAGTACTATGTTATTGTTATTTTGCATGGCTGTGTAGTTGAGTACATACACAGCTAAACATCGAGAAAGCTACGCACCTGACCCATGCAGGTGATGATTTCTCTCTCATATTTCTAGTTTATTTAAACTATGTCAAACACTTTTTTCTAGTGCATAGCCTAGTGCAGCAGGCCTTAACTAGATATTTTAAAGGTTTTGCTGCCGGAAATGATTTCCATGTATCTCGATAGAGGACAGCTTGACCTGTCTTCTCGCTGCTAACGTGCCTATTAGACATGAATGGATTGGGGAGGGACTAGTGAAGGGCTATTCATATGAAGAGGGTTAGGGTAATTGAATTCTGTGGTTTTTGACATGTGACAAGTCAGGATCTTGTTGCAAATCAGCTCTGTTTGAATGTAGGCAAAACACAAGAACACTTTTATTATTTCAACCATTCAAGATGATATGAAACGGATTCTGACGGATTCTGACACCCCATCACTTTTTTTACACACACACACACACACACACACACACACACACACACACACACACACACACACACACACACACACACACACACACACACACACACACACACACACACACACACACACACACACACAGTACCTAATACATAATCATGTACCTTTCCATGGAGAGAGATATTTGTGCTACTGTGAGCATGGATCATAACTGTCTGGAACATTTTATTTTAATTTTAGTTTGTGTTTTTATTTAAATATTTTAAAGGCAGGTCAAATAAATGTGAAATTATTTCCTACATTTTAAATCAGTGGTTTTCATTACTGATTTTATTGTTTTTCCTTACTTTCTTTCTTTTTTTTTTTTTTTTTTTTTTTACCCAAAATAGAAATCTGATGTCTCCCTGAGACCCAAACTATGGGAAATACTAGAGCACATCTCTAATTTCACAAGGTGTCACAATGTAAGTGTGTACTGTATAGAGCTCCTTTTCTGATTTTAAATAGTACAAAAGTAATTCATTCAATTTGCGAGTTGCACCCCATGGGTCGCAACACATGGGTGTTGGAAGCACTGAAATAAATTCATTGTCATCCCTCCTGATAACGTTGACCCTTGTGGTCAAAGAAGCCACGTTGACTGTTGTTCCTAACTACTGGACCCTTCATGATTACTTCCTGTGTGTGTTGGTGTTGAACAATGCAATAAAAATATATATATTTAGTACATTATTTACATTCATTACTATACAGAGCATCAACGTCTGACTGTAATCCATGCATTCCTACCTGGGTCCTCCCATTCTGCAAAGCTCCTCCCATTTAGCAAAGCATAATGTCCTGGACCTTATGCTTTGCTAAACATTTGTCACATACCTAAAATTGCTGATAATTTGTGTCATCCCGAACTCTTGTTTGTCACACTCTAGGGTTGCATGGACAGTTTTCTGAATCCTCCATGGCTATGGCTTAGGGTCTATAGTAAAAAGTAAAATAAGATTCACTACATAATGCAGACCGTTACTGTATAGAAACTATACAGTAAGATAAAATCGATTGCATAATGCATACTGCATAATCTTTACTATAGATTATCATTGCACATTGTGCAATCGATCTTATGTTACTTTACTTTGGTACTATGGTAGTACCAACTACCTACTACCTACTGTACTGAGTTAATTACCCTATTATTATTATTTATTTATCTTTTTTTCTGAAAAGGAATAGTCCATCAAATTACATTTGAACACCTATCTACTTCTGAAAAGTGACAGTGTTGGACATACAATAAGTGTTTGTTTACTCACACAATCACTCAGGCATGTTGCCATGCTGGAGCATGCGAGTCTGAGTCAGTGATTGCCTGAGATTTGGGGTGTTGGAATTTAACTTGTTTTAATCAGTGACCCAAGTCTCAGTGTTTTGAAATACGTGTAAGTGTAAGACAGAAAAAAAGAAAAATCAGATAAAAATCAGATAAAAATGGACCCACAAATGGTCCCGACCCACTGTTTGTCTGCCAGGCTGGTTCCTGGACTGTGGTGCAGTATATAGACTTCAAGGACCACCACCCAGAGGGTGGTGAATGTAGGACAGACATCAATATTAGTTCTTTTAAAGAACAGAAGATCTATTAGCTGACTCACAAGTCACAACGTGCCACAACACAATGCAACACACACCAGGACCATCACCATGGTGATCATCCATTCCAGGGGGTCATCATCGGCGATCACTCGGTGTCGAGTATGATGGTCCTCCTGGGGGGTCCTTGTTGTGGGTCCTCAGATGACTGAAGAGTCCAATTCTGGATTTAGATTATTATTACTTGTGTGAGCGGAGTGGGCGCAAGTTAAGCGATCAGTGCTGCACAGTCGGTCGTCCCTCGGGATACTCCAATTGGCCAGTGATGACATAATGGTGACGTAAGTAAAAGACCTTTATAGCTGAAGTCATGAGTATTAGCTCGCTCTGCTCACGCACAAGTAGGCCACGGCCTACTGGTGCACAACGTGCAAATTTGCACTCTACCAGGTGCTGATCTAGTTCATGACTGTATACTGTACATACTGTATGTGAGTGCATAGGACTCTTTTTTATAGTCTATCAAAATAAACAATAAATCAATCAATATGGTTCTGGGGGTCCCCCACTAAGACAGGCAGCACTCCATAGTGTCTTGCTATCGTCTCCATAGAGTAATGGTATCTTGCCTTCGGGAAGCTTGCACTCCATAGGTGTATTGTCTCTAAGGCAGGCAGCGCTCCATAGGTGTATCGTCTCTAAGGCAGGCAGCACTCCATAGATGTATCGTCTCTAAGGCAGGCAGCACTCCATAGGTGTATCGTCTCTAAGGCAGGCAGCACTCCATAGGTGTATCGTCTCTAAGGCAGGCAGCACTCCATAGGTGTATCGTCTCTAAGGCAGACAGCACTCCATATGTGTATCGTCTCTAAGGCAGGCAGCACTCCATAGGGTCCAGGGAGTCAGGCAGCAGGTGACAGTTGAAGGGCCAGCTGAAGGCAAAGACATCCAGGGCCTGGGCACACTGTTGCTGGGCAGATGAGCAGACGGAGCGGCAGGGCTGGAGAACTCCTCCGTGAGGGCTGCACTGAGGGACGAACATCGCACACAGCAGGCGCCGCAGGGGCTCAAAGCACGGCAGCTCCGTCAGCACCTGCCGTGGAGGAGGCCAGAGCGAGAGGTGTTCAGAATTGTTGTCCAGAGCAAAACACATTACCGTATCCTGACTGTAACAGTCTATAAACCTGTCCCAAGGAACTTAAGTTAAAGTACTCAGAAACTTAAGTTAAGCAATAATAGTTCTGATCTGCAGTTGAGTCACCTGGTAGTGTCTGAGCAGCATGGAGGCTTCTCTCTGGTCTGCCACAGAGAGCCAGATGTTTGGGAAGGAGGTCTGATTGTAGCTGAGATCTCTGCACATCTGGACCTCTATGAGCTCACAGGATGAAGCTACACACAAAGACAGACCACTATCTATTAAGTAAAACACACACAAATTACTAAAATGATCTTAACATCACTCAATAGCAAACAATCACAACACCAGAGAGAACTCCGCAAATCATGTCGGTCCAACCCGGACCGACATGGATTGAAACTCGTATTTGGGTTTCAATACCTTCTCCAGGCATGCCACCAAAATTTCCTAGAAGTTTGCATTGGTCCAAAATGGTCTGCTGGAAAATTATTGAATACTTAGATGTCACAGAGACACATTTTTGGGGAAGCATTTAAGCCTTGCATTATTACCGGTATTGTGATTTGCCATCATATTATGGTGTCTTGATGAATTGTTCAGCCTTCCTTACTTTGAACCTGCACAACCTGATCATTGACTTGATCATAAGTGAAGTGAACAATGGGTGAAATTTCATTGATCATAGGTGTAGACAGCATTGACTGACTGCACTGGTGTAGGTGTAGAGTAGACAGCTTTGACTCACTGAACTGAGGGTAGGTTGCGTTGCCACAGTCGCGTTCGTCGCCTCCGTCAGAGCAGTCGTTCCATCCGTCACAGATCCACTCCTTCTGCAGACACTCCCCGGTACTGCAGCTGAACTGCTCCGGTGCGCATGTCCCTGCCAAACGGAACAGGACAAGTTGTGTTAGAATTCATTTAAATTAAACCAGATGGGCCCATATAGGGGTCCATTAAATTGACTCATTGAGGGGAAATTCTGTATTTCAAGGGATGACAGGTAAAGTTGTAAAGCACAGCTGGGAAAAACAAGCACAGTGTACTGTTAGCCACAGACACAGCCGGGTAGTTAAAATATTAGATGTTTGAAAACTGGATGCTGTTGCAGTTTATTAGTGCCGAAGTGCCGAAGGCACTAGTCTGCGTCACTGCCCAAGTGACGTAGCTCATGTGACTCCTCCATGTCTATTACTACTATTGTGCAATCACCGTGTGTCTTTTCTGGGCCTACAGAATGCCCCCTGGGGTACACATGCAGAAGCTTCTCAAAAATCTCAAAAAATGAAAAGCTTGCTTCCATGTTTGCCTTCAGAAGAGACACGCGGGGGCCCCAGAGCCGGAAAAGAGACAGCTACCTTTTTTTCTGTGTGGGGCCTATGGCATAGCGGTGCCATGTCATTATTCGGACCTCCAATTGTTGCAACCTCCCATTGTTCCAAATGTCGTAACCCAGTCTCTAACCCTCACCATAATCCAGCGCATGTTCGGACTAATTTGACCTCTGATGTATGGAACTTCGGATCTTAAATCAGTCTGTCTTATCCACAAACATGTAGTCAAAACAAGTATAGCTTAACATACTATTAGTCACAGACACAGCCTGGTAGGTGGCGTTGAAGCCGCTGTCAGACACTCCTTCATCGGCTACAAACACCACGGTCATCTGAGAACCCGAGGAGGTCATCTCTGGAGGGAGGTCTGTGCCACAAAACCTACAGAAACCAGCACAGGTGTGTTTTTTATTGTCTGATAACCTATAGCACAGGTGCGTTTATTGTCTGATGACCTATATAGAAACACAGGTGTGTTAAAGGCACTGTTTCCCAAACACAAGGTCGGGGACCCATTTGTGGGTCACGGGCACATTGTTATGGGGCCCCTTATTTTATTTCGTTTCCAACATTTGGCTTTAGTTTATTTATTTCAAAATGTTTAAAAAAACACACATTGCCAAAAAAGGTAAACTTTGAAGGAATAAAAGAAAAAATAAATTCCATAGTAGTGAATAGTGAAAATAGCAGTTATAAAGTCTTACATCACAATGGAGCACAAAGCGAAGGATTGTGAGCTTGTGGAACTGCTATTTTCAGTAGTTTGAGTCCTTGGTGAATATCCTATTTCTGTTTTGGGTCCCACTGTGGTCCCCAAGTTTGGGAATCACTGTGTTAAAGGACAACTTCTAGAAGATTGAAAAGGCAGGTAAAGTCAGGAGACTCATAACAGGGTGTCCATATATGGAAAAAACTTTATATGCAAATCCTTGAAAGTGGCACCTTTCATACAAAGAGAATAAAGCTAATATAAGATCCATAGTATTTTTGCAAAGTTATTAACCATATATAGTGAATAATATAAAACATGTATAATTGTGTGACTATAAGAATTGTAATGAACTGTAATATTGTAATAACAAAAATCTAATTATAATTACAGGAGATTCAAAAATATATAGGATCCATAGTATTTTTTGTAAAGTGACTTGTACGAAAGGTCACAAGGTGCCACTTTCAAGAGTTTGCATATAAAGGTTTTTCTTTCATATGGGTGTATATTGGTGATGTAACTTTAGTGAAATATGTATTTGTAAAATGTTATGTAACCCTTTGAGTTTGAAGTCTCACCGGAGTCATAGCACTTATACAACAGGCCGATAAATGAGGTCACACACGCTCAAACTTGTGTACAAACACACGTGCGCGTGCGAGTGAGCGCGCTGCCTGCACGCTATGCTAAAGTCGTACAAAGACAAGGGCGGATAAGTGACAGGGATACATTAGAATTATTGTCCCATAGGGATTTAGGTATATTTGCATGCACATTGTGGACGTTCAAAAGCAGCTTTATCAAATAGAATTCCATACATCCTGTAATCCAAACCACTGACCCATGGAATGTCAAGCTGATGTGGCAAGTTTCACAACACAATGAATGCACTGCACGCCAAAGTGTTACTTTTTGGGTGCTTTATTCAGGTGTTGCACATGCACAATGCTGGTGGAGGCTCATTAGGCCCAAACCAAGTGAAAAGGACACATCTTGAGTGCTAGCTATTTCATAATTCCTAGTCAATGGTCCCCAAATAATCATATCTGAACAGGCTGAGCTGCACTTGGAATTGTATCTTATACTGTACTTTTAGGGCAGATTACAGTATTGTCCCGGAGGCACACTTCAGGATCCAGCTGTTAGATGTTTTGGTTAGTCTGAATACTGCATACTGTTCCCCCAAAATAGATCACCCAACCGTTCCCATCCGGACCACATGAAGGTTTACTATCGGAGCCAATTGAAGTGTACTCAGATACGCATCGATGCAATGTGAAAGCAATGAATACTGTTGATTGAAATGTACTCAGGTATGGAAGAATCAAGGTTTCTTTCAAAAATAATTAAAGGTAGACAAAGACATATTATTTCTAATGGCACCGTGCCAGTGTCCTGTTGTCCATGATATCTAGGATTTAGTAGTTGATAACAGTACCGTCCCAGAGTGCGCCCGGCTCCGGTGTCCGCGCTGTCGTGGATTTCCACATAGTCGAATTCACACACATCCTGCGTCTCCAGACTGAAGTTCTGGAAACTCAGAGTGATCACATGACCCTCCTCTGCAGATATACGCCATGTACACAACTGAGAGAGAGAGAGAGAGAGAGAGAGAGAGAGAGAGAGAGAGAGAGAGAGAGAGAGAGAGAGAGAGAGAGAGAGAGAGAGAGAGAACAGAGGTGAGTAACTTTGATGATGGATTATGCCACTACAGTTCCACACTCACTCCAGGGGACCACCATAGTTCCACACTCACTTCAGGGGACCACTATAGTCTACCTGTTGGTGAGGATAAGGCCTGGGGTAGTTTGGACTGGTCAGGTACCCTGAGGATCCATTCTTCTGCCCACCGCAGTCTGTTTAATGACAGAGACCACAGCAAACATTACAAAATGGGCAGGTCTACGGCTAACCATATGAGGCTGGAGTATACAGAACACATCTCCAGTGCCCACAGTGCAGTCGGGTGTGTGTGTCTGCGTGCGTGTGTCTGCGTGCGTGTGTGCGTGTGTGTGTGTGTGTGTGTGTGTGTGTGTGTGTGTGTGTGTGTGTGTGTGTGTGTGTGCGCGTGCGTGCGGCACACTCATGTCACCTCTGTGTATGTGCTCGCAGTGTGCCTCATCCGATTGGTCACTACAATGGGCGTGTCCGTCACACACTGACACAGGCAGGAGACAACGACCTCCGTCACACTGGAACTCCTCTCTGAGACAGCTCTCTGACCACACACACACACACACACACACACACACACACACACACACACACACACACACACACACACACACACACACACACACAAACACATGTGTGTCTTAGTGTACTGCTGTATCGCACAGTAATAGGTTGTGTGTATGCGTGTGCGTGCGTACTGCTCTGCACTGTGCGGTATTGGGCAGTAAATCCCGCTCCAGAGATACTGGCATCAGAATGGAAGGTCACCAACACCACGCTGCTGTTGCTGTTGATGGTAGGGGGCGCCACGCTGCCACAGAACCTACACAAGATACAATACACAGAGCAGTCACATGGAAGTGACCTAAATGTCTTGAGAGAAGCTCATTTTTTGACACATTTTGTGTCATAAATGCGATTCTAGAATAGACGTAACATATACCTGGTGACCACGGCGCTGCGCTCGCTCTGCTCTCGGACCTCCAGCCAGTCGAACAGGCAGGGGGACGGGCCCTCCACGGTCAGGGAGGAGATGTGGATCTGGACCAGGCCGGGCGGCGGGACCCGGATCACCCACACACACTGAGAGTTGGGTGGGTAGGAGCCGGGATGGTTGGGAGAGCTGAAGCTGCCTTCCGGGTCGCTCAGGATACCTCCACACCCTGCGTGAGTGAGTGAATGAATGAATGAATGAATGAATGAATGAATATGTTTATTTTGGACAACAAATATATCAAAACAAAACTGAAACAAAAAAGAAAGAAAACAACAATGACCGGAGTATAGAGATAAGTATAAAGCGTATTAAACTCACACACCCTTTTACCTATCGGTATGTCATTTAATTAAAGGGTCTTCATGATTTACCATCGGGTGAATTGGGACATGGCTTGTCCATAGTCCATTCTATTGTTGTATTATTGGATAGCAGAAGTGTTCTAGAACAATATTGAAAAAGAAAATAGATATATAATTCAGATCAGGAAAATGTGTACAGGCAGATACTCAAAATAAAATAATTGGTCCTGGAACAACAACACCAAAAAAATATGATTTGGACATCCCTAATCCCTAGTATCAACATTAGATCCGAATAATGATATTTCGGATAATTAGTGTCCGTCCCTTACGTGTCTGGGCAGTGGGGCTGCGTCCTGTGGGCTGGGGGGCTGCGGTGGTGGCCACGTCCCCCACACTGCTGTTAGACACCAGCACGGGGACAGTTTGGGACAGTCCCCCGTCTCCTCCTCCTGCGGGGTCTGTGTGGGACACTGTGGGACTGACGGACACCACCTCCCCCTCCTGACCACTCAGCTCTGCCACACAGAGAACAACAAAACAGCTTGGAATTGGATTTCATCAGCAATTCAATGTCCCAATAGAACTTATTCACATGGTGGATCTTATTATGTAAGACTAAGTCAATGGCATTCAAGGTGCAACTTCCCATTACAGACCATCCAAACAGAAAAGTTCTATATGATTCTATTACACGATGTGAAACTCAACAACATTGCAGCAATACCAGGCAGGATGGCAGGGACCATTTGCACCAAGAAGGATTTAAATCCTGGATTCCTCAAGGGTTATCTATTATTTCAGTTACACCAAACTTCATACCTAGATTCCACTAATCCAGTTTAGGTTTAAACAATCCTATTAATCTTTGTTTTGTTGTTTTAATCTTCATTTTAATTTTCACAGTAGGCTAAGCCTGGATTAATGACAAACCTGTTGCACCACACATTTAAACTTTGATTTAAGTATCAAAAATGGATTAATTCTAAACCAGCAGGAGAGGTGGTTCAAATGTAAAACGTGGCAGCATACATCAGATAAAATTAATTTTATGATTAGACTATGGGCACGTTCGGAAATACCACACCGGAGCGCACTCGCCTATTAGTTTGCATTGCTCAGTGTACTCAGTGCGCAATTTCCGAGCGCGCCCTATGTCAAAAGGCAGTGTGCCACACCGCCACCTGATTTGACTGAAAATATCACCGCCCTTGTAGTCCCCATAGGTAGCCTTGGCTCTGGTTGTTCCTATTCAGGATACATGAACAGCGCTCTAGTGCTCAGTTTCTGACCCCTCAATATCGCAGCTCTTCTACATAAAGGCTCTACGAGCCCTCTCCATAAGGCCCTCCCCCGAAAGCAGGAGATGGACTGCCTACTTGCGTCGTCATTGTTTTCACTTTTCACACTGTCGATCTGAATCATCCGAATTGGCTATGGCTTGTGGAAATTGCTGGCATGTTGAAATATGTGACCATCTTGATCTTGTACACAAGTACATTATGGTCATTCTTTGAGACACTTGTCTCAAACTGTTTTGCTTTGTGATGCGCATTGAGCTAGCCATGCATCACATGACGATCGTGATCGACACTGTTTCAGGGCTAGCATTGAGCTACTGTAATCTTTTGGGATACTCACAGAGACACGGTTGAAGTGCGTGCATGTCTGTGTGTGCATGCTTGCGCACGTGCATGCATGTTGGACTCACGTGTAAGGATGAGGACCAGCGTAAGACCCAGAGCCGCTACGAGGAACACAACAGCAGCCGAGACGACCACCGCCCCCAAACCACACCCTGACCACATCCGGAACCGCAGAGCACACACCTGGAACATACTCTGACCTGTAAGCACACACACACACACACACACACACACACACACACACACACACACACACACACACACACACACACACACACACACACACACACACACACACACACACACACACACACACACACACAAAGCTCCATTTATACTTATGGAAATATGGATAAGGAGCTGAGTGAAGTTAGGACCCCATGATGCATATAAAATCAATAAAAACAGCACAAATGCCGATTTCAGCGCACAAATTCTAACACATCGAGCACTAAAAGATGAGCCCATTTTAATCCGTTTTGGACCACCCCAGTGTGGGGTGCAGCTTGACAAAGCTCAGGACCTATAACTTCAGTTATCTCCAGAATGGTAGCACTAAAGACACCATATATAAACTCGCCACAAAAAGTTCGGGAATCCAACTTTTGTCCATTATAGCTCCCCTTTGATAAAACCGATTGGTATCGTATTATATAGCATTTTTATCATTGATTTGTCCCCTTTACAATGAGGTACAGCATGTAATGATCCGGCATTCGTGGAATGAGCAACACTGCTAAACATGTGTCTTGCGCTCCATTTTTATTTGCCAAAATGGCAATTGTATGGTATTGATTGCTTTACGTTGCCTAGCAGATTGGATGATTACTCTCTTCCACAGTACAAAGTAAAAACACAACACATATTGGACATTTTTAGACTTTATTAATTTCACACTCAGTGACAGGGAACTCAGTAGCGTGTGGTATTACCAAACACAGACAGATTGTTGTACTGCTCGGGTGACATCATTTAATGGGGGCAGTGTGATGGTTTGGGGGGCATCTCTCTGAGAGGCAAGACTAATCTTGTCATTATCAAAGGTAATCTCAATGCATTAAGGTACAGGGATGAGATTCCGGATCCAGTGGCGATCCCATATCTTAGGAACCTGGGACCTAATGCCATCCTCCAAGATGACAATGCTCGCCCCCACAGAGCCAGGATCATCAAAGAGTACCTCCAGAATTTGGGAGTGGAGAGGATGGAATGGCCTGCCATGAGTCCAGACCTCAACCCAATTGAACACTTGTGGGATCAGCTTGGTCGGGCTGTGTATGCTAGAGTGACCCACAGAACCACGTTGGCTGACTTGAAACAGATGCTGGTTGAGGAATGGAATGCAATACCACAGCAAAATGTGGCTGCATTGGTGAGCAGCATGAGGAGGAGGTGCCAAGCTGTTGTGTCTGTGTTTGGTAATACCACACGCTACTGAGTTCCCTGTCACTGAGTGTGAAATTAATAAAGTCTAAAAATGTCCAATATGTGTTGTGTTTTTACTTTGTACTGTGGAAGAGAGTAATCATCCAATCTGCTAGGCAACGTAAAGCAATCAATACCATACATTTGCCATTTTGGCAAAAAAAATTGGAGCGCAAGACACATGTTTAGCAGTGTTGCTCATTCCACGAATGCCGGATCATTACATGCTGTACCTCATTGTAAAGGGGACAAATCAATGATAAAAATGCTATATAATACGATACCAATCGGTTTTATCAAAGGGGAGCTATAATGGACCAAAGTTGGATTCCCGAACTTTTTGTGGCGAGTTTCTCTCTCTCTCTCTCTCTCTCTCTCTCTCTCTCTCTCTCTCTCTCTCTCTCTCTCTCTCTCTCTCTCTCTCTCTCTCTATATATATATATATATATATATATATATATATATAGAGAGAGAGAGAGAGAGAGAGAGAGAGAGAGAGAGAGAGAGAGAGAGAGAGAGAGGTTGTGAAAAGACCAGATGGAAGCAGGAGGAAGTCACTATACTGCCACCATCTGGCCGAGTCAGGTTAAGGAGAAATCCAGTGTGGTCTTTATGATTCATAACTTAGGTGAGTCTTTTCAGACTTAAATGGATCTTCGTCTCGAGGAGTGAGATGGAGGCTGACTTACCTGCTGCAGGTTTGATTGGCTCAGGGGTGGAGGAGGTGGTCCTGAATCCTTCCACGCGGTCCTCTCGCTCCCCCTCCAGTTCAAAGGCGGGATTGCAAAACACATTCTGTACATGTGTGTATGTGCATGGAGTGTATTGTAAAAACACAAGTTAGTAACTTGTACAAAGTACAAGCTCACTATTTTAGTTATTTTCCACTTTTTAGACACAGCCTGGTTGTGATAGACAATGCGTTGCACAGCCCCACACTTTGAAATATATTTGCAGCATTGATACTTTTACGTTAAAAAAAAACACTAAAACGCTACTCACCTTGTAATCGTCAGAGTCGGGTGACACCGCTACCTGTGTGAGGTCAGAGGTCATGACGTAAACGACAGTGTAATTGTTTGATTCTTCTTCCTGTTGTGTAGCAGGTTGGAGTTAATTATTGATCCCAAGAGGAGAGTGAACGTGAACAATTTTATCCGAACGTCACAGAATCCAATCGACATTCGGTTCCGCACATGCTGACTCTGCCATGGCTTCTTTCTTTCTTTCTTTTCTCAGACAGACAAATGAAGAGAGAATCCATACTTTCTCTGTCCCACACAGCATCACACACCCACCAGATCAACCAATACTGTCACACCATTTGTGTACCATTTTGTGTGGTCTTATAAGTCTTCAAAAATTAAGCACCATTTTTCCAGTGAATTAGTGATAAATGCTCATGGACTCCAATGAATTTGTGACAAAAGTTCATAGAGTCTGTGAATTAGTGACACACACTCAGACTCCAGCGAAATAATGAGAAAGGCTCATAGACTCCAGTGAATTAGTGATAAATGCTTATAGACTCCAGTGCATTCTGTGAACTTCTGGTTCAGAGCTCTGTCACTATTCGCAAATAGAAGGCGCTGCGTAGAAAATTGGGATGATGAAATGACAGGTTGTGACACAACTGTCCTTATATGGCTCGGGTCCCAGCCAGTCGCCAGTCCTGGGGTCTTGATGATGTCATGATGATGTCAGACGTTCCTCCATGAGGGAAGATGGAAACGTCATTCAGGGTTGAATCGATGTCGTCCACTGTGTTGTCCATCTCCAAACCATTCCCCTCTCTTTCTTTGTCTTTTTGTCTCTAAGGATTTTGATCAGGATTCAAAAACAGCCTCTTGTTGCAAAGTGAGACAAAACAATCCAGAGGATAGTGTTTAAATGCATTACTTAACAAAAAAATAATAATCAGTTAATCAATTAGACTTGGTTTTAAAAGCTGTGTCCTTCCATGCTGGTCTCGCTGGCTGTCTCTGTTGTGTGTAAGTTGGTGGCCTCGGTGCCGTTGAATGTACACTCCTGTGGAATTTGTGTATTTTCACGTGTGCATATTCATGTCATGTGTGCGTGTGAGAGACTGCTGAGTTGTAACAAAATGGCCTTTTTGGAATTCTCCTTCCCGGGCCGTTTCCACAAATCTCAGTCACCTGAGAGGACTGAGCTCCTACCCCCCCCCCCCCCCCCCCCCCCCCCCCTTCATTAATCCTATAATACTGACAGATTTCATGTGAGAAACAAGCAAGCTGGGTGTTCTTGGACTTTGACTGTTCCTTAGGTTTTGGGATTATTCAGATATGTCATTATACTATGTTCTGTTTTGGTAAGTGGTAAATGGTGCATTTATATAGCGCCTTTATCCAAGGCCCTTTACATAGGTAGTACATTTACCCATTCACACACCCATGGCGGAAGAAACCATGCAAGGGGCTATTAGGGGTTAAGTGTTTTGCTCAGGGACACATCGACACTGGGGGAACTCTGGGGGAACCTGGGTTCAACCCGCAAACTTGTGGTTACCATCCGGTGACTCTACCCCTGATCCACTGCCGCTGTATTGTTCATGTGTTCCTGTTCTGTGTTTTTGATTTTCTGTCACTCAGTTGATGGTTCTTGTGCCTAACAAGTTGCTGCTTACCTGTTTTGTCCAACCTATACTGTACCTTGTGGTTGGTTCAACCTGTATCCTGTCAGCCCCCCAACCTATCCTAGGATTGATTGGTTAGTTCTTTCAAAGACAACGTTTTAGCTAAATTCTTGGGTACAGGACTTTAATTCCGGCATACTGTTGATCAAACTGTCATTAGAACGATGACCTACAGTACATTAAATATCCCTAACCATAATCGCAAGCACAGGAGTAGCACATGTCTGACCATTCTTTCCACATGTCAGACTCTTGGAGTTTTGGATCTGCATGTGCATCTGCAAATCTTTGCTCATAAGGGAGTCCCTGGAACTACATATTTATAGATGGGAGTCAGTGGCCAAATACAGATAATTATGTTCGTCCTAAATTTAAACAGATTTTTCAGAAAACTGTCCCCTACAATTGAGTCAATTCATGACATTGGGTCTATGATAAATGACGACGAGAAAAAAAACGTAGTGAAATTTTAGTAATTAGAATGCCGGTTGCAGTGTAGCAGATTCTAGATATGAAAATGTTCACAAAATGTCACATTGGTTTGTACACCATAAGAGGCAAGCCCAAAAACCTCCCAAATTCCCAAAACACACATGCAAAAACTTATCCCATAACTAACAAATATTTATGAGCAACTTTACAGACAAAACAAGCTCAAAGTTGCTTATAATAAGCAGACAGGGCAACACTGACTGACTAGTAGTATACACGTTCACAATCACTTTTAGTCAATGTTGTACGTGTGTGCGCACGCGCACATACACACACACACACACACACACACACACACACACACACACACACACACACACACACACACACACACACACACACACACACACACACTGTTACGTGCCAAGTGAAACTACACTGCCAAGCAGTTATTCACTAATAACTCATAAGCGTGGGTGATTTGCAGCTCACAACAGCAGCACTGAGGGCAGAGTTAAGGGAATTTAAATGTCTAATTACATCTCGGCTTTCAAGAGACTAGAAATGGCACACGCTGGCTGCACAAATACGGCACACACTGATACGTGTACACAATACAACCAGTTAATTACCGGGACAATTAAAAAATATGTTAATGACGTTTAGAAGATTAAGAACACATTCCTGGGAGTCTTTATTATGTGTGAAGTATATGGTTTTAGATATTTTAAAATTTAGCAGTGAGCTACACCGGACCCACTTGTACAATTTAAACAAACTCAGTACAACGGCCCACCAAAGTATGTTTTAGTTGACTAAATCAACTGTTTATTTGGTCGAGTAAAATCTCATCGACTAAAACTAAGACACTAAGACAATCCAGTGGAATAAATAAAACTAAATGAAAACTATTCAAGAGACTATTAGTAAAACCAACTAAAATCAACACTGGACAGGATACAATATGACAATATAACAAAACAAATCACCAAAAAAACACAATATTACATTTTATTAGATCCAAATAGAGGGTCCCATCAGCCAATCTTGCACACAACAAAAACTTCACAAGTGACAGACGGTTGGAATAAACAAATGTCTTGTAACAAATACTAACACTTAAATAATTTAAATTAAAATACAACAACTATGTATTTTTAAATAATATCAACATTTTCACCTATTTTCCAGGGTTTTAGTGATGGGTGTGTCAAAAATTGAGGAGCTGCAATAAGTGTAGAACTAATCCATTCTGGATGTTTACATTTCTACAGGTACAAGTTGGAAACATGTAAATAGGGGCTATATGTTTGACATCGTTGTACCTGGAAGTTATACAGGAACGCCTACTGAGTGGCAAATAAATAACTAAATTAAACAACAACAATTAAATAAATAAATGCCTTTACAGTCCATACATATAAACAGACGTTTGAATTAAACAATGTTAACATTGTACATTGTGTTTTGTTTCATGAACCATTTGTCCCAGGCTCCCGCAGAGTTCCTGTCGAAGTGTCTTTGAGCAAGACACTGAACCCCTAATTGCTCTTGATGTGCTAATAGGTACCTTGCCTGGTTTCCACTGCCATACATGGATGAATGTGTGTGTGGATGTGATGCACAAGCTTTGTAAAGTGCAGAAGTGCTTCAGGGGTAGATTGACCAGTAGAATGACCAGATTCAAACAAGTTCGATCCCTGCATGTGGGCTCCCCCAGAGTTAGTGTTGAATTTCTCTCAATGTGCAGGTTGGCGCATGGTTTCCTCCTCTATCGGTGTATGAGGTGAATGTATAGGTGAATGTATTCAATGTAAAGTGCTTTGAATAAATCCACCATTTACCAAGGGCATGCATGACATCATCATCATACCGCAGTTAAGTTATGTGGGAACATAAATGTCTTATATCTGATTGACAGCACATACGGGTACATCCAAACAAAAAGTCCTATCTGATTGCATTAAAGGACCACACCACCACTTTTGAACCTATATTTATGTATTTTGTCCTCACTAATGTCCATGATAAAATAACACTTTTTTTTCTCCTGTGACCTGTGTCTTATAGAGGAGGGCTGTGTGTAGTTCAGAAACCAAACTAATAAATAAACTGCTTTCTGTAAAAAAAAAGTTGCAATGTTGTCACCATTCTCATGATTTACAGGTAGACTATATATTGTTTTAAATTGTGCTATTTTATCACATCTCTCTCTAGTCCTACAGCAGGTCATGTGGCCTGTCCGGAGAGGGAGACGTACCGGGACAGTCCCAGAACGACGGGAGTGGAGGCAGGAAGGAGGTGGAGGGGGAGGAGGAGGAAGAGGGCAGAGAGTATGACTTCCCCCTTCCCACTTCCTTCCTCTCAGTGGTACAGGCCAAGGTGTCTTTACAGTGGAGGAGCAGTCCACACTGCTCAGCCAGCGGGGGGTGGCTCTCTTCACCTGCAGGGTAAGGAACACAGATTTAAATGTATGTGTGAATCAATTCAAAGAAGCTTCATTGGCATGAGAAAACGAACATTTACATTGCCAAAAGAAATATCACAAATACAGAACAATATAAACAGTTGAAAATTGGGAAAGTATATACAGTTGGAGGGGGAAGCAGAGTTTAGTCGTGTCAAATTGCAGTGTTTTATGCACGTTGTAACAGGGCAAAGACCCTAATTCTTCATTTCCCCCTTTTTTTTTGCAATGTTTTGCCTCTTCAAGATAATTGGCGACAGATTTAAGGTCTGTAGCAGTTCTGTTTTGCATGGTCTAGATAGTGCAGACAGCGAAACAACAAGAACTATTTTACCCACTGGCTGATTGTCTTGCTTTGTTGGAGCTGTTGCATGGTGAAATACTGCCCTCTGGTGGAGGATGCCATGCTGTCACAGACCTGCTGTCACTGCCATGCATCCTGCACACACGCACACACACACACACGCACACGCACACGCACACACGCACACACACACACACACACACACACACACACACACACACACACACAATCTGCTGAGTGTACTCAGAAGTCAAGGTTCATTAATCACAGAGTGTGTTCTTATCAGTGTGTTCCAGTTGATAAGACACACAAGCACTCATGCACAAAACACAGCACTGTGTCAGTCCCCTAAATATCTGACTGTAACAGTAAATGAGTAACTCTTGAGGTACTTACTTTATAATGTAATCTGACTGTTACAAAGTTACACTTTATGTATTTGTCTGAGTATCATTGGCTGGTATTCTAGAACAGCTTTGTCACGTATGGGTAGCGAGGTAGTTGAAGCTCTTGATGGCTGGATTTATTCATTATGGGTAATTATTTGGTACGCCCAAGTATGGTGGTATAAGCTTTTGGCCTACCACAAGGCCACAGACCTGGTTTGCAGGCAAGAAGAAGACTTAGTCCATACCTGGCTATGCCATACCTGACAAAAGCTGTTTGGGGATACCAGCCATTATTTTTTTCCCAGACACACATGCACGCACACATGCACACACACACACACACACACACACACACACACACACACACACACACACACACACACACACACACACACACACACACACACAAACACACATGCATGAACACGCACACACACACACACACACACACACACACACACACACACACACACACACACACACACACACACACACACACACGCACATTGAAATGCATTGTTGAAGTGATGTTTACAGTATGTTATGGATCTCACCAGCACTCTGGGTCTGTGGTCCTGAAGCCTTTAGCAAACGGATTGCTGGCTATCTTCAACTGGGTGATCTGAGGGAGAGAGAGAGACAGAGATAGAGAGAGAATATTATTTAATATGTTTTTGCGTGGAGGAGAAGATGCAGAATATTTACCCATGTCCCAAAGATATGTCCAGTGTTCGGGAACTACTAAACAATTCTGCGTAGTGTGTGATGATGTTATAATGTTACCGTCTAATAGACCTTTCAGTAAGCTCCGCCCTCTCACCAGTGACCAGCCAAGGCTAGGACACTTTCCAGCCGGGCTCAATCATTCCAATGTAAATATCATGGCCATTACACATTAAATACTGGTTCATTTTTGGAACCAGACCTTCAAAAGTTCTTCCAAATCCACCCACAAGGCATGCCCTATGCCTATGCAGTGGAAAAATGTGTGTGTGGCATTTATTCTTTTTAAAACAATGTTTTATCATATAGGAAAGGTATTGGTGGAGAGGTTTGTCTTTCACATGTTATGGTTAGCTGTGATTGGACCATAGCAGTTTGGGGAGGGGCTTACTGAAAGGTCTATTGTGGTCTGATTTAGGAGTGAGCCAACCCGGCAGCGAGAGGATATACAGTTTGGATTATCTCTGTACATTACCGGTGCTTCTGCTAGGCTGTGACTGCAGTGAAGTGTGTCTCTGTACATAACAGGTGATTCAGTGGCCGCTATGAAGCATTATACCTACCCGGTGGTTCTGGTAGGCCGTGACTGCTATGAAGCGCGTCTCTGGGAAGAAGAATGAGCTGAAGTTCCTGTGCGCGTGCAGCTGGCTGTCTGGACCCGGTTCCACGTAGACCACATGGAACCTGGGTTGGTAGCGGTGCATGGAGTTCAAGATCATCTGCAGTGAGAACACAATGACACTGGTACTGATTCATGGAGTTCAGAATCATTCTGCACCATGTGGTTTTAAACCTTTTTCATACCAGGGTCCGCCATTATTCAGAATTTGAGCCACAGAGCCCCATTTGATGACATTTTAGCCCCACAAACTCCAAAAAAAAAGATTTCTTTTGTCTACCAAGCTGGCTTTCTGAGAAAACAAAACAGTCAAACCTATAGATCAAAGTGACCATTAATCTTCTACTTTCTCTAGTTGGACCCACAAGGGTACATTTGGTTTCATGTTTACGCTCTCAAAGAGTTACATCTGGTGCAACTTTACATCGTTTAACATGGGGACCACCTGTAATCTACTCAAGAACCACTGGTGGTCCCCCGACCACCTGTCGAAAACCCCTGTTCTACACAACAACAACAACAACATTGGTTCAACACTTTCTTTGCCTGAAGAAGGATGATCGAAGACTGACTTGTTTGTGTAGCTCTTAGATATTTTGGAATAGAGTTGTTTGTGCGTGAGATGTACAGGCAATGAATTCATATGAATGTTTTAAATGTAGAAAATGCACCTTTTAACTTAAGCAGACCTGGGGCCTATTTCACGAAAGGTGGATTAGGGAAAAAGCCAGGATTTAACTGATATCCCGGTTTATTATATCCTGGATTAGCGTTCATTCGGTTTCATGAAAACTGGTTAATCTTGCCAGATTAACTTGACCAGTTAACCTGGATATGTTGAGGCTTGATTTGGTTTCATGAAAGCAATGCCACATTAGTTCCCATGGAAACTAATGCTATGGACTTAGCCTGCTCCGGACCAGGCTAACAGTCAGGTTTAACCTAATCCTGATGTCTTTACTGGGCATTAGACAATCAATCTGATTACAAACCAATGAGTTTTAACACTTCTTCAATTATTAAAGGTTTATGTTGCCTTATTTATCAGTCTGCAGTCATATTGCAGATCAATAAATAACACCATATTGGTCATTAAAGAAAAAAAAAAGTCCTATATTCCAAAGAACTATACAGTACATACAGTACAGTACAATACAGTGTGGTACAGTATGGCACAGTGCAGTATGGCACAGTACAGTATGATGCAGCTACAATACAGTGAAGTACAGTGTGGCACAGTACAGTATCGTACAATACAGTACAGTACAGTACAGTACAGTATGATACAGTACAGTACCACCTTGTGCTTTCCTGTACTGCATCATACAGTACTGTACCACAATGCTCTGTACTGTACTCTATGCACTATACTGTATCATACTGTATTGCACCACAATGCACTGTATTGTATTCTATGCTCTGTACTGTATCATACTGTACTGTACTGTACATACTGTACTGTACTGTATTATACTGTACTGTACTCACTGTACTGTGAGTACAGTACTGTGACATACAATACTACATATTGTACTGTGTCATAAAGTTCATAAAGTTACTGGTATAAATAATTGCATTGAAAATAAATAAAAATGATTACTTTTAAGGATTCCATTTAAAAATATGAGGATTTTTATTCAGGATTTCAATTCAAATATAGCAAAAATAGACACTCTACAAGCTCTATTTTTGGCAATGGCAGTAATATGCATTGTGGCCCCTCTTGAGTGAGTGTGAAAATACATGTATCTATTATGGCATCAGTATTTGTCTTAGAAGATTAAGTCATTGTATCAATGTAGCAGTAAGTCTGTGGGATAGATGTTAGTTCTTCTACTAAGTAAGATATACAGAATAAGGAGGCGATAATGCAACTATTAAGGATGCCGGCTTCCATAACACCCCACGAAGAAGAAGGATCAGTGATTCTGGCTTCTACCAAAGGGGTCTAGAAAGAAAAAGCCAAGCTGTTTTTTTAGCCAGGCTTGACTATCCTGGCTTGCTAAATCCTCCCATTTTAAGCCTTGCTTGGCTTTAGTGGAACAGAATAAACCAGGCTCTACAGACCAGGCTCTAATAAGCCTGGTTTTGGCTTAAATCCCCGATTTGCTAATCCACCTTTCGTGAAATACCCCCCTGGCTCATTAGCTTCAGCTGGCTATAAAAGAATTAAATAAACCAACAAACCAAGTCCTAGAAGTATTGTTGAAGAAACCTTGTTGGGCATCTTATGACAGACAGCAATTGAAAATGGTTGTTCTATTTATTATATTTGCATTTATTAATTTATTTAGGAGAGGGTAGTTCAGTTGTTATACAGACTGGTAAAAGGGCACAGCTGAAGCCGCCTTTGATGGGTAAGTGTTCATCACGTTCCTGGAATATAGGCTGCTATGCTGCATGCGCTGTGGAGCTGGTGCATGGATTTCTGATCATGAAACAACACGTTGTGTGATGGTGGGTGAACTAATAAGACATTTGTGGTCATGAATCATGATAATGTGTGTATGTGTGTGTGTGTTGTGTGTAGACGGTATCAGATAAACAATGTGAAACAACTGTAGCAATAAGTGCTACAGTCTAGCACTACACCGTACAGTTACAGCGTGACAAGCTTCTGCCCGGTGTATTACTAACTGCAGCCTGTGTTCGCTAAAAGGTATGCAGACATGCAGGCAGGCAGATGTACTGACATGTCCGTTATCGTCCAGCAGGTTGTTGGTCAGCTTCAGAGCGTCGAAGGAGACGGTCTGCTTCATCCACTGAGCTCCTCTGGCAGGAGAGTCGGGGTGGAAGTGCATCCTGCCTGGAGCTGCTACGTCTCCCCGGCCCGCCACCAGCCACGACGAGCTGTGGAACGCATACCTGGTACACAACGGTACAAATAATACCTTGACATTCTACACTGTAAATGTACTTAGTCACTTTCCACCACTGGCACACCCACACATGCACATGTACAGTACGTTCACATGCCCGGACGCACACACAGGATGTCTTCTGATTGGCTAGCTGTGTTCTCTGTGCATCGCATGGCTCACAATTCATTTTCAATAGGAGTGTTCTGCCCCCCCCCCCTCTCCCTCCACACACTTACTTATTGGTGACCTGTGACCAACAAGTTGGACAACATACACAGATAAACGTGATAAATACCGTGTAATAAGCAAACGATTTACATTTAATGTACTTTTGGACACTGACATTGATGTGTTGTGATTCTCAATACTGCCATAGATGAGAAGTCTTGCTTTCTTTCATGTGTGACTGAGGCCTTACCTTGTAGACAGGTTGTGCTACTATTAGGCTAAAAATAAAATCGTAATAAGCAGGTGCCTAAAAAAGAATTAGTGATAACTCACCGGTATCTCTTGTCATCGACAGGGACAAAGTCCATGAGCAGAACGTATTCAGCCTGTGGGTCCATGCCTGAGATACGGACCTGGAAGGTGGGGAACATCCTCCTGTTGTTGCACAGACAAGTACAGGTACTTCCATTAACTAAACACTGAAGTAAAAATATCAATACAATACAGAGGCACCAGGGGTGTAGTGGAGAGGGGACGCGGGGGGGACGGCGTCCCCCCACTTCTCACATCTAGAATATTTTTGGGTCTGAAAAAAAATCATTAGCATGGTGAAATACATCTTGAGGACATCATCAAGATGTGTTTCACCATGTTAACGAGTTTCCTTTTCTCTGAGAGCGTACAAATGTAACCAAATGGACCCGCTAGGGTCCATTTGGTTCACATTTGTACGCTCTCAGAAAAAAAATGGGGGGAATTCCCCTTTCAGAGGCGTCCCCCCACTTCTAAAAGTACCACTACAACACTGAGAGGCACTCAGTTATACATAAAAGGTCCGGGATTCAAAATGGTATTTGACTAAAAGTTCAAAATATTGGCATAAGAAGGTAGCCGATCTATAACTGCAAGCATTTCTGACCATGTGGATTGGCTAATTGGATCAGACAAGTAAGTGGGATAGATACCGTATGTAATCACATGGAAACTACTCAATTAAAGTATAGGAAGTTGGTGGTGAGTGTAGTCTACCTGCCAGCCTTGGTTACGATCATCTCGGTGCCCAGCTGTTCAAACTGCTGCCACAGAGAACACATCTCCAGTTGAACTCTGACCCTGCTGACCTGCGGGGCTTTAGAGCATGATGACCCCACTGAGACCTCCGATGTGAGACAACTATGAGACATCTTGAAGAGAGGAGAGGAGTTTATTTAGGTTCCACTGTTACTCTTGGCAATAGCTATTCTTCCTGGGGTCCTCACAGAATAATATACAGACAATTACAATTTAAAATGTAGGCATTTAGCAGATGCCTTAATCCAGAGCGAGGAGACAGTGGAGGCATTGCAATGCATTATAGAGATTAAAGTTTACAATTTAAGCAGAATTTACAATATACTGTATACGGTAATCTACAAGGTAAGCACTAAAACAGTACAATGGGTTGGTATGTACTATGGGCTGAGATGGAGTCTTGATTGCATCTTAGGCTTAGGCATTGTAAATCGACCCAGTGCTGTTATATCTGGGTTTAGTATAATGAATATTTCTATACAAGCATTGTGTTGTTTTGTTTTGCTTTTTCTTTTGAACAAATGTTCCTAGAAATGTAGCCAGACCAGCTCTGCTCCACCAATTTTCATGACAGCGTCTGATGATACAACAGTGTATTAGATCTAGGGCCCGATTTTGGTTACATTAGCCCTTATGCGCAATTAACGCACTTAGCATTGGGGAAGAGGCGTTCCCACACTAAAGTTGATAATTTCGTAACCATGCCATCTCCCTTAAACACCTCCTATACCCGTTAAATTATGCATAGGTGTGGTTTGGGCGTTTTTAGCTTTCATCCAATCCGTGTTGGTCTTGCCATTCCCTTTAATTCATCCCTTATCTAGTTCCCTTATCCCTACTGCTATGTCTGACCCTCCTAAGCACGCAGCCTGGCTGGGCTTAGGACAGACACATGCATGAGTAGCCTATTCTCAAAGATTATAGCTCTCATTTTCAAACAATTATAGCTCGGTCAATTCTCAATCATTTCTTACCATTCAACATGTTATGTTGAAAAAACATGTTCCATGTTTTTTGCTGTATGTGGCGTGCATTTATCCCAAGTCTGCGAAATGTTATAAAGTAAATTGCAAAAAAGTCGGGAATTTCGCGGCAAAAAAGACGTTTTTTTGATCATTCATTTCTCGGTCAATTCTGGACCATTTTTTACATTTCAAAATGCAGTGTGATGGGAAAAGCTCATCTCTCAGATGCTGTATAGAATATGTGGGTAGGTCTTCTCTACGATGCGGGATCTAGCAAAATGTAAGTGTCGGGGATTCGGTGGACGTTTCCACCGAAATCCGGGATTCGGTGGACGTTTCCACCGAAATCCCGACACTTACATTTTGCTAGATCCCGCATCGTGA
Organism: Benthosema pterotum; assembly: GCA_039105355.1. Taxonomy (NCBI): domain Eukaryota; kingdom Metazoa; phylum Chordata; class Actinopteri; order Myctophiformes; family Myctophidae; genus Benthosema; species Benthosema pterotum. The sequence goes on from CM076977.1 coordinate 20,740,993, forward strand.
TCAAAAAAACGTCTTTTTTGCCGCGAAATTCCCGACTTTTTTGCAATTTACAGCATTGCGTCACAAGTTAATTAATGTATTTAATTATATTATATACTGTACATTACCTAAACACAAGGAAGTGACCGACAGCAGGCAATCTACAGCTGTTTATAGGACAATCCATAAATAAGGAGATGAATTGAACTGGCGCCTTTCCACGTGGAGTCGTGGACATCTCCAAAGGCGCACAGACGCCGCACCGTGCGCACGTGGCTCTGCCTTCTCTTATCGGTTAAGGCACTGATGTCAAACATACGGCCCGCGGGCCGGATGCGGCCCGCCCAATGATTTAATCCGGCCCCTTGTAGAGCAAAAATGTCTGAGTCTATCAAAAAAAAAGTAAGTCTCTAGCACGTTCCTGTCAAAAGTTATGGTCGTTTAAAGAAATGCTTCTGAGTTCTCTTCTCTGAGCACTAGTCCGGTAGCTTCACAGCTGAGAGTACTTAATTGATTGAAATGTTGACTCGCAGAGAGTGGAGGGGGGAGGGAAGGAGGGAGGGGGGGGTGTACTGGCGCTGCAAAGTGAGAACTATACTTCAGCAGTAACCTGACTCCGCCAGATGGGGCAGCAGAGAGAGGAGTATTCCCTCCTCCTCTCTCTGCTGCCCCATCTGGCGGAGTCAGGTTACTTCACCAGTATAAGGGTCTATAACTGAGGGATCATTCAGATCACAGCTTGGCTATTTAAATATAAATACAGGTAATAATAATAATTCCATGGGTTGTGTAGCCATTTCCAAATTTCAGCTAAGACACTATTTGAAATTTATTTTTTTGTATTTTTGAATGGTTAATTGGCGCACTGTAAATAAAAATAGCATCTCTCATAGCAAATGTCTTAGTCTAGGCTAGTCTAGGCTAAGTATAAAACCAATAATGAAAGTCATTAATAACTATTAATAGCTACTCTTAATAATAAACTTGATTGTGTGATATACTTTAGCAGAGAAATTACGGCTGTGTACGTAAACATGCGTGTGCATGCTTGCAGTCTGTGTCTGGCACCGCGGCGTGTGCATGCTTGCAGTCTGTGTCTGGCACCGCGGCGCGTCTGGCACCGCGGCGCGACTGGCACCGCGGTGCTCCGGCCCCCATGAAGTCACATTAAGTCCAATGCGGCCCCCACCCCAAAATGAGTTTGACACCCCTGGGTTAAGGGGTGGTCTCAGATGACGTTATCTAGTTCCCAAATCTATTTGACGAAATTAGCAACTTAAGGGACTGCGCAACAAACACGCCCATGACCACACCTCCAGCCACAAATAACGGTGTCGGCATAAAGAATAGTGGCTAAGGGAAGAGAAAAGGTGACCAAAATAGCAATAAGGGAATTCACTGCGGGTATCGGGTAACGTTAGGGACAACGGGTGGAACGAAAATCTCACCCCTAGTATTGTAGTTAAGGGAAAGGTAAGCTGCCTTATTCTCAACCAGAAAGAAAAGAAAGAAACAAAGAAAGAAACAAACAAACAAACTAAAAGATGACTTACTTTTGAGCAGAATACTGACTCGGGGATCTGTAGTTCAACCCTTCTGACCTGGACCTCTCCACCTGGTCAGTAAACCACGAAACAAACCGATGTCCTCTCCTCTCTGTTCTAATGTCTTCTCACCAGCAGAGATCCACTCCACAGTGCACACACACACAGAGCCACAGATATTCATGTGTTGATCAGTGTGATGGTGTTAGGAAGAAAAGCATGCTTTTATATATCTAGCTCTAAATGTCCTGAGAGACTCAGCTGTCCCACTGGAGACCCAGCTTGAGTCCTCATCCATTACAATTCTCACACTGACACTGACACCTTATGAACTAATCACTATCCAGTGAGGCGTGGAAGGTAACTAAGTACATTTACTTAACCCATTTAGACATTTTTTTCTTTATCCTTTTTTTTCTTTTCTTAAAGATGCTTCCATAAATCCTAACATTTTTCTGAAATTGTTGCTATGGTGCTCAAACTTTTTCGTGTATCATTGCTGTCCAGAGGAAACCTAATATATTGAATCAATGGAAAATGGTTAAAAAAAATATATACATTGGACTAAACCTCTTAACTCCATTGGACCCTCACACTGTCTGCTAAAACAGTTAACTCCACCACCCCTGGAGTTGTGCCAATACACAAGTTGGCACTCAATTCTACTTCCAATTCTAGTTCCAAATTCCAGCAGGTCTAATTTTACTTCTACTCCACTATGTCTCAGCCCTGTCACTATCAGCCCTGAATACATTCCGGCCATTTGAAAGTGGACAATCTACAAGCTCACGGTCGAGCTTTTATACGCAAGTAAAGTAATGTCTCTGTACTTAGATACTTTTCACCACTGAAAATGTTGTAGAATATTGGCTCAACAACAGGCTAATCATTGCAGTGTGACTGCAGATTGTGTGTGTGTGTGTGTGTGTGTGTGTGTGTGTGTGTGTGTGTGTGTGTGTGTGTGTGTGTGTGTGTGTGTGTGTGTGTGTGTGTGTGTGTGTGTGTGTGTGTGAAAAGGAGATATAGTCAGTTTTCCAAAGTGTGTGTGTCTCATCAACAACAGGCTAATCAGTGCAGTGTGACTGAGAGGTGAGGACAAACGAGTAGAGGTTTAATTCTCTACGCACACCAGGTTTCAACAGTGTACTAATTGGAGCGTCAGTCACAGTAGAATTCATTACGTAGCATTCCATACTTTTCATGCTGGATGATTCCTAATGTTTAAATATACCTACACACATATGTTCGATGCCCCCCCCCCCCACACACATACACACATACTCAAACAGGCCACTAAAAACACAGCTTAATAATTCATTATTACCCGACATATGCCGGGTAAGATATGTTGTACGCATTATTATTATTGTTGTTGTTCTTATACCTGGGCATTTTTACACCATTTCAAAGCAAAATACCCACTTCTACAGTTTTAGAAGTAAGTAATTTAGTTGAGCTTTTAAAATCAGTGTTGTCCAAAGTGTATCACACAATTTTCTATTATTTGGAATGTTGTTTCATGCCCATGCTTTTTTGTTTTTACCTTGAAATGTCATTCATGTCATGACAGGTCCTATAAAGTTGTATCATTATGAACTACAGCAGTTCCTTTTGGAGCCCCCGTATATTATGCCTGAGTCCGTTTATTTAATATTTTTGTATTTCTTTTTTTTTTGCCAATAGTTACAGTGAACCTACAGGGAAGTGGGAGAGAGGTTAAAATGCAGCATCGGGACTCAAACACACGACTGTCAGACCAGAGCCTGGAATTACATGTGTATGTGGCATGCACCTGGACCACTGTTGGCCAGCGGGCGCCTCATTATGTTTCAGGTGAAAAACAACTGCATTTACAATACGTTTTCAATCTATATACAGTATTTATTGTGACTGCAGGTCACCGTTACTATGAAAACCTATACATCAGTTGTGTTGTATATACACACACACACACACACACACACACACCCTGCACCCTTTGGCCGCTTCTTGCCCTTAAGGTGTCTTAGTTGTTTTTCATTTCTTTTCTTAAATATCTGTCTCGAGTTGCATGCATGTATGCGTGTGTGCGTGCGTGCGTGCGTGCGCGTGTGTGTGCGCCCGTGCGTGTGTGTTCCATTTGCCTCCCCGTGTCTCTCTATGATGTGTGAGTGTTGAGTATGGGCCTGGCCTGAGGGCCAGTGAGGGGCCAATAAGTTATAACACAGAACCGTCCTGTCAATACAGTCTGCTCTGCTCATTAATCACTGCTCAACGGACCACGGGCCACAGCGGGGAATCTATCCGTTCACATAATGGATTACACTAATAATATAACTGTGTTCTTCCCCACTTGACCCTTGACCCTGCTCACGTTGAAGAGGAGTCAAAGCAGGGACGAGGTGCACTGGTACACATCACAGGGGGCGTTGGTGCCCCATACTCGAAAATAGACAATTTTATTGACTACTTTTAAAGCCGTGCAAGGACTGGCCCCAAATTACATTTTAGCAACCATGCACGTACCCCCAGATTGGCAGGCAATACTGACTCGTCCTCGTTCAAAATGAAATTCGTTCAGGGGCGGATCTAGGCATGGGCATGGGGGGCCAATGCCCCCCTAAATGCTGAGTCTGCCCCACCAAATAAGATGGCATGCAAAAGAACCCAAGATATTTCAAATTAAAGTACCTGTATTTCAAATGATTTGCTACTAACTAACTACAGTTGTGTCACCAATAAACCAACAGCATTTCATCATTGAAAACAGAAAACTCTCTGAATCAGACCGTTAGCTTTATGCATGCTGCGTGTCTGTTGCAACTTCAACAACAACTGATGTTATTATTGATGCTTAATTGCCTAATAAAAGACCTGTAACCAAAAATGGTATTCATTGCCTGTGTCGCTTCGCGCCACGGGTGGTGAAGCCGCCCCCATACCATTTTCTCCTGCCCCCCCAATTGGGAAATGTTATATCCGCCCCTGAATTCGTTACCATATGGGTGATAAGGCCTTCACAGCCCCGAGCACTGATGCTATGGAACTATGGAACCCTGCAGAACCGCAGTGTCTTTTAAAAACGTTCCTGTTTACACAGGCTTTCCCATAAATAGCATGTTTAGTATTTTGTTTTGTTATATTGGCTGTTTAACCATTTAATTGTGTTTTTAAATGCCTTCATAGTGCTGGTTGTATATACGTGTAAAGCACTTGCTGACTTTGTTCTGAAAAGCGCTCCTTAAATAAAGTTTCTTAGGCTGTCATTATATCAACTACAGTATGCAAGGGCAGAATAGGGATATATTATTGGTTTCAGATGTTACGAATTACAAACATGCAGACATGACCAGCTTCAATTACTTCAGTCTAAATTGGTATAGGTTAATAAGTAGTATTAAAATGTTTTTTTTTTTTTTTTTTTTTTGCATTTAGCTCATAAAGCGCTACAGTCCACTGCCCGGTAATCTACTTGTCAAAAACTCTCAAACCCACAGCAGTTCAACTGATACATAAAAAGCAAAGGTCACAGAGAGACGTGGATATGAAACAGTCAGATGTTTTATTGAGCAGTGTTTCTTTCCTTTTTTTACAGACAAAGCAGCATTCCACAGTGTTTCATTCACATATAATAGAGAATCAGCCATCGTCACCATGGCACGGCACGCCACCCCACGCATGCATGTACACACATAGCGTATGTACATACATACATATATCCATACATGCATATATACATACATGCGTGTGTTCTTTTCTTCAGAGCGTGTACATTACACATGTCAGAGCATGTCTTTTTGCTTTGTGCGTGATGTCAGTGTGTCATGTGTGTCACGCACGTGAACTGAGGTGTGTGTGTGTGTGTGTGTGTGAGTGTTTATGTGTGTGAGAGAGAGAGTCCCGCCATGCTGGTGGTTGCAGAGAAAAGGTGCATCAGTCAGGCATTGGCTTGAAGGGGCGGACGGATGGGCGGGTGGGGAGGTGGTTGTGGGAGGAGGATGAGGATGGAACAGAGATGAGACAAAGGATAGAGGGAGGAGAGATCTTTACTGCTTGTTCAGGGCAGCACTGACGACGGCGTAGACCTCCTCGAACTTTTCCTTCAGCTGTGCCACAACGGGGTTGCTCTGCAGCTCCGTGACCTGGCTGCGCAGCTGGTCTGCGTCCAGGGTGCCGGCCTGCTCACGCAGCTGGGCGATGGCCTTGTCCACCTGCAGACAGTGGACGTGCAGAGAGTGTTATTTAGAGAGGCAGAGAGGCTGAAATCCCGTAAGAGGGCATATTGGGACAAACGTATCAGATCTACCATACCGTATTAAGGTACTAAGGATTGGATTGGAAACGAAAACAAGTGACATAGCAGAAATCACCTGTTCTTTGTAAATCTGTGCCCTACTTGATCAAGCTAGCCTACCGTGACACGAAAGCATCGAAAGTAGCGTTTCGAGATTTCACGATTTGGGGAATTTTGTAGCTTCAAAAGTAACAGTTTTGACAGTCAGACAGACAGACAGACAGACAGACATCCCTAGTTCCTGTACCTGCTCCTTGTACTCCTCGTAGTGGGGCTGGGCGAGCTGCTGGAGGTCCCTGACACGCTCCATCAGCTTGGCACTGATGCTCTCGAAGATGGGGATGAGTGCGGCCTTGGTCTCCTCCACGTTGACGGCGATCTTGGCAGAGATCTGGTCGGCGAGGGGCTGGATCTTGGCGCGCATGGCCTCGGACTCCACCCTCCACTTCTCGGCCAGCTCGGTGGTGAGGGGCTCGATCTCCTTCTTGTACTCCTCCAGGTGCTTGTCCAGGACGGTGCGCAGCTGCTGCCTCTTGGGCTCCAGGTCGGCCTTCAGGGCGTCGATGTCGGCCTGGATGGCGGCGCGCACGGGCTCCAGGGCCTCGCTCACCTGGAGGAAAACACACGTTAAGGTTGGAACTTGGAACGATGTGATGTTAACAACATTGCGTTACGCATCGTGATACATGGCTGGCGATTACGATACAATATGCAAAGTAACAAAGTTTTCATCACAGACATCTGCCGGGTAAGATATGATGTTGTGCGCATAGCCTCTATTATTATTATTATTATTGTTGTTGTTGTTACCTGGGAAACGACCTGGTCAGTGACTGGAGCAGCCTGTTTCTGGTATTCCTGCAGCTTGACGGCCAAATCGTCCAGGCTGGAGGACAGCTGAGCCCTGCAGGGGGAGACAGAGAGGCATTCTTCTAGAGACACTTTCCATGTAGAGCAAAAGAACTGACAAAGATATGACCCAGAGCAACGGTGCTAACAAAAAACTCCCTCTTTGGAAGAAATGTTAAAGGTATTATAGACAACTCTTTAGCCCTCTTTAGTGTGTGTGTGTGTGTGTGTGTGTGTGTGTGTGTGTGTGTGTGTGTGTGTGTGTGTGTGTGTGTGTGTGTGTGTGTGTGTGTGTGTGTGTGTGTGTGTGTGTGTGTGTGTGTGTGTGCGACGTGCGTGTGTGTGGTTAGGTTGGGCGGCCTGCCGGTATACGATATGTATATGATTTGTAATAATAGAGAAATAAATGTAGTCAGAGTGTAAGATAATATCATAATATCAGTGTTGGACTATTATCTGTTGGCTTTATTTATTTATTGGGGAGGGGGGTTCTTACTTGTATGCGCTGTACTGTGTGTCGTCCAGGTGGTCCAGGGCCTTCTTGGTGTGGTCCTTCACCTGGGACAGGTACATACCCACTGCCGAGCGGACCTGGTCCAGCTGGCTGGGGGCGTCGGCCAGCATGGTCTCCAGGGAGGCGGCATGGGAGCCTAAACGAGTATATACACGTTAGCATGCTATATCACAATGCTTGTTCTCAAACTTCTTCATCTGCTAAAAATATATAAGAAATATATTTCAGTCAGGACAACTCAAGAAGGGTTTAATATTCATTTATTGAATATAAAATAAGCAATATATTTATCATGGTTTGGCGGATGAATTGGATCTGCTTTTTGGGTACTCAGATCAAGCGCAACAGTCCTGACCTTAAGGACTCCGAATCCCCCGCAATACAAACTTACAGTTTAAATAGCCTGTGAGAGCCTGTGATTGGATGAAGTCAATCATGTGAATGTGATGCTGAGGCGGCCCTTTAAAGGGCCGGCAGCGACTGCACTGAGGTTTCCTGAATGAACTTGCTATGCGCTTGTCTATGACCAGCGCACCACTCATATTTGCTCTCTGTCTTGCACTCATAACTCCATAAGTGTGTGCTATTGAAGACCCTTTAGGTATGTGTGTTGTTGCAGACATATTGAACTAATGATTATTGAACTAATCTATTGGACCTTCGAAGGGTCTGCTGAAACAACTAACTCCACCACCTCTCTCCTTCTCTTGGAATTCAGTGAAAATATCTAAGTCAACTTTGATGAGGCAGAATTGCATCATATCCATTTTACTTACTTTCCTTAAAAATATACTGTATGTTCATTTAGTAAAAACAATAAACATTTTTGTAGCTATGAATTCCCCTCCAGACAGAAACATAAAATCATCACATTTCTACTGTTTTGATAAGGTCTTCCATCACGCTAGTTTGAAGCACGGCCAGACGGCCATTTCAACCAATCAGATTGCTTCCTTGAAACAAGCTGTTGCGCAATGAAAAAGTTACCCACCGAGGGCGAGCAGGAGGGTAAGAGCGAGAGCCAGGTACTTCATGATGACGGTCTGGGGAGAGAGAGAGGACATACACATTAATAACACATTATATACATACCCATACATTAATAACAATGAAATATAGGTCAAAACAAAATGTTGATTGATTGATTTGTGTACTGCCATGATGACACAGACGCTTTCAAAATGTGCAGCACTTTCCTGGAAGCACTCTCGCCATCAATGGTTATTTCAGTTATTACTTAGAAATACTGTGTGAGTAAAAGTTGTAGAGAGTGCAGCACTCGGGGAGCCTAGACGGAGGAAGGGGTTAACAGTGCCTTGCTCAAAGGCACAGGGGATGAGACAATGTATCTAATTTACCATACTGATAAGAAGGTACAAGAGTACAATTTTATGCTACTTCAAGATTACAGTACACACACGTGCGCGCGCACACCTCTCTCTCTCCCACATACACACACACACACACACACACACACACTAGCGCACACACATACAGAGACTTGATGTAGGCCTAATCAATTCAAGTCAAAAGCTAATCAGCACACATGCATGTGCCCGTGCACACACTAACAAGTTGAGTCTGAATGAAGTGAATCATTGACCAATCAAGAGGCTTCATGTTTGACACAATATAAAATGCTTGATGGAAATAGCAGATCTGTAAGCTCACACAATTTGTCTGGTCTGTTGTGAGCTAGCTAGCAGATCTGTGCACCTCAAATCTATCCCTGTAAATTTGGGGGTCCTTGACATGACAACTTTTCATAACAGATCAAGTCAGGTTCCTAAAAAGAAAAGAATATATAGGAAAGAAATGACTGACAAGTAACTTTCTTTGCCAAAAAAAACTATTAAAAGTTTCCTCCAAACTGAAAACTTACTTTCTTTTTTTCCTACAATGAGTTCACTACATTTTTCACCCAAATTAAAGGAGGATGTGCATAATTCTTTTAGGGTGCCTAAAAATATCCCTAGCAAAGCGGGGAGATAACTTTTAAATTCTCAAAACCTTCAACATTCCTCTTTTCTGTATTCTCTTAACAATTGCATTTTTTCTTCTGAAAATATTACAATCTATGAGGCATCACAGCGTCACATGTGTGTATAGATCTGCTATTTTCCCGCTAAAAAAGAAAGAAACTAAACAATAATTTCTAACAACCACTAAAAAAGTTATAATGACGTGAACCGTCTGTCCGATATGTGCGCACCTATGTGAGATGTGAGAGTAAAGCGGTGCACCGCTGTGCAGGCTGTACTGTATATCAGTCGGTCAGTCTTACCTGTGGGTTGCTGGGTCTGGGATGAGACTGAAGAGCTGGAGGGTGGAAGCACACCCTTTATAGTGGCCCTGGGTGAAGGAGGGGGTGGGGGGGTGTGAGTGAGTCCGTGGCCCGGGTGCGAGGGGTAGGGGGGCGGGGGCTGTGTGTGTCTCTGTGGAGTGTGGACCTCAGCCCCCAGCCAGTCTCCTCAGCAAGAGAGCAGGGAGAAGGTTCAATGGTCACCCGCTGGGGGGGGGGTAGATTAGAACACACCTCCACAAACTCAATCACTCACAGTGGTGGAAAGTAACTGTACGTAGGTTTACTTACTGTACTTACAGTAAGTGCATTTTTAGGTATTCATATTTGTCTTGGGTTTTAAAATGAGCAGATCCGCAAGCTCACAATGTGTTGCGATGTGACACATTGTCAGCTTGAAAAACGCAATGAAAACATTGTAGGGGAAACTAGTTTTTTTCAAGGTTACAACATTTGGAGCAAACATTTTAAAGGTTTGTCTTTTGAAAGTTTGAGCAAACAAAGTGACTTTCTAAACCTGTTATCTTTTTTCTTTTTGTATTTTTTGTATAAATCTGACTGAATAATTGCATTTTGCCCTTTTCCCTTTCTTTCTTTTAAACTTCTATCTGTTTTTATATTTTATATTTTTGAACATGCAAAATGTTACTGCATGGGGACATTGGACTCTGCATGCACAATGAGTAGGCCTACTTTCACTTTTGGTGCTTGTCTTGTAGTGCATTTCGAAGTATAAAGACGCTCATGTTTGAGTGTTTCATGGAATTGTGAACAGAAATCAACCATGATGTCAGTATTGCTAGGAGGTGAGTACAGGGCTGCCTGCCTGTGTGCCTTGTGCCAGCTCCATGCGTGAGCCAGGCCAGTGTGATGTTAATGCCTTCGGCCAGGTAGACGGCATGGAGCCCTGCACTTCCACCATGCATGCACCATGCAGGTGACATGGCCTGTGACCTTTTGTTCAGACGGACCAAATAGGCCTTTCAAACAAGCACTCATTAGCAGTGGTGGGGTGTGGGGGAAGAAGTAGTTGGCAGAATTGTTTTGTTTTGCTTTGTTTTGTCTTCTTTTCTTTTCTTTTCTTTTCAGTAATGACTTGCTAAGCAGTGCATTTCTATAGCTCCTTAGTTTATCCTTAAGCTCCTTAAGTTTATTTACATAGATTGTACATCACATTCACCCATTCACACACATACGAAGTCCCAGTCCCCATCCAGCCACTGAATCAGCACCGGCCCTGTAGTAATTATCTACAAAGTAGCCTCAAGCTGTCCAATTACATTAGTAGAAGTAAGTAAGTAGCATTGCCAGGCCATGATGTCATAGGCCCAGCTGAACCATTGAGGCCCATATAGATCAGGAGCCTATCTCCCGTTTCTGTAGCATGAGGCAGCTTGATGTACAAGTACACACCCTGGACATGACGCTAGTATATCGCAGGGACTTACCCCCAATCCAGCCCTTGATGCTGAGTGGGCCAAGCAGGGAGGCATTGGGTCCCATTTTTAGAATCTTGATTTGAACCCCGAGGAACTGATGTATGTTATTGTCATAACAGCACATCCCTCATGTATGTTAGGCTAGGGCAAGTGCTATGGCAAGTGCTACTATACACGGCCTAAGATGGATTCTGAAGAGGTACGTTTTCAGACTTTGGGAGAAGATTGGAAGTGAGTCTGGAGTTCTGACTGCAATGAGAATTTGCTTTTTGGAACCAGAAGGGAGAAGAGTGAAGCGATGTGGAGCGCTGCCCAGGGTGTTTTAGTGAAGGTTCTTCAAAAGAGTGACAAACGTCCATGGGCACAACATCAGATGGAGCCCCACACACACATTCAAAACAAACATGGGGATGAATTCATTCTAGCGTTATGCCACCAACATGTGGAATGTCCACACAGTACGACTTCTTCAAAACTGCCATAAAAGACTATACCTGTCTGCAATTTACAACTGGACTGAGACAACATTTTACGAAGACTTTAGTTACTTTGTAGATTTTGATTCTTCTTAATTATTACAAAATACCCCAACCCCCAATATGTTGCCCATCTGAAAATAGCAGATATGAAAGGAGACAATTGCGATGGAACACATTGTGAGCTTCTAGATGTGCTATTTGCAAAAGTACCACATAATGACTATCCTACTTTTACATTGGTACTTTCTACTTTGGGTACACTTTTCTGCCAAAATGCCTTTGCACTTTTACAAGTGGGCATTTTAAGAACAGAATTCTGAGAACAGACAGAAAGGTTTTTTTAAGTTAGCTCCAGAATAGCGTTCTTGTTTGGCACCATGAAGATCAGCTGATATCCTAGTGAACTCAACATTGACTTCTGTTGATTTTCTGCGTGGGCTTTGTGTGTGCGCGCGCACACACACACACACACACACACACACACACACACACACACACACACACACACACACACACACAAACTCGATCATGCAGTATGCTCTTTTTTCTACATTTCATGGCGCTGAATATGATTCTATTTGCATTTACTGTATGTGCGTGCAAGCATGCATGCGTGTGAGTGTGTGAGTCACCAGGTCATAGAGTGCTCCCTGTGGTGCTGTCATTTTGTCCTCTGTCACCATGTGGACTTTGTCACCGAGACTCCAGGAATTTCTTACACCTCTGTGCTCTCGATCTATAGGCATTAGGCAAACAGCGGTTTTCAACCGATTTCTTATCAAGGCCCATTATGTATTCACTCAGCATTTGAGCCACAGACCACCATTTGATGCACATTTAGCATCTTAGGCCAAATACTTTTTGTCTTTGGATAGGACTTTGCCTACAATTCCAGGCAGTATTGATTGTGATTGGTCAAAGCGAGATAACAGGCATTGCTTAAAAAAAGGATGTCCAACAATGTATTTAAGATGTTCAACAATGTATTTGTGAGAGTGTAAAATGATACCAAATGGAGCTGCATTTAAGGTGCATCTGGTCTTGTCATTAATAGCAATACTGCCCAACAAACACCCACTGGGCACACAGAAACTGTGCAAGACCAGATATCAATCAAATACTTTATCTGTCTTTTTATATTTTATTACATTAAGGATGAGAATTGCGACCTTCCTCGTGCAACATTGCAGCATGCACACAAGTTTACTTATTAAGTAAAATATCGATACTGCAGGGTCCATTTGGTTGGTTAATTCTGGTAAAAGCATCTGTTATTGTGTTATTTCAAACTAGGACCTTAACTGTTGTGAATGAACATTGACGCTATGCCAAACAGTGAATTTACGAGCCAAAAAGCAGTAAATGTTTTAAAATTCCACATTTGTGGCACCCTCTATGGCTGAAAATGAAATTACCTCGGGCTCTTAGTTGATTACGCCACCCATGACATGGATTGGACATTAGGCCTAGATTTTCATCACTGCTAAAGTCCTTATCCCTTAACCTCTTTGCCTTTTTAAACTATTTAAAAAAAAACATTTTCAATAGTTCAAATGGCCAGTCCACATGCTCACAACATGTCAATAGATTGGCACATTGAACTATTCCCAAAAGTTTTTAAAAATAGTAGAAAAGGATAAGGCGTTTGGGTTAAGGGATAAGGGATTTATCAGTGACGAAAGTCTAGGCCTTAGCATGTAACAAAAATGGAGCCATTAGTTTGTGAAGTTTCTGTCATTTTCTTGTGAAACAGGCCCCTCCCAAAACCGTTGAAGTGGATTACATCTGAACAATACGGACTAAGAATTCCTAATCTGATAGATCCAGAGATCATGTGTAGTGATTTTTGTGAGATAGGCACAAAAGTTGTATGTGGAAGAGCTAACGATGTGTTTTGAACAAAAGTGAAAAAACAAAGAGAATGGCAAAGAGGATTACTAAGGCTTAAGGAGGTAATAATAAGGCACCGAGTCTCCTCACATCACCTCTTCATTTGAGCCCCTTCAAGACGCCTTGCAGCCCCCCCCCCAACCCCCAGTCCTGTTACTGTGGTTACCAGCAGAGGTTTATGAGGCCATAAAACTGGGTGACACCCCCTCCCCACCCCAGCTCTCACTGCAGCCTGAGGGGACATTGCTAATAACAACAGGTTCAATCAAGGCCAAGCATTTTGTTTTTTTACCCGACCCCATGATGTCGTTGCCTTGAATCTTAAGATGTTTTCTTGGATCTGATGTTTCCGTCGGAAGCAGCAATTAAACCTTAAGAAAAGGTTGATTTTTTTTTATTCCCCCTGAAGTTATAAAGTGTTTCTTATTCAGCTCTAAGGGCACATTTGCAGGGCAAAAAAATAAGACAAAACATTCTTCTTCTTCTCCTCCGCTCAGCTATAGTTTCAGGAAGTCACCAGAGCAGATCACGTTGTGTCTGTTTTCTCACATCAGAAAGACGTTTGTTATCGTCATACCACTGTTATCATCCTCCCCATGTTATCGTGACCTTACAGTATAGTCCCTCATAGGCAGCAGCTTTTAGAGAGAATTGAGACTCCAGTCACTGTCAGGGTGAGGCTGATCTTTGTCACTGAGCTAGTGGCATGATGGTGGGTCATGGGCCTAGGACCGATGACCCACCATCATGCAACACATTTTGATGCCATAGGATGGCTCTGGGTGGAAGATAGACCAACCAGATGAAAATGTATCAAGTAGAGTGACATTCAAAATTATAAATGCAGCTCTGCCCTCCATGCCACCAGTACCCATTTATTTGGCAGGTTACCTCACAAAGGTGAAAAAGTCCCGCAACCACAACTAACATGAATAAATTGACTTTTCTAAGCAATGCTACTGCACCCAGATTTCACTTTTTTCCTTTAAAACCGGTCTGAAAGTACAGTACACCTATCAGGGGGTCCAATGGAGAGAGGATGACCGCTTTCTGTTGTAAAGCTCTACAGTAGTCGGCTACAGTACCATGGCCAAAATTAAAAAACAAATGTGAGATGCCAGGCAATATTAGGCCTATATGGTCAAATATGACATGAAGGCAACATAATTAATACGTTGCTAATCCCATCCCATTTGTCCCACACAAGTAAAACTTCTTGTGTGGGACAAGAAGTCCCTCAAATGTACAGTTTGGATCTTACATGGTCACCCTAGACGACGAGAAAGGATGGCGACAGTGTGTCAGAGAGCTGTATTGAATGTTATCAGGCCTGACCTTTGACTTTTGAGTATCTGCTTCTCAGAACACACCATCTTGATCCTATGTTTATCTAGATTATTGCTGCTGCTATCACCCTTCACCTGGAAGCATGGTGCCAACCACTGTATGATTACGCCGTTGCATAATGTCTTGGTAAAACGCCATACTGTAGCTAGTAGCAAAAGACATGCGAAACAATCATCAGTGTGGTATATTTGTCAGAAAGATAATTTTCGTTGTTGAGTGGAGATCTTGGGTCACTGTACGGGGACATATCAAAGCAGTATAATGTGTATGCCTCCGATCGAATGATTGGATTAAAAAGCTACAGGGGTGATTCAAGGTTATAATGCTGTTGTAAAATGAGTCATTTAGAGATGATATTATAGATGATAAAAGGCCTACTAGCCTCACTCAGCATGCTGTACTAAAGGCCTGTTACTTCATTACATAATCCTCAGATAACAAGTTCATTTGAATAATCATCATTAGGGGCCTTTAAAATGGTGGGAGGGATAAATTCACACATTGTTTCCTGGATCAACGACAGCTCTGCCACAGGTCTCTCAAAATGGACGCCACAATGTGACAATTAAAACATCTAAACAGAATCCAAAGTCTGGTGAATGGATGGATGAAGACTGCATTCTAAATGGGACCTCACTCTAACTAACCATTCTTCCGGTTAACCATATACATAACATTATACTCTATTAGTATAGTATTTCCTGTAGAATTTCCAACTGTCAACATCAATGATTAACTATAATGAACATCAAAACTAAAATGAACATCATTTTAGTTTCTAAAATGAACATCAAATATCTAAATACTGAGTGGAGTAACTTATAAACTGTCTGGTGTGCTCACATGAGACTGGGTAGACCATAAAATGACCAAAAGTTTTTTTGAAAGTGGAATATCCTCCTAAAGTTCAAAATCAAAATTAATCCAACCCTCTCTGCCCACATTTTATCTAATATGCTCTTTGTTGGGATACTTCCCAATTATACAAGAGCGTGTTTTTTCTAGCCATGTTTAGTCAATTGACTGTCAGGGCGGGGTTTTTCGTCCCTGAAGGTGCTGTTCGCACACCACAATCGCACCGCTTGCGGATTTTAATGCACAGAGTTGTTGTTTTATGGACTATGTATTCGTGGAAAATTATCATTATCAAACAGCAAGAGTCATCTGGAGAATTCTCTATAGTTAGTGGAAAATATTTGGATATCTCATTCTTCCATTTAGCTGGGATATTTTCATAGCTAAACAGTATACCATTGTCAATTTGTTGTAATAGAACATAATACCTGCCTGTGGCATGTTCAAAATATAGACATGAATGAACAAAGTCAGTAGGGAACACAATGTATTTCTCGTCCCTGTATGTCCCAGTACCAGCTTGAGTGTGTGTGAGAGAGAGAATGTAATGCAGAATCTATGTAAAGTGCCTTGGATAAAGGCACTATATAAGTGCAACATTCATTTAACAGAGGTCAGACCAATCGCATGTTGAAACCTTGTTTCCATTGGGGTCCTTTGTACTCAATTCATCCAAACATTGAATAAGATGGTTGTTCTGTAGATATAGATACTGATACACTGTTCTGTAGCTGATAACTATTTCATCAGTCAATCTGATATCTGTCTTCTGGAGTTCAAAGGTCACTTGACTGGTGCAGCTGCCTCAGTGATGGAGCACTGCTCACCACGCAGTGGGGGACGTTATGTCAGCTGTGAACAACAATGACACACACACTTGTGTCACAATATATTGCAGCATGGTGGTCCTCGGGGCGTTTCCAGGTGGTCTCCAGCTAATTGATGTAAGCCTAGAAGAGTTTGTAACCAAACAGACTATTGTACTGTAGATCTTTATCTCTTAAGACAATAACATGGTTTCATTCTCTGCATTTGTAAAAGAAACCACTTTACAGGTGAAACAGGTAGACACATAAAGCTATAGTACTATTTTATGAACCCTGAAGCACACACACACACACACACACACACACACACACACACACACACACACACACACACACACACACACACGCACACACACACACACACACACAAACTGTCTGCAGATAATAGCTCCTATCTATTGCATAGTGTGCCAACCCAGCAGCATGGGCACTGGGCACAGAGGTTCAACACCTGATACATTATGGGTCTGGTGTATTGGTAGGAAACGCGTGTGTGTGCGCGCGCGCACGCACACACACGCATGTGCATTCATGCGTGCGTGTATGCAGATTGCTCTGCCTGTGTCATTAGGTGACCCTCAATCTGCTTATCAACAGGTTGCCACATCAGCTCGAGGTTATTCCAGTCCACAGTACTGTCTCACTGCTGAGCTCAGCCTAGACTAGTCTAGGCTTGGAAAAAAAAGAGTTGAGGGATAATTGCGGTGCAGCAACGCAGGCGTATTTACATGAGTGCAGTCCTGTAAATTTGTTGCATGCGTGCTTGTTTTCACCAGATGTTGATCCAGACAAAGTCCCCCATGTCTTTACCCTGGAAATATCACTCACTGGTCGAAACGTTGTCTTTGCACAATGACAAATGAATTCTGGGAAGCACACACACACACACACACACACACACACACACACACACACACACACACACACACACACACACACACACACACACACACACACACACACACGTCACGCACACACACACATACACACACACACACAACCTGCTTGTGTGCTTTACGTTTGCTGTAAAAATCAACACTGTATACCCAACCTCCTTTGACTCTACAGGTATCTCTGCTCCAGAAAATCTGATGTGTATTGAGGCAGAGGTGACACACCAACAGATGTTTGACATATTGCAAAATCCCTGGAGTTCACTAGACTAGGGCTAGGCCATCACAAATGAGAATGTGTGTGTGTGTGTGTGTGTGTGTGTGTGTGTGTGTGTGTGTGTGTGTGTGTGTGTGTGTGTGTGTGTGTGTGTGTGTGTGTGTGTGTGTGTGTGTGTGTGTGTGTGTGTGTGTGTGATCAAGAGCTCAACATTAGTTGATATATTGGGCTGTAAATAGCATTGCTGTAAATGTGGTGCTTTTACAGTGGGGCTTTATACCGGATTTGTTCCAAATGGCACAAAAACCTATAACATTAGCCTAAAACATTAGTAAGAACCTGCATCAAGTAAATTAACCTATGCATTTGTCTTATATTACATGATGTTTGCACGTAGGTCAATTCAAAATTGCACAGCCAAATGCTGGTTCAGCTCCTTCCAGACCGTTTAGTTGTCCAATGCATATGAGTAATGCGAGCGTGGGTGTTGAACCTGTAACCTCGGTACCAAGGGCCTGTTTGTAGTTCTGAGGCTGCCACATTGCCAAGGGCTGTAGTGTCATTCACCCTATAACCATACCAAAACTACACCTACGTACCGTACCACACCACAACCACATCCATGCAGGCTCAAATGGGATGTTATTTGAGGGAGGAATAGAGAAGGGAGAAGTGAAGGACTTCTATACATCCCAGACAGACTGACGCTGTGTTGGATGAAGTTACTCAAACACAGTAATATATTGTCATTTACTAGTAACTTGCTCACACAAGTGAGAAAGACATGCACATCCATGTGCATGGATGCAATGCCCCCCAAATGGGCAATGCTCCCCTAAATGCCCTCGACTGCCTCACCAAACATGATGGCATGCAAACAACCTTTCAAAGATATTTCAAATTAAAGTGCTTATATTTATAATGATTTGAAACACTACAGTAGGCCTACCATACTAACTACAAGCCAGACCGCTTTATGCATGCTGCGTGCTTGTTGCAACTTCAACAACTGATTATATATTAACAATGCTTGCTTGGTGATAATATAAGTCCTGTACAAGATAATTTAAATGAAAATGGTATGGGGAAGCCGTCCTCATACCATTTTCGCCGCGCCCCCCCAATTGGGAAAGGTTACATCCGGGCCAGGTGCTGAGTGATAAATGGTATATACAAAATATAAAGACACTCTCACACTGAGGGCTCCAATGCCGTAGTGTAAATGATGGCTAATTATTGTACCATAGAAAATCGATGTCTGAGGAAGAGCATCATTCACAACATTGGAGCCCTCAGTATGCGAGCAGTTATTATTTTTGTGGGTCTCTCTCAGGGAATGTAATCTTTGTGTAGGACAAAAACAGCCATCTGTCTTCCACATATGATGTAAATTCTCCATTCTTTGTCAATGGCACTGAAGGGAATATAGCCTGGAAAATATCTACTGTATAAATGAAGCT
This sequence comes from Benthosema pterotum, assembly GCA_039105355.1. Lineage (NCBI taxonomy): Eukaryota > Metazoa > Chordata > Actinopteri > Myctophiformes > Myctophidae > Benthosema > Benthosema pterotum. The sequence continues at coordinate 20,759,861 of CM076977.1, forward strand.
TGCTTAACAGAAAGCTTAGTACTCATTTTGACTATGTTGAAAGGAACCTGAGGCCATATTTACACTCCAGGGTCAATCCATACTATAATCGAGGAAATGTCTGTCTGTCTGTCCGTCCGTCTGAATGAATGTCTGAAGCGAGCATAACTCATCACTGGCTGCACCGATCACTATGATTTTTCACACAGTCATTGACCATAACATTAGGAAGAGACTGATGAAGCCCTTTTTTCAAATTAACAAATTGTTGATTAATAATGAATTTATTGGTGAATTAAATTTCCCCATTCGCTTAACATTGGCAATTCCCTTTTCGGCCACAGGGGGCAATGCAAATACCACACACACACACACACACACACACACACACACACACACACACCACACACACACACACACACACACACACACACACACACACACACACACACTTTATGACTGGCCATTGCAGTGTCTGTGCGTGTGCATTAAAGCAATCCTTCATCAAATCCTTCATCACATAATGTGATGAAGGATTCACATTACCCACACAGTGAGTACATCATTTGGTGTTCATATATTCACAACGGGTAAGGCCCTAGTTAAGTAAATTAAAAAGGTTAGTCCTACACAGGAAACAGAACGTGCATCCAAATGGGTCAGAGTGGAACCACAATGAGCCATCTCTCTCTCGCTCTCGCTCTCTCTCTCTCTCTCTCTCTCTCTCTCTCTCTCTCTCTCTCTCTCTCTCTCTCTCGCGAGAGAGAGAGAGAGAGAGGAGAGAGAGAGAGAGAGAGAGAGAGAGAGAGAGAGAGAGAGAGAGAGAGAGAGAGAGAGAGAGAGAGAGCAATGAGGAGCAAGCAGTGAGTGTCTTTAACAAATCCATTCCAGATTCACTGCTGCCCTCTCGTGGTTGTTTTTTTTAACATCTGGAACAAACTTTCAGGCTACCAGTTTTTGTTGTTTTCTTGCTTGTTTGCATCTCTGTTAGCACCAGGTATTTTTTTTATTATTAAATGACAAAAAATGAAAACCCTTGTTTCTGGTTTGGTACCGGTATACTTGCCTGAGCTGCAGATTTCTGCATTTGTACAGAATTATTGTTTCCCCTTTGACCTGCAGCTGCTTGTTTCTAGCCAACTGAATAGTTGGCAGTTGGTTGAGTTTTAAAACACTTTAATAGAAGGTTTGGTAATGCACTTTATATTGAAATGGAAACTGTATTGTTAAGCACTGCATTTACATTATGCACTTTACTTGTAATGCGAGCCCAGGTTGATATCACAAGTATTAGTTTCAGTGAAAGACATTATTAGCATTTTATAGGCCCAGTATATCTCTGGTCCAAAGCTCCATAGCATCTATGAGTCTGGCAAACTCATAGAAGCAGTGTAGCTCTGGACCAGAGCTAGGCCCAGTGTAACATTAAAGGGTTTGTCTGTGGCTGTGTGTGGGTGTCGACTTGCCCGTCAGCTTCCAGTCCTGGCTCACCTGTCTGCATGTGGTCTCCTCATCACTCTCAATTGACACACCTGCCAGCTATCAACTCACCAGCCCTGGCATTAAACCCTGGTCATTCCATTGCCAGATCATTATACAACCTCTCATGGTTCTAGTCTAGCTCAACCCTAAGCCAGTGTTTCTGTTCTAGAGAAATGTTCTCTAGGCTATTCCAAGTGCTTTGCTACTGGAAGTTCCTGCAACTCAAGCTGATCTTCTCTCCTCCAGAACCCAGCTCTCCTGTTCTCCTGCGTTTTCGTCCATGTTTGTTTATTAACTTCTAATTCACTTTGTGAATAAATAACCTTAACCTGATTCCATGTGTTTGGCTCTGCTTTTGGGTTCAACTTCATCAAAACCATGACAGTGATTGGGGGGGGGGGGGGGGGGGGGGTCTTAAATTATTGGCCTAAAATATTTAAATACTATACTTTGATAGCTGGAGGGATTGTGATAAATTATAAAATGAACACTCATCCGTTCTAACTCTAAATACATAATACAACGCATTGCCTTAAAATATGACAGGCAGTTACCCCCTTCTCATATTGAATTCACTTGACTCAGACTGGCTGTGGGCAATTTTTATAGGGCTTTCCTGTGACTCTCCCATCTATGCTCCCATCGACGTCCCACGGCAGTCAAGCGTCAAAAATGCCATTCCTTATGTATCTTATTACTCTATGTTCCTTATGCTTTCAGACAGTAGCATTATGACATGACAATGCACACAAATGCGCGTCCCCGGTCCCTCCAGTCCACACTGTGGAGGGACTACATGGCCCAGAGTGCACCGCACCACGAGTCGTCAGTAGCCTACAGTCAGAACCTCGATAGTTCCCGCAAACTCCGTTCACTTCATGGGGCCAGTCCAACGGCGGCTCTTCTACGTATGATTGGGACAGCGAATGGGGACAACCGGAAGTTACGGAATTGCTTTGGAGTCTATGAGCTCACGCGACTAGCTGAACCACGTGACCAGGCTGTTTTCTTTCCCTTTAATGTCGCAACTCTATACTAGATGGGTCTGCATTTCCTGGCTGGTGCTGCTGCTGCCTGCAGCGGAGATGATGCTGAGTAGGATGCAGGATTGATGGAGAGAGAGAGATAGAGAGAGAGGGAGAGAGAGAGCGAATGGACGGATTAGAGGAGAGGGAGGAGAAGATGGAGGTCTGTCAGTCCCAATAAATACACGGTCGCCTGAAGGAGGATAAACCTGGGGCCTGCGGTTTTGTTGGGAGGACGGGCGTCTGTTTTTATTGGGACGCACGGAGGGAGAGAGATAGGGGGAGAAAGAGACATTTATGCCCGTAAACTGCAGCGGCGGCGGCGGCTTTGATCTGTCCTTCCGGATCGGTACGGATCGGATGGATTCTTTACAACGATTGGACCTTGATGTAATTTAGTTATCCTGCTGCGGATGATCGTTTTGTTGAAATTGGGGACGGGTCCGTGAAAGGATGATCAAAAAGAAACAGCCTTCATATGCATCTGACTGAGAGATCAGTTAAAGTGGGACATTTTGCTGTAAGATCTCTGCATCCGTGTCTAGACTTGGATCTTCAATGAAGGACATTTCTTTCACAGCAGAACTGGCATGACCATTCACGCTGCTCCCATGAATAAGCTGTTGTTCATTTTGCGCAGAATCTCGATGAATTGAATATGATACGGAGGATGGAACCAAGACAAGAAAGGGCTTTTTCTTGTTTAAATCCTAGATATTAGCCAGACCTTGTTGTATTATGTTAACTGAACTGTCATTTACTCTGTCATTTCTACTTTTCCCCTTGCAAACTGCAAGTATTCAACCAATCAATCTTTTCATGCAGGAAAAATAAATATCGCAAACAGAAGGTGAACATGTCAACCTCAAAGCATCTCTAATATATTTATATATAAAAACCCTACTACAGGATAACAAGTTGAACCATCCATCCATCATGGATGTTCGCCTCTATGCATGCTGGGTATTGGTGTCTTTTTGGAGCAGCACTCTGCGTTGTGATACCAGCAGCGTCTCGGATTCTGATGGAGGAGGAGGAGGAGAATTAGGGATGGTCCTCAGGGTGCCTCTGCGCCAGGGCGCACTGCTGCTGGCAGCACCCAGTGGCGGTGCCACCGTGGAGGGGCCTGGCGCAAGCGCCACCCCCAGCACACGCAGGAGGAGGAGGCGGAGGAGAGGGCTGGTGTCGCCCAGTGGTATCAACTTTGTTGACATGATGGACAACCTCCGAGGGAAGTCCGGACAGGGATACTACGTGGAGATGGCCGTGGGGTCACCTCCACAGAAGGTAACTATAAACAACACACATAATCACATTATACTCACCTCACCCCCAGGTAACTCTATGACTTAACTCCCACCACCATGGTCACTGCCCGCCCAAACTGTGATGTAGGCCAGTGGTTTTTCATACCAGGGCCCACTATTTATGCAGCATCTGAGCCACGGACCACCATTTGATGACATTTTAGCTCCACAGACCCCAAAACTAAAGATTGCTTTTGCGTTTGTCCACAATACCAGGCTGGATTTGGCAAACAAAACAGGCAAACATCAAAATGACCATTAGTCTAAGTTAGAACTACATTATTTTGTATACAATTCTTAATTAAGTGGGTTAACTCAGATGATTACTATTTTAACTCTTGATAGTGTAAAGATGACCCGCTTGAAGACATCTGGCCAATCAACATTTCATCATTTAGCTGGGGACCTGGAACCCTCTCAAGGACCACTGGTGGTCCCCGGACAGAGTGGATAACCACTGATGTAGGTTATCTACTCGAGACATCACTTCTGCATCCACAGGTGGTGGATGCAGAAGTGAAGAGACCATGTGACATTACCTGGCATCAACATGAGTGCAGCAACTCTACATCTGACCTCAAAGCACAAACCCATAGATCCCCAAAAGTGGAGCTGACGAAATTATTATTGCAGCCATGCCAGGCAGACATCAAACACTATACAGCTCTTAACAGGCCCACAATATCTAATATTTATTTTCAACATGCATGCAAGGGTCAATCGGATGTTATAAGGCCATCAAGGTACTCAAAAATGTAAATCATCAAATTTAGTCTATTTACAATAGAGTAAAAATATAAACTAAATTAAGTATCATTCCAAAGACTATATGACTAAGCTAAAAATAGTGCCAAAACATCACTGTGGCCCACATGGCT